>CM042851.1:37979509-38579509 GCA_023653725.1 Bungarus multicinctus | reverse complement strand
TGATAGGACAATTCATATTAGTTAGGTTAATTAAATACAGTAAAGTCAGATAAAGTATTTTACTCCAGGATTGGACAAAATTCTGCTCAGATCTCTTCCAAATAATCTTTCTCCTCCCCTTTCGCCTCCTCCACCTCCTCCTCCATAATACTGAATAATGATCTTACTCCATATTTATGAATTCAATCCCGAAAATGTACTAATCCAAGGATTAGTTTGTTACTCCTAGTAATTATTCCTAGTATAGATTCAAACTGAACTTCTGCTTAACTTTGAGGATAATGTTACTGTCTGCTTTTCTATCCAGAACATACATACAACTCAAAGCATCATTAGCAATGCTGAAATATAAATATCCTTGTCATAACTAGTTGCATATTCAACTATGGTTTGAAGAGTATATCCTATGAAACAATGGAAATCCATTCCACACCAGACATACACAGAGAGAGAGAGGGGGGGGGGGGTTCTGTAGTATAGCAATATGACTCAATCAATAAAAATGCATTGTTCATTTCATGTCTCTATTCAATCATGAACAGTTTTCCTATTATTTCTGTAACCATGTTTCTATCTGGGATTTGTCAAAAAGACAGCAAGGCACTTGATTTCCGTGAGTCTGCCTTGTAAAGTGACTTAAGAAGAGTAAAAGTGGAATGTGCAACCTGCTAAACAGCTGGGGGCATATGTGAATTTAAGTTGGATCACTTAACCCTGAATCAGCAATAAACAAGAAAATACTTTCCATTGAGATGAAAGCACTATCCTGTGTAGAGGGAGCAAGTTAACACTGGAAGAATGAAAACTCTTCCTGCCTCTTTTAAAGAAGAACAATCTGTTTCCAACTCTACCCACCAAAAATAAAATCATCAGTCAAATGGTCCATTTAGCAGCATTTTTTTCTTTTATAAACAAAAAATCTAACTAAAAGAAATGCCAAAAATGGTAGGAGTAACAATGGAAAAAATGAATTGGTGAACTTGGGATTTATGGATTAAAATGGACTCATTTATGGAAAGAGGAGAACCATGATATGTAATTTTGGAGGGTGGAAATAGTAACCACCATGTTTCTAACTACTGCCAAGAAGATTGGATGTCACTTCTTCAGATCTTTTTTTCTTTCTCTTTAATTATATATTTTTTTATTTCTATTCTTTTCATTCTTCTACTTTTATATTTCTGTAGCTGTAAAAATCTACAGAATAGTTGGTCTACAGATAAATCTACAGATATATGATCTATCTATCTATCTATCATTTATCTATCATCTATAAAACCTTCTATTCAATTGTGTTCAAGTCTTTTTTCAGGATTCAATTTGCTGTAGTCATTAAGACACCGACCAACATTATATATATAAAGCTGTTTTAAATATATGATATAGGCTATTGCCCCTTTTCTCACAATCTTGTTTCTTGAACTGGCCATGAAGATCATAGCTTAGTGCTATTACTTGAATTCCTTTACATGGAGATATACTAAATTTGTGACACCATCCATATAACACTGATCATTGTGGATCATATTATGTGGGCTGATTCTTTATTGCCCACTAATGAGTGCCCATAAAATATTGTGCCAATAAGATATGCTTCACTAAAAAATTGAACAGTGGGGAAAATCTTAAAATATTCTAAGGCATACTTTTCATCTCATGCTGTAAACATTCTTCATCTTGGAGAAAATGGGATTTGCTGCTATCTTTTCAAGCTTGTTTGGAAAGGGGGCCTTATAAATAAAGCAGTCAAAGTGAATTGCCCTTGAAAACAATTTTCCAGTAAATGTGTGGTGTGCATAAATTAAAGTTTGATTTATGGTTTTTGGGGGAAAAGTGGCTTCATGCATAACAATACAAATGGGCACAGATTATGAAACACAATGGAGCCAAGTAAGATATTTGTCATGATGGTGTTTTATTCCGTAAGACAAACAGATTACAGTAGCATATATTATAGAGATGTCACATTGTGTACTATCTTATTGTAAACAGAACACTCAGTTGAATGTTATGCTGACTCTTAAGAACTACACTTTTAGGAAATACTTTTCTGACCATTTTTTTAGCCCATATACAACTATATGGTTGTGTTTTCCAAAAGTTTCTACGTTTGGTGTTTCCCTCAAATTTTCATTTTTTTTTTAATGCTTTAAATAAAAGCCAAACCATCACGGATACTAGATGGCTGAATAAAACTTCCAAAGCATAATTTGATTCAGTGAAGCTTCATCTGAATTACCCTTCTGAAGGAGGTTTGTAAAGAAAATTTGTGGCTTCAAATCAACAAATCAAAATGAATAGCCCCAAATGATCTAAAGATTAATGAGATTTATCAACTCATGAGGCCAGTCCTTGTTACAAGCTCACATTACTTTGGAATTCATTCTCATCCGGCTTTATCTGACATTGGTTTGCCCATCAGAGCTGTCCAAAGTAATGCAGTAGTTATTTCCTTTAGCTGATTGTCCATGGCTGATTCTTCTCCCCTTATTTAGGGTTATAGGTGTAAAGCCTTCCCCATATTCTAAAGAAAGAACACAAGGACACTTTATAAGATTGTGGAAACCTATGACAAACTACCAGATCACAACCCCTCCCTCAATAGAAGCACTGCCATCAAATATATCTCTTCAAATCAATATGTAAAGAACACAGAAAGGCAAAGAAAACCATGGATGGGTATAAGGCTTAACAAAGGATTAGGTATCAAAAGAATAAGGGAGAATACAAGAAGAATGGGAGGGCACCTAAGATTACAAATAGGTTTTCAAGAAAAGACATGCCAAGTTTGGCTTGATAAAATGCAATATAAAATATAAAACCGAATCCTAACACCACTCTGTTTAGATACCAATTGTATTCACTGGGTGACATAGATTCCTTCCTGCATTCTGAAAGTTTAGAAATGGGGCTTAATCCCTTTGCTTTGCTTTGCTTTCTTTTCCTTTCCTTTTCTTTTCTTTCCCTTTGCTTCCTTTCCTTTCCCCTCCTTTCCTTTTCCCTTTCTCTTTCCCCTTTCCCTTTCTGTGACTTTGCCCTTGCTCTTGCCCTTGCCTTCCCCTTTTTCCCTCAGCTTGTATCTAAAGATAGATTAGAAAAGAAAATATTTCTAGTAAACTCTTCCCTTTCTATTTAATCTGAAAGAGACATATCTTTTCCAAGAATTTGGCCAACTATCTCATATAAATTACCCATATGTTCTGATCTAGTGAGGACTCCCTACAACAGAGATCCTCAAACTTGGCAACTTTAAGACTTGTGGCTGAGGAATTCTGGGAGTTGAAATCCACAAGTCTTAAAGTTGCCAAGTTTGGAGACCTCTGCCCTAGAAGCTGGCATGGGACAAGTCTTTTGAAAATAAATAAATTGGTGTGAAGCTAATACTGAGAGGCACTAGCATCAACTTTCTAATCCCTGGCAGTTGAGTAGATTATTTTAGAGTTTGCAGCTCTAGCATAATTGGTTGATTAGTCTGTGGGGTGGTAAGTGTAGAGATGCCACTTACTGCCAGTATGTAGCCAAGTGATCTCTTCAAGTTTGTTGCTTTTTTAACTTTAAAAAAATTAGATACACATATAAATTGTCATATAGCCACATGATCAGTCCAGGAAGTATGAGAAAATAAAAGTCACAAAGCAAAGAGTTCAGCATTGTTCTAATCACACCGAACTTTTCAAAGAGAAAACTAAAATGACACAAAGAACTATATTGGGACCTTGGTATTCAACTGCTTTGAAACTCATTGAACTTGGTACTCAATGCATTTTGAGACAAACATTTTGTCCCATACTCATAACTTATTTAGTACTCAATAAACAAGCTACAACTTGTCAGTGTTGGCTACCTTGTGACACACTATATTATTCCTTTGGGAAAAAATTTGTTTGGTACCCATCATTTTTGGTACTCATCCCCTGCCCAGAACCAATTAATGATGAATATCAAGTTATCACTGTATAACTTTTTGTTTTATTTACTGATTTCATTTAACAAAAAAAATCAAAATTTTCCAATCACTCAGCAGGTTTGGAGGAAATTGTTATTTGGGGGAATTGCATTTTATTTTAGAGAAATGGATGTTAGCCACACTGTGACTTATGTTTGTCAGTAGGAACATCTATATTAGGGGTGTCAAATTTGTGACAACATGTTGTCCTCACATGATGTTTAGCAACTTTTTTTCCCTTTGCTAAACTGGGGGTAGAGGTAGCCAGTGCATGATGCATCCGGCCCCTGGGCCACAAGTTTGATATCTCTGATCTATAGGAACATATTAATTCCTGCTATTTTATTATTCTAGTGAACATTGTATACAGGCTATTTGATCATTGACTAATACACACACAATCAATTGACACATGGAATGAGCACAATGTCCCTATACCTTGTGTTCTTTGATAGTATAGTACAATGCAATTGTAAATGCCTTAAGAAATCAAGGTACTATATTTGGTTATTAGAGAAAATAAATGAACATTAATCAACCAATATTGCACCATTTTACTGTCCGATTAGCATCCAGTACACTAATGTGATCGGCAAGGTGATCTCCCAAAGTTTTTCATAAGTACTTCCTGAGGAAACTGTCAGAGGACATAATTGAGGAGAGTGAAGTTTTAATGTAGATTGTGAAATGCTCATTCACCTTTGGTTCACCAGTGACATTGTAATTGTCAGCCACAATACCAAGGAAGCTAAATTGAAATGCTTAAATGAGTTCAATGAGGCAAATAAAGCACTTGGCATAGAGATCAATAGAAACAAAACTCAATATACGAGCAGCCATTTTGCCAATATTGTGAAATGGAACTTGAGAATCAGCCGACAGACAATGTAAATTCTTGCATCTATCTTGGACAATAAATCAACATCTTACATAAAATTGATCTAGAAATATCCAGCAGAATAATAGCATTGTTTCCGTGTTAATTACATAAAAAGAGTTCTTCAACAGATAGGTAACAATAAGGAAAGAGCAAACATTTAAGCACTTTGGTGCTTCTAGCAGACTATCACAAATAAAGTGAAGTGTGGAGCATATGAAATTTAGATGCAGACAAGAATTGAGTCATGTGGGGTGCAATGGATGGACAAATGCTGAAGATCTGTCTCAGAGATTGATATAGAGTAGAAATGAGGATATTCATCAATAGACTGACTTCAAAGATCTCACAAAATGACCTCAGAACAAATATAATGGGCAGTTGGATTGTATATTAATCTGAAATAGAAAAAGACAAAAATATGTCAGTGGCCTTACAATTATGCACACCAGTTCAGATTATATTTCACAAGGTGGAGAGATGGACTATGAAAAGAATTTGGTCCCAACTTAGTCATTTCACATATCAAGAATATCTAGACAATACAATAATTAAGTGATAAAATATATCTGTACACAACTGTACCACTTCCGAAAGTTTTTAAATATCCATATTTTACAACTTCCCTTTATATACACAAAATCCTATGAGATATGCATTCTCTGAGATTTAATCTCAAAAAAACCACATACAATTTTCATACAGGGTGTTTATTTCTTTGCTGGAACTTTATATCTCTCTTATCAGCAGGTGTGATGGACACCTATGAAGGAAGAGATGATGGGATGGGCTAGCCGCTAGAGCAATGCAGCAGGTTCTCAGGAATTAGGGAGCACATTGCAAGGAGGGAGGCAAGAGAACAGACAGCACACTCCATAGTTGGATTGTGGCAGTGGTGGGATTCAAATTATTTTACTACCGGTTCGGTGGGTGTGGCATGGTGGGTGTGCTTTGCCTAATGTGTGGGCATACAGCTTTCCCCACACTAGCTGAGGCCTGAGCGCCAATCAGCTGAGAGGATAAGGAAGAGAAAAGCACAAGGGCAGGTGGAATGGCTGATCCTGCACTTTTCTTTCTCCTCTAAGCTAATTTTTTTCCTCCTGATCATGGAGGCTTTTTTTTTTTACTACCAGTTTGGTTGAACCAGTCCGAACCAGTAGCATACCACCACTGGACTGTGGGGAAAGAAAGAGATGTAGTCACTGTCTAGAATCTCCCAAGTTAGGGTTGTATAGGTTGTATAATCTGGCAAGATTCTGTCTATATTACATAAGCAAAAAAAATATCTAAACTTTGGCTGGATTGTGTTTTGTCATTCTTAGCTAGAGGTCAAATCACTCTAAGTAGTCCACAGAATATAAATAAATTGGGGGTGCAGGAAGACAGATCCTTGGTCCGGGAAGATCCCTAATCAACAAAATTTCCTTATAGGAAAAACTATCCCAATTTTCAGACCCCAATAGATTGCTAAAAAGCCAGATGTTAATGACTTTAGGGAACATAAAGAGCCTAGGGAGGATGGTCTGTTATTCAAAAGAAAGGAGGCAGCAGCAGAGAAACCCCTTGAAGCCCCTCTAAATGATGTTCAACAAGAGCAGAATCAACTCTTCTACCTTGTCACACTAGAAGGTACTCAGGTTATACTACACAGCGTCTCAGGTCTGATGTCTTAAAGGTCTTTAAAGGTGACAAGTAGCATCTTTAATTGCACCTGGAAGCCAACTGGTAACCATTGCAGCTTTCAGAATAGAGTCATTATATGAATAAACACACCAATTCCCCAAATGACTTAAGCTGCTGCAGTTTATACCAACTGAAGCTTTCAATGCTATTATTTATTATTCATTTATTTTAAAATAACTTTGGAGTGCTCACAATAAAAAACTTACCAAAATAAGTATTGGAAACCAGAGTTCAAACACAAGGGGATTAGAATATAGAGTCAAATCATTTGAAAAAAAAAAAGAAGAAGCTTGAATTGTTTTTCAGCTCGACTTGTGAATCAGAAATTCTTCATCTTCTGTGCTTAGCTGTAAACTATGCCCTTAGCTGACCTTCACTGGGTCTTATCCAACTCACAGAGATAGCAAGAATAAAAGGAGATAATTAAAAACAAAACAGTCAATAAGCCTGCTGGAATACAGGAGGCATCAAATCTTTGCAAATTGTCACAATTTGGCTTGTTTATGACCATAATAAAGATTTGATTTTTCAGTTTTATTTCCACAAAGTCCCCCAAAGAAGTTGGTGCATTTTCATAAAACAACCCAGAGCCCTTACTTGGTCCAGCATTTTAAATATTGCAGTTTCCAGAAGAAAGTTCAGGCCCTTCAAAGAGTCTTGGTATAAGGCACTCAAACTATCTCCCATATGCCTAGGAGGTACTGTGGTCCAAAAAGGCTTTCTTTCTTGAAATTTTGGGTAGACAGCACATTTGAAGAGCAAAGAGGTAGGAAAGCTTATCATTTATCAATTATAACTGGATTCTGGAAGCTCATTTCAGTTGTCTGATATCCTATTACCAATTTCCCTTTGCATGGTATTAGAATTAATGCATAACAATTTATAGCTCCTCTCCTCAACTATGTAGGAGCATAAAAGTCAATGAAATGCACATTTGCTATTATAGTATTCTATGAAATCAGTACACAACTCATCTGAAATGTGACAACTTTCTTTGGAAAAGTCTAATATGTGTAAAAATAATCACCTAATTACCTTGCATTTTGTCTATAAATTAACGTAATTCCATGGCTAAATTGGGCGTTGTTTTAATGAAATTCTATGTATGTCATAATAATTCAAATTAAGCTAAATATGGTATCATATAAATATACCATTGCTTATAGAACTGAAGTTGGTGCATATAAATTCAATCGATAACAGTGAGCACGACAGCAATATATGCTTTCACTGCAAGGATTCCACAGAATAGGACATATTCTATCATATGAAGTTCCAGAAACTAGAGTAACGAAGGAGGTAATATTTTATTTTTGTAGTTATATAATCAAAAATGAAAATCAAATTGCCTGCAATTCCAAAACTGGAGGTTTTCAAGAATAGAGTGGACAACCATTTGTCGGGGATGGCATAACCTCTCTTGCCTTGAGGAGAGGGTTTCTTCCAGCCCTATAATTCTATGTTCTATGTTTTGTTAGACAATTCACATACTTGAAAAATCCACATTTCTTGATATCTTAATTAATTCCAAATACTTGAAATATATATATTTTAACACACAGCTATATCAAAGCAGTTTACATGAAACATTCAGATACTGATACAAGATACTCAAGGTTGTTTCAAAGTTCGCATAAGAAGTAATATCATCTTCATGAAGAAAAATATACTTAAGTGAATCAAGCACGAGTTATAACACTTCTGTAACTTTTCAGGGCTGGAAATGATCAGTCAGAG
The DNA here is from genome assembly GCA_023653725.1 of Bungarus multicinctus. NCBI lineage: Eukaryota > Metazoa > Chordata > Lepidosauria > Squamata > Elapidae > Bungarus > Bungarus multicinctus. Next base: position 38,571,266 of record CM042851.1, on the reverse strand, counting down.
AAATGAGTTTTTCAAAACAGATACCGTATATGATCTGAAAAAGAAATCAAATTTCTTAGGAAAATGTTTACTGTGACAGCTAAGAGTTTCAAAATTACTTTTATTCCCTGCAATAGATCTATATATAGGCAATCCCAAACACCTATAGTCTTTTTTATTCTATTTTGATACAAGAGGAAAGATGTTTTTTTTCTCTTTTGAAAAGAGAGACCAGCTAAAAGTCCATAAATTAAATCTGATTTTTCCCTTTTTGAGATGTGACCTGTTGACAAGAACATTTCCACCAAGCCTTTGCATAGACAAGTCTGTCTGGTGACTGTGAAATAAACCTGTGGACTCAATCCCATTATGAAAATCCCTCCTAACAACCCAGTGGAAGATACAGACTTCCTAAAAGTGCTTGGTTAATTTCCTAATAATCTGGCTGATCCTTTTACATGTCTGCCACTTTTGGCTATGACACATGGCCATGGAAGGAATGAGCATCTCGAACGATGCAGGAATAAATGCCTTGCAAAGGGAAGAGGAATTGCCAAATGTCTTGAAAAAAGTATTTGTATTCTTCAGCTCAAAACCCATCATTGAATATGTTTATACTATATGACTATCTCTAGACACTAAAAAGAATAACTTTAATGATTGAAAAGGAAGATTTAGGCAAAGAGAAGATGAAATTATGAAAGCCTATATTTTGGGGGGTAGTGGTCCAGATCCATATCAGAAGGCTCATCCCAAATTAACATGAAGATAAAGGAATGAGGAATAAAAGCTCATTTGGATTCATTATGTTACTATAATCAATCTTTCAGACACTTCTTGTATCTTTTTCTTGGACTGGTCTATCTTATAGGTCTGACCCTATCATCCCAAAAAACTTTCCTTTTTTAAGGAAACATTGTTAAGAAGATGGTAGCATGGCAAGGTAACTGGATGAAAGCTATTTTTCAGCTAGATTTAGGCCCAGGCACTGTCACTCTCCTGGATGACATATAATGGGACTTGGATGTGGAATGGGCAGGGGTGGGATTTAAAAAATCCTAACAACTAGTTCTCTGCCCGGTTGCTGGGTGAGTGTGGCCATGGTAAGCATGGCCTACTGGAACTTATGGGAGGGCCATTTTTCACCTTCCCCAGAGTCTGGAGGCTTCTCTCAGGCCTCTGGAAGAGTGAAAATGGCCTCTCCTGGGTTTCGGAGGCCCTCCAGAAGCTGAAAGTAGGCCCGTTTCCAGACTTTCTGAACTTCAGGGAGAGCCATTTTTTGCTTTCTCAGAGCCTCTGCATAAAAGCTGCACTTACCTGCATCCAAAATTGGTCATGTGGAGACTCCTGGGAGGCGAGGGATGGGCAGAGCCAGCCGGTCTGTTCAACTACCGGTTCAGTAAATCAAATGTAAATTTAACATCCAGTTCATCTAAACCGATCTGAACCGTCTGAATCCCACTTGGGAATGGGTGACCTTCCTTTTCCTGCTGATTTCTCTGCAAGCTTCAGTACTATCACTCATAGTATCCTTCTGGGTTGCCTGAGAAGTTTAGGAATGGGGCCACGATTGTGTGATGCTTCTGTTTCATCCTGATTGGGCAATTCCAATAATTCCAGTAATTATTGTAGAAGAAAGCTTGGCCTCCAGATGCTCCAGTATGAACTCAGGACTCAGTCCTCTCTCTCATTTATATATATCAACAGGAAACTCTGGGGTACTCATAGGATGATCCTGAGCTTCGTATCTCTATTCTGTGCTGAACAGGTCATATGAAGGAAGTCTTGACTCATGGCTTAGAAAGTTTTGGAGTCTGATTAGGGGAAAGAATAGGCTCAACCTAGACAAGAAGGAATTTGTTGTTCCATAAAAAAAACTTATTATCAGACAGTTCTTACTTCAACTCTTGCTGGGATTGTGCTTTCCCCTGGAATAGTCCTGGGCTAGCACTATCGGCAAAAGAGTCTGTATTTTCAAGACTATCAGTTCCAAATAAAATCTACCCTCCCAATAGACTCCAAGAGAGAGGACATGTAGAAAGTCTCTACATATCTTACAGTTTTGTGTGAGGCAAATGAGAAATAAACATTTTCTATTAATCCTCTATTTTTCACCCAAAACGAGGAATGCCGCCTTCCTGGATGATATTTAGAAATTTTCAGTTTTTTCTGAAAGGTCTCTAGGGAAGATTAAATTGATGTTTTGAAGTGTTTTTTCTGAGAACTGAGAAGGATAAATGTGTAGTTCTATTTTATTATTTTACCTCTAACTTGTAAATAACAAGGAGTGATGGAAGTGCCATAGAATGTACTGTAATAAATGACTTAAAAATTTATTCTGGGCCTTTTGCCCTCTTGTCTTGTTAATGATAAGCTCTTCATTGTGATAAACCTCTACTTTTAAATTTTACTGCTGTCTCCTTTTAGGTGTCTGTGTATGCTCAACTGAAGTAAATCACTTCATTAATACCTCCCTTCCTTCTTTCACATATTGATTTCAATGTACTGAATTCCCCACTGGCTGCAAATGCTTAAACCCTCTAAATGCAGTAAACACTTGAATTTTCCACAAGGCTTTACTTGTTATTTTTTTTTCTACCTGCTTGACTTTTCTCCTCTCCCTGCAGTCTACATAATAATCTGGCTGCTATATTATGTTGTATGCCCTTTGCATAGTTTTATTAAGATGCATTAGTTGAATATCTGCCTTTAATACTTTAGATTGTTAACTGTTTGTGTTCTCTGTCTTAGTCTGTAAACTGTAGATTGTAGTGAATTAAGTGACTACTTCATTATGGTTTATGCCATTATTTATCATTGATTATAATTTCAGTTTTGTACTTCCTGAATATATACAATCAGTCTATTTAATAAGTTACACTGTTTAGTTGCAATAGAACTGGTATTGTGGGAAGCCACAGGTGTTAGAATAGACTGTAATTTAGGATATCCTCTTGAGGTTAAGCTAAGCAGAATAAGCCTGCTTACCACTTTAAGTGTTATTTTATTACTAAATAAAATGGTAATTGACCCAGGCCTGAGAGGAAGGAGAGACCCCTAGATTCATTTTGTTTGCCATCTTATATCTTCATCTTTGAAAGATATTGTTGTGAGCCAACTACAGTAAATGAGAATCCAGTGGCATATAAATGCATTGTAATAGTTGATTGAAATAGCATCCAGATGTTTAGACCGGCTTTGGCAGTTTTATCTACCTAATGAGTCCTTCCCAAGAATAGGCAGATGTTGAAGCTATCATTGAAGGATGTAAGCTGTTCTGAGTGAAGCTGTCTTTTGCAACTAGATGGTGAATCTGGCAATGCCAATGGTGTTCAAGTTGTGCTCCAATTGTTTTAGGATTGCACCCAAGGCGCCTATTACAAAGTACCTTTGCCTGCTTTTGCCACAGCCCTTTTATTTCTATTTGCAGGTCTTTGCATTTTATCTTCTCCAGTACTTTGTTTTTTTATCTCCTGGTAGTGCCACATCCACTACCCAGACTTTTTTTTCCTTATCAACAATTATTAAGTTTAGGGTGTCATGCAGTAGCTGCCTGTTTGTCTGAAGTATAAATTCCCAGAGCACTTTATTGTTATTATTATGATTTGTTGAAGTCAACTAGATTATTTTCCAACTTTTAGAATTTATCTTTCAAAAAAGTTGAGTCACAAAGGTGTCCTACAAAATGAATTCTAGATGATTCTAGATTAAAGTCAGCCATCATGATTATAAAACTAAAAATTAATGTGACTGATTTATTTATTATCCGTATCCCACCTTTATTATTTTTATAAACAACTCAAGGTGGCAAACGTATCTATTAATCTTTCCACTGCCTATTTCCCCCACAACAGCAATCCTGTGAAGTGAGTTGGATTGAGAAAGAGTGACTGACCAAAATCACCCCGCTGGTTTTCATGCCTAAAGTGTGAGTAGAACTCAAACTTTCTTGGTTTCTAGCCTTGTACCTTAACCACTAGACCAAATTGGTTCTCAAATCAGATATTAATTTGTAGTATCTGATATAACTCAGATATAACTTTGCAGAAGGAAATATTTGGAAGATCATGGGTTATAAAATGTTCACCTTGCCAGCCTTCCAAGATCATCAGAGTGAGGTGAATTCATGCAAGTATTTTCAGAAGGATCAAGACAACCTGTTCACCCATTTCAGAGCAGACTCTTTTAGCTGAATAACTATAGATCCATAGGTTGGTGATTGCACAATGAATACTTTTTATACTATAAATTCGATGCTGAAAACACTTTTCCTAGCTGCTTTTGTATCAAATGGTTTAGATAAGAGAGATAGAATCCCTTAGTAATGCTTTACTAGTGTCCCCACATCAATTGATTTAAGATGCTTCCTTTGTCCTCACTAGAGGACAAAGAGATGGAGATGTTTGAACAAAAGGAGGAGATTAGAGCAATAACTATTTTTGAAATGCTCTTGTGCTTTCCTTCTCTCCAGAAACAACACAGAAGAATGGATTTCAAGAAACTTTCCACACATTAAATGATTGTTTAGATTGACCTTGTCCTGTATAATAATCAGATAGAGGTCAAGGAAAATAGTGTTGTATTAGCAGAAATAATACAAATCAGTAATTATATTGCAAATGATTCTGGATTTGTTCTTTCATATTTTGGGGGAAAATATAATCCAATACATTTAGTAAATTATTCTAATAGCAATTTTTCCTTGCTTTAGGATTAAGTGTTGAAGCTAGTGTGGAACAATGAACAGACAAAGCATGCATTTTGAATTATCTTCTCGTGCTACATATTTGGAGGTTGACAAATAAAAAATTAGCATAAAGTTTCCAAAATTGTATGGTAATCATTTTAAGCAAAATAGATACAAGGAAAACTTTGGAGATTTATTTTATACACACTATTCAAGCTTCTCTCTTTCTTTCAGTTTTCATTATTGTCAGATGTGTTTAATTAATCTACGACATATCAAACTACCAAATTAGAACTGCTTTTATTATTGATTATTTTTCCAAGCCTGCAATCAGATTGTTTATAAACAAGAACATAATTGCATTAAAAGGAAATGGAAAATTCCCAAATCTAAATTGTAAGCGAGTACACTCAATTGGGAAGATCTTAGCTTTTGTTTATTTCTTAAGGGCAGTGAAAAAAACAGCCTTAAGAGACTGATGGAGAACAGTAATAAATTAAGGTTCATTAAACCTTTCAATGCGTTCTCTTCTTTATTCATTCCCCTCCTCTCAGGTTAGCATTCAAGAATCAGAAAGGCTATTAGTGATGCTATTGTAATATGAATTTTAAAAAGCTGTGCACAAAGTATTGATCCATACAAATCTCAGGTTTGCCACACCAATGGATAAAATGCTGTTCTCCCCTTCATTATTCAGTGACATCTTGAATTGCACTATGCATTAGTAATGCTAGGGCCCAGGACCTGTAACAATAGCAAAAAAAAAAACAATACTAGGATTAGATTTGCTAGCAAAAGGCTCCAGAGATCTAAAAAAACAGTCCAGCTGATATCCTAAAAGCCGCATAGCTGATTCAGCTGTAATCTTGGCTTACAACTGAGTTAAGAGCCTAATGAGATAATTGGTTTTATGATGCTATTTTATTTTAATTGTACTACTTTCTCATTGTTCTAGTATGTTTAATACTATTTCATATTATTTTTATGTTATCCTGGGAAGGTTTAACCTAGAAGGCATCTTCTGCACTTCTGAAGAATTGAATTAAGTTGAGATCTAACCTACTGAAGGATATGGAGCTGAATATTGAGATTCAAGAGCAAAGAACGTGGACTACGCACACACTCTCTTTTTTATGACCTTGTAATCCCTTAATTCAGGTAGACTTAGTGGATGGAGCTGAGTATTCAAAGGCCTGATGTCCTTCCTTACGCCAACCTTGTGTTCTAATTTCTTTATATTGGAAACTAGTAATTAGCCCAATATGACTTTGGCTGGTTGGCAGGGAGGGACCAATAATATATATTTTTTAAAAAAATCTCACAACTATGTCCATCAAAGATGTTTCACCGAATAAAGGAGAATATTTGTAGCTCAAGCTTGAAATGAGGGGTCCTTGGTATTCTGTGAGCTTGGTTATTTTCTTGAAGACATTTCATTACCCAAACTAGACAACATCATCAATGCTAGTAAGGAATGGAGTTTGCTTTCACTTTATATTCTAATAGTTTGTCTTGTAAAAGTTGATGGCAGTGTTCTTGGAGGTTCTTTGACTTGATGTTTACTGTTGACTTGTTTGGCAGTTCCTTGATTGGGATATTGTTTACTTCTTGATTGTGGGTCCATTGTTAATTTTAGAGATAATTTATGCTCATCTGGATGTTCATTGCTGGTGGATAGGTCTTTTGTCTCGTTTGCACAGTATGCAGTGATGTCTATGTGTCTTTTGATGTCCAATTTGACAGAATGCCAGGCTTCTAGAAATTCTCTAGCATTTTTGGACTTGGATTAATCCAGGATGTCACACCTGAAACTGTGGTTAAGGCTGTCCATATGTTGTGAAATTAAAGAGTTTTCATCATGTGTTCTGACCGCTACTTAGTGTTCACTGATGTTTTCTGCTAGTCATCTGCCTGTTTGTCCTACATACAGTAGTGGCTGTAGTAATCTTTACACTGTATGTTGTAAAGAAATGTTGTTGTTTTTCCCCGGGGCTGCTGGGGCTTTTGGTTTACTTGGGATGTTTTGGAGGACTTTAGTTGATTTATGTGCTATGCTGAACATGTTTTAACTGCTCAGCTATCAATACAAGTGTACTATCACTTCCTCTCAGTAGGCCAAAGGATAGGATAGGGCCGCTTTCCCAATCTAGCATTGGGGTTTCTTATATATACAAGCCAATATTTTGAAAATACAGATTCCTGAACTGGAATAAAAATAAATGGAGGTGCTATTTCATTTTCTTTATTTTCCTCTATTTCCTGTAAAGGTTCTTGCAAGCTAGCAAAACTGAACCAATAGTATCAGAAATAAAAAGAACAGTACAATCCATGATTCAAAAAATATCAAATTAAATAGCATGAGAAGTTGTTTTGTTTTACATTTAAAAATTTAATGTTTTAAATATGTTGTAATTAAATTATCTTGGGATAATTATCTTGGAATAAAGAAGTTTTGTTTTTCCACCATCACACTTTGATAGGTCATGACATTTTTAAGGGGGCTATAGAGCAGATGATTTTAAATAAAATATGAGATCCATTCTACTATCACCCTTATTCACATGTAAAGTGTATGGATGAGTAGTATTGTTACAAGCTACAGTGTATACAATTGTTTATAGGATACTTACTTAACAAATAAAATAGATCTTGTGGCTCTGAGCATAAGCAGTAAAATGACATACATAATTTCACTCATCTGTATTTTGTATAAACAGATAAATCTTATGGTTAGTATCAACAGTGTGAACTTTCCTGGGAAATATAGATTCTCTTCCAAAACATATGAAATGAAAATGATATAAACCAAACACAACTGCTTCTTAGTAATAATTTCCAGTTGCTGTGCTTATTTGTCCCAGAAAAAAAATAACAAAAAATATTTTTTAGAATCTTAAAAAGTAATAAATATATTTATTACAGACATCAATCATTTCAGTTACAGTGCTTGTAATCAACTAGCATAGTTTCTGGTTACTGCAATCATACAGTTGAAACCAGGGAACCATTACTGTATTCAGTATCTATGTTTGTCATAGTTTTGCAAAAGTTATGTGATGAAAAACATTGCCACACTGTGGCTTAACTATCGTAATACTAAATTCCAGAAGAATACATGGACATTTTGTTTTGGAATCATATTAGGCCTTGCTTATTATACATAGCAATATTGTGTTGATGCTTACATTCAACTCTCTTTTTTGTTTCTTTGTATTAAAGATGCTATATTGAACTATTGGAGGTGGTGAACGCTGACACCAACCCCTTGATTCACACACTAGCAACAACTGCTTTGTAAACAAGGGCAGTTGAAAGAAACCTTCAAAACCAAAGACAAACAAACACAATTCCATATGTCTGTTAATTCAATAATAGCGGGTAGAAGAGGCAAAGGATTATTGTGACTGTCATATGGAAAATGTCCCGTGTGCAGTTTTGTAGAACTTACATGTGACTTTCTAAGTTTTTGTACTAAAGTTTCTTATCTCTGCTTGATGTATCTGTTGAAAATGCATAGGAAAGGATGGAGGGAAAATATATTTTTCTAGTTGCCCAACTACTTGATAGCAACTTCTTAATAGGACTACTTCCAATACTATGAAGAACCATCTATGATTAAATAATTTAAAAATGATAATTGATCAGGATCCCATATTTTGCTTTGATATGAGATCGAAGTTGCAGTCCAAATGGGCTAGTCAACTCTTACAATAAAATAGATAACCTAGCAATGTAATATAATTTACTACAACTCATCCAATTTGTTAGACATCCTTGTTTAACCATAATAATACTGAAACATGAATCATATTATCACAGTACAAAGTTGGAGTTTTTTTGCTGATATTACAACATCAAATGCAAGTTTGTAATTTGTCATGATATCACAAAAATATGTTTTGTCACTTATGGACACATTTGTCCATCTTGCCATTTTTCTTAGTCTTGTACTCTTAATTTTAATCCATTTCTTTATTGTTTATCATATATTTTAATGTTCCAAATAGGAGAATGGTGATTTGAATTGTCATCCAAACCAGATTTTTCACATCACAACCTGACTCCACATTAATTGTTATGATACCTTCCAGTGTTGTATCTTTACACAGCCAAGTAATCTATTTTTGCTCTTGCCTAAATTGTGGTCTTAGAGTTGGATTAGCAATATGGGCGAATAAGCAGGAATATAAATTCAATAAATAAATGGATGGATGGATGGATGGATGGATGGATGGATAGATAGATTGACAGACAGACAGATATTTCTTTTAATTAGGCACATCCAGAAATATGTCTCTTCTTTCTGATTGTTTGCTTAAACAATAGGCTCTCTCATTATATTGTACTACCATAAAGTTTCCATTTTAAAAATGCATATTATCTACCAAGTCCATTCGACTTCACAATATCAGGTTCACAATATTTTGAAAAGACAGATGTGGGGATAAATATAGTAAACCACATGAAGGGATATGACAAACACACACTCACTATCGACTATCATACCAGAAGTCAGAATATGAAATATTGGATTTACTTTAGAATAAGGCAGATTTAAGGTGAATGTTGGAGTGGGGAAGAGGTGGTTTTCAGCAGGTTCTGACCAGTTCTGGAGAACCGGTAGCGGAAATTTTGAGTAGTTCGGAGAACCGGCAAATACCACCTCTGACTGAAAATTTTACAGTATCGTTCCCCTGCCACGCCCACCAAGCCACGCCCACAGAACTGGTAGTAAAAAAATTTGAATCCCACCACTGGGGAGGGGGAATTGATTCCTTGTGAAATGGTGCACTTTTCTTCACTTGATTGGTTCAGGAAAGGATTGACAGATCATCTTATTGAGGCTTTTTTCGTATGAATCATGCTATAAGTATGGAAGAAGGAGAGAATTAATGGCCTACTATTTTTAGGCCACTAAGTCAAACGTTTGCTGGAAACACTTTCACTTATTTGCATTCCTTTAAAAAAAAATTTTTTTAAATATTTTATTGAACAAAACAATTAAAAACATTGAACGTAGTGAAGTCAGTTTGACATAACTTTTGATCAGTATTGCATAGATGTATATTTTCCTAAACACAATTATTCAAATATATACATTTGTTCGCTCATATATTACATTTTCCAATACCATTGGTCCTATTTTCATCTGATACATTAATTTATCCTCTCACAGGGGTGGGATTCAAATTTTTTAACAACCGGTTATGTGGACATGGCTTAGTTGATGGGTGTGGCTTAGTGGCCATGTGACCTTGGGGGGGCATGGCTTGATGGTCATGTTATTGGCTGGGTGTGGCCAACTCAATATTATTCACATTGAGGCACGCATGTCTTCATCTGGCCTCTCGTTACTGTGGGGATGCTGCAACAGTCGTAAGTGTGAAAAATGGTCATATGTCACTTTTTTCAGTGCCACTGTAACTTTGAATGGTGACTCCACACAAGCAAAGTATCAGCAAAGAAAGGGAAAAATAATTCCAGAGAAGTTCCTGAGACAGAAAGTTTAGTCCTGCCAAGAATGTAATAAGGGTTAACGGAGAACGAGTTTCTATAAGCAATACCAGAATGTTTCCTTCCTGCCTTCCTTACAGGATTAGGCCAGTAATTTCTTCTAACAACCGGTTCTCCAAACTACTTAGAATGTTAACAACCGGTTCTAGTGAATAGGTGCGAACTGGTAGAATCCCACCCCTGCCCTCTCAGCAACTCCTTTCCCAACTTAAGACTTTCTTTTCTGCTCTCACCAGTGATAGAATCTATCCCAAATTGCATAATAACTTGTTTGCATTTCTAATCATTACTATAATGTTACCAAAATGTCAGTGATAATGCCAGATCAGGTTGTGATTTGTCCTACTGCTCTTGTAGTTTGATCAGTTGAAGGCCAATTGTTTTGTAATACTTTCTTCTTCTTTTTTCAGTTAAAATTTTTGAGCGATTGGTCCTTTTGTTGAACAGACTGCAAAATTGTCAATCATTTCAACATCATCTGTGCTGTTAAAAAGTTAAATTTTAGCAGATATTTAACACTGATTATGTCCAATCAGACATGACATCTTAAATTATATAATCTCAATAAATAAACAGATTGGCTGCCGTCCAGAGTCTAACATCTCACTGAGGTTTCTAGATTAAAATATCTGAAGATTCAAAATCTATGATAAGATATTGTTATTGTGATAGACATGCATTGTTTTAGAAAAAAAATCCCAATATATAGTTTACATAGATAAGCCCCCTTTAGCTAAACTAAGATTGGTGAGGGCAGCTTTAACCTACCAGAGTTTCAATGGTATCACAGTGCTTTAATCATCTCTCCCTCCCTCCCTCCTCCCTTCCTCTCCCTCTCTCTTTCTTTGCCTTTTATCTATTATCTATTATCAATTTATATTGACAATTGTATAAATATTCCTCTCTTTCAACCCTCTTTAATGTTCCTTACGTCAAATGAAGTTTCTAAGCATCCCAGAAGCATCTCATTGGCCATTGTTGAAAAGGTGTGATGAAATCAGCAGAACTTTTACACTTCTCACAAATTTTGCACACTTTCACACACTTTCACACAAAGTATGGATAATAATAATAATAATAATAATAATAATAATAATAATAATAATAACAATAATAATAATAATAAATATTTATTTATATACCACTCCTCTCCCGAAGGACTCAGAGCGGTGCACAGCCGTACAGTTAAAACAATAAATATGTGAAAAAATTAAACTAAATTAAACCAAAACCCTGGCTGTAAACAATTTAAAACCCTCCCCTAAAACCCTAAAATTTAATAAAAAATAAAACACCCAAAACTAAAATCAGCCCAAGCCAGCCTGGTCAAAGAGCCAGGTTTTCAAGGCACGCCTGAAGGTCCCCAGGTCTGTGGATGTCCGTAACTCTGGGGGCAACCCATTCCAGAGGGCAGACATCCCCACAGAGAAGGCCCTATTCCTCGGGGTCACCAGCCGGCACATAGATGCCAATGGGACCCGCAGGAGACCCTCCCTGTGGGAGCGCACCGGACGGTGAGAGGAAAATGGCAGAATGCGGTCTTGTAAATATCCTGGTCCGATGCCATGGAGCGCTTTAAAAGTTAACACCAAAATTTTAAAGCGCACCCGAGAGGCCACTGGCAACCAATGCAGCTCGTGCAGGAGGGGCGTCACATGCAAGAACCTTGACGTCCCCATAACCACCTGCGCGGCCGCATTCTGTACCAGTTGAAGCCTCTGGATGCTCCCATTCGGGAACCCCATGTAGAGGGCGTTACAATAGTCCAGTCGGGAGATGACCAGGGCATGAGTGACTGTGCGTAAGGTATCCTGATCCAGAAACATACATATAGCATACTTGCAGAAGTCACACTCACCAAAAGGTATATGCAAGTAATTGATGGCAGCTTTATGAGTAAGAGAATATGAATGGTAGAAAAGTGCACAACACATTGAACTAATATGGGTTGCTGTTGAAAAAGCCCACAGAGAGTATCAGTTAAATGAGATCTAATCTAGGTCTGCATCATTGATTATGTATATTCGTAGCCTTGAGCTTTGTCAAAGAAGACAAAAATATGATGCAATTCTCTAAAATGGAATGTATGAAATAATACTATTCTCTAAAGTACTAAGTAATACATCTTGACTGAGCTTTATATCTGTGAAATTTGATCATCAGGAACATTCAATTTTGCCTCATGGGATGCCTCTACTGAAAAGATTTAATGAGTCACTTTATGTAGTCACTTTTCATTTGCAACAGGCATTTCCGTATGCTTTTCAAAAGCTCCCAAGTTAGCCTTTTTCTCTCTTTGGGCTACATTAGATTTAAATGTAACATTAAGAAAATGGGACTCTGAGACACCTAAATGTAGTCAGCCTTTGAGATTAATCTCATGTTCTGCGGTGATCTCTATACCAATTTAAAAAAAGGAATTTTGCTACAGTGCTTCAATCTAAGCATGTACTTTGACTTCATGAAATGTTCAGTTGCTTAATAAATTTCTTTTATTAGTAGTATATCAATTTACTATCCTTTCTCTAGCCTTCTGTGTTACTAAAAATACATTTTAGAATCAATTTTAAAGAGTCAATTCACACAATTTCAGTGTGAAAAGACTTGAATTGAGTGCTCTCTCTCTCTCTCCCTCTCTCCTTCCTCCCTCCCTCTTTCTCTCTGTCTCTCTCTCTTCCTCTCTCTCTTTCTATCTTTTTCTCCCCCCTCTCCCTCCCCCCTCCCTCTCCCTCTCTCATACCTTGGAGAGTCATTGACAATTGGAATTGATAATCCTGGGCCAATAATCTGATTTATTCCAAGGCTCCTTTTTATGTAACATAATTAAGCAGTTTTACATCCATAGCAACAGACACATCACTAGAAGCCAAAATCACAAGACTATTTCCATTTTCCTTTGGCCATGTCAGTTGTGCACATTCATTGGAGAAGTCAATGATGCTAGAAATGATTCGTGGAACAAGAAGAAGGGGCAAGCAAAGAACACACTGGCTTGATACTATCAAACCTGATACAAAGATGAACATCCAATAACTGAAAGAAGCTGTGGTTGACAGGAAGCATAGATACCATTTGCCTATAAAGTCACCAAGAGTCAGACATGACTAAATAAATAAATTAATTGACAAATAAATAAATAAATTGACAAATAAATAAATAAAAACTAAAAAATGGTTAAAATAATAACATTCATACACAGCTTCATGATAATCAGCTTTCATTTCATTTATTCTGCTGCCTGTGCTTGTGAATGGAGAAGCATATTATTATAGCCTCTTGATTATTCACTTGCAAATCAGTGTCGCAACATGTTGTGCATGGCTAACATGTGAGCCAATGAAAAGAATGGTTTTACAATAGATTGTAAAATAATATTTGGGCATTATCATTATTTATAATCAATCATAAACTGTTGCAAAAGAAAACCAAAATGCTGTATACCACACAGAAAATGGAGATATTTTTTTTTTAAAAAAAGGACCACAGAAAGAATATGATTAAAAAAGAAAAGAATATCATCAAGTTTGTTGATCAATACCAGTTATGACTATAATCCTGCACTGGAACTCTAAGCTCAGTGTGACATGTTTCTAAATAGTCATTTAAAAATTACATAGTGGATTTGCAATCCTATACTCGTTTATCTTGCATAAATCCCAGTGAACCTAATCAAGCTTCTCTCTCTCTTTATTTTTAGTAAGCTTACATATAGAATTGTGTTGCTGATCTAGCAATTTTTGTTTCCATCCTTTGGTTGTCTGGAAAGATATATGCTCAAGCAAATTATGCTATTGATTTCTTTTTGAACTTCAGCTATTTTACTTCTTAGTGCACATGGTAAGCTTCACATAAGCCAGAAGTTTAATTAAAATGATTCACACACAGAAGAGGGAGGGGGAGGGAGGGAGGGAGGAGAGAGAGAGAGAGAGAGAGAGTGAGTGAGTGTTTGGATGTATATTAAAAGTAGAAGTCCTGACATTGTCTTATGACAGTCAATATATTAAGTAAGTACAATTTTTGAGAGATGCTGGAGACCAAATGAAATCCATCATACAGATGTTACTGCATATGCATATAAATTTTTTCAGAAATATAAATCATATATTTTGAAAGAAAATAATTATCTGGGTTCTGGATGAACAGAATTGACTACAGTTATAAATACCCATGTCATTTTTCATTTTTTTAAACCTTATCTCCCCAACTATCTACTTATTGATCATAGACTTCTATGACACTCCAGTCTTAACTCTTTCTGAGCAACTTAAAGACCTCTTAACAGTCATAGGATCAAAATGGACTACAACAAAAATAAACAATTACAAAGACAACTGAAGAGTTCTTATTGATTATGGATGTTGATTATTTTCCAGACACAGCACATAATTAGCACAATTATGAGACCTAGTGTAAGATTCTATATTTTAATGTACATCTTTAATTGATAATCTAATTATCCATTATTTTCTATGGACTAGGAACACAATGTCACATTTGAAAAATTGGAGATGGAAGAACATATTTATTCCTCCAATTCTGACTTTGCAACTTCCCTTAGCCCGGATAAGAGATGAACTAAGCAGCTTAACAAGCACATTTTTGCAACCCCAAAAATATATTAATTTCATCAATGAACTTAAATTACACTGTTGATACTTCCCAAATGGTCAGTAGGACGAAAATTCCAATCTACTCCATCTACTGGGTGCCTTTATGTCAACAACGTACTGTATCTACGAAGTGCTTGGATGGAGGAATGAATCACAAGGCTGTAAAAATATGTCTTTTCCTATCCCCTCCAGAAACATAGGATATTTATTTGTCCATCTTAAGACAACCACATTTTTTGTAAAAAAAAAATGGAATTGCTTGTAATCATCCAAGCATAAGAAACAGAATAACTCAAAACTTTATGCCACGGTCATATTTTTTCTTATTCCAGGTAAATGATTAGTGAGATAACAAGGAAATGCCCTCCTGAGGCTTTCATTTTATTTATATATTTAAATAAGTTTTCATAATTGCAGGCAGAGAAGAGGAAGTTAGCAAAAGGTTTGCAAACATTATATTCATGTCTTTAGGCTTTAATCTAGCATTAGCTTTCTAAGCATTATGAAATTTGAAATTTCTAATGCAGAACACACATAAAGTTAAATTACAATCCCATGTAATCTTCATTTTTATCCAATTTTGTCTCCTGCATCCATTTAGTCTGAGGAATGGCTTGTACACAGAGAATATTTTTTGTCCATTCAGACTTTGGTTTAGTCATCCTAGTTTAAGCTTGCAAAGCACAAGTACTTGTGTGTATATATTTATGTACAAGTACACAGACAAGCTTTTGTACACAATGGCTGTCATAGGTATATCTGCCTCCACATCATCAGTTCAGTTCTTCAGCAGTGGTACAACTCCAGAAACTATTTTCTTCCCTTTTCTTTCATTCCCATTTATACAATCCATTTGTGCATTTGTTTAAGGAACATATGGGTTGCTTTTCCATTAAAATAACTAACACAATGGACAGAACTAAGAATTAAAATAAAACTTGAGAGAAAACAATAATGCTGATTGAGAATTTGTCATGGGAATTAAGTTATGAGGATGAAACATACAATAGATGATTAGTATAACTCTGCAATAATGATTTTCTGCATCCAGCATAAACATCATGGTTGGGGTTTGGTCGGGGCTTAACAAATGCCAGCAAGACATCAGAATTAAAAAGATTGTTTTTTTCATTTGTGCCTTTATTTCTTCTTGAAGCGTTGCATTCCATTCATCTACAATACATGTTTCATTCATTATGGCCAGTATAGCTAAAAAGAAAAAGAAGAAAAGAGAAAATACAAGATGGGTAAGAATCTTATACCATCCTGGTCAAATGGTTGTCCAATGTATTTTTGAAAACCTCCAGTGATGGAGCACCCAGAACCCTGGGAGGAAAGC
This sequence comes from Bungarus multicinctus, assembly GCA_023653725.1. Classification (NCBI taxonomy): domain Eukaryota; kingdom Metazoa; phylum Chordata; class Lepidosauria; order Squamata; family Elapidae; genus Bungarus; species Bungarus multicinctus. The sequence goes on along the minus strand of CM042851.1, from coordinate 38,555,137 downwards.
ATTAATAGTTCTGTCAGAAAATTTTTCCTACTCTGGTGCCTAAAAGAATAAGTCAATTCCTCTTTTCTGTGACAGCCCCTCATGTATAGAAAGGTAGTTATCATGCCCCTTCTAATCCTTCTCTTTGAAAGGTTAGATATACCTCACTCCCACAACTGTTCATCCTACGATTTAGCCTCCAGATCCTTTATCATATTTGTTTTTCTTCTCTGCACACTATCCAGGGTAACGATTACAAGCATAACAATTGATATAGAAGAATCCAATCAGTGGATGCTTTTATGCTTCTTCTTTACTACATGCAGCAAAGCAATTTATAATATATAGCTACATCAAGTTATATTGTCTTCTACCAAGCATTGGGTTTCTTCTTATGTCTCTCTTCCACAGACTATTCTCACCTCAATTTACTCTTAAATGTTTAACTTCCTGCCATTTCATTCTTTCTCTCTCCTCTACCGGTGGGATTCTCAAGAGATAGTAAAAGAAAAAAATGTACTGGGTATATGAACAAGTGTGTTCCATACTGCTGGTATCTTTTTTCTTTAATCCATTCTGCCAATCATCTCCTGTGTCTCCTCAATCAATGGATGAATCTCTTTCAGAAGTCTTCTGTCCAGTCCTTCCCTGAGGCTAGAAGCTTCATCAAAGACTCTGATTTTCAGTCCACAATTAGCAACCTCCTCCATTCCTCTCATAGGACCTGAGTGAAGATTTGTCTATTTGGGACTTCATTTACCTTCCTCCAGGGAATCCATCTATTGACTTCTCTTCTCCCTCTCTGATTCAGGAATCAACAGCTGCTCCACATACTCATATCAATCTTATTTTCCAACTTTTTTCTCCAGTCACTCACTTCTAAAATAGTCTTTGTAGCTTGAGTTTTCTCCTCATTTTATCTCCCAGTTTCTCCCCATTGTTTTCTCCTGTCTCCTTCTCTCTCTCTCTGTCTCTCTCCATCATGTTCTAGCAACTCAGAGGGTGAGATTTGGTCCCCAACATCTACAGTATTCAAAAGGCTGGACCAATGTGAATGTGGATCTACATCTGTCCCACAACAATTCTGGCTAGTCGCTAGGTCAATTCATCAGCCTGCATGAAATTACACCTGCCTTTCAAGGCTGGAATTGAGTTTCCTCTCCCTTTCCTCTCTCCCCTTTTTGCTGACACACATGGCAGCCCAACAGCAGTCATACCAGGACACTAAAAATCAGGTGCCAGATAGAAACTGGATTATCCTTTTCAATATTTTGAAACCCTTCTATTGCCCACTGCCTCCTCCTCCTCTTCTTGTGCATTTATTTTTCTTGTTCACCTCAAACAACATTGAGCTCATACAAGAGTGATATATTCTATCTTAGTCATTTTTATATCAAAATATGACTTACTTATCTGTAGGATAGGCTCTTTTTAAAGATTTTGGCTAGTAGTAGGAAAGCCGAGAACCCCTGTTGTTTTGTCAATTTGAATAATGTAATCTGGTCTGGATGAAAGCTGAAGTTACATCCATTATCCATATTAAATAGCATTCCTTGAAACTTAAGAAATGAGTTATACATACAGGAAAGTGCACTCCCCATAATAAATCAGTGAATAATAAAGACTAAAGATGAATTCTGGTTTCAGCTGTAACCTATGGTTACTTGGAATAAAGTTCAGATAAAAATGTTAAGTAATTTCATCTTCAGTAGCAGTGTCAATCAGTGGTGGGATTCAAAATTTTTTACTACTGGTTCTGTGGGCATGGCTTGGTGGGCATGGATGGCTTGGTAGGTGTGGTAGAACACTACAAAATCTCCATTCCCTCCCCACCCCTGGAGGAAGATTACTGCAAAATCCCATTCCCTCCCCACCCCACTAACCTGCTTTCCAGCTCTGTTCTCCTGTGCAGTGTAACAAAAGAAGATCCAGCCAATCAGCTGGGACTCGGGAGGCAGAGAAGAGATGGGGGTGGGGCCAGTCAGGAGTGGTATTTGCTGGTTCTCCGAACTACTCAAAATTTCTGCTACTGGTTCTCCAGAAGTGGTCAGAACCTGCTGAATACCCACTTCTGGTGTCAATACTTTAGCACTTATTTTAGTTTGAGAGGGTGAAGGTTGTTGGGCAAAGAACAAGAAGTGTCATAGAGTCAGCCAACTGTATCATAAATAATACAATTAAGACTAAGGTTGTATTTGCTCAAAAGTTCAATTTGGTACTCCTATGAGACAGGATGGGTTAAAAAAGCAAAATGAATGTCTTATCCTAGGCGTTCTAATATTGGATCCAGATTTGTTCTTTTTCAACTCCTAATTATTTCTCAAGTAGCTTTTTCTGATATTTCCTGTATTGTGTTAAACAATGCTGAGATTCAGTCTGAGACGTACACTATGGGTGAAGTTATGCTCTATATCCAACCTCTCCCCATGCCTGAGTTGCTATTAGATTTCTCAACAGGTTCAATTCCAAATCATGCTTGGGGGATTTGGAATCTGCAATAAAATTATTCATTCATTTGTAAATCTCAACTCTCCAAAAATCTTAACAGCCTTTTCAGGAATTTGCTTGCTTGACAAAAGGCCCTCAGACACAGTTTGGTTGGATTGATTTATCTTTTTATAGCAAACAAGAACTAAGTCATATAGATGGAGAAGATTTTATCACTGAAATACAAAAGATCACAAGTCTACATTGCAGATTTTAAGTTCTATGAGTTTGTTGTCACATTTATGGATCAAAAAATTCTGGGTATTCACTTGATAGCTTTGGAAGCCACCTGATCTATATTGGCATAATAGTTGTCTTTAATAGTACTGAAGTTTCTGGACATTTCTTCAAAGATAACCTCAAGGTTATCACAATGTAAGTTATAATGTAAGTTAGAGGTGGTATTCAGCAGGTTCTGACCAGTTCTGGAAAACCGGTAGTGGAAATTTTGAGTAGTTCAGAGAACCAGCAAATACTACCTCTGACTGGCCTTGCCCTCTTCTATTCTTTTCCTCCCAAGCCCCAACTGATTGGCTGGGTCTTCTTTTGTTGCCCTGCGTAGGAGAACTGGGAAGCAGGTTAGAGGGGTGGGGAGGGAATGGGGATTTTGCATATCTTTCCCCTGCTACACCCACAATGCCCACTAAGCCACACCCGCAAAACTGGTAGTAAAATTTTTTGAATCTCACCACTGGTTACAAAGCCTGGCTACCTATGTTCAAGTACATTAATCATTGTTAATAGGGTTGTGTCAGATGTCCAGTTAGGGTTTTGAGAAACTTTCTGTTTCCTGCTCTTTCCTCTTTGAAACTAAAGTTAGAAATTCTTTTTTTTTTTCAAAATTAATTGGCATGTCTAGTTACAAACTTAAAAATCTTAGGGTAAAATTTAGTACATCAAAATATTAAGATTGTTTTATTAATGTGGAGCTAACTCTAGTTCCTTCAACTTTGCAATTCTTCTCTTCTCCTGAAGGGCACAGTTAGTCAGGTATGTTTTTAACTGTAGATTTCTCCTCCCAATAAATGGACAAAAGTAATTTTAAGTGTTTTAATCACTCTCATTCTGCTTTCCTTAATGAGCCCTTTCAACTGATGTGCATGTACCTTTCAGTCCAGTCCATCAATTCTCAAAACACGACTACCTAATAATGCATTACTGTGACAAGGGAGAATGTTCAATAGAGAGCTCAGGATGGGGATGAAGATAATTAAAATATTTTAATAAATTTTAATTTATTAAAAAATAATAAACTAAATGTAGCTAGGTTTCCTGACCAACAGGAAAAGAACCAGGAGAGAACAAGAAACAAAGTTGATGAGGCAATAACAGTGACAAATCCTTAGAACAGATGAAAAATAACAATCACTTGGAGAGGAGATGAAAGCAAAGGACAAGAATATGTGAAAACAAATCAATGGAGCAAAGAAAATTAATAGAACAGCATAGAAAACCATTCCTAGAACAAGAAAATAGTGCTAAAATGTGAAGAGAACAAAAAATAAATACAAGATATGAAAAACTTGGTCACAGTGAAGATAATAGTTGCCTGTTGAGGTATTAGATGAAGAAAGATGGGGCTACTTACTATTCAACCACTCAGCATTATTGCCTTGAGCAGCAGAACTAATTGGACATTTTCTGATAGAAGTAGATAGTGATCTTGAGGGTGGAATACAGGACCTGGTGATGTTGTTTCTCACCAAGGATGCTAAAAATGAAGAAATAGATCAATTTTAAAAACACTGTGTAATTAGTTCTAATAGTTTTTTGCTATTTCTACTATTTCAGTTTGGTAACATTTTAATGTGATGCTTGTTTAAAAACTTATTTGGGTTAAACTATCCAGTATTAAAAATGGCTTTAGCAATAGTTGTTGCAATGCCCCTACTATTTATTTCTCTTAACATCATAGCTATGGTTAAGAATTCTCATTTATCTACCTGATTTGTTTCTATCCTAGTGTAACTATGGTCTTGAAGTTTCCATATAATTGTTTATAGGAAAACTGACATTTCATTTTATGTTTCTGCTTATTTTCTGAGTGGGTATATCCTCTGCAATACTTAATTTTTAACAACTGTGCATTATTTTATTGTGCAACTTTGATCAGCTTTAAGATGGAAAGACAATACATTTTCTACATCATTGCCCCAATTTTAAGACTATCTTAAGCAGTTCCCTAAATTTTAAGACTAACTCAAGCAGGAAATGATGATTGGTCCCTTGAATTCTCCCAACTGTTGCTTCTATTGCATACTTAACAAAAGCATTCCCTACTGTGTAATTAAATAAAGAATCCAATATACAGAAAGATAATTTATGTATTTAAATGGAAGAATTAAATACAGACCAAATTCTAAAACTCTGTTCCCTTTTTTAATATTACAAATTTATTTGGCAACAATGTGACTTCAATAATGGCATGAATCCAATTTTCTTTCATATTTTCTTTCACTTCCAGCCTGTGTAAATTTTAACAGATTATTAATTTCTGTTAATAAAAGATTTCTTTTTCTTTCGGCTATACCCCTTACCAATTTTTTTTCAGCCAAGAAAACATCTAATGATTAAAAAAAAGTTTATCCTTGTTACTGAAAGCTTGCTGTATAATCATATGACAATTAAAAGTCCATGAGAATTGATGTTTTTTTTTTTCCCATCTATATACAGAAATATTTAACATGCATGTTAAAGTAACTGTCTTCCTATACAGGTGATATTTCCTCATATGATTGCTTCATATCATCCATGAAGGAACAGATTACATTTTCCCAGATTAACTTTTCGTGAATCACTAGTGACAGTTGTATTGTTTAACAATTACCTATTGGCAGAAACCAAAAGTTGAAACAATATGTGTTAGGAAGTATTCAGACAGCTTGAATGTGTTGTCAGATTCTACCCAGATCAGCTTAACACAATCACTCAATGTGAATGGAAATGCTTAATGTAGACCCAAAACAGTGTTTGGCCCTTATGGAGATAGTGTACAGATTTCTCCACTACTTCAGCTGTGGTGCTTGACAGTGTTACCATAACAACATCCAAGTTGCTCAAAGCTAAATGTTTTTTAGCTTGAAGAACCAAAGAGTAATGGTGCAGAACTAAATAAAACGACTACTTACAATGGCTAAGGAACATAGAAAATCTTGCTATGCTTGTGGCAAAAATGTAGAAACTAGAGGACAGATGGGGGAGAAATGTTATACATAATAAAATGATGTTTTGTTCAGTTATATAATGCTAAAGCATGATGTAAAATGTTTCTCCAGGCAATGAACATGCTTGGTGTTTTTGTGGCTTGCTATAAGCTACAATCTTAAAAGTGCTTTCATATAGGGCCAGAACAGAAACAAAATTTCTGTCTGTCTCTTTCTCTTTCCATCAGATTTTATATAAGATAAAAAAAAATCTACAGTTATAGAAACCTAAAAATAAAAATGAGAAAGCTTGGCAGAGAAAGCTGAAAAACCTATGAATTGAAAAAAAATCTATAGATGGCAGAATGTAGTGATGGACTTGCTTAAGAAAATGTATGGACTTCTTGGACAATAAATGCTGTGGAAATAACTACAAATGAGATCTATGACTTTTAGGAATGAAATGTGATTATATGGAAACACCTTAGTTATAATTTTAAGGAAAAGTTTTAGTATTAAGAATCAATCAAGGGTATTTAATCTTAGATGGACCAGAGACAATGACTGTAGTAGTTAAAGATGAAATTGAAGCCGTTGCAGACTTTTTGAGAGTAAAACATAATAATGGATTGTTAACAGAGGATTTTAAAGTTAGTTTCTGTTGTTGGGCTTACCTATTAAGTATTTTTTTATATAGTAGATAGATGATAGGTTAAATTGTTTGGGTAGAGTTGTAGAAGCATACATACATACATACATACATACATACATACATACACATATATACATACACACACACATATACAGTATAAAAGCGAAAAAGCACACACACATCACCACAAAATCTCCAGAACCAAAAAGCCTACAAACTTCAAATTTGGCACATATGTTCCTCTTGGTGTTTACTAATGAAGGATTTTTGTCCATCAGAACATTAGTATTTCGTATATTATTATTAACATGCTCTGATGCTAAGGCGTTCTACTCCCCCTCCCCACCTGAAAAGAAACCTGTTCCAAATGCAAAACACAAGCAGACGAGAGGAGTTTTACTTTTACTTTTACTTTCACAGCAGCAAGCAGCTTTAGTACAGAATACTTGAGCTGAGCCCTACCCAGTCTCCTTGCTGTCTCCTTGATGTTTGAGTTTCCAAACACCCCTCAACTCTCACACACTCATAGGACGCTAGCCAGATGAATACCGATGGATGCTGGTAGGCAGAGGCACAATTTTTTCCCTTTATTTTCCTCCCAAAAAACTTGCCCGATCACATAGTTTCATAGCAAAGCACAGGTACCCTGCTAGTACATTATGCCTCTGATTTGCAAGGGGGGAGAACTATTAATGTTATAATATATTTATCAGTATTCAAGTAGGGAGAATACATGTATTTTCTTTTTTTCTTGTTTTGTTCTGTTCTTTTCTTTGTTGATCTTTTGCAAGTTTGTATTTTAACTCTTCAAAAAATAATTGAAACAAAAGGAAAAAAGAGACATTAAAGAATAAAAGAAAGGGTGAAAGACAACAAAACAGAAAGGAAAGGGAAAATAAAGATATCTAGCCTTTTTAATCAATAAATCACAAGATCACCATTTTATTTTTATCTATTTTCAGCAAAAAGGGTTTCCTGTCATTTATAAAAATAATTGCTGTTGTCTCTTAATAAAACAAGCAAATTTAAACATTCCAGCAAGCTCCATCATCTCCATAATTAATTTCTTCATTATGGATAGTTCTTTTTTCTTCCTTCTTTGTGCATTTAATGGTCACAGTGAAGGTAGCAACAAGAATGGGATTTCATTTCTTTTCATTTTGGCATTTAACTAAATCTGCATAAAACTACTCTCAAATAATTAATATATATAAAACATTTAAAATTATTATTGGGAAACAATTTTTGCAAATATTTAGAACAGGGGTGTCAAACTTGTGTCATCACGGCAATGTCACATGACATATCAGGACTTTTCCCCCCTTTGCTAAATTGGGTGGGGGGGTCAGTGGTGGGATTCAATTTTTTTTACTACCGGTTCTGTGGGTGTGGCCTGGTGGGAGTGGCTGGGGAAAGATACTGTAAAATCTCCAGTCAGAGGTGGGATTTGCCGGTTCTCCAAACTACTCAAAATTTCCGCTACCAGTTCTCCAGAACTGGTCAGAACCTGCTGAATACCACCTCTGGTGGGGCTGGGACTAGCACATGATGCATCCAGCCCATGGGCTGTGAGTTTGACACCCCTGGTCTAGAAACTATACTCTTTCATCTCATATTCCAGCCCTTATCTACAAACAAATCCATAAAACATCAACTTTTCAATCTGTGTATCAGCAAAATGTTGTCAGAACATTGCAAACAAAAAAACAAACAAAAACTTACTTTAACTTTGTTCAAATAAACCAATTTTACATATCTTCTTTTTACTTCTAACCATCATAAGCATTAATTCAATCAAATATTGTTGTAGGATTTGTTTCTCTTCAATTCTTCGTTCTCTTTTGCATAGATTTCTTCAAGGTTTAACAAGCTTCTTTTTTAGATCCAATAACAATCCTTTTGGTTTATCGTGGCATATATTGCATGTTTTTAATTTTTAAAACTTCAGTAAAGTTTTTTTTTGTACACCCAATAAAGCATCATTTCCCAAATCATTCACTTGACTTGCCATTTGTGGGTCCATATTTTGTACGTTTTCTGTCTTGTAAGATAAAATTTGTTTTACATCTCTCATTCCTTAGAGAACTTTCAAAATTCTTAGATCAAAATCTTATTTAACTTTGTTCTAAAGCTTATAATTAATTTTGTTCAGAGTTGAAGATAAATTTCACCAATGAACACATTTTAAACTTGACATTTCCAAAATTCTTTAATAGAATAGTTACTAGGCAATTTCTAAACAGGATTAAAAAGTGAGATTTGCATACTTAACATCCTTTAAAAGATCAAGATCAAGATGGCTGATCCCATTGCCTGTTAGGACACAGACCTACAGAAAACAACTGCCCTACACTATTCCCATGAGGAGAAACCAAGTGAAGCAGATCTGAGCAATCTGCTACGCTCTCCTTATTTGGAGGTGTTCTAAGGAATGGGAAAGACCCATTCCTTGCTCTTTATTGTGGTCATAAGCTCAGCTTTCATATAATTCTTTCTTCAATTTGTCATACTCCCCGGAAGCTCTCATATCATTTTTCTCAGAACTGAGATTTTTTTTCTCCTTCCTTAGCAGTCCAATAATTCCTTCCTGTTTTTCATGGCTAGGTCTACATTCTTTTGTAGCTTGGCAAGGTCAGAGATCCATGCCTAGTGAAGCATAAGTGGCTGATCAATAACTATGTCACTTTCTCTCTACTTCCTATAACCTTGTTGTCAGACTTTTGTAACTTTGTACAGGTATTTAAAGACTGATAAAAGCTTTTTCCAGGAAGTTTCAATGGTAAATAAGGGTTAATATTCCTTTCCTTCTCTTAGAATTATTACAAGTTTGCTAGATCTCCACTTTATGGTTCCATGCTTGCTTTGATTGTCAATAGGAAGTCCACCCCTGGAATGGAGCCCCAATTATCCCACCATAGCATTTTTGTTTCTGGTCCCCACTTTCCTAATGTGACACTTGAATTATTATTTATTATTATTTTATTTTTATTTGTTAAACTAGTATGTTACTCATCTTGCCAGGCGCAACTCTAGGTGGCTTATAAATTTCCCCTTGGATACTATTTATGGAGTATTTTTTTTTTCTATTATTGCTTTCTTCAGTCATGGTGTTCAAACTGTTATGCCTAAAATTTCCAGGATGCTTTCATTCAGGCACTGAATCATGATCTGTTTAATATCTTCGTTATATGAACTATATGGAGGCACAGTGACTAAATGGCTTAATGATGCTGGAGCACCTATCATTCGCCTCAGCTTCTATACACCTGTTTGAAAGCCTCTTCTTTGCAAGTAGATAAATAGGTACCACTTTGTTGGGGAGACAAGCTGGTGCTCTGTATAGGCAGTCAGATTCCTGAAGGCTCTGAACCTACCCAGTTGTGGTACACCTTTGGAAGGCAGTTCTGGGAAGGGAAGAGGCATTGAGCAATGCTGCAGGAGGAGCTGCTCGTCTTTCTCTCTAGTATGAAGCTGGCTGGCCCTCCCTTGGGACACACCTTGGAAAGTGAATGAGCATTTATTATAACAGGGCTGGTATCTTGGCAAACCAAACTACTACTCTGCAATAGCATTGTGGTCTCCTGGCTACTGTAATAATGCCATGCACTACTAATACTATTACTAATAATATGAACTATGTAACCTAAGTCTAAAATAGTACAATAAGGCTATTCTGAGACACACTGTTTTAAGACATATTGGCAGAGAGGACACAATAGTATCCCTTACCCCCAATTCTATGTGTGGAACTAGCTTCTGAATCTTAATTAAATACTATTAACAAGACTTTTCCCACTGCATTTGCAGTGGATTGTTTTGTCATTACATTTCTGTCTAACAACATAAATGAATGGCTGAAGGCTTAAAAGGAATTGCTGAGCCCTATATTGAAACTCTGCTGAATCTGTTTCAAGGGCAGTTGCCAAGCTATGCTTAATTTGGGCTGTCTCTACAACAGAATTCTACTTATGAAGCATAATCCAATTTATGCACAGGTTAATTAAAAAGTCTAATACTGTAGATGTCATGGCCCTAATAATAGCACAATATATAAACAGTTCCTTCCATTAGATGTGGTGTGCTTTATCAGTGGAAGTTTACCTGTGCAGAAGTTGTATTATGACTGTGATCATGGTAAATCAGAATAGCTGGCTTTCTTGAGGAAAGCAAGCTTTCCTGAAAGGTTCTCTGACTTAGGTTTATATTAAACTGAATTTACAGTTTACAATTATGGATTAGGGCGGGTCATGATTCCAGTATTTGAGAGGTTGCCACAAAGAGGAGGGGTTCAACTTATTTTTCAAAACACCAGAAGGCAGGACAAGAAACTATGGATGGAAACTAATCAAGGAGAGAAGCAACGTAGAATTAAGGAGAAATTTCCTAACAGGGAGAATCATTAACCATTTGCCATGAGAAGTTGTGGGTGCTTCATCATTAGAGGTTTTAAGAAGAGACTGGACAGTCACATGTCTGAAATGATACAGGATCTCCTGCTTGAGGGTTGGAGTAAAAGATCTCAAAGGCCCCTCCAGCTCTATTCTGAGATATCTCTCTATCTCTATCTCTATCTCTATCTCTATCTCTATCTACCTACCTACCTACCTACCTACCTACCTACCTACCTACCTACCTACCTATCTATCTATCTATCTATCTATCTATCTATCTATCTTTCTATCTATCTATCTATCTATCTGTTTTCGTAGATTTTCACAGGTACAGGTATGCAGGTCTTGGCGTGTTCGGGTCTTTTTCCGTGTAAGATTGAGAGTACCTTGGCAATGTTTCGATGAAGTCCCACTTGCCATCTTCAGGCTGGTGCTTTTGGCTTTGTGCTTGTGCGAGCAAAGCGTGATCGGAGCTGCCGTCTCTCTATAAATACTGGTTGGGAGGTTGGCTGTGTTGTCATTTTTTGATTTTCAATTTCTTGATTGTCAAGAAATGATAATACAGCCAACCTCCCCGAACACGCCAAGACCTGCATATCTATCTATCTATCTATCTATCTATCTATCTATCTATCTATCTATCTATCTATCTATCTATCTATCTATCTATCTATCATCTAATATATATATATAAATATACTTTGTGTTACAACACCCTGTTAAGCCCCAATTAAGGGAGGAAGCATACTGCTTTCTTTTCTGTCTTTCGGCTCATCACCAGAGACCATACCGACAGAAAGCTATTACTGGGATTCGAACCAGGGAAGTATTACATGTGAGGCAGTTGTAATTGCCACTAAACCTGGTTCGAATCCCAGTAAGGGTATGGCTAGCTGAAGAGAGCTAACCAGCTCGAAATAGATCTATCCTAGTCTCCCTTATTTAATTATTTATCAGCTCAAAACCTAACACACACACACACACATATATATATAGAGAGATCTTTGGTAATTCAGGTTTTCTCCCGCGTAAAATTGGAAGTATCTAGGCGATGTTTCGATGAAGTCTCATTCATCATCTTCAGGCTTGTGTCTTCGGCTTTGTGCTTCTCGAAATAATGTGAGCTTGCAGATGTTTCTTCCTTTTAATTGTCAGTGGGGGTGGCTTGATTGGGTGGGGGCTTGGCTGTGTTCTGATTGGTTGGGGGGTTGGCTGTGTTCTGATTGGCTGGGGGTGTGTTCTCTTCAGGTGGGGTCTTAGTTGTGCTCAGGTTAGTCTTAGTTGCTGGGGGATTTGAGATGGTGAGCTGTGATCCTGCTGTTTGGCTTTGTGTTCGTGGTCATGCCACATCTTCATGGTGGGTGTCAGTTCCCTTCATGTATGGGTTGGGGGGGGTTTAAGCAGGTAGTGATGCAGCTGTGGTATGGCTTCTATTCCTTGGTCGTGTTTCATCTTCTGTGTGGGTGTGAGTCTGCTTTCTACGTGGAAGTGTGGTGGTAGCATCTTGTGTGGCCTTCGTGGGTGTGGGTCTGGTGTCATTCTTCATGTTAGGTACTCGTTTGTTAATGAGGGCGGGTTTCCAAATGGCTGGTAGGCGGGAGGTATCATCTTGTTTATTTATGCTGTGTGGGTGTTTTTCTATCTCTATGGCTTCTCTGATTATTCTGTTGTTGAAGTGTTCAGTTTTGGTGATAGTTCTGGTATTTTTAAAATCAATCTCATGTCCTGTGGTTTTGAAGTGTTGGACCAGGGAAGAGGTCGGTTCTTCTTTTTTGATTGAGTTCTTGTGTTCTTCAATGCGTGCACTTATTCTTCAGTTAGTTTGTCCAATGTACGTGGTGGGGCAGGAGGTACAAGGGATTTCGTATACTCCTTGGTTTTCTAACTCTATTTTGTCTTAGGATGGTGGATATTTTTCTGTTTGTGCAGAATGCTGTTTTAATGTTGTGTTTTGGGAGGATCTTGTTGATTTTGTCTGTAGTGGCTTTTATATATGGGAGGAGGGCTTTGCCATTCTCTTGTTCTCTGTCTTGGATTTTGGTTGGGGTTTCTTTTTGGATTAGGTGGATAATCTTCTTTCTTTGGAATCCATTGGCTGTTAGTACATTAGTGAGAGTGTGTAGTTCGGTTTTTAGGATCAGCAATATCCTAAATCCAGTTATAGTGAGGTTGTTGTTCATGGTGAGATCATATCAATCAGAGGTGGTATTCAGCAGGTTCTGACCAGTTCTGGAGAACCGGTAGCAGAAATTTTGAGTAGTTTGGAGAACTGGCAAATACCACCTCTGACTGGAGATTTTACAGTATCCTTCCCCTGCCACGCCCACCAAGCCACACTCACAGAACTGGTAGTAAAAAAAAATTGAATCCCATCACTGATATCAATTCTACTCAGTCTTCTAGTCAGGTTTTCAGTGTGTAGCATTTCTTTCTGCACCAACTCAGGAAGCTCAAACTGCTCAAGGAGCTGCTGATCCAGTTCTACAGAGGAATGATTGAGTCTGTCATCTGCACCTCTATAACTGTCTGGTTTGGTTCTGCAACCCAATAGGACAGATACAGACTTCAGAGAGTAATTAGGACTGCAGAAAAAACAATTACTACCAACCTGCCTTCAATCGAGGACCTGTATAGTGAACGAGTCAAAAAGAGGGCTGTGAAAATATTTACAGACCCCTCGCATCCCGGACATAAACTGTAATAGTAATAGTAGTGCAGATTTTCCTTCCCTCAAAATGACGCTATAGAGCACTGCACACCAGAACAACTAGACACAAGAACAGTTTTTCCCCCGAATGCCATCACTCTGCTAAACAAATAATTCCCTCAACTATTACAAAATCTGCACTACTATTACTGTTAAATCTTGTCATCACTCCTTATTACCCATCCGCTCCCACTTGTGACTGTATGACTGTAACTTTGTTGCTTGTATACTTACGATTTATATTGACTGTTTCCTAGTATGATTGATTGCTTATTGTACCCTATGACTATTATTAAGTGTTGTACATTATCATTCTTGACTCCTGACGAATGTACCTTTTCTTTTATGTATACTGAGAGTATTTACACCAAGACAAATTCCTTGTGTGTCCAATCACACTTGGCCAATAAAATATTCTATTCTATTCTATTCTATTCTATTCTATTCTATTCTATTCTATTCTATTCTATTCTATATTCTTGAGGTAAGCGATTAAATTTTCCAGTCAGAAACCTACAGCTTCAAGACAGAATTTATATAAACTAGAAGCAATTTGACTAATTTAGTATCTTCTGTAGGTGGAAAAGCTTTCACACTTCTTGTTAATTATTTTCCTTGCTATTCCTTTCTGCCCTTGAAATAATGATATATTTGCATAACCATCACCTTTGCAATAAAATTTAAAGAGAATTAAAGTTGTATATAATTAAACAGTTATTTAACAAAACAATAAACCATTATGATTGCTGCTAAGAGATATAGGACCTTGAACATTTCTATTTATTTATAGATACAGATATATTCAAAAATAAAAAAAACATAAAAAATGATAAATGAGCAAGCAAAAAAGAATTGGAAAAAAAAGGGAAAGTCAGTTAAAAAGCAAGATAAAAGTGCAAAAAGAAAAAAAGGAAAAAAATAGAAAAAATACTTTCTTTGGTTACAGATATAAATAAAAAATACATCAAAATCCTACTCTAAAGTTAACAACAGTTTACATTATTTCTATAATCCCATATAATTCCAATAATCAAATCTCAAAATCCAATTTTCATTCTTTCAGTTCCTTGAAAAAGTCCAAAAGTGCTTTCAAGTAAAAATAAAATTGGTCAAATCTTTTGCCGCCTCCACCAATTCCATGATATGATATGATATGATATGATATGATATGATATGATATGATATGATATGATATGATATGATATGATATGATATGATATGATATGATATATAGATAATAATATAATATAATATAATATAATATAATATAATATAATATAATATAATATAATATAATATAATATAATATAATATAATATAATATAATATAATATAATATAATATAATATAATATAATATAATATAATATAATATAATATAATATAATATAATATAATATAATATAATATTTTTCAAATTCAGGTTAAATATGACAACTCTGGATGATACGTAGGAAACACCACCATCTTTGACACCAAGATATAGAAAGTCCTGCACATTTTTTAAGCTCTCTGTTTCCCCTACCCCGCCAGCCCTAATTTTTGGAGGAAAAGGAACAATAAGAAATTCTGAGAATTATACATGCTTTTCTCCTTAAGGATATAAAGGCAATGAAAGTTTCCACAAGAACCAGCAGACAATTCCAAGATCAGATTTCTATTCTAAGAAAAAAAAAACTATTCTGTGTAGGCATACACAATCATATCTAGACCACACTATGTTTAATTAGTCATGATTTAATACATTGTACATGCTTATCCAGATTTCTTAGATCTCTATGACAAGACGTATGTAAGCATTATGTTCATTCTTTTTCCTTTGAAGTGCTTAACCAAATGGCAAGTACCATACAGAAACATGATGCAAATAAAAACAAGGAAGAAATCAAAATCCTCTATGCTCCTTTGTGTCAGCTACAAGCTGTTCTTTACAAGACCCTTGCACTTATTAAATTTGGCCTGCAAATATGGGTGTTTGGACAGCTCTTAATAAAAACTTAACAATGTTTGCATGGTTATTCTTTTAAAACTGAAATGGGAGAAAAGAAATACAACATTTTCTTGATTTACCAAAAGGTGCTTAAAATATGGAAGCATAGAACATGAGTACTGCATTGTTTTTGTTTGTTTAAGTTGTTTGGACATCAATCACCAATGGTCTATGAGCCAAAAAGAGTTCCCAACACTATTTTAAGGACATGGTCCAAAAAAGAAATATTGCAAACAATATAAAACAGAGTTTAGGGTTGTCTTAGAACCCAGAATAATATCATAGTCAGTGCAAGCTAATAAATGGTTTAAAAAATGAATGAAACAAGTGTGTCCATAACCAGTTCCCAACATCGAAAATCTTCAGAGTAATTAACATTGAAAACCCAACTGAAAAGAGTCCAATGTTTCATTATCATTCAATCAGACTTTCTCAAACTCACACACACACACACACATCCAAATTCCTTAAATTCCTACATTCATTTGAACAGATTTCAAGCATTAGAAAGTTGGCACATTGAGAAAAGAATAAATTACCTTCCAAGATGGCAGCCGGAGGATGTCAGGCTGAAGAGCCCCGCTTCGACGGCCGAAATTCGGGGTGAGTCCCCCTTCCCCCCGGGTCCCCGCCCGTGGCAGGGGCGGTGTAAGGACCCGGGGGGGGTGGGCAACCCCGAGGAGGTCGTGGAGGCACAGAGGAGGCCGTGAGGCCGCCGGACTGCTGCTGGAACCGGAGCTGCCGCCACCATTGCTGGGACCGCTGCTAGGGCCGCCGCCGCTGCCGGGGCTGCCGCCACCGCCGTCGTTGGGGCCGCCGCCGCCGCCACAGGGGCCGTTGAGGCCGCCGAGACCGTGGCTGCTGCCAGCCCCGCCGTGGAGGCCGTTGCCGGCGCCGGAGCCACCGCTGAGGCCGTCGCTGCCGCTGCTACTGTCGCTGGAGTTGGTGAGGCTGTCGCTGCCGCCGTTGCCGCTACCGCTGCCGCCGCTGCTGCTGGGGCCGCTGCCGCCGTTGCCGCAGAGGCCGTCGCTGCCGCTGTTGCCGCTGCCGCGGCCGCGGCCGCTGCTGGGGCCGCCACCGCCGTCGTTGGGGCCGCTGCTGCCGTCGTTGGGGCCACTGAGGCCGCCGAGGTCGTGGCTGTTGCCGGCACCGCCGTGGAGGCCGCTGCCGGCGCCGGAGCCCCCGCTGAGACCGCTGTTGGTGCGGGGGGGGCCATGGGGCGGCTGGAGGACTGCTGTGAGGGTCGCTGCGGGCGCCGGGGCAGCTGCCACCGCCGTGGATGGTTCTTGGGCGGCGGTGGGGGCTGGGGGCGAAGTTGGAGCCGCGGTTGTTCCTCGGCTCCTCAGATTTGCTTCCCCCAGCCGTGCCGTCTATGCCATACAGCCGCTGAGGTGGAGGCCGGGGCCAGGACTGGACTCAGGGCTGGAGCTGCTGCCGCCGAGGGCCTTGCGGGCCTCTTGGGCGGCCGGGGCGCTATGTGGCCAGGCATCGGATGCGGTGCCTGGTGGTCTCCATCCCCCGCGAGGCCGGATGTCAGCTGCCAGTGGGGTGCGATTGCTCCAGCCTGGACTTGGGTCCCGCTTGGTTTGGCCTTTGCCTGGTCGACGGCAGTCAGGGAAGATCCATCCAAAGACACAGACGTTAACATATTCTTCGGAAGACCTGTGGGCCCTGAGATATGTCCCCCTGTCTCAGAGTTGGCCCTCTTACCTCTCCAAGACTTATCTCAAGGACGGATCTTGGGATCCGGAGAGATGGTGGGGTCGCCGGAAGCGTGGGAGGGAGGGTTATTTAAAAAAAATTTAATTAGATTTTTAAAGGGGTTAGGGTTGGCCGGGCAGGGGTTGGGGGACAACCTGCCTGGGGCTGGGACCGGGTCACGGGTTGAGCGTTGCCGGGAGGGTTTGGGGTCGGATGGGGCTCTATTGAGGATGGGGGGTTGTCCCAGGGAGGGTGATATTAAAGCTATTAGTACGGTGAGCGGGAGAGGCAGATTTGGCGGTTATAGGGGGCCACACTCTGTTTCGGGAGCGCGTCCCTGCTATTTGTCTGCTGTGGCGCGCTCCGACCCCCTTGTCATCTCCCGTTCCCCAGGGGGTCTGAGCAATCGGGCCCTGGGCCTTCGGCTGATGTTATGCAACACCAGGTCCACTGTTAATAAAGCCCCCCTCATTTATGATTTGGTTTGTGAGGGGGGTGCGGACCTGGTGGGTGTCACCGAGACCTGGCTGGGCCAAGAGGGGAGAGTCCCTCTGGTGGAGATGTGCCCAGCCGGGTTTCGGGTTTTTCATCGGCCGAGGGCCCAGGGGAGGGGAGGGGGGGTTGCGGTGGTTATTAAGGAGGATCTGTGTCCGAGGGAGGCCAGTGTGTCTCAGACGACCGGGTGTGAGCTCCTTTTCGTGAAGTTCGGTCCCAAGGTTCAGATGGGCTTGCTGGTCGCATACCTGGCTCCCTGCTATGCGGCAGCGGCCCTGCTTGAGCTCCTTGAGGTCATAGCTGGCGTGGCAGTTGGGACCCCCAGGCTTATGGTCATGGGGGATTTCAACTTGCCTTCTGCCGGCGGTGCCTCGGGGTCTGCTCAAGAGTTCATGGCTTCCATGACGGCCATGGGCCTGACCCAGTTAATTCGGGACCCTACTCACGTGGGGGGTCACACCTTGGATCTGGTTTTTGTCTCTGATCAGTGGCAGAGTGATCTGGGTATAGCAGATATAGTTGTGGAACCCTTGTCATGGACAGATCACTCGCTCCTGAAGCTCGACTTCCGTTCCGCACCCCCTGACCGCAGGGAGGCGGGGCCACTAAAATGGTACCGCCCCAGGCGCCTGATGGACCGTGATAGGTTCCTGACGGAGCTTGGGCCATTCCCCGAAGCTCACACACACGACTCGGTTGAGGGCTTGGTCGCCACCTGGGATAGGGTGGCTGCCGGGGCCCTTGACCGAGTTGTGCCCTTGCGGCCTCTGACCCGGTGCCGATCCCATGCGGCTCCCTGGTTTTCTGAGGAGCTGAGGGAGATGAAGCGCCGGAAAAGACGCCTAGAGAGCAGTTGGAGGGCTAGCCGCTCTGGGCCTGACTGAACACTATTACGATCTTATATCAAGACGTATTTAGTGGCGATAAGGATGGCGAGGAGGTCTTACCTCTCCACCCTTATTGCGTCCGTGGAAAACTGCCCAGCCGCCCTGTTTAGGGTGACCCGCTCCCTCCTGGAGGTGGGAGCGCGGGAGGAACCCTTGCAGGGATGGGCTGAGGAGTTTTCTAGGTTTCTGCAGGACAAAATCACTCAGATCTGGGACAAACTGGACTCCGACTGGGCATCTCCGGGCGGGGGGCGGGGGTGGATATCGGTGAGGTCAATTGGGTTGAGTTTGATCCTGTTACTGTGGAGGACGTGGACAGGATACTGGGGGGACTGAATGCCACCACCTGTTTACTGGACCCGTGCCCCTCCTGGCTGGTCTTGGCCACTCGGGAGGTGACACGAGGCTGGTTCCAGGGTATTATAAATGCTTCCTTGAGAGAGGGGCTGTTACCCGCCGCCTTGAAAGAGGCGGTGGTGCGGCCCCTCCTCAAGAAACCGTCCCTGGACCCAGCATTGTTATCTAATTATCGTCCTGTCTCCAACCTTCGTTTCGTTGCAAAGGTTGTTGAGAGTGTGGTGGCACGTCAGCTCCCGCAGTACCTGGAGGAAACGAGTTATCTTGACCCCCTCCAATCAGGCTTCAGGCCCGGGCACAGCACGGAGACGGCATTGGTCGCGTTGGTGGATGACCTCTGGAGGGCCCGGGACAGGGGTTGTTCCTCTGTCCTGGTCCTGTTAGATCTCTCAGTGGCTTTTGATACTGTCGACCACAGTATCCTATTGCGACGGTTGGAGGGGTTGGGGGTAGGGGGCACCGTGCTGCGGTGGTTCTCCTCCTTCCTCTCTGACCGTTCGCAATTTGTGTTGACAGGGGGGCAGAGATCAGCCCCGAGGCCCCTACTATGTGGGGTCCCTCAGGGGTCGGTGCTCTCGCCCCTGCTGTTCAACATTTATGTAAAGCCGTTGGGTGAGGTCATCCGTGGCTTCGGGGTGGAGTTCCATCAGTACGCTGATGAAAGTCAGCTGTACATCTCCACCCCGGGCCACCCCAGCGAAGCCGTCGAAGTGATGTCCCGGTGCCTGGAGGCCATGCGGAATTGGATGGGTCGTAACAGGCTTTGTCTCAACCCAACCAAAACCGAGTGGCTGTGGTTTCCTGCGCCCAGATACAGCCAGCTGGTTCCTTCGCTGGCCGTGGGGGGAGAGGTTCTGACCCCCGTGGAAAGGGCGCGCAACTTGGGTGTCCTCCTGGACGTACGGCTGTCTTTAGAAGAACACATTGCAGCCGTCGCCAGGGGGGCTTTTTATCAGATTCGTCTGATTCACCAGCGGCCCTTTCTGGATCTGGGCGCACTTCGCACAGTCACTTTCACCCTCGTTATCTCCCGCCTGGATTATTGCAATGCTCTCTACATGGGGCTCCCCTTGAAGAGTCTCCGGAGGCTACAGTTAGTCCAGAATGCAGCCGCGCGGGTGATTGTGGGTGCCCCTCGGAGCTCTCACATTACACCGCTTCTCCCCAGGCTGCACTGGCTTCCTGTGGCCTACCGGATTCGATTCAAGGTGGTACTGATGGTATTTAAAGTGCTCCATGGCTCGGGACCTGGGTATCTACGGGACCGCCTACTGCCATCGTCTACCTCCGCCGCCCAGTACGCTCCCACAGGGTTGCCCTACTTGGGGTACCGCCGCCTAATCATTGTCGGCTGGCGGCCCCGAGGGTACGGGCCTTCTCTGTGGGAGCCCCCTCCCTGTAGAATGATCTCCCCCCGGAGATACGAGCCATGACGGACATCCTGACCTTCCGGCGCGCGGTTAAGACCCTATTTTTTAAACAGGCTGGCCTGGCCCAGTAAGGGTTTTTGGGGTTTTATACCTAATTTTGGGTTTTAGTTTTTAATCTTCCATTTTAAATTTTTATTAATCCTGGATTTTTAAATGTGTAATTGTAGTTAGACGGGATGCAGCCGGTTTATCTATTTAATTCAGTTTTAAATTTATTTAAATTATATTTACTCTATGTATTTTTATTAGGCTGTACACCGCCCTGAGTCCCTTTTTTGGGAGAGGGAGCGGTATAGAAATATAAATATAAATAAATAAAATAAATAAATCAGTATGTTCTGTTCTTTATCTTTCTTAGTTTATATTGACCAAGCACCTGAAGCTTACAATTGTAAGTATTGATCAAATGCTTAGAATAGTTTGCATTGTTCTTCATATGTTCTTCACTACTGTATATTCTTCATTTATTTTCATACAGATGGTGAGGAATGGGAGGCATGGGAGTCAGGGTCAGCATCAAGGCAACCTGAGTCTCCGAGGGGAGGAGGGAATGGATCTGGCACACACACACACACACACACACACACACAGACAGAGACAGAGATAGAAAGACAGAGACAGAGAGAGACAGAGGCGGAGCCTGGGCCATCTGTCAGCCCTCAGATGGACAGTCAACAGCCCCAGGTCTGGAGGTGGCTGATGAGGAGGAGGATGAACAGCTGGGTCCAGTGCCTGGTGCGTGAATGCGCAGAAGGCAAAGGAGAGGAGAGCAGTGGAAATCTGTGGGCCGTTCCTTGGGAAGGAAGAGTCATTGCTGCTAGCAAAGCCCCACCCTAGCTTTGGGATCAAAGGCAGGGGAAAAAGATGAATAGATGAGGCAGACAACTATTCATCTCCCTGCTGGACAGACTTGTTAGCCTGCAGTGAGAGAGAAACTTTTTTGTCAAGGCTGCTGGCACTTCTAATAAAGGAATCTTTGAGTTAACTTCAGAGGGTTTGTCAAGTTTGGGGAGCTGAGTCAGAACAGATGGATAAAGTAAATGAAACAATGGAAGTGGCCAATTAGGTGATGTATTTTTGTATGATAGTTATAAAATGGGGCAAACCTGAATTTTATATTACTGCAGATTATTTGGGCCAATCAGTTACTTACTTAAACAGCACAATACTTGACCGAGCGTTTCCTCTCAGCTGACTTGAGTACAATTGAATAAGATTTCTTCTTCTTCTTTTTCTCATACCCTTCATCTTTTAGCTTATTACCTCAGCTCACTGTTTGTTTGGTGGCATTTATTATTGATGCAACTTTTACACATTCTGAGGTATTTGTGATTTTTTCTTATGACAGTAGGGAGAAGCATTAATAAATTATTTACCCTCCTAATTGAAGCAAACCCCATCTGAGTAGATCTTCTAAGTTCCTAATGCACTTACTCTACAAGTTTGGTAGCTTTTAGTTTTATTTATTTCAAACTCCAATAACTCTCAGGAGACCATAGCTAAGAATGACATCTATTCTAAATGTCCTTTGATAAATGCATACGTGTAGATTTTGAAGATCAAAACTACTTTCAGTTTGGTGGAGCTTATTGATGATGCTAGCATTTACCGTCACTGCTTGAATACTATAAGTCCTTCACTGCCCCTGTAAATATACTGGGATAGCCTGCCTAAAAGGCATTTACATTTAGTACAATTCCCATAAAGAAAGCACAAGGGGAAAAAATGGAAAATAAGCTCATTTGTGGCAACAGGAGAGCCAGTTTGGTCTAGTGGTTAAGTTACCAGTCTAGAAAGTGGGAGAGTGTGAATTCTAGTTCTGCCTTAGCCATGAAGGCCAACTGCGTGACCTTGGGCCAGTCACTCTCTCTCAGCCCAATTCACCTCAGAGGATTGGTGTTGTGGGAAAAATAGGAGGAGATTACAGATTAACTGAGTTGGAAGGGATCTTGTAGGTCATCTAGTCCAATCCCCACCCCCGCCCAAGCAGGAGACCCTACACCATTCTGACAAATGACAGTCCAATCTCTTCTTGAAAGCCTCCAGTGATGAAGCTCCCACAATTTCCGAGGGCAAGCTGTTCCATTGGTTGATTGTTCCACTGTCAAAACATTTCTCCTTATTTCTAAATTGAATCTCTCCTTGATCAGTTTCCATATATTATTCTTTGTCTGGCCTTCAGGTCCCTTGGAAAATAGCTTGACCCCTTCCTCTCTATGGCAGCCCCACAAACATTGGAACACTGCTATCATGTCTCCCCTGGTCCTTCTCTTCCCTAGACTAGTATGTTTGCTGCCTTGAGTTACAAATTACATCATTATTGAAGTATGAAGCCGTCTGATTACTATACCATTATTTTAACCTGTCTTAAAATTCCAGTGAAAACTGTGAAGGTGGCATAGTATGATATTATTAATTATCACTCATATTTTTTTTGCAATGCTTCTAACTATGATTTCTGACTATATAGGTGGCTGAAGAGGAAGAAAGGGTAACAAATTATAAAAAAAATTAATATTTTTCAAATGATATGAACTTTACATTATTAAAAAGTCTTAATAAAATAAATTTAGTAAAAAAAACAAAACACATTTTTTTTCTCTCACAGCACTTGCCCTTTGGAACATCAAGGCCCTGAAGGTTAGATTAATCCTGACTTTGCTTGCCTTAAAGGAGGTTAGATTAATCCTGACTTTGCTGGCTCTAAAAGTAGGATACTGCCAAAATGCCTGAAGGTAAAATTATGGTTCAGAGCATGCCAGATGGCTACATTTATGATTTTCACTTGCCTGCATTTTCTGTTTCTCGGTTATAATTCTGGTTTTTAATTGGGTGAAATTAAATTTAATCCAATAAATAAGAAAGTATGTAAACAAATAAAATCATTCTGTGAAGATATTCTGAATGCTTGGGCCAAATTGGATGGTTTGTGTAATGGAGAAAAATATCAATGAACCAAATCTAAACAAACAAAAAGTAGCAAAACAGCAAACAACAACACAATGTGTTTTCTGGAGTTGACATAAAATGTAGAGAAATAGGAAAATTGCAGCACTAAAAGAAAATTCTACAGGCCACAATTACACTGATAAATCTTCTGGACTGTCTATGCATCAAACCAGAGGAATGCTGTTTTGAACTCCACAGAAATCACATTTCACTCATGCAATAATGATCCAAAGAGATTAACAAATTTCCTACATTCTATATCGGTCTGTCTCTTTGTCTGAATCTCACTCACTCTATGTGTGTGTGGGTGGGTAGGTGGGTGTGGGTGTGGGTGTGTACAGTATGTGTTTTCATCCTGCTGTTGAAAATTAAAGTTTATTTAATTCTATATTTGTTTGTATGTTGTTTGTACAGTATGCATATGAGAGTCAATTTGGTGTAATAGCTAAGGTATCAGGTTAAAATAAGGGTGGGCAATTAATTTTCCCAAGAGGCCAGATGAAAAACTGGGACTGTTCTGGAGGGCTGTCAGCATTGACACCCCACCTCTGATGTTGACACCTTGCCCTCCAATGACACCTAACGTTAGAACCATAATTAAAAGGCACAACAATATTCTTCTTGTATCAACTCAGGAAGTTTAGACCCTTATTCTAACATCAGTGATTCTGTTATTCTGACAAGATTGACCAGTGTTTGGGATTAGAACCAATGACACTTGGGAAAAAATGAATTTGAATTATTTTATTAATTTTCCCTTGAATTATAACTCCCCATCCAAAGATGTGTGTGTGTGTGTGTGTGTGTGTGTGTGTGTGTACTTTGTGTGTGTCCCTATGTGTGTGTTTGCATTTATGTATGTGTATACCAGTCAGTATTAACATCCCAGTACATTTGACATTTTACAGCAATGAACTAAGAACAAAACAAAGAAAAACTTTGATCAGCAAAACTGTCATATCCTGAGAATTTACCTTCTTTGAACATTTACCTTTTTAGTATGCAAAATCAATGACTCTGGCAGCAACAGCCTCTTTCCTCAAAATGTAGATTTTGAAAAACCATACAAGGCAAAAAAAAAATCTTCAAAGTGAAAAACACATAATATTCTCTACTTGTCATGCACGAGTTCTCCATACTTGGCATCAGTTCAATATAGTTTAGTAAACAGCCTCATAAATCACCTGAGTTCTGATTTATGCTTTGGTTTCATGCTGATTTATCTGATGGGCACTTAGAAAACTCATCACAGATGCTGATTATGGGTGGGACAAGATGGCTTGATTTAGTTATACCTGTGATAATCACATATACACAAATGGCTGTGGAAAACTAAAAGAATATTTTGTCATTATCAGAACTATGGGAATTCTGAAATACGGCATGAGACAACCTTTTAGGAAGAAATGGTCTAATTCATTGTGGTGCTGTGATTGTCTCTACAGATGGGACATTTCAGCACTTGAATTAGCAAAGGTTTCCATGCTTTAAAGGCATCACTTTTACTTGCACTGCAAGGCGTGGGTTCGGTACCATATGGGAAGCAATTTGACACTGCATCTTCTACCGATCATTCATTTTGCATAAAATTTCACTGGGCCATGTAGAGGGAATAGCACGCACAATGATAGTTCAATAAACGATCCATAGGGCAGTTATTATAATAGTACTAGCAATAGCGCTTTACTTTATTGTCTAATTTTACACACTTTACACACTTTCTAAGAAGTTTACAGAGTCATCATATTGCCCCCAACAATCTAGGTCCTCATTTTATTGACCTCAGAAAGATGGAAGGCTGAGTTGAGCCAGTCGGGATCAAACTCCTTGTTTTGGGCAGAGTTATCATGCAATACTGCATTCTAACCAAAGTGCTTCCACGGCTTTCCATAATATATGGAAATGTCTTTAATCTGAAATGAGATTCAGCCATACCATGTTTTAAGTAGTGTAATTTTAGAAACTTTTATACAATACTTATAAAAAGAGTTAGGTGGCTTATTCAATCAATCGGTCAATCAATCAATGTTAGTACTATGATAATATCATTGAAAAGGGAATTTTACTTTCCCTTTTCAATATTTGTGGGTGTCTGGTGAGGGCACTAAAAAGGAATAGAGGCATAGTATAATTCCAGGTTTATTAGAAATTTCAAAAAAACTCTGAATAATAGCTTTAATTCTTGTGAACATATGCCTGCCTGCCTGTCTATTATGCTCCCCTGCCCTCCCATCCACCATTTATATCTATATCTATATCATCTATATCTATATCTATATACCTATATCTATATATCATATCTCTCTCTCTGTGTGTGTGTGTGTCTGTGTGTGTGTGTGTCTCTGTGTGTGTATGTGTGTGTATGTCTATGTGAATTGTTTTAATTAAACTTCTGGCTTATGTGAAGCTTACCGTGCACATTAAGCAAAATAGCTGAAGTTCAAAAAGAAATCAATAGCATAGCTTACATGAGCATATATCTTTCTGGGCAACCAAAGGATGGAAATGACATGATCTATCTACTATATCTATCTATCATTTATCCAAGCTTTATGTTAATAAATTCCCAGATTTTAAGATTAAAAGGCATTGTTTTGGAGAGAATATAGCTAGTAATAGTTAGATAATTAGAAAGTTAGAAAGGAAATCTTAGTTAGAAAGTTAGATATGGTACAGGAATCTTAGATAGCATTGCATGTTACTAACCAATATCAAATCCAAGATGCCTTTATTTGATATTGCTATTTATCTAATGAAATGATAGAGAATGAGAAAAATCTAAATAAATAGGAAAGAATGCCACAGAAGTCAAGAACTTTTGTCTACAAGAAATAAACAACATGTTGTTCTGTATTAAAGTAATAGTAATCAGCAACAAGCACATGTCAGATCTGGCCCACCTACCTATAAGATAATTATAAATTTGTAATGCACAATGGTCCCTACCAAAAAAAAAAAAACTATATGTTTTTCTCAAGTTCAGAATCTAATATTTTTTCCACTTGTTTAAATTTCCTGATCCTAAAGGAAAAATGAGATTTGAGGGCTCTACAATATGTACTGCTGTGCGGATAATGAAGTGGAAAGTAGAGCTTCATTTGCATGATTTCTTAGCTTGTGCATATTTAATCTGTTTCCCTGAAACAAGTCACTTAACATTAATTTAAGCATGATGTGTCTTTTAGCGGCGTGAGGGTCTCACAAAAGTTTCAACACAATAAGGCTAAAGCCTCAAGCAAAATTTAACCAAGACGGCACGAAGCATATCAAGCATTTCCAAATGAAATACTTGCTCTAATGTCCAATATGCAAATAAAGATAACTAACATTTCACATTATTATGTTCACGTTATTTGTTAGTTACGAAGTTATATTTCACCAACGGCTAAATAATTGCAAAATCAAGGCTTCAGAAAATGATTTTCTCTTAAAAAAGAATAAAAAATAGGGATGATAATAATGATGATATATTGATAATGATATGAAGATATTAGGGATATTATGATGATAATAGTGGTGGTGGTAGTGATGATGATATGATATTGATAATGATAAGATGATATTAGAGATGATAATGATATATGATATTGATAATGATATGATATTAGGGATGATGATGATGATGATGATATTCTTATAGAAGCATCTGAGGACTACTGTAGGTTGTGCTCAGATGCTTCTATTAGAATATCATGATCATCAACAACAACACTTTCTTACATTTATACAATAGCTTATATTTGGGGAAAGCGGCTTCAATAAAATTTACAAAAGGAAGCAAATGAAAATAAATGCAGAGTGAAATAGTAGTGAAAAAATAGAATAGAACAGAAATAATTATCCGTAAATAATCACCACTGAATGAAAAGCATCTTGGCAATTGTTGGGAAAACAGAAAAAGCAGAAGAAATTATTCATGATCTAGAAATGATGGAGAAAGTCCCTTTCTATATTCCAGACCAAAGCTCTCTCTGACAACAGAGAAAACTTGAAATAGGCCTCTCCTAAACTGGGTTCTATCTAGGTCAGGGGTGTCAAACTGGCAACCCATGGGCCGAATGCATCATGTGCAGGCCACGCCCACCCCAGCTCTGTGAAGGGGGAAACCATTGTGAAACATCACGTGATGGCAACGTGATACAGCGAGTTTGACACCCGTGACCTAGGTTCTTTAGGGCATTAATATCCATATCTTAAGGCACTTAAGGATAATCCAAAGTGTAATGGATATCATATGATTCCTACACCATTAATGATTAGGAGCAAGTTTCATCACTAATAATTTATAATTCTTGGTAGAAGTTCACTACTGGGGTTTGCAGGGGGTTGAGAGAGCCCCTAACTAAGAAGCTGTGCAGTTTGGAGAACCCCTAATCCCACTCCTGGATGGCCCCACCACACTCACCCCACCCCTCCCAGGAGTCTCCACGCAGCCCGTTTTGGATGCCAGTAAGGGCATGCAAGGAGGTTCATAGAGGGCAAAAATCAGGCCTCCCAGAAGTTCGGGAAGGCCAGAAATGTGCCCATTTCCAACTTTCAGAGAGCCTCCGAAGTCTGGGGAAGCCATTTTTGCCTCCCAGAAGCTCAAGGAAAGCTCCAGAGCCCATGGATGGAAACGCCCCCCCCATTATGCCACGCCCACCCAGCAACCCGGGAGAATCCTTTGCTAAAATTTTTGAAGTCCATCCCTGACTCCTGGCAAGGTTAGCCCCATGTAGACAGTATCTGAATAATTGGTTTTGGCTATATACAAGAAATATCATTTGACAATATTAGGAAAATAACCATCTCGACTATCTGCAAGCATTCTGAAGAAAAATGTAAGCCCTTGAATGTCGCGTTGTCGCGGTTTGCTCGTTGTCCTTAGGTTCTCTGATCAGCCTGTAGAGCCCCCGCAGGGGTGAAATTTAGAGGGACCCTCGCGAGGGTGAGTACTTAAGTACTAGAATCAATAATTGACACAGACACCATAGTTTCTCAAGGTGAGAGAGCACGTTGTGTCCGGGGTAGATGAAGAAATCCCCCGATTGCAACGCACCACCCTCTTTTATTTTGCAGTTTTATCAGGGCGGGGGGAGCGAGACATATGTGAAGAGGAGCAAGGAAGTATAATTCTAATGGCGCCATGGCAGGATGCGACCACTGTTGTGTGCTAAGATAACGTGATTATCTATTAACAAGATATTTTGTGGTCAGCTAGTTCCTGTAACTATTTGCCTACGTGTCGTGCCAAGCTGAGTTTATCATGCAATTCCTAACTTGAGAAGGTCATTCTTACGGCCTTAGGTCAAGAGGACTCTCGAGGTTTACTACAAGTCCTCTTTTCTTTGTTTTTAAGGTGCCGCGATATCCGATTCAAAATATAAGCCTTTCTCCTTTGGAGTATCATGGTGCTTGGATAAGGACATACCCTCCAGGACATCCCGATCCGATTGCACAACCTCGTTCAAGGGCAGGTTATCAGAGTCAGAGTCGTCATCGGAACATAAGTGCAAAAGCGGAGCCTTGCACTCCTCAGTTGGGATTGCCATATATACATGATTTTGCATTAAGAGATTAAGTTGCGCAGCAGCTTTAGCTTCGGCAATAGCATTTAAACTACGTTTGATCATTGAAATAAAGATAGGTAATAAACAGGGTAGCAAAGTTGGACCAATTAGTTAT
Source organism: Bungarus multicinctus (assembly GCA_023653725.1). Taxonomy (NCBI): domain Eukaryota; kingdom Metazoa; phylum Chordata; class Lepidosauria; order Squamata; family Elapidae; genus Bungarus; species Bungarus multicinctus. The sequence continues at coordinate 38,526,306 of CM042851.1, read as the reverse complement.
GACATGGGTGATGTTAATTTCCTGGGCCTGCCACGGCCATTGTTCCCCCATCGTAGTTCCCCCACACACAAAGCAATTTTTAACTTGCAATGATTTAGCAATAGTCTCTGCAAGGTGTACAAAGGTGTTGCGCACCTCATGTGGTACGGTCAGGTGAGTCAATTTTGCCAATTCCGAATAAACAGAATGAAATAAGGAGTGTCTGGTTGAGTCGATGGAAATTTTGCTTACTATTATTTTGATGGCTACTGAAGGGTTGGTTCCTGTCCCATCAATACCCAAGCCATAGTCATTGTCAGTACCTTTCCATGTTTGGAAGGAAAGCCAATTTTCCGGTACTGGAAACGTGAGATTGATGGGATTGCACTGATGTTGCATACAGTTGGGATCGGGAACTCTAAGACGGGTGATATAGAGTTTTTTAAGGTTATCCCTCTTGGGTATGGTGTCGGGTCGCACTGTGAGCCCTCTGGATTGAAAGTCCACACATTTCCATTCATTGCAGTAGGTGCCTTTGCCACAGGGGTCGTGTTGATTTGAAGTTCTGGCACAGATGTACTTTTCGTTGCTGGAATATGTCCGTCGCCAGACAAGTGAGCCACATTCGTTTGTGCCATAGTCCATGGCTTCGCAGGCATCAAAAGTGACCGATTGGGATACCTTCGGATTATAAAAGTCATGATTGACCAGAGTCTTTTTCGATGAGCCGGCTCCGACAGTGATGAGGATGTTGTAGCGATGAGTGGGGCCTGTGGGGTCATAACAGGTTTGTTTGTTGTTATCTTCACAAATACTATACGTCGTGCTATTCCACACGCAGGTGTACGTGGATGGTTTGGTGCAAATAAAATGAGTGTGATATATTAATGTAGTTCTGATGGTCTGCCCCTGTTGAGTTTTTTGCAAGCAGGGGGTGCAATGTTTGGCATCTTGGGAGGTGAGTGCACTTCGTGTCCTCCGTTGGGGGGGGGATAAACTTTTGTTGTAGGGATAATGTCAGCCGAGAAGAAGTGGCAAAGCCTCGTACCATTTTTGTAATTTCACATTGGTATAGACCAAAGTCTGAGAGGGTCAGATCAGTTACTGAAAGATGAGTTGCTCTAAAATGATAATTGATGGTATATTTGGGTGAGTCTTGTAGATGTATGGTATTGTTGAAAAACCAGCGCCAGATGATTCCCTTTTTCTTGATTGGAGACCTCTGGTAACAAGAGAGGGCCTGAGAGCGAAGATGCAGTGCTCCCTCATTGTTGTAACGGTGCATGTGAATCAAGGAGTTGAATTTAGGATGTGGAGAGGACTCGAGAAGTTGTCTACGAATTCGTTGTCCGTGGAGCGGTGACCAGGAACCAGGATAGCGGTCAGGGAGATGGGAGCCAGGTGTATCCCATAGGCAGCTGGTGGTATCACAGGGAGGTTGGCAGCAGGAGAAGTGGCGCACCAGGGTATGGGAAAAAGATTGAGGAGAAGATTGAGACAAAAGGAGCCAAGAAAGAAACATAGAGGGTAGTGGGGGGCGAGTTACAGAGAAAATGGAAAAGAGATAAACTGTATGATTGAAGGATTGACGGGAAGCAAGAAAGCCTAAGCAGGAATAAGGTCCCACCGTATTCGCAGTGACATAGACATGTAGGTAGACCCGACAGGGTTGGTAGCTATACAGAAGAGAAACGTGAGGTGAGGGACGCAAGGCACGGCCTTGATGTTGAAAGGCATAATTACAGGCGGAAAGAGAGATGTCTTCAAAGGCAAGGTAACGCGTGTGAACGGAGGGGCGAAGATAACAGCAGGATCAGCCCGAAACTGAGAAAAGACAGGAGATATCAGAATCAGAAGGGCTAGGAGAGGAACACTTGTCCTTAGCCTCCCCATAATAAGGTCGAACACAGCGCGCAGGCACCCAAAGAACACGATCAGGAAGTTGAACAGCAGTGTATCCTTTGCCCCAAGTGATCAGTTGCACGGGTCCCTTCCACTTTGGATCTGGAAGTTGCCTGAAATAAACAAGAGGTCTGGAGGTAGGGACAGGAGGTGTGGTAAAGTGACGAGAAGCAGCCATAGAAGAAGGAGAGCCAGTAAGATTCAGAAAGTTCAAGGTATATAAACATACATTTAACACATTCTGTAACGCTGGGAGGTTCGGGGGACGTACGCCTTTTTTCCCCATGTATCGATCAAGGGCTGTTTTGAGTGTTAAATTTGCTCTTTCCACAATAGCTTGGCCTTGGCTATTGAATGGAATTTCAAATTTGTGTACAATGGACCAATGATGACAGAACTCCGAGAAGGAGGAGCTCGTGTATGCAGGACCATTGTCTGTTTTTAAAATTTTTGGACATCCCAGTGTTACAAAGGTCCGAATGCAATGATTGATAGTGTTTTTAGTAGTCTCCCCACTTTGCAGTGTGGCCATGATGAACCCAGAGTAAGTGTCTACAGACACATGAATATACTTCCAGGGCGCAAAGGATGGATACTGAGTAACGTCCATTCGCCATGTGTCACAGGCCTCGGTGCCTCTAGGATTTACTCCTTCTGGGACACTTCGTGCCTGCAGACTACATGTAGGACATTGTTGAACAATTGCCGCGGCTTCTTGATGAGTAATTCCAAATTGTCTCACCAGAGCCTTTCTATTTTGATGAAAATAATCATGACTTTCTCCTGCTGTTAAGGTGTTATTCTGCAGGATTGGTAACAAATGCAACTTGCAGGCCTCATCTGCCATGTGATTGCCTTCTGAAAGAAATCCGGGCAGATGCTGATGGCTTCTGATGTGGGCCACAAACAGAGATTCCTTCCTTTCCTTCAATAGGTCTTGTAACTGTAAAAAAGCGTCATTAAAGGAGAAGGGGTTGCAGGAGAAATGTAGGCATCAAATATATTCAAGGCCAATTGTGCCACATACAGACTATCAGATATTACATTAATTGGCTGGTTGGGAAAAAGTGTGAGTGCCATATTGAAGGCAGACAGTTCAGCCTGTTGAGCAGAAGGTTGTGGTGTGGTAAGTTTTTTATGCCATTGATTGTCAGTTTGCCACACACAAGCCCCGATGGTTTTAGAACCATCAGTGAATACAGTAAGACAATCTTTCACTGGTTGTTGTACTAAAGGAGTCTCTAGAGTGAGCGGAATTGTTTTCAGCACTTGTATGCGTGGGTCTGGTGGTAGATGGCAGGAGACATTCCCTTGCCACCCTTCCAACGCATCTTGTAACGCATCAGAATTTTGGAAGAGTGGTTCCCATTGTGTTAGTCTGCAGGGAGTGTAAAGCGTGCAGATATCCACACCCATCAAGGCTCTAGCTCTTTTCCTCCCCCGTTCTATAAGAAGAGCCATTTGTGCAGCTCTTGTGGTGATTGATGCTTTTGGGGTATGAGGAAGGTGAATCCACACTAAAATGTGTAGTCTCTTTGAAGTCGAGATTTGAACGATGATTGCTGTAAGGAGTGTGGGTGTGGGAAGAAGCGCCAATGAGAGTGCATGATTGTGTAATGAGCGGTCCACCCAATGGGTATGCAAGGCGCTGTTGATTTCTTTAAGAGCATTAAGCTGTTGCTCATTCAGCCAAATGAGATCTGCTGGATGCTTAAGGCCGACCAATGCTTGAAATAATGGCGAGAGAGTATGAGTTGAAATGGAAAGATATGGGCGTGCCCAATTGAGCGTGCCCAGGCATTGCTGTAACTGAACCAAGGTTGCAGGTTGAGGGAGTGTGAGAACAGGAAGGTGAGGTGAAGCTGTGGAGGCTAAAACCTTGTGTCCTAAATATTGTAACGGATAATGAGACTGCACCTTTTCTGGTGCTACATGCAGTCCTGAAAGAGCAAGGAGAGAGAGAAGACATGGAAAAGTTTTACATACTGTACCTTTAGGAACATCAGCTGCAATCAGGATGTCATCCATGTAATGATACACTAAAAATTCAGGAAATTTGTCCCGATAGGGTTGTAAAGCTTTATTTACAAAATATTGACACATCGTAGGAGAATTGAGCATTCCTTGGGGAAGAACTTTCCATTGATATCTAGCTGTAGGTTTAGAATTATTAAACTCAGGAACGGTGAAGGCAAATAGTATCCTGTCCTCTGGTATCAGCGGGATGGAGAAAAAACAATCTTTGAGGTCAATGATTATGAGATCAAATGTTACAGGAATTAAATTTGGATTAGGAAGGCCGCATTGCAATGGGCCCATAGGTTGCAATATAGCGTTCAGAACACGGAGATCCTGTAGGAGGCGCCATTTGCCACTTTTCTTTTTAATTACAAACACTGGTGTGTTATATGAGCTGGTAGATGGTTCAATATGACCTTCTGCCAATTGTTGTTGAACGAGAGTGTGAAGTGCGTTTAATTTTTCTTTTGTAAGAGGCCATTGATCAATCCAAACAGGAATATTTGATTTAAGAATGAGAAAAAGAGGAGAAATAGCCATAATTCAAGGTATGTAGAGAGAAGTGTGGAGTTGAGATAGCAGGTCACGGCCCCACAAATTGCAATGTAATGGAAGGACAAAGGGTTTAAGATAAGCAGTCACAGAGGAATGAGGCGTAGAGGCAGTAAGCCAAAGTGAGCTAATCTTTGCTGCCTGCGCTCCACCGACGCCTTGTACTGAAGTTGTTTCAGCAAGGGGCCAAGAGGATGGCCACTCAGAGGATCGAATGACAGAGACGTCAGCTCCGGTGTCAATCAGGCCAGCAAAAGATTGGCCATTCAGCAATAACATAGGTTTGGAGGCTTGAACAGATTACTGTAGAGCAAACAAAGAAGGGGGTTCAGGAGAGGGAAGAAGAATGAGAGTAGCCACAATCGTTCCCGCTTTCAGGGAAAAGCACCAGTCGCCAATGGCAGCGAGAGAGATATTTTTCAGAGAAGAGGAGTTGTACAAAAAGGGTGCAGCGACTACGCCTTCAATGGTAAGGGAGGAGTTAGGTATGAGCAAAACAGGCAAGGAAGGCGGAAGTGGCTTCAGAACAGTGATAGAAAGAGGGAGAGTGAAGACCGAACCAGGATCATCATAAACGATGTCCTCTGTCAGCTGTACAGGGAAAGAAGTAGGTTGTAAAAAGGAAAGAGAAGAGGAAAGAGAAGTTTCAGCCTTTGTAGCGGGGTTAGCTGAAGACCCCATGCCTAGTTTTCTGATTGCTGAGCAGGAGGAGGGTTAGAGCGACATTGGGAAGCCCAATGAAAACCTTTTCTGCAACGAGGGCAAACAGTTTTTGGCTTGGCAGCATAGGGTGCAGTACCCCGAGACTGGCCACGAGGCGTTCCAGAGCGGTTTGCAAACGGTTAACAAATGAAGAGTAAGACTCGTCAACCTCCTGCACTACCTTCAAAAAGGTGTGTATGGATTTAGAGTCTGAGTCATCCACACGTTTCAGGGCATTCATCGCACAAAGATGAATGATTGCAAAGGCACGGCGAGGGCAAGTTTGTTGCTGAATCAGGGTGGAGTATAATCCAGTTCCCTTTAAGTGATCAGCAATGACCAGATTAGGGAGGCCTCGTCTTATTTCAGCATCTACTAATTTTTCATATTCAGACTGCCAAACAACATACTGGGCAGGAGTCATAAGCATAGAAAACAACATCTTCCAATCATATAACAGCATTACAGTGTTAGCAGACACGAGAGAATCAAGCATGCCACGAGTGTAAGTGGATTGCAGTCCATACATATTTACAGCCTCTTTTAAATTTTTCAACACTCTTAACTCTATGTTGGTATGAACAGGAGCGCCAGGGGCTCCCGGAACAAGAGTCATAGGGTAAGCAGAAGGTATATCACAAGATTCTAAGGTAAAGGAAGGAGAAGCCAGGATAGCAGTAATATTTCCCCCCGAGGGATGTGGGGACGGAGAATCAGTAGGAATAGGAGAAACAGAAGGAGAGGAGGGCTGCAGACGATTGTGCAGAGTGTCAGAGTGAAAAGGAGGGGCAGAGGCAAGCTGAGGAATATTATCCGAAGAGGCGACAGATTGGTAAGGTGGGGGAGAAGAATCAAAGTGAACAGCAGGAGGCTTAGCAGTTTTAGAGGCAAGAGATAAAGACTCGGGGAGAGTGGTGGAGGGGTAGATAGTATTGAGTGCAGCCATTATCGCACGCCAGGACATAAGAATGTCCGGTGGAGCTCTGGGGACATCAGACAGATATTTTCCCAAGCGTTCCCACGAAGTGCGATGCAGCGTGCCCTCAGCCGGATAAGCAGGACAGTGCTGCTCCACATAAAACAAGAAGGAGGTGATAGATTTTCTAGACAAGGTATATACAGTGGTGCCGTTAATTTTCTGCAAACAATTAGCCTTCTTCACTAATTGGTAAAGTTCGTCCCTATGAACTGACGAAACTTTGGAGAGTGAGGAGCCCATTACTTACGATTGTACAGAGCCTTTGCCAGGTGCGTAGCAACGGGAGTGAAGGCAGCGCACCTCTAGACAGAAGTCACGCCGTGGAGCTGAAGAAGGGAGAGATCCCGGACGAGCCCCCAGTTGTCGCGTTGTCGCGGTTTGCTCGTTGTCCTTAGGTTCTCTGATCAGCCCGTAGAGCCCCCGCAGGGGTGAAATTTAGAGGGACCCTCGCGAGGGTGAGTACTTAAGTACTAGAATCAATAATTGACACAGACACCATAGTTTCTCAAGGTGAGAGAGCACGTTGTGCCCGGGGTAGATGAAGAAATCCCCCGATTGCAACGCACCACCCTCTTTTATTTTGCAGTTTTATCAGAGCGGGGGGAGCGAGACATATGTGAAGAGGAGCAAGGAAATATAATTCTAATGGCGCCATGGCAGGATGCGACCACTGTTGTGTGCTAAGATAACGTGATTATCTATTAACAAGATATTTTGTGGTCAGCTAGTTCCTGTAACTATTTGCCTACGTGTCGTGCCAAGCTGAGTTTATCATGCAATTCCTAACTTGAGAAGGTCATTCTTACGGCCTTAGGTCAAGAGGACTCTCGAGGTTTACTACACTTGAACTGATATAAAACATAACCATTTGCTAATATATCAATAGTTGCTATTTTGGGATCTGACTTTGAAGATGATTTGGAAGCTTTAGCTGATGCAAAATGAGGACTTGATATTCAGCACATATGACCTTTCTGTTCCACAAGCTGCACTAATCACCAGTATCCTTCTGGGTTCAATTCAAGGGGATGGTAGTTATCTTTAAAACCCATCTTTGCTTGAGAGCAGATTACTACGAGATTTGGCTAGATTCAAGATGGCGACTGGAAGCTCCGTCCGAGGGGAGCTCCGCCGAGCGCCTGCTTCTGCCGGTTAAGCCGGCCTCCCCGCTCGACCCCCATATGCTGAGGGGATTCCGAGGGGTTTCGCCCCGTTTGGGGCGTTAGAAGAGCCGCCAGAGCCGCCGGGAGGTCGCCCGGGTGACTCTTTGGGGCGGCGGCGGCGGCGGCGGCGGAGGCGGCGGCAGCGATTCAGCCGCGGCGGCCGAGAGGCCAGGCGTGGGGGCCGCGATGGTCGAGAGGCTGGGAATGGAGCCCGCCTCCCCCCTCGTCCCCCAGGTACAGAAGAGCCGCCGGAAGAGCTGCCGGGAGGCCGCCCGGGTGATTCTTTGGGGCGGCGGCGGCAGCGGCGGCGATTCAGCGGAGGCCGCGGCGGCTGAGACACCAGGTGTGGGGGCCACGGTGGCCGAGAGGCTGGGCATGGAGCCCGCCTCCCCCCTCGACCCTCAGGTGCTGAGGGGGTAGCGAGGGGTCTCGCTTTGGCTGGGGTGTCGGAAGAGCCGCCGGAGGAGCCACCGGGAGGCCGCCCGGGTGACTTTTTGGGGCGGCGGCGGCGGAGATTCGGTGGAGGCCGTGGAAGCCGCGGCGGCCGAGAAGCCAGGCGTGGAAGCCGCGGTGGCCGGGAGGCCGGGCATGGAGCCAGCCTCCCCCCTCGACCCCCATGTATTGAGGGGGTGTCGAGGGGTCTCGCCCCGTCCGGGGCGTCGAAGGAGCCGCCGGGAGGCCGCCTGGGTGATCCTTTGGGACGGCGGCAGCGGCGATTTTGCGGAGGCCGTGGAGGCCGCGGCGGCAGTGATGACGGACGTGGACCTGGCCCCCCCCCCCTTGGCCCCCATCCATTGAGGGATGCAATTGGCAGGGGCAACAACAGGACTGGCTGGCCCGAAGGACTGCCGATGATCTCGGTGGTGGTCCCTGATCCGGCGACGGCGAGGGCTAGAAGATCATACTCCTCGGCGGAATTATGGGCCCTCGGGAGGGTCCCCCACTCCCTGGAGTGGCCCTCCGGTCTATCGATGGCCTACCTCAAGGACGGTTCCTGGGATCCGGAGAGGTGGCATGGCCATCAAAAAAGGATTTTTAGAGGGGGTTTTAAACTTTTTAGATTTTTATTCGGGGTTTTATCGAGGTTAGGGAGGGCGACGAAGAGAGAGTTGGGGGATGGAAATTTATTGGGGTTAGGGAGGGTACCCGGTCCGGGTTTGGGGGATAACCCGGGGGGATTTGGAGTCAGCCAGGCTGGAGTGCACGTCTGGGGGAGCCCAGAGGGTCATGAGTCGTGGGGGCAAACACAGGGGGTGGGTCTCATTGGCACCATAAGTGGGAGGGGCAGATATGACGGGGGTAGAGGGCCATATCAAGTTAGGGGATCGCGTGCCCGCTGTCTCCAAGCGGTGGCGCGCTCCGACCCTCCCGACCCGTCTGGCAGGCCTGGTTGTGCAGAGTCTCAGGCCCTGAGTACCCGGCTGATATTATGTAATGCCAGGTCCGTCGTTAACAAGGCCCCCCTGATTTGCGATCTCATTCAGGAGGAGGGTGCGGACCTGGCAGGGGTCACCGAAACCTGGTTGGGCCCAGAGGGCGGTGTCCCTCTGGTAGAGATATGCCCACCAGGTTTCCAAGCATTCCATCGACCGAGGTCTCAGGGAAGGGGTGGTGGGGTGGCGGCGATTATTAGAGAAGTCCTTTGTCCTAGGGAGGCCACTGTTCCTCAGACGGCTGGTTGTGAGTCTCTCTTTGTGAAGTGGGGTCGGGGGGTTCAGATGGGCCTGTTGATAACGTACCTGGCTCCCTGCCACGTGTCATCGGCCCTGCCCGGGCTCCTCGAGGTGATAGCCGGGCTGGCGGTTGAAACCCCCAGGCTTTTAGTCATGGGTGATTTCAACCTGCCTTCGCTCGGGGAAACCTCTGGGGTGGCCCGGGAGTTCCTGGCTTCCATGACGGCCATGGATCTGACCCAATTATTTTCTGACCCCACTCACACGGGGGGACACACACTGGACCTGATTTTCGCCTCTGGTCAGTGGTTGAATGATCGTGTTGGAGACCTAGTTATAAAACCCTTGTCATGGTCCGATCATTCTCTTCTTAGACTGGACTTCGGTGCCGCCACCCCCCATCGCAGGGAGGCGGAGCCGAGGAGATGGTTCCACCCCAGGCGCCTGATGGATCCGGAACGGTTCCAGATGGAGCTTGGGCCATTTCCTGAAACTCTGGCTCATAACTCGGCCACAGACTTGGTGGCCACCTGGGATAGGTTGGCCGCTGAGGCTCTGGACCGAGTTGTGCCTTTGCGACCTCTGACTCGGCATAGATCCCACCTGGCTCCGTGGTTCACGGGGGAGCTGAGGGGGATGAAATGCCGGAAAAGACGTCTGGAGGGCATCTGGAGGGCCAGTCGTGCTGAGTCTGACCGGACACAGGTGAGGTCCTATATTAGGACCTACCTAGTGGCGATAAGGGCGGCAAGGCGTTCACACTTCTCCGCCCATATTGCGTCTGTAGAAAATCGGCCTGCTGCCCTGTTTAGAGTGACCCGCTCCCTGCTTGAGCCGAGAGCGCGGGAGGACCTCTTGCAGGGTAAGGCAGAAGAGTTTTCCTGATTTCTGCATGATAAAATCGCCCAGATTCGGGATGGGCTGGACTCCAGTTGGGTGGTCCCGGGGGAGGTGTCCGGGGCAGGTCTTGAGACGGTTATCTGGGAAGAGTTCGATCCTGTGACCGCCGAGGGTGTGGACAGACTACTGGGGAGGCTAAATGCCACCACATGTTTATTGGACCCGTGCCCTTCCTGGTTGGTTTCTACCTCCAGAGAGGTGAAACGAGGCTGGCTCCAGGGGATTGTCAACGCTTCGTTGAGGGAGGGGGCGCTTCCGACCGCCCTGAAAATGGCGGTGGTGCGGCCCCTCCTCAAGAAGCCTTCCCTGGACCCGGCTCTTTTGAATAACTATCGTCCTGTCTCCAACCTTCCCTTTGTGGCGAAGGTTGTTGAGAGTGTGGTGGTGCGTCAGCTCCCTCAGTATCTGGAGGAAGCATCCTATTTAGATCCGTTCCAATCGGGCTTCAGGCCCGGGCACAGTACCGAAACAGCATTGGTCGCGTTGGTAGATGATCTCTGGAGGGCCCGTGACAGAGGTTGTTCCTCTGTCCTGGTCCTGTTAGATCTGTCAGCGGCTTTTGATACTATCGACCATAGTATCCTATTGCGGCGGTTGGAGGGGTTGGGAATTGGGGGCACCGTCTTGCGGTGGTTCTTGTCCTTCCTCTCGGACCGCTCGCAATTGGTGTTGACGGGGGGGGGAGAGGTCCACCCCTAGGCCCCTCATGTGTGGGGTGCCTCAGGGGTCGGTCCTCTCCCCTCTTCTATTCAACATCTATGTGAAGCCGCTGGGAGAGATCATCCGTGGTTTTGGGGTGAAATGCCATCTTTATGCTGATGACACTCAGCTTTACATCTCCACCCCAAGCCACCCCAACGATCCTGTGGAGGTTATGGCCCGTTGCCTGGAGGCTGTGCGGAACTGGATGGGCGAGAACAGGCTTCGACTCAACCCTTCCAAGACCGAGTGGCTGTGGTTTCCGGCGGCCCGATATAGTCAGCTGACTCCGTCACTGGCTATTGGGGATGAGATCTTGACCCCCACAGAAGGGGCCCGCAATCTTGGTGTCCTTCTGGATGTACGGCTGTCTTTGGAAGATCATATTACAGCCGTCTCCAGGGGCGCTTTTTATCAGGTTGGCCTGATACACCAGATGCGGCCCTTTCTTGATCGGGACACCTTACGCACAGTCACTCATGCCCTGGTCACCTCCCGTCTGGACTACTGTAATGCCCTCTACATGGGGCTCCCTGCGGGGAGCACCCGGAGGCTTCAACTGGTACAAAATGCAGCCGCGCGGGTGGTTACGGGGGCGTCGAGATACTCCCATGTGACGCCCCTCCTGCGCGAGCTGCATTGGTTGCCGGTGCCCTTCCGGGTTCGCTTTAAAGTACTGGTTTTAGTCTTTAAAGCGCTCCATGGCATCGGACCAGGATACTTACAAGACCGCATTCTGCCAGTAGTCTCCCACCGACCGGTGCGCTCCCACAGAGAGGGTCTCCTCCGGGTCCCGACGCCTTCTATGTGTCGTCTGGTGACCCCGAGGAATAGGGCCTTCTCTGTGGGGGCACCCGCCCTTTGGAATGGGATGCCCCCTGGATTACGAACGACCAGTGACCTGAGGGCCTTCAGACGTGACCTGAAGACCTGGCTCTTCGAGCAGGCTGGCCTGAGCTGACTAATGGGATTTTAAATGGGGCTTTTAGATTACTTGGGACGGGGTATGAAGTTTTATTGATTTTAATTGGGGTTTTTAGATTTGGGACAGTCTAGTATTTAATTCTCTTTTAAATAATTTATACTTTGTCTACTTGTATTTTAGTTGGCTGTTCACCGCCCTGAGTCCTTCGGGAGAAGGGCGGTATATAAAACTTAGAAATAAAATAAATAAATAAATAAACCTATGGGACTAACCTAGTTGTAATTTATGGGTCTATTACATCTAAGAGGATAAGCTTGTTCTTTCTTCTTGTTACAGAATAAACTAGAGAAAGCCATTTTATCAGTGTCTAGCCTCTGGCTCATCATCCCTCTGAAGATCAGATATGCATCAGCCCAGAAGACTTAGTTTTGTCATTCAGCCATATACAATAAATACACAAATAAGCTCCACAAGTTCTCCAAAGAGCATTGTTATTATAGATAAAATGCAAGTGTTTTCACGGTTTAAGGTAAATATATGCTAGATATACTGTATCATCAATGACCTAACTTGCCTTTTTATATATATAAAAAAGATTAATTACTTCAAAAGAAAAAAAAAATTGTTCAGCCAGTATACTTTGGTGTGACAATTTGGTTGAATGCCACTTCCTTTAAAAAAAAAATCTACATAGGAAATCAGAAGAGAGGATATTAAATTCTTACATTATCTTAAAAAATTCCCATCATTCTGTCTGTCTTGTTCCCAAAGCAATGGTTCAAATTTTAGACATTTTGTTCCCTATTTCTCTGCCTATATCTATACAAATATTTGTTTTGCTTAGGATCTCTCTCTCTCTCCCTCTCTCTCCCCCTCCCTCCCCCTTCTCTTCATTTCTCTCTTTCGCTCTGGTTTGCAAGAGTGTATGAGAGTTTGTCCTCCCTCCCTCCCTCCCTCCCTCCCTTCCTTCCTTCCTTCCTTCCTTCCTTCCTTCCTTCCTTCCTTCCTTCCTTCCTTTTTCTTTTCTTTTTCATAGTATACTCATTTTGCCCTTCTGCTAATTTGTTACTCTACTTTTCTTAAAATACAATTTTTTAATGGATTTTTTCTCTGGTTTTGTCTTTACAGCTTGTTAAAAAAATATGCTGAAGAAAAATGGGAATGCTCAATGATGGAAGCATCTAAACTGGAAACAGTGCTTTTGATTGGGATTTTATTATCAAATCATTATTCTGATAGCTCAGATATACAGCAGGTTACAGATTCCTTAATATTCTCGCCATGGTACTATTTTAGCAAATGAAACAGATATAATTTTCTCCTATTTTTCCTCATCTAATTGTTTCCAGAAAATAATATATTTATTTCTCACTAAAAACACAAGAAAAGCTTAGCACCAAATAGCAATCAATCAAGTTGAAAGCAACCCATGCACGAATGTTAAATTCATTCATAGTATCAAACATTTAGTAAAAGCAGGCTTCATCTATACTATTACATAACATTTGACTTGCTTTCAGGATCCTAGTACCACTCAAAAACACTTTCTACATCCTTACTTTTCCCTTCATTTATTTTATCAACACTCTACTGTTCCATCAGTAAACTCATAAAACAAAGCAAATTCTAGGGGGGAAAAGAAACACTTTTACTTTTCACCAATGAGCGTGCTAAATAAATTGGTTACAGAGAGCAGAGAGCAGCAATTAGTTGAGAAATGTGGTTGTTTTTGTACAGTCTGTGACAACCATTAATGCAGAGACTGTTTTCCTACAATGCAATGAATTACAGCAGATGAACCAGTGCAAATTGGAAAACTCCACTTTTGATTCAAGAAAATGTTGTCTTCACAGCATGGTGAGGACCAAGTCGAGCACGGGTGTCAAACTTGCAGTAGTCTAAAGTCACTCAGCGTGCTTACATGCCTAATGGTGTACTTCATTTATTTTTATTTTTATTTATTTATTTGATTTGTCAATCGCTTACAAGATAATAGGTATAAGTATATACATAGTTATGAATAAATGAAATGGATACATATAAGAAAAATAAAAAGAAATAGGATGGTAGGCACGTTGGTGCACTTATGCACACCCCCTACAGACCTCTTAGGAAAGGGGTGAGGTTAAAGTTTTTGGGGTTTGGGGAAGAAACCACAGAGTCAGGTAGAGTATTCCAGACATTGACCACTCTGTTGCTGAAGTTGTATTTCCTGCAATCAAGTTTGGTGTGGTTAACCTTGAGTTTGTATCTATTGTGCGCTCTTGTGTTGTTATGGTTGAAGCTGAAGTATTCATTGACAGGTAAGTCATTGCAATGTATGATTTTATATACCATATTTAGATCAGACCAGAGACGGTGTAATTCAAGGTTTTCTAGGTCTAGAATTTCAAGTCTGGTGGCATAAGGTATTCTATAACGAGTAGCGGAGAGGAGAACTCTTCTTGTGAAATATTTCTGGACTTTCTCAACTGTGCTAATATCAGATACGTAATGTGGGTTCCAGACTGATGAGTTGTATTCTGTATTTTGGCTATGTAGTTACAATGGGCTCTAGCACTTAGATCATGAGAGATGAGTATTCCAAGGTCCTTGACAGAGCTTGGATCATCAACAAGGTCTTGACTATTCAGCTTGTATTTTATTTTCTGATTTTTTTTGCTAATATGTAAGACAGAGCATTTATTTGTTGAGATTTGAAGTTGCCATTTGGTTGACCATTCTGATACATAGTCAAGATCTTTTTGAAGGGTAGCAGTATTGTCTGTGGTATTGAACAGCTTTACATAATCAGCGAAGAGAACACAGTTGTTCTTAATATGATCACAGAGGTCATTTATGTAGAGTATGAAGAGAGTTGGTCCTAGAACACTGCCTTGGAAGACACCACTATTAACAGGTACAAAATTTGATAGGACACTCCCAATTTTGACCATTTGTTGTCTGTTTGACAGGAATGCTTCTATCCAGTTATGCAGTTGTCCAGAGATACCATAAGATTTTAATTTTAGGAGTAGTTTGTCATGTACCACTGAATCAAAGGCTTTACAGAAGTCTATGTAGATTGCTTGAAGTAGGCTGTTTCCTGGCTATTTCATTTCCACTGTAATATGGTTTTAGCAATAGTATAAAAAATAGCTGTTATCTTTAATTTCTTAATTAAACCAATACAGTTATTTTCCCAAGCCAGAGTTCTATAAATCTTAAAGAAAAGTTATCCATGACATCATTTTGTTCCTAGAGCTAATTGCCATATTCATTTGTAGGATTTTCTGTTCTCTGTAGTTTTAGCTTTAAAGCTATAAATAATCTGTTATCAACTTTTATATTCTTAGCAATAGCTGTTGGGCAACATATTGAAATTAGATGCAGGAGTAGCTTGTTCTATCTTTCTTTATCCTCCAATGTTCATGGAAAGAAACTAGTAAACATAGTCATGATTTTTAAAAAGGAAGATTTATAATGGGTATGTGGTTTGGTGTGCTGCTATACATGGGTTTGTAGTTCTTCTGTTTCAAATTAATTCTCAAAGGAACATAAGAGTCTAGCATTGATTTTTTGTTTTCTTTTCATAAATGAAAAGCTCTTATTTCTGAAATCATAAAACATTGGATTCTTTCTCCCTTTCAAACAAGCAAGCAAACAATGAAACTGAATTCATTCTCCTAAATTTAGCATCTATTGCATGCAAACATAAATCTGCAAGGTCAAAACAGTTTTTAATTCAATTTACTACCCTGCTCTGAAACAAATAAATAAACAAAGAGAATGTATCAAATCTGTAGTCAGCTAACGAGACATGTATTGGCTAAATAGCAAACTATAGAGTTTATATCTGCATAGATGTGCCATGTAGCTGAAATTGTTTTGATATATTTAATACATTTCCAGAGCTAAATGATATTTGTAGCTATATTATGAAAAGAAAAAAATATATAGAGGAAATGGCATAATTTGCTTTAATTAGATGATTTTCTGTAACTAGCATAGACAGAACAGGTTATACTTGGACTAAAGATAGTTTTCTAACTAAAACTGTATTTTTATTGTTGTTTTTTGTGGCACTTCTTGTAAACAGAAGGGCAAAACACTCATATGAAATTCTTGGTGGTATCATATTTTGAATATTTGATTATCTTTGCAGTTTGTGATGTTTACGTTTATAACTGAAGCCACTATTCCAACAAGGGCTGTTATCTTTACATTTCAATTGAGATAGCTGATGCCCAGTTAATCATTGAGGGGAAAGATATGCCAAATCAGTTTGGGTGGCACTCCCTCAAATGATCTTTGGGTATAGTACAAATTTTAATTGAGCCACGTTGGCACAGTGAGTAGAATGCAGTACTGCAGGCTACTTCTGCTGCCTGCCTGCTGCCTGCAATTTGGCTGTTCAAATCTCACCAGGCTCAAGGTTGATTCAGCCTTCCAGCCTTCAGAGATCAGTAAAATGAGGACCCAGATTGTTTGGGGCAATAGGTTGACTCTGTAAACCACTTAGACAGGGCTGTAAAGCACTGTGAAACAGTATATAAGTCTAAGTGCTATTGCTATTAATAAGTTCCTTTCTTGGAATTTTAAAGTATTTTCTTATGTTTAAGAAAAATCATTTTCCCTTGTGTTTATTTCCTCACAATTTGATTCCCAATAGAAGGAATGTTTTAATGTATTTTATACTAATGCATCATGACTGGATTTTGAACTAATGAAGGAGTTCCTCCAATTGATACTGACTACTTAATGAAGGTTTTTTGCTGTATTGTTGTGCTGATATGAGTACTGGGCATCTCTGGGCCAAAAAATTATAAAGATGATGAAGCAGGAAGACCTAATCTATGTGATTAACAATCTAGATCATAATCTACAGATGATAAGATGTATGACAGCAATTGGCAAAACAGATACGAAAACAGTTGATGAATTGATTGAAAAATGGCAGATCAGACAAGTGGAAATTTCTATAAGAGTGGTATTTCACATGTGAGAAGACGTAAGACACTAAGGTCCAATGTGATAAGAAAGGTTTCTTTCAATTTTGGCCTGATGTATCAATTTTGGCCTGCAGCTTTTGAAGAGTTGGGCAACTTAATGCCCGCCCAAAATGTTCCATGAAAGGAAGAAATCAATACCAGCATCAAATACCAACATGTCTTGTGTTGTAAGAATTGCCTCTAGATTCTGTCTTCGTTTTTCTTGAAAGGTAGTGTGTGTATGTGTGTGTGTGTATGCACCATGCAGGAAATAAATTGGGCATTCTTTTTTATTTAAAAAAAAACATGTTTTGAAGCTGAATGACAACAATAAAAGGGGGGGAAAGTTCTTTTCTTACAATTTCTCTACCCCTGCTGCAAGACAGGGTAAAAGGGAACATGACTGAAGTTATCTGAAGCTTGGATTCCTTACAAAGTTCAGTCATCATTATATCAGATAATGATGTAGTTGTCATGAGAGTCATAGAGACAGGAAAAAATGGCAGTGAAATTTCAAATTAGCAGGGATGGGTGCAGATACACCTGGTTACAAGAAAGCCTGAGTAGCAGCTTCACTACAGGTTTTTACACAATTTCCTAGTGAAAGCATCACTGACAATTGGGAAAGAAATTGATCGATGGATTTTCTAACTTGACCTGCTAGCCATGAAGGGGCAACACTTCAGGTGTCCTATGGAGGACAGTCATCTGAGTCTATGACATCTTAGCACAGAAGCAGCCTGAAACCATGCTTTTATGTTCTACTTCAAAAATGCTATTTCCCATCCAGGCCAGCATGAGTCCCATTGATGTGCTTTTGATTTGCTCAAAGCCAAGTCTCTTCTTTAGTTCTATAAGGAGCTGCCAGCATGCCTTTGGTCACTCATCCCTCCTTGCCAAGACTACTTTAATAACATCTTTATCTGAAGAACAGAGCATGCCAACCTCAAATCTAAACCCCACCAAGAAGCATCTTCTGGGCATTGCATTGTCCAGCTCCCCAAAGGGTGTGTTATGAAGGACCAGTTTATCTGTTCATCTCTTCAAATTAAATTTAGTGTGCCAACGCTAGGATGAATGGAAGTTGATCAGAGAGGATTGGTGAAATGCTGGCAGTGAAATTTAGACTTTTATTTTTAAAGAAGTATACTGGCAAACATCTAAAAAAAAAAAAAGACAGTGAATTTATGCCAGTTTCTGCTTCTAGCCAAAGATTAAAAAATTAACAAGTAAAACATAGATGTTTCTCATTCATCATAGATCCTCCAATAGTTCTGCTGAACAAGAAGGTATTAAGTATGAGGAAAAATCAATGGTAAGGACTCCTACAAAAAAAAAAAATCAATGGAAAACACATGTCCTCAAAGACTAACCAAAGACCAAAGATTGGCACTTACTTTTCCGTTTTGGCAGATGTCAAGAAGCAGGGGAATACACTCCTTGAAAGCATGGTAAACATTATCCAAACCACCCATCCAGAATCGTTTCCAAAGCTGAAGAATTAACAGAAATGTCTTAATCTGCCTTCATTTCCAGCCAATTTCAGAGTTGTAGAAAAACAACTTGAGGCTGCCATGTGTAAGATCCATAACTGACTTTTCATTCATTACTACATAAGTCACTGCTGGAAACAGTGGAAAGTTGAGCACATTGTGAAGGCAATAGAATGCAGGAGAAGCTACAAATCTGGAGGCCATCGGTGAGGTTCTCTGCTTATTGAACTTAAAAGTAGGAACTTTGAAAAAAAATCTGAACAAAGTAAAATAAATAAAAAAATAATGCCCGTTTATCTGCCAAGTAGTGTACAACAGAGTACAGTGCTTAAATTCACAAGGAGGCTGGCATGTTATAAACCACGAGTCAAAGCAGAGATGCCCCTAACTGCATCTGCAGTAGGAAATGGTATTAAGAACCATCTGGAGGTAATTGGGTCTGTTTCATGTGTATTTCAAGCATCCACAAAGTTTCAAGTATCTGCAGATTCATATACACTTTCAACAGACCCATGAGTCTGATTCGGCCCAGGGGGTGCTTAGATCTGGCCCGCAGGGCTGCAATGAAACAGTGAAGGAGAGGCCCATCGTGCCTCTACCAGTGAAAACAGAGTTGGGGGTCGTTTGTGGCCTTCCCGAACTCCGGTTTCGCTGGCAGAGGCTTGCAGGAGACCATCACAGCCTAAAATGGAGCTCAAGAGCTCATTTTTCTGGCAGAGCACTTGGGCCACGACAGTCACGTCCAACACAAGTGACGTTGAGCTGGCCACACCTACCCTGGCTATGTCCACCCTTGGCCTCCCCAAGGTCAAACACAAACCTGATGTAGCCCTCAGGATGACACCCCTGCTATACATAATGATACTTCTCTTTGCACACCATTGTCATCTCAAGTTCAATGTTTTAAAAGAAATAGCTGAAACAAACAAACAAACAATAAAAGGGATAAAAGAACCAGGGAACAAACCTACCATAACACATATCAGACATATTCATGTGGATACATATCTTACCAACTCAGAGTTTGGTGGGGGGGTGGGGGAAGAAGACTCATTTGAAAGATAGCTGTCAAGGTTCCAAGTAATACATACCATTCAATAAGAACTCTGAGGCAGGCAGGTTCCTCAAAAACATTTTATTGGAATATATCAAATTAGTATGTTCTTGGTGAAAAACCGGCTTTAAGTTCATGCTGGTTTTAGACCCAATTAAAAGTAAAACTTTGTCACTTCCCCTCAGAGTCACCAATCACATGGTCCAATCAGCATGTAGTCCAGTTGCTAAGTGACCTCATTCTCCACCTTTTGAACACCTGAACCAACGTCCTTGATTCCCAGGGGAAAGAATTTTATTTTGGCTACAGCACCCCAGCTATCTCTACACCGCCCTTCCTGGTTCCTTCGCTCCAGGCTGTCAGCCCTGAAGCAACGAGAAGAAACTCCCTAAAGAAAACTACAAAAGAAAATGGCCACAATTTGGCCAACTTAAGGGTTGACAATAGCAGAGAGTAGGGCAAAGATGGCACCTCTTCAGTGCCCTCAGATCAGTGGTGGGATTCAAATTTTTTTACTATTGGTTCTGTGGACGTGGCTTGGTGAGCATGGCAGGGGAAGGTTACTGCAAAATCCCCATTCCCTCCCAACCCCACTAACCTGTTTTCCAGCTCTGTTCTCCTGTGCAGGGCAACAAAAGAAGACAACACCCAATCAGCTGGGACTCAGGAGACAGAATAGATGGGGTCAGGGGCAGTCAGAGGTGGTATTTTCCAGTTCTCTGAACTATTCAAAATTTCCACTACCGGTTCTCCAGAATTGGTCAGAACCTGCTGAATACCACCTCTGCCTCAGAAGGTATTTTTTCCAAATTTGCATACTCACTCATGATGCCCAGATCTTACAGAGGGCAGAAATAATGGCGGACAGACGGTCCTTCAGGAATGCAGAAACAGGTAGTGCTCAATTTATAACCATTCATTTAGTGACTGTTCAAAGTTACAATGATTCTGAAAAAAATGTTACTTATGACCATTTTTCATACTTATAACATTTGCAGGACCTCCATGGTCACATGATCAAAATCTGGACGCCTAGCAACCAGCACTAATTTATAACAGTTGAAATATCCCGAGTCATGTGATCCACCTTTTGCAACCTTCTAACAAGCAAAATCAGGAAATAGGGAAGCCAGACTCGCTGAATAATTGTGTTACTAACTTAACAACTGCAATGGTTCATTTTGCAACCGTGGCAAGGAAGGTTATAAAATGGGAGAAAATTCACTTAATAACCATTTTACTTACCAACAGATATTTTGGGCTCAATTGTGGTTGAAGGCTACCTGCATATCAAATACTGAAAAAAATATTTCCTGCATATTTAAAAAAGAATAAATTAATTTTAACTAAGCAAAAAGGATTCAGCTCCTTGTCTGCTGGTTTTCCACTTGCGGTGAATATCTGCAATTTTTTTTAACTGAAAAGAATAAAGATTGTTATCTTAATTATTTTATTTCTGCAGCATGATGTAATGCCATTTTCTGTAAAAAAAATCTCCTTTATTCTGTATGCAGAATTTTCAATGCTGGTCATACAGAGGAATGTTTGTAGTTTGTAGAATAATTGTAGTAATAAATATAATTACACATATTCTCATTTATAGGTATCAATAAGTAGAGTTAGGATTTTTAATGCCAAATTATGCTGCTTTCTTTCAATAATTGGTATGCCTAGTTGGAAAAGAGACAAAAATAAAATAAAATAAAAAGACTAGTATAAAATACATATTTTGTTACAATAATAGAAGTAATAATTATATGAACATCATTCAGAAAAGGATAGCAGCTATTGGCTAAGTCTATAATGAAGGTTGAAGTTGGAAAGAAAGTGAGACAGGAAAATTAGCTAATAAAGCAGTAGGAAGATAAGAAAGGTCAGAGACCAAAATCTAAATAATTTCATCTTCAGAGCTACTGTATGTATAATAACTTATATAACAAAGGAGAAGATGACACAGGCTGAGACCTACAGAAGTTTACTCCAGGTATTTCCTATTCCTAAACAAATGATCAGATTCTGCAACTTTTTTGCTGTAATATGAGAAGGGCTTTTCTTTTCTTTTGTTTGTTTCTTTCTTAAAATATCACAGAACTCAAATTATATGAAATGTTCCTTCTCCATTATATAAAAATAAAACCATCCTATATTTTAACGTACTGTGCATCAATTTAAAATACAGGCAGTCCTTGACTTATGATAACAACTGAGTCCAGAATTTAGGTTGCTAAGTGAGAAATGTGATAAATGAGTCTTGCCCCATTTTACGACTTTTCTTGCCACATTAGTGAATCACTGCGGTTTTTAAATTAGTAATACGATTGTTAAGTGAATCTGGTTTCCCCCATTGACTTTGCTGGTCAGAAGGTTGCAAAAGGGGATCACATGACCCTGTGACATGCCCTTGTTGGAATTTGATTCTGAGGGGGAGATTGAGGAGATGACAGGGAGTGGGAGTGTGGCTCCAGTGGCTGTGGAAGAAACGGGGAAAGGACCACAGTCCAGCTGGGCTTTCAGAGGAAGACCCAGGGCCACCCCCTCTTCATCCTAGGGCACACAAGGAGGAACGGAGAAGGGAGCAACATGTCTTATGGGAGAGGAAAAGGCCCTGATCTCTTTCATTAGTTGCAGCTGGGAGAACAGGATATAAATGGGGCATTTTAAATAGTTCTTTGCTGGAAGCAAAGCGTGCTTTATCTTGGGTCGAGGTTTATCTGGGTTTTGGCATCTTCCCAACTGTGGTTGCTGTGTAATTGTGTGGAAGTCAGCAACTTATCATCCTGGCCTGCCATGTTAATGACTCCAGTGGGGTTTGTGTTGGTTTTTTTTTATTTCTAATTATTTTTAGTTTTGGTTCAGGCTTCATTTACTCTCTTCATAGATTGTTTTTGGAAGAGTTTGATATCAAGTCGACGATAATTGGACATTGGGGATCAAGTTGGAGCCATTAAAGGGAACTTATTCTACTTTTGTGACTGTGTTATTTTTGTGTCATGCCCCGGGTCATCACATCCTGGGATAGTACAACCGTCATGAACACGTGTCAGTTGCCAAGCATCTCAATTTCGATCATATGACTATGGGGATGCTGCAACGGTCATAAGTTTGAAAAATGGGCATAAGTCTCTTTTTCCAATGCATTGTAACTTGAACAATCCCTAAACCATGTTGCTAATTTAACAACTGCAGTGATTCATTTAGCAAATGTAGCAAGAAAACAGAAGTGGTATTCAGCATGTTCTGACCAGTTCTGGAGAACCAGTAGTGGGAATTTTAAGTAGTTCGGAGAACCGGCAAATACCACCTCTGACTGCCCCACCATCTATTCTCTGCCTCCCAAGTCCCAGCTGATTGACTGGGTCTTCTTTTGTTGCCCTGCACAAGAGAACAGGAGAGCTGGAAAGCAGGTTAGTGGGGTGGGGAGGGAATGGGATTTTGCAGTATCCTTCCCCTGCCACACCCAGCAAGCCATGCCCACAGAACCGGTAGTAAAAAAAATTGAATCCCATCACTGTAAGAAAGGTCATAAAATGCGGCAAAACTCACTTAAATTTCTCACTTAGCAACATAAATGTTGGGCTCAGTTGTGGTTGTAAGTCAATGGCTACCCGTATACTTATATTTAAGAATTGTATTGCATAGTTTGTCACTGATATCAGGAAACTGCAATAACTGTGCAGAAATAAACCTGATTGATTGATAGCCCTTCCATAAGAAACACAAATAATTGCACTCCATCACATATGGAGAATGTGATTGTTATTGTTATTTTACCAGTAGCTATGACTAGGTAAAAAGGAAAGAAAGACAGAAGAATCACCAAATGCTACAAATGAAATTCCCTTACATTAAATTGTGTGAGGAAGCAACACTACTATACATGTTGCTGGGATATATTAATGATAAGTTGTGTTGGCTATGCAATTAAATCAGTATACTTTCCTGTCAAGTCGAAGATGGAAGGAAAGCTAATACATTGCTAAGTTTCCTCGGTGGTTCTCTTGAGATCTTTAAATTTGTATTAAAACCATTCTCAGAGACAGATAGTTTCTTCCTGAGTTACTAGAGCAGGCAAAAATAGCGTCAAAGCTTTACAGATTAGTTTAACATAGCCTAGGATTCACACAATCAAGCCATTGACACATCTCTTCATTGAGACTTGTAATTGCATACTGAATCTTTACAAAGGACACAGTGGGGTGGCTAAGAAGGAAACTAAGCCCTCTTCCTCAGATGAAATAATATCAGCATACTTTCTACTGTATATTTATACTGTTCTTAATCTATTTTCCAAATTATATTTAACAGATATTTATGGATGGATAAATATGATAGCAGTGTCGAAGACATTTTAGTCAAGTATATTTCTCAAAGGGTGGATTGCAGAGATGGATTTAATGAAATATTTTTATAGAATAGAACAGAGAATCACAGAATTGGAAGGAACCTTAGAGGTCTTCTAGTCCAACCTCCTGATCAAGCAGGAGGCCACTTAACTGAAATGATATAGTCTTCAGTGATGGGACATCCACAACTTCTGAAGGCAAGTCGTTCCACTGGTTAATTGTTCCCATAGTTAGGAAATTTCTCCTCAGTTTTAGGTTGCTTCTCTGCTTGATTAGTTTCCCTCCATTGTTTCTTGTCTTGCTTTGAAAAATCGGTTGACCCCACCACCCCTTCTTTGTGTCAGCCTCTCAAATATTGAAATATTGCTATCATGTCTCCTCCAGTCCTTCTTTTCACTAGACTAGACATATCCAATTCCTGTAACCATTCTTCATATGTTCTAGCCTCCAGCCTCCAATCTTCTTTGTTGCTCTTCTCTGCACTCTTTCCAAAACCTCAAAATATTTTTTATGCTGTGGTGACCAAAACTGAATTCGGTATTCCAACAATGATCTTACTAAGACTTAAAGGAATAATGCTTCCTTTATCTAGAAATCTATACAGTATGTTCTATTTATAAAGTGCTATCCTATTTACTATATAAACTACTTAGATATTTCATCCAAGAAATAAGAATCTTCTGACACATTATGTTTTATAGTTCTTTCTGACTCAGACATTACAGTGATGTCATGCACCAAGCGAAGGAAAGTTGGTTACTTTTGTCAAGATGCTAATTAATTTAACTTCAAACTGTGCATAAAATTATGCCTAAAGGTTTTTATCATGTTTATGATCTGTTATTACATTATAGACTAGAAATCTAGCTAATATAATCTTACAGTTGAATCTGGATGAAATCAATTCTTAATACATGAAAACTAAACTCTTAATACATGAAAACTACTGCAAGTTTAATCTCTTGAGTTTTGTATAATGGATATTGGGTGATTTTTAAATGCTTCCCAGATTTTCTATCTAATTAATTTGGCTTACTGTACCATTTTTTCTCTGAAGGTGTTATATATTTGATTAAAACTCTACTTCAAAGTAAATTCAGTAGGCAATGCTTCTAACATGTATAGGATTCTCAGAACATAGGGCATGTAATGGAGGAGGCAACAAGAAAAGGGAGGAAGGAAGGAGGGAGGGAGGGAGGGAGGGAGAAAGGAAGGAAGGAAGGAAGGAAGGAAGGAAGGAAGGAAGGAAGGAAGGAAGGAAGGCTGTATGTTATAGCAATGGTCCAATAATCAACTCTGCTCAAATCCAGTCTCTGGAACATTTCAGTACCTATTTGGACTTCCAAGTAACATTTCTTTTCCCAACCGGAGCATGAATAGTTTACAGTGCTTCAGTTTGATTACTTCTTTTGTTAGATCTTGATTTATAATACCAATTGTTCTTTTACCCGATCATCATTATTTCCAGAACAGGAAACAACCTCTAATTGTAATGAACTAAAGCTCCCTGCCAAGAAACTCTTGGGAATCTTTTGTCCTTCACTGCTCACTAGCAGATTCAAGGAGATTGCAGCTGAGTTCACTTTTGGCTTCTAACCTATTTGTTGACATGATATCATCCTGCTGAAGACTTGCTGGCCAATTAGATATGCTGGCCAGCATCCCACCTATGATACCTTTCAGGCTTGCATTTGAAAATGTTTCAGTAAATAAACTCAGTATTGGAAAGCAACATGTAGGTGGAATAGTTACATAAACCAACCAATACAAAAATATTTTGTATTGGCTGGTTGATCTAAATACAATTCAAAAAAAATGATGTTGGGACTTAGGGAAAAGTTCAGGGAAGAACAACAAAAATGATTAGGGGACTAGAAGCTAAAACTGGGTATACATAGTCTAGTAAAAAGAAAATTATAGGAGTGACATGATAGCAGTTTTCCAAGGTGTTACAAGGAAGAGGGGGCCCACTTTTTTTGTAGGCAGAACAAGAAACAATGGATGGAAACTAACCAAGGAGCGAAGCAATCTAGAACTAAATAGAACATTCCAAACAGTGAGAAGAATTAACTAGTGGAACAAATTGCCTTTGGAAGTTGTGAGTTCCCCAAACACTGGAGGCTTTTAAGAAGATAAAACTTTTAACTGGATAGCCATTCATCAGAAATACTACACAGTAGGTCTCCTGAAAGAGCAGAGGTTCGGAGTAGTTGATCTCCAACTCTGTTACTGTTACAATCAGATCTGCCTCCCTCTCTTCTGACACATAGTGGCCAGGCAGGTGAACAGCATTGCGTGGGGCAAGTGCCCTCCCAGGTCCCAACCAGCACAGCCATGTGGCTTCCCGGCATCTCTATCTCTCTATATATTATTAGAGGGATAAAAGTTATTAATTAATAGAGAGATAAAATCAAAATCATGTGAAATTCTAGAACCACCTTACAAAGATTGGATCACCATTTGTCGGAGATGGTATAAGGTCTCCTGTTTAAACAAGGTCCTGTGATTCTATGTTTCTAAATAAACAATAAGAGAGTGATGGTTTAAAAACCATTGAAATGGTTGAAGAGCCTATACAGTCTTAAGGTGTGCAATTGAGAGTTTAGTAGAGATCACTAATAGATGATGGATGGATGGATGGATGGATGGATGGATGGATGGATGGATGGATAGATTAGATAGATAGATAGATAGATAGATAGATAGATAGATAGATAGATAGATAGATAGATAGATAGATAGATAGATAGATAGATAGATAGATAGATAGATAGATAGATAGATAGATTGAGATATATAGATATAGATATGAGAAAGAGGAGGAGGAGGAGGAGAAGGAGAAGAAGAAGAAGAAGAAGAAGAAGAAGAAGAAGAAGAAGAAGAAGAAGAAGAAGAAGAAGAAGAAGAAGAAGAAGAAGAAGAAACAGTAATGCAGCCTAAAGGGGAAAGAGATGAAGTAATTGTCTTGACCAGGAAGCCATCAGGAAGCAGTGTGAATCTGGCAACAGTAGCAGTACTGAGTAGCATCCTTTCCCTATCATTTTTATTATAAGGCTCATTTATATACAGATATGATGATGTCTGCTTCCAGAATTAGAAAAGCAGCATGAAAGAAAATATTCTGGAATGGGTTGTTTCTTTTCAAAGCTTTTTTCCTGGGGCAAATATAATATTCTTATGGAATTTTAGTGCTGTCATTTGAAAGACATATTTCCAAGAAGTAATTCATTCCTTTAAAAAAATCTAAAAATGAGCTTGCTTATGATGAATCAAAAAGTTAAAATAAAATCATTGACTAGGTGTTTGGAGGATTATGAAAGAATCCTAATAGACACTATGAATTTCAGAAATGTAGAAAAATGTAATGTCAGAATTAAACTAGAAACTTTATAAAGCGGGCAAGGAGAGAACTTCGAAGGCGATAAAAAAGCCCCATCAATGAGGAGACAAAAATTATTTGCCTTCTGTAAAGGTATTTCTATGATTTTATAACTGGCATGTTATCTTGTATTATTCCTAGAGAGGACTAAAACCCACTAGCAGAGATCAGTCAAGCATGAAATTGGAAAACATATCTTAAGGAGGAACAGGCTTAGACTTTATCTAAACAAGACACAGTAGCCATTAGTTTGAGAAATCTACTGAGCACAATAAAACCAGTTCAGACACAGTTGTACTCAACATAGTTACATTCTTTTGGAGAAGACATGCATTCCAGAGGTGGTACTCAGCAAGTTCTGACCAGTTCTGGAGAACTGGTAGTGGAAATTTTGAGAAGTTCAGAGAACCGGCAAATCCCATCTATTCTCTGCCTTCCGAATCCCAGCTGATTGGCTGGGTCTTCTTTTGTTGCCCTACACAGGAGAACGGAACTGGGAAGCAGGTTAGTGGGGTGGGGAGGGAATTGGGATTTTGCAGTAAACTTCCCCCCAGGAGTGGGGAGGGAATGGAGATTTTACAGTAACCTTCCCCTGCCACGCCCACCAAGCCACGCCCACAGAACCGGTAGTAAAAAAAAAAATTAAATCCCACCACTGATGCATTCCAAGCTGCTTCTGAAAGATCATTTAGAAGATGAGACCTGGAGGATTTTTGCTTAGCTTTTGATGCTGTGTCAATTATTTCCTTATTTGTTTCTATTCTCTCCTAACCTGATGAATACAAGTTATTTTGCATGGAGTTGCCATTTAAGTCTTTATCAAGTGTGGGTGGGTGGGTGCGTGTGTGGGTGTGTTTTGCGTGTGTATAATGTGTATGTGTGTGTAATGAAGGTTAGTTTCACTAACTCAGAGAATGGAAAAAAAGAAGAAAAAGTGCAGGGAAAAAAGAAGGAAAAATGAAATTGCAACAGAGACATTTGTATAAAAAAATAAAATGCAACCACATAAGACTGAGTAATCAGACCATGAGTTAATTGGAGTGTGGAGGGGAGAGTAAGAACTGTACTTTTGATGAAGAATAGGATTTATTTCCCCCCAGCAATCTAGGGCTTGGGGTGATCAAAGATTCCAAATCATAGGTGACCGTTGTCTCATTATCCTAGTTCCCGCAACTAGGAAGTGTATATCAGCCCCATAATTAGATTTGGTTTGGAAGTAAGTTAATTTGATTGGTCATTTTCTCTCCTTGCCTTTGGCTTTCAGGTGAAAAGAATTAGGACCATTCATAAGGTTGCAGCTTAGAAGATTTACTCAAGCCTTATATACAAGAATCTGGCAACTAATTTTCAACGTTAAATTGGTATCAGGCCAATGGAATTCAAAGAGGTTGAACCTGGAGAGTTTGTGGGAACACAAGAACTCTAAGTTGATGGCGCACATAATTCAACCCTCCACCAAGCTCTGCCTGCTCTTCTCTTATAAAAGAAGTTTTAAGATAAAACTGGGGATGAAGGGTTTCTTTTAAAAAAATATATATCTCCATAGCATTGGGAAAAAGGAATGTTATAGATCCCAATAATGCTTTGAGCGGCATCATGTCCTATTACTGACATTCTTCCTGGAAGCTCCTAAGAACCCATAGACAATGAAAGATGTCTATTCAGCTGACAGCAGTAGAAATCTTTGCTGTTAAAAATTTGTGGAAGGCCTCTTTGTAGCAATCCTAAAATAATCCGAACCTCTCAAAAATCCAAATCTGCTTCAAACAACATTGAATATTTCATATCACCTGTGAGATTGAAAAGAAGGTAAAAATGTGGGCAAAGGAAGATTATTACATTTTAGTTGGGTAATTGCAGAGAATATTATTGCCAAGTAAACTGTTCCTACTTAACCACAGAAGTATCCCTGTTATCTGGTGCTTAGCTATGAATCCAAGTAATTAAGGGGAAAATGTTTTTCTTTCAGGGCTCTAAAGTTTTGTATGATTATATTCAGACTAAACAATATCTTTCCATGTGAACAAAGCACATACTGAACTAATGGAGAGTTGTGTGTAGATTTATGTCTAGCAATTGCTTTAAGGTGGTTTACAAATTGGGATGTCATCTGCCCTAGAAAAATCAGTGGGGATGATTTTTCTCATACTCTGTGAGAAAAATCAAATGTAGTATGCCTTTGGACAGAAAAGAACCTGATTTAATGAAACATCTGTAATTGAACATTAGTTTACTTCTATGGTTAGGATGACATTTGCACGAGTGACAGCCAAATAAAGCCATCCAACCCTTTGTACATTTTGTCCATTTGTAGTTGCTTCTGTCAAATTAGCCACCCCTAAGTGCAATTCATGTCTCTTTAAACCTCTTCGTGCGTGATCCAACTTCTGTAGCTATAGTGATGTCTTTTTTATAGCGCCAGCACCACTTAATTATTTGATATTCATATAAAGTATCAAAAGATCTACTCAATGCATTTTGCTATTGATAAATCTGGCCAATGATAGTTGAAGGAAATTAAAAACCTTTGCAAATTATACACCTTATCTCATCTTCTTTTCTATCATCTTATAAAGTCCAGCAATGAAATATATAAAAAGGAGGATGGAGAATTCAACTGAATAACTCAACAAAAGCTGACAAATTCATATGAAACGTGTGTGTGCTTCCCTGAAAATCAACAATGTTTCTTCCAATGCAGAAAATTTGAGAAAAATTAAATCAAGTATTATACAACTTTCTTTCTGAGCAGTGAAGATGTAATCTTAAGAGAAAAGAATGAGTTATGTGCTCCTAAATCATTAAATACTATTGAAGTACTCTGTTCAATTCCCAATTACAAGTAATTCAAAACTTTAAAAAAATATCTAAAAGTTATGACATCAGGATATTCAGGCCTAAAACTATTAGTAGAACTATTAGCATCCACTCTTAAAATACTAGTCTAGTTTACACAATCCAAATCATAATGTGTTCATTTGTTTCTGATTTATTTATTTTTTTGCATGAATTCAGGTATTGGAGTAGAATTATTTGGACCAGTACAATGTGTACATTACATTTGAAAGTGTTCTGCAAGGAATGACAGAGAGTCCTATTTGAATTTGATACAACATACAGATACATATTTTGGGGCCAAAATGGGGAAACTGTTGCCCTTCAGTATAGCTGAAACAAGTCTCAAACCAACATAGCCTGTTGTAGAAAGTTAGTGCCCACCCCTCTCCAAGAAGAATGAAATATTTTGAGAAATATTAAAAAGGCAGAATATTATATTTCCCTGGATGAGAAATGGAGAAACGTGCTCTTAGAAAGCAGCCCGCACCTTCCTTAACAGCCCACAGCAGATGTCAGCACAAGAGATAAAGAGATAGCTCTATTCATAGGCAAAAATTCCCTGCAGCAAGGTCTGAAAAAAGGTAGGATTAGCCCTCAGCCATAATAGGAATTGCCCAACACCCTTTCAGAACACAAGCTCCTTCATTGCATCATCTCAGTTGCACCATCCCTTGCAAACTTCAGCCAAACCTGGGAGACAACCTACAGAGCCAGCTATGACCCCTACAACAGCCAATAGATAACATGTTCTTGCACAGGAACAGGAAGCTCAAGTTCAAAGCCCAAGTGAAGGTATAAAAACCCCTCACTCTCAACTCAGCTACCTAGAATCACATTTGCTTGGTGGTTCTGCTTCATCATTAAATTATTTTTCCAATCAATTTCCATGTTTCCGGTTCCTTTCTCCCAACTTGGACCTGGGCTAGGATATTTCTTCCAACACCATGTTGTGATGAGAAGTGTGGAAATGGCGGTCCAAAAACGTCTGAGAGAACCAAACATTTTCTTTTAAATATAGATTATGTCAGGATCTGTACATAAGAACTTGGCCAGCAAATCAGTAATCATCTCCTCTTGTTAACCTACATTAATGGATCAGAAAATTCCGGAACAGAAAAAGAAAGGCCTTCATCAAAACATCACAAATATCTCTATAACAAGAGACTGTGAGCTCTCTTTAAATATATATAAAAATGTTTCAAATAGATTTGGTTAGATGTAGCAGGGAAACAAAGACAGTATAAATTGTGGGAAGTAGATATATAAATTTATAAATAAATTATAAAATAAATAAAATAATAGCTATAAAATAATAATGCTATTTCAAGTAAGGGAGCAGTTATTGATTTCCAAAGTTTTCTTCCTAGCCTGTCATTCTACGATCTTTGTATGCTAAATAATTTACTCATAAATTTAGTAATGATTTATTAATGTAAAATAGCCTGCCTCAGGATCTATATTTTTTGGCAGGAAAAATATTTTTAACAATATTGTAAAACTACCAATTAAATTCAGATTTTTGGCCAATGTAGGGAGAAAATATATCTATGTAGATATATAAAATCATACATTTTGTAACTTTTTTTCCTGGGATGTTTAGGGTTGTTTGATGTTTGTTTCGATATGTACAGAATATTTCCTCAGATTTAAAGGTAAGAAAGAGAAGGAGTTTTGGTTGCTAGGATAAACTTTTTGCTTATTACAGTGTTTATATATAAAGTTGCTTATATACACACACACACACACACACATATATATATATATATATATATATACACATACACATACATATATATATATATATATATATATATATATATATATATATATATATATATACACACATATATATATATATTTTCGGAGATTTTCGCAGGTATTTGTATGTGGATCTTTGGTTCTTCGGATTTTCTCCCGCGTAGAGTTGGAAATATCTAGGCGACGTTTCGATGAAGTCTCATTCATCATCTTCAGGCTTGTGTCTTCGGCCTTGTGCTTCTCAGAGAAGCACAAGGCCGAAGACACAAGGCCGAAGACATAAGCCTGAAGATGATGAATGAGACTTCATCGAAACGTCGCCTAGATATTTCCAACTCTACGCGGGAGAAAACCCAAAGAACCAAAGATCCACATATATATATATATATATATATATATAGTTTGTGTTACAACACCCTGTTAAGCCCCAATTAAGGGAGAAAGCATACTGCTTTCTTTTCTGTCTTTCGGCTCATCACCAGAGACCATACCGACAGAAAGCTATTTGTTTCGTTGTCTTTTCTTTTACATCTATATAGATCTATACTAGTCTCCCTTATTTATTATTTAAAAATTATCAGCTTAAAAACCTTACATACATATATATCTATATACACATACATATATATATATTGTGTAAATAATAAAGTTTAAGTAAGTTAAATTTAAGTTTGGTAGGAATATCAAATTATGACATGTATTCAACAAGTCACTGAGATTATGTTTTGAAAAAGAAATCCATTTTTGAAACATCATTATATTACCATGTAACTGTGTACTCAGGCTCATATTATGCTAGCCAGCTATTGCAAGGCTAAAATTTTATGTCCCTTATGCCAAAGATCTGGAGACAATCTGTTCTTTTTTTCTGAATATTATTTGGTGGCAGAATCATTTCCATTCTCTAACAACATGATTCAGGGATGGGATTCAAATTTTTAACAACCGGTTCTGTGGGCATGGCTTAGGTGGTGGGTGTGGCTTGGTGGTCATGTGACTAGGTGGACATGGTTTGGTGGTCATGTTAATGGCTGGGTGTGGCCAACTCAATATCATTCACATCGAGGCACGCATCTCCTCGCCTGGCTTCTCATGACTGTGGGGATGCTGCAACAGTCGTAAGTGTGAAAAATGGTCATAAGCCACTTTTTTCAGTGCCATTGTAACTTTGAATGGTCACTTCTGAGAAGTTCCTGAGACAGGAAGTCTAGTCCTGCCAAGAATGTAATAAGGGTTAACGGAGAGGCAGTTTCTGTAAAGCAACACCAGAATGTTTCCTTCCTGCCTTCCTTACAGGATTAGCCCAGTAATTTCTTCTAACAACCAGTTCTCCAAACTGCTTAGAATGTTAACAACTGGTTCTAGTGAATAGGTGCGAACTGGTAGAATCCCACTCCTGATATGATTGACAAAGTTGTTTAACTATAGCAGAATGGAGATGGAAAAGAGATTCTTAACTTATTGAAACAACTTATTGAAAAAGATTTTGATACTGAAAATAATGTGGAGAAGAAAATATACTGTGTTTGATGTATGACTTTTAAGAAAGTTTCAACCATTTGGGGAAAATATATATTGCAAACTGTATTACCATGCAGGGGTGGAATTCAAATTTTTTAACAACCGGTTCTGTGGGTGTGGCTTACTTGATGGGCATGGCTTGGTGGTCATGTGACTGGCTGGGTGTGGCCAACTCAACATCACTCACATTGAGGCACACATCTCCCCACCTGGCCTCTCATGACTGTGGGGATGCTGCAACAGTCATAAGTGTGAAAAACGGTCATAAGTCACCTTTTTCAGTGCCATTGTAACTTTGAATGGTCACTCCACACAAGCAAAGTGCCAGCAAAGGAGGGAAAAAGTTCCTGAGACACGAAGTCTAGTCCTGCCAAGAATGTAATAAGAGTTAATGGAGAAGCAGTTTCTGTAAGCAACATCAGAATGATTCCTTCCTGCCTTCCTTACAGGATTAGGCCAGTAATTTCTTCTAACAACCGGTTCTCCGAACTGCTTAGAATGTTAACAACTGGTTCTACCGAATAGGTGCAAACCTACAGAATCCCACCCCTGCAACCATGTAATTTTGTGGATAAATTATTTGTGGGAAAAACAAAACAAACAACAACAAAAACAAATTTTAAAAAACCTGGACTTCCTTACATAAAAATACAATATTTGAAACCAAACCACTGTAGTAGTTGATTTTAGTATAGGAAAATGTCAACATAAATTTTCAATTTTGGAACTATTTTAGAGGTTCCTTGGGCTAAGAAAGAACATTTTATAATTTTAAAGGGGGCATTCTGTCTCCATCTCTTTGTCCATCTCCATCTATCTCCATCTTTTTATTCTCTACCTCTATCTATCTATCTATCTATCTATCTATCTATCTATCTATCTATCTATCTATCTATCTATCATCTATCATCTATCATCTATCATCTATCATCTATCATCTATCATCTATCATCTATCATCTATCTATCCTATCTATATCTATATATCTAAAATGGTTGTTTTGAGTTAGAGGATGTGAAATGTATTGAAAAAAATGTTTCTAATTAGATTCCCTCATTTGTATGTGTAGAATTGGAGTTGGGTTCCATTTTGATGATTTCAACCAGAAAAACGAATATAGTTTATAGAACAGTAATTTTATTATGTTCTTTGTCAAAAGTTCTGTTTTTCTTCTTCTCCTCTTTTCTTCACTCCTTTCCCCAGCTCTCCACCAAAAGGTTTGGGGATGCCAGTCTTGAAAAGAAAACAGTCCTTCCATTTTCCAAGCTACCTGATATGTTGTTTATCATGCTGTCTAGGGAAGCCTTGGACTTTCAGCAGGTCATAACTAGTATATACATAACAGTGGTGGAATTCAATTTTTTTTATTACTGGTTCTGTGGGCATGGCTTATTTGGTGGGTGTGACTTGGGGGTCACATGACTGGGTGGATATGGCTTGGTGGCCATGGGACTAGGATGGTTATGTGACTGGGTGGGTGTGGCCAACTCAATGTCACTCATGTGACATTTGCTTCGCCTGGTCCCTCCCCTCCCAGCCATTCCTTGTTACACCCAGCCTCAATGTATGTGTAGTTCTGTAAAAATGTTGTTCACCTTTTTTTGACTTTATTATCTATCTATAGATGTACTTTCATGGACCACTGAAAGGAGGAAATGTCTCACATGCTTTGCCCAAGAGGATGATAGGCAACAGGCTTTTAGGGGGCTGCCAGAAAGAGGGGGGCAATGTATTTTCCAAAGCATCAGAAGGATGAAAACTGAACAGAGAGAGAAGCAACCTAAAAGTAAGGAGAAACTTCCTGACAGTGAGAACAATTAACCAGTGGAATTGCTTGCCACCAGAAGTTCTGGGTGCTCCAACACTGGAAGTTTTTAACAAAAGACTGGACAGCCATTTCTCTGAAATGGTATAGAGTTCCCCCCAAGGTCCCTTTCTAAGTGTTATTATGTTATTCTGACACCTTTCTCAGGACCTCTATTCAGATTTTGGCATCCTCAGAGTTTTCCTGCCTGAGCAAGGGGTTGGACTAGAAGACCTCCATAGTCCCTTTCAACTCTGTTAAACGCACCTGTATTTATGCTCTGGACTATTGACATGTAAACTTTGAAAAATATCTGGGCAAAAGAAAGGCAGTAAGATCACTTTAGGTGTAGGGACAGTGCAAAATATTAATATATGATAAATAATGGAACAATTAAAAATAATACCACAGAGTATTCTCTCTCCCCCCTTCCTTCTTTATTTCTTTCTCTCTCTCTCTCTTTCTCCCCCTTTCTTGCTCTCTCTTCCTCTTTCTTTCTTTCTTTCTTTCTTTCTTTCTTTCTTTCTTTCTTTCTTTCTTTCTTTCTTTCTTTCTTTCTTTCTTTCTTTCTTTCTTGCACTTTCCTTCTTGCCCTTCCTCCCTTCCTCTTTTTTCTTTTTTCCTATTTTTCTTTCTTTCTCTTTCTTTTTTCTTTTTTATTTCTTTCTCTCCCTTCCTCTTTCTTTCTTGCTCTTTCTTCCTTTCTTGCTCTTTCTTTCTAGCCCTTCCTTCCTTCCTCCCTTTCTTCCCTTCTTCCTACCCTTCTTTGTCTCTATCACACACACACACACACACACACACACACCCCTCTTTTCTGGAAAGAACTTATGAACAGCGGGGGGGGGAACCATATGAATGTTGGTTTGGCATGCTATGAATTGAGCCAAAATCACCTTACCAAGAGTTAGAAGACTCCTGTAGGCTCTGGGTTACTAGATGATGCTATCTGCTTGGAGATGGTCACCTATCAACTGCATGATCATGTTGCTGGATGCTTGAGGTGCTTTGCATCAAAAAGTAGAGCTGGTCTTGCTAATTCTTTGTCCCCTCTTCCAAATCCGCAAAACCTTCCCTTTGCTTTCCCTCCGCTTTCCCTGCTCTGCTGGGCTGGGAGGGAGACAGATACGCTCCAAAAGGGAAGGGTTGGGCAACTGAGCAACCAGCAACTGGAGAACCGGTTCGGGGCCATGGTCAACCAGAAGTTACTAACGGATCGGCGACCCATGCCTAATCACTACTACAGGTTCTCCAGAACCGGTGAGAACCGGTTGAATACCACCTATGATACATAACAGTAACAATAAAGGTGATAAAATGAATCCCAGTACAACATATGATTTCTCTAGTCAGATGCATGCAAATGTGAAAAAGTGAGGACCAGCACTTTTTCCACATTTTCAGAAGAGCCATGATCAATAGCAATAGTACTTATACTTACACTATATACTGTTCCATAGTACTTTGTGGCATTCTCTGAGTGATTTACAGTGTCAGCATATTGCTTCCAACAATCTGGATCTTCATTTTACCAACCTTGGAAAGATGGAAGGCTGAGTCAGCCTTGAGCCAGTCAGCATCAAACTCCTGGCTGTGGGCAGAGTTTTCCTACAATAGTGCATTCTAACCACTGCATCACCACAGCTCATACTGTAAAATATATCTCTCATATCTAAGAGGAGTTTTCTGACAAAAATAATTGACAAAAGCAACCATTTTCTTCTTCTCTAGATAATGAACTGAAATGTGTCTGAAACATATCCAGGTAATTATTCCCTTTAAAGGTGTTCTGTAGTTACAATAGACCATAGTCTCAATAACTATCTTTTTCACTAAGAGAAAAATCTTTTCTTTTATGTATACTGAGAGTATTTGCACCAAGACAAATTCCTTGTGTGCCCAATCACACTTGGCCAATAAAGCATTATTCTATTCTATTAGTGTTTGGACATTAATTATACAAAAAACTGAACTCAAAGAGGGAAAATGAGAGCAAGGAATCTCTACCCACCTACCCCAGTTTAGAACCCGCAGTTGGGTTAGATGATACATTAGTTTGATTGCAGTGTTAACTGATGCTCAGATGTACATCTAATTCCTGGATTAATCAGTTGGTACTATCGAGGTCTTGTCTCATGTCTGCAGAGTATGTTTGTCTGAAATGAGTGGAATAATCTTGGCTGAACCCTGACTAGACAAAGTTGGAGGAATTTGGACTACCCAGATCTGGATATATTCCCCTTTTTTCCTGAATTGACTCTACTTTCTTCTTAAGAGGCTATGTACAATTTAGGATCAACTTGGACTCACATAACTGAGAATGTAGCAATATTTTTGTCCTTTCTGTTGTGTATAAAGTAAGTTAGAAGATGGTAGGTCCCTCAAGACTTAAGACTGACTTCATAGATTTTTATTACACACACACATACTGTGTGTACGCATGTATGTATGTATGTATGCATACATCTTATTACATACAGATTTCATGTTTACCACCAACAGCATGAGGCAGGTCTTCAGTGATCCAACTGCTAGAAGTGGACATTGATCCATAATTATTTGTCATCTCTCTGTGTTCTATTATATCTCCCTCAACCTGCCACATTTGGAGTGCACCTGTCAATCACCTGCCTGAGTAATTAAAATAGAATATTTTATTGGCCAAGTGTGATTGGACACACAAGGAATTTGTCTTGGTGTAAATACTCTCAGTATACATAAAGAAGGAACATTCATTAAGAATCAAGAATCATAATGTACAACACTTAATGATAGTCATAAGGTACAATCAACATCAAATCATACTAGGAAACAGAGGATACAATCAACAAAGTTATAGTCACAAGTGGGAGGGGATGGGTGATAAGGAGTGATGAGAAGATTAACAGTAATAGTAGTGTACACTTTGTAAATAGTTGAAAATTGTTGAGGGAATTATTTGTTTAGCAGAGTGATGGCTTTCGGGAAAAAACTGTTCTTGTGTCTAGTTGTTCTGGTGTGCAGTGCTCTATAGCATCGTTTTGAGGGAAGGAGTTGAAACAGTTTGTGTCCAGGATGTGAGGAGTCTGTAAATATTTTCACAGCCCTCTTTTTGACTTGTGCAGTATACAGGTCCTCGTTTGAAGGCAGGTGGGTGGTAATTGTTTTTTCTGCAGTCCTAATTATCCTCTGAAGTCTGTGTCTGTCCTGTTGGGTTGCAGAACCAAACCAGACAGTTATAGAGGTGCAGATGATAGACTCAATAATTCCTCTGTAGAACTGGATCAGCTGCTCCTTGGGCACTTTGAGCTTTCTGAGTTGGCACAGAAAGAACATTCTTTGTTGTGCTTTTTTGATGACGTTTTTGATATTAGGTGTCCATTTTAGGTCATGTGATATAGTAGAACCTAGAAATTTGAAGCTCTCTACTGTTGATACTGTGTTGTCTAGTATTGTAAGAGGTGGTAGTATGGGAGGGTTTCTTCTAAAGTCTATATCCCAAACATGTTCATAGTTATTGTGATAGGCACCAATTTACAATGTTTCAGGTATGGAGAGCTGGAATAAGAACTAAATTAATAAATTAATTAAGTAAGCAAGCATATCCTTGCTTATATAAATAATTATATATGCTATGTTTATTTGTATGCATGAATTTCCTTTATCGTTTCCTCTTGTGTTCTCCTTAAAAAGAGAATTTTATTTCTATGACAGTCTGTGCCTCATAGTGCTAATCAGTTGTGGAGTTTGTGCCTTGAGCGAATGCACAATTCAAGGATATACGCTGCTAGCTTTTTTCAATCCCTTCCTGATAAACACAAGGTCAGCTTGTTAGGATAACAAGCAGAGCCTTGGCTCAATTCACATATCAAAGCTCTCATGTTTCCTTTCTAGGAACATGTCAATAATGATTGTACACCAGGAAGGATACCCAGGTCTCTTTTCTGATTACTTCTTGTCAGTTATATAACTGCTACTGTCTTTGGAATCTTCTGCTGGCATATAATTCATGCTCAAACTGTCTGATCAACATTCGGTATAAGGGCTTAGCAACCTTGTCACTTTTGTTCTTGGCTTGTCTGACTGCAAAAGACCAATGAGTCATTGTATTCTGCTTTGGAAATAATAAAAGATAATTGGATTTTCTCCAGTTGTGAATGCTTTGGGGTTGAGATTGTCATCCCACTGGCTATTATTTTTAGGAAGTAGATAGCTGTAGCTTCAGATTCATTAATGCTGCAGCTGATGTGGACATATTGTGGTTGCACCTAAAATTATTTAAGGCCATGAAGTAGATTGGTAGCTCACACAGTTATCCATTCCTAATCAGTGAGATTACCTAAAAGATGACCTGTGAGTTGTGATATCACAGCACAGGCTCTGCTTTCTTCACACTTCTTTTCATACCATGATTTTGTATACAACCTTGTAAGAGGTGGAGTTTATTTTGCAACATTGAGATATTCCAATTATCATGTCTCTTCTCCACCCTCATAAGTAGCAACACAGTGTTGTGGTTCACTGGCAGCCTGTGCACACGGCAGCAGAATCGAATAGTGGGAAAGAACGGGGACCAGTCAGGATGTCTGGAGAGGACTCAGATGAGGGTGCTGCATTGATGCAGAGATGGGGCGAGAACCATCTGGGAGCGGGGTGCTGCCTCCGAAGCCTTTGGAGTCTGGTAGCAGCGAAGCAGAAGACCCAGGGGAGCCTGTTCCCAGTGCACATGTGCACAGAGCTGCTAGAAGACAAGAACACCTGAAACAAAAGGGGTGACTTGGGAATAAGACTGGGATTGCCCCTCCCATAAGGTATAAAGGACAGGCAAAGATGATGAAACCTTTGCAGGAAGCAAAGTTGTTCGTTTGGTTCATATTCATTCCTAAAGCTCTTTGTATGTTGGTTTTTTTTCTAGTTCATTGGACACTTCTGTTATTGGCAGCACTTCACAGGAAAGAAAGGTGGGTGCTTATCTCAAGGGATTGTTTGAGATTCATTACTGGCTAGGAATTAAAATAATTCCCAGTGTTGCAATAGAACAAGACTTGTTTTTAAAATAAGCGTGTGCATAATTACAGTCTCAAAAGCCTTGGTCAGAACACAGTCCATTTTGTACTCACAATCATAAGGAAATATATTTACATATGTGTTGCTGAGCAGCAAAAGATTCTACCCACAAGCATGCTTAAAGGAATGTTAAAGATAAAAGTAAAAGTTCCCCTCACACATATTTATTTATTTATTTCCAAATTTTATATACTGCTCCCATCTCCCAATGGGATTTGGGGCGGTTTACACCCAAATAAAACACAATCAAATACAATATTTAAAATACAATTAAAAAGATTAAATGTGTGGCTTGAGGATAAAACCGACTGTAAAGTTAAAAAGTTAAAAGTTAAAACCATTTAAAATCAATTAAAAATCCTACCAATAACTCTAGGTCAGACCGGCTTGATGGAATAGGTGGGTCTTCAGTGTGCACCGGAAGGCTAATAGGTCAGGGTTGGTCCTCATCTCTGGGGGTAATTCGTTCCAGAGAAAGGGTGCTCCTGCCAAGAAGGCCCGCACCCTCAGGGTCACCAGCCGGCACCGTCCAGCTGGCGGTACCCCGAGGAGGCCCACTCTATGGGAGCGCACTGGCCGACGGGAGGCTGATGGTGGCAGTAGGCAGTCCCGTAAGTACCCAGGTCCCAAGTCATGGAGCGCTTTAAAGATGACCACTAGCACCTTGAATCGCACCTGGAAAGTCATTGGGAGCCAATGCAACTCGCGCAGAAGTGGTGTAACATGGGAGCTCCAAGAAGCCCCCAAAACCACCCACGTGGCCGCATTCTGCACCAGCTGGAGCCTCCGGATGCTCTTCAAGGGGAGCCCCATGTAGAGAGCATTGCAATAATCTAGATGGGAGATGACAAGGGTGGATGTTACCGTGCGAAGTGCACCCTGATCCAGAAAGGGCCGCAACTGGTAGATCCTATGGACCTGACAAAAAGCCCCCCTAGCGACGGCCGCTATATGCTCTTCTAACGACAGCTGTACATCCAGGAGGACACCCAGATTGCGTGCCCTCTCCGTGGGGGCAAGAATTTCCCCCCCATGGCCAGTGATGGAGCTAACTGGCTATATTGGGGCACCGGAAAGCACAGCCACTTGGTTTTGGCTGGGTTGAGCTGAAGCCTGTTTTACCCCATCCACCCCCTCACAGCCTCCAGGCACCGGGTCATCACTTCCATGGCTTTGTCGGGGTAGCCTGGGGTAAAAATGTACAGCTGCGTATCGTCAGCGTACTAATGGAACTCTACCCCAAAGCCACGGATGATCTCACCCAGCAGCTTTACATAAATGTTGAATAGCAGGGACAAGAGCACAGACCCCTGAGTCAGGGGCCTGGGGGCCAATCTCTGCCCCCCTGCCAACACAAATTGCGAACGGTTGGAGAG
Source organism: Bungarus multicinctus (assembly GCA_023653725.1). NCBI lineage: Eukaryota > Metazoa > Chordata > Lepidosauria > Squamata > Elapidae > Bungarus > Bungarus multicinctus. Next base: position 38,485,234 of record CM042851.1, on the reverse strand, counting down.
GAAAGAGGAGAACCACCGTAATATGCTGCCTCCCACCCCCAACCTCCCCAGCCACTGCAATAGGATACTGTGGTCGACAGTATCAAAAGCCAAGAGATCTAACAGGACCAGGACAGAAGAGCAACCCCTGTCACGGGTCCTCCAGAGATCACCCACCAACGTGACCAATGCCGTTTCTGTGCTGTACCCGGGCCTGAAACCTGATTGACGTGGATCCAAATAGACAGCTTCATCCAGGTGCCACGGGAGCTGTCGTGCCACCACACTCTCAACAGCCTTTGCCACAAAGCGAAGGTTGGAGACTGGACGATAATTAGATAATAAAGTTGGGTCCAGGGACGGTTTCTTGAGGAGGGGTCTCACTACTGCCTCTTTCAAGGCAGCAGGCAGAAACCTCTCACTCAAGGAAGCGTTAATAATACCCTGGAACCAACTTCGTGTCACCTCCCGAGTGGCCAATACTAGCCAGGAGGGGCACGGATCCAGTAAACATGTGGTAGCATTAAGCCCACCCAGCAGCCTGTCCATGTCGTCGAGGGTCACAGGATCAAACTCTCCCCAAATGACCTCCCCGAACTCCGCCCCTGCTCCCCCGTCCAGAGTTGCCCAGTCAGAGTCCATCCCATCCCAGATCTGAGTGATTTTGTCCTGTAGAAAATTTGAAAAATCCTCAGCCCACCCTTGCAAAGGATCCTCCCGCACTCCCACTTCTAAAAGGGAGCGGGTCACCCTGAAAAGGGTGGCTGGGCGATTTTCTGTGGACGCAATAAGTGCAGAAAAGTGAGAACGCTTTGCCACCCTTAGCGCCACTAAATAGGTCCTAATGTGGGACCGTAATTGTGTTTGGTCAGATCTGGAGCGGGTGGCCCTCCAACCACTCTCTAGGCATCTTTTCCGGCGCTTCATCTCCCTTAGCTCCTCCGAAAACCATGAAGCCAATTGGGATCGGCATTGGGTCAGAGGCTGCAAGGGCACGACCCGATCAAGGGCCTCAGCCACCACCCTATCCCAGGTGGCCACCAAGTCCCCTACGAGTCGTGTGTGCGACCACTGGGAAATGGCCCAAGCTCCGTCAGGAACCTATCTGGGTCCATCAGGTGCCTGGGGTGGAATCATCGTGTTGGTCCCACCTCCCTGCGATGAGGAGGAGCGGCATGGAAGTCCAGTCTAAGAAGCAAATGATCAGACTATGACAGGGGCTCTACAACAACGTCCCTTATACCTAGATCATCCTGCCATTGTCCAGAGACAAAAACCAGATCCAAGACGTGACCCCCGACATGAGTGGGGTCCCTAATTAATTGGGTCAGGCCCAAGGCTGTCATGGAAGTCAAGAACTCCTGAGCAATCCTGGAGGTCCTGCTAGCCGAAGGCAGATTGAAAACCCGCATGACCATAAGCCTGGGGGTCTCAACCGCCAGACCGGCTATGACCTCCAGGAGCTCAGGCAGGGCCAATGTCACATAGCAAGGAGCCAGGTATGTGATCAATAGGCCCATCTGAACCCTGGAACCACATTTAATGAAGAGGGATTCACATCCGGTCGTCTGAGGAACAATGGATTCCCTAGGACATAGATGTTCCCTAATAATCACCACAATCCCCCCACCCCTCCCCCAGGCCCTCGGCCGATGAAAAACCCAAAATGTGTTAGTAGTTTCCAGGTGTAGTTTTTTTTTTCTACTTACATTTTTACATGCTTTCTAACTGTTAGGTTTGCAGAAGCTGGGACAAGTAACGGGAGCTCACTCCATTACACAGCTTTAAGGATTTGAACCGTTGAACTGCCGACCTTCTGATTGACAAGCTCAGTATCTAAACCACTGATCCATCACATCCCTTAAAAAGAATATTACTTCAGCCTTTTATAACTGTTTTATTTCCTGAGTAATACCAAGCAATCATTGAATTTTAAGAGATTTTCAGCTAACACTAAAGTTAGCAAATAAAGAACATGAGCATTTTGCATAAATGGACAAATATTTTTTTTTCTGTTTTAAACAATAATAAAGATTTTGCAATCAATCCTTCCCCCACCCCCAAAAAACCAGGAACAATTTGAGCAAGTTCAGATATCTACATTGTTTATATTGATAGAATCTAGAATTAAGTTGTACTCAGATGCAATTTACATGTTAGTTATCTCAGAACAATCAACCAGGTACCCTTTACAATTAAGTTTCATCCATTCTAAATGAGTTTATGCGAGTTGCAGTTCAATATTCCAGAAAGCAGTAGTTCTCTGACTCTAATACTTGAAAAGGTGGAAGGAAAGAGAAGAGGATGATGACCAGCTGCAAGAAGGACGAATGGTTTATACTGGAAGATGTGAAAGACAGTCTTTAAAGACAAATCATCATAGAGGAAAATCTATGTATTCACTAAGAGGAACTCTGTTGTACAGATGACACTGAATAGAACCCATATTCCCTCCAATTTCCCTTTTTGTATGTGGTTTCTAAATGCTTCTTGCCATATTGGCAGCATGCTGTCCTACAAAAAGAAAAAGAGATCTGTTAAGCACTTAATAGACTTTGAAAGGAAGGGATGTTTGCACAAATCCTTCTACAATATTGTTGTGTGATCTCTTCATATGTAAAGAAGGGAGGGATGGAAAGAGGGAGGGAGGGAGGGAGGGAAGGAAGGAAGGAAGGAAGGAAGGAAGGAAGGAAGGAAGGAAGGAAGGAAGGAAGGAAGGAAGGAAGGAAGGAAGGAAGGAAGGAAGGAAGGAAGGAAGGAAAGCTGCTTTACTTTAGTCAACAAGAGGGCCCTCTGTGCATGAGCCTAAGCAAAAGTAGAATACCTACAAGGGTTTTGCAAAGTGTTTCAATCAGCACTTTGTAAAATATGTTGATTAAAGCATACCTGCAATTGTTCAAGCACTGAGATAATTGCATCTTTCCACTGGTTTCCTTACTAATCAATTTGTCCACCAACTTCCACTTCATCATTTTCCTTATTTTCCCTAGATTCTCCAAAGAATCTATTCTACTTCTGACTTGCTTTCTGATTTTTCAGTTAAAATTACAGATATTAATTGTACACCAGATCTTAGCATCTAAGATAATTTCACATTTCTTTCCTCTGGAAAACTCCTTCTAGTTTGCATTTGATTTATTTACTTACTCTTTACTCAGAACAAATTTACTCAGAAGCAAGTGAATTGCACAAAATATGCATATTTTAGCAATTTTCTAAAGTTAAAGCAGTACTTTGTTCCACTAAAATTCACACTATATTAATGATAAAATTAACCTACTTTTCTTTGCCAACCAAATGAGGGTCTTAATTAATCAATTGGTTGATTTTTCTTTTGCTTGAGATCTAATTTTTTTTAAGAAACTGGGAATACCACAATCTTTCACAAGCATCCTGCTGTTCATTTTCTTGATATATATTGTAAGATATCTAACTGTCAGGCTTATTAGACATTAGAAAATGCACCTGTTATTATTTTATAATGACACTTAAAATATGTTGTACAAATTATTTATTCAAAATAATAAAAATAATTTATTTAAAACTGTGTGAAATAGTTCTGGCTTAATCCATAATGTAAAAAAAGTTAGTTACATCTACAAAAGTGTTTTGCTGGTTAGTAAGATTGAATGTGAATTTTCTCCTACTTCTTTCTTTTTGCTTTTTTTCCATGGTTAATTTTCTATTCTGAATTCTATCTCTGTTGCTCACTGTATTTCTAGATTTTTAGATAGATAGATAGATAGATAGATAGATAGATAGATAGATAGATAGATAGATAGATAGATAGATAGATAGACAGACAGACATAGATATAGATATGTAGTCACTTCTTCAACACCAAAAAAAGTGAATTCAGATAGCAGTCCAATATCCTATTATTAATTATTATGATAATTAGTAATAATTAATAATATTAATTAAAAATCATATCCTAATAATTTGCTTTGGACATATGGAGGTTCAAAGAATTGGGCTTTTCCTTAAAATAGTGATTATCCATTTAAATAGATATACTTTATCTGGGCAGTACAAATTCAGATCACCAGAAGATGCAGCAAAGAGAGAGAAAAAAATAATGGAATATTGACAGATTTTGATGCCACAAATATAGCATTCCTAATGTAAAACATCATTGTTTCAGCAAATAAGACCTTGTGACCCTCTAGATGTTTTCTGACGTATCATTCCCATGGATGCAAAATGATAAAAATAGGTGGGCATTGTATTACAGTAAAAGAAAGTCACAAAATTCTATTCCTAGCATACATGAGCATTAAATTTTAAGAATACACCACCTGGCTTTAAGCAAATTTGTTACATTATATTATTATTTAATTTTCTTTCTTTCCTTTTCAGGAAGTTTCTTTATAAAGTTTAGCCTAATGAGAAAAAGTACTAGGCGTGACATGATAGCAATGTTCCATTATCTCAGGGGCTGCCCCAAAGAAGAGGGAGCCAAGCTATTCTCCAAAGCATCTGAGGGCAGGACAAGAAGCAATGGGTGGAAATTAATCAAGGAGAGAAGCAACCTAGAACTAAGGAGAAATTTCTTGACAGTTAGAACAATTAACCAGTGGAACAACTTTCCTCCAGAAGTTTTGAATGCTCCAATGCTGTTTTTAAGAAGAGTTTGGATAATCATTTGTCTGAAGTAGTGTAGGGTTTCCTGCCTGAGCTGGGAGTTGGATTAGAAGTCCTCCAAGGACCCTTCCAACTGTGTAATTCTATTCTAACCTAATTTTACTATAAGGCAGACACTTGTAAATCACCAGGAAACTTTAATAGCTTGTAAATAAGGAGGAAGGGGGAACCTACTGCTTTCACTCCTCATCCCGATGATATACAAATGATCTGACCATGTTAAAACATCCTGGGACAACTATAGTATTTTACTGAAGACTACAGGTATTGTGAAATAAGTATAAAACATTCCTGGCTTACATAATGGGCGCTGAAATTTGAAATTAACTTGGAATTGGTTAATAATGTTACAGAAATTCCATCTATTCTAGAGCAGGTGTGTCAAACTGATGGCCTGCGGTCTAGATGTGTCACATGCATGCCACGCCCACCCCAGCTCCGCAAAGGGGAAAATATTGTGATACGTCACGTGAGGGCCGCAAGTTTGACACATGTGTTCTAGAGCATTTTCAAAATGTCAAAAAGAGGGAAAGCGATTTAACTAGGCAGAGGTGATCAAGATTTTTATAATAATACCTTGTTGTTATAGAGAGACTGCTTAGTTTTGTTTTTTTTTTTAATTACATTTATATGCCGCCCTTCTCCGGAGACTCAGGGCGGCTTACAGTCTATGGAGCACCATACTAAGTGCTCAGCAATAGCCTTCATTCCATTGTATATGCCTGCTTCTTACTAGGGCTTTTGGCCCCCCCAAGCGGCATTTTTACAAAGTCAGCTTATTGCCCCCAACAATCTTGGGTCCTCAATTTACCTACCCCGAGAGGATGGAAGGCTGAGTCAACCTTGAGCCTGGTGGGATTCGAACCTGCACTAATTGCAGGCAGCTTGCACTAAGTGCTAGATGATTAACAGCCTGCACCACCAAGGCCCTTTTTGTTTAGTTCTTAAGGCACTAAAGTGGGAGATGATTGTAAGTTCTAGTCCTGCCTTTACCGTGAAAACCACCTGGAGGACTTTGAGCCAGTCGCTCTCTCTCTCAGCTCACTTCACAGGATTGTTGTTGTGGAGAAAATAGGAGAAGGAAAGTGTGCTGAATATGTTTACCATTTTGAGTTATTTGTAAAAATAATAAAGCATATAAATAAATGAAAATAATAAATACAATCAAGATTTTGAAATAACTTTCATATTACTTGAAAGCAGGGGTGGGATTCTACTGGTTCACACCTATTCACTAGAACCGGTTGTTAACATTCGAAGCAGTTCGGAGAACCGGTTGTTAGAAGAAATTATTGGCCTAATCCTGTAAGGAAGGCAGGAAGGAAACATTCTGGTGTTGCTTACAGAACCTGCCTCTCCGTTAAACCTTATTACATTCTTGGCAGGACTAGACTTCCTGTCTCTGGAACTTCTCTGGAGTTTTTTTTTTTCCTCCTTTGCTGGTACTTTGCTTGTGTGGAGTGACTATTCAAAGTTACAATGGCACTGAAAAAAGTGACTTATGACCATTTTTCACACTTATGACTGTTGCAGCATTCCCACAGTCATGAGAAGCCATTGAGATGCATGCCTCAATGTGAATGATATTGAGTTGGCCACACCCAGCCATTAACATGACCACCAAGCCACACCCACCAACTTAGCCACATCCACAGAACCAGTTGTTAAAAAATTTGAATCCCTCTGCTTGAAAAGTTTGCCTAAATGAAAAAAATGCAGGACTAAATCCCACATTTAAGGAATATTTACATGTTTGTTAGATTTAAACTTAGGGTTAGTGACTCAGTCATCAAAAGCATCATCGCTAAGCTATACGCAGCCTTTCCTCATTTATAGATTGTGCTAAGAAGTGGCATATTTGATCATGATTGGTCTGCTGAACTTTGCAGAGATCACCTGACATCAATAGCTATAAAAGGTGTTGAGATTCTAGAAAGAGTACAGAGAAGAGCAATAAAGATGATTAGCAGACTGGAGGCTAAAATATATAAACAAAAGTTTTCTGTGATTGGGTTTATCCGCTTATACAGTTGGCCATAACTTCAAATGATTTAAATGTAGAATGCATACTGGTATTTAAACAATTGACTTTTTTTTTCCAGTTTTGTTTAGAAATTGGGGTTTAGTCAACTGAGATTTTCCTGGAACTCACCCATTCATCCAATTAGATTAAAATTGGGAGCGTCCTATCAAATTCTGTACCTGTAAACAGTGGTGTCCCCCAAGGCAATGTTCTAGAACCAACTCTTTTCATACTCTACATAAATGACCTCTGTGATCATGTCAAGAGCAACTGCATTCTCTTTGCTGATGATGTAAAGCTATTCAACACCACAGACAATATTGCTACCCTTCAAAAAGACCTTGACTATGTATCAGAATGGTCAAATAAATGGCAACTTCAAATCTCAACAAATAAATGTTCTATCTTACATATTGGCAAAAAGAATCAGAAAATAAAATACAGGCTGAATAGTCAAGACCTTGTTGATGATCCAAACTCTGTCAAGAATCTTGGAGTACTCATCTCAAATGACCTAAGTGCTAGAGCCCACTGTAACTACATAGCCAAAAAGGTGTTAAGAGTTGTTAACCTAATCTTATGTAGCTTTTTCTCTGGTAATATTACACTAATAACTAGAGCATACAAAACATTTGCTAGACCAATACTCGAATACAGCTCATCAGTCTTGAACCCACATTACGTATCTGATATTAACACAGTTGAGAAAGTCCAGAAATATTTCACAAGATTTCTCCATTCCTCTACTCGTTGCAGAATACCTTATGCCACCAGACTCGAAATTCTAGACCTAGAAAATCTAGAACTACACCGCCTTCAGTCCGATCTAAGTATAGTATATAAAATCATACATTGCAATGTCCTACCTGTCAATGAATACTTCAGCTTCAACCATAACAACACAAGAGCAAACAACAGATACAAACTCAAGGTTAATCACACCAAACTTGATTGCAGGAAATACAACTTCAGCAACAGAGTGGTCAATGTCTGGAATACTCTACCTGACTCCGTGGTTTCTTCCCCAAACCCCAAAAACTTTAACCTTAGACTGTCTACTATTGACCTCACCCCTTTCCTAAGAGGTCTATAGGGGGGCGAGTATAAGCGCACCAAAGTGCCTACTGTCCCTGTCCTATTGTTTTTTTTTTCTTATATGTATCCACGTATTCATAACTATGTTTTTACTTATACCTATTATCTTGTAAGCAATTGACAAATAAAAATAAATAAAATAAATAAATAAAACTTGCTCTAATTAAGTTTTAATTGCATACGTATTATAAACACACTTCATTCGTTTTTGTCGTGGTTGTTTATAACCTGACATACTTAAAAATCTTTGAAACGTGTCATTGCAAAATACAGCAAAAGGACAATTGCAAATTAAACTACTAAAAAATGACAGGGGTTATTGCAAACTTCATTTCTTACCCCTATTTCTTGCTCGGGCTAATAAACGTCCACAAGAACAAGCCTGCTTTTGTCAAATCAGGAGATTGTTTTGTGACATTTCTGAAAAAGAAAAAAAGGTCACAGATGTTATATTATGTTTGGGTTTACAGCAAAGTTCAAATTCTACTGGCAGATTCTATGACTGTTGATCACCTCTGTGCTGCCTGTTAGACCTGTCAAACACTAGATGTTGCTAAACACACACATACACAAAACAAACACATGGTAGCAAATAGTTAATATCAGACATGAATACATAATAGATACATAGATGCACATGTGTGCACACCCACAGAGAGATATATGCAAATATTCTGAGGTTCAGAAAGAATACTATGCTATTTCTATAACTAAGACTATTCAAAATATGCTGATAGATTATGAAATCCTAGGTTCTTGAGAAGAACTTGTTGCATATGAAGGCCAATATTAGCTAAAACAACTAGCATCCATGATTTCACATTGTTGTGCACATACTAATAATAAGTAGAATAGCAGTAACAAAAGGAAGCAAAGATAGTACCAACAGTAATAGATACTTTGGTTGCCATTCTAAAACATGTGGGGTTTAAGCATCTTACCAGTATTGACAAAATGACCATCAGTCAATTGCAAAAGATAGCTTTACTAGGAATAGGTTGCACCCTGTGATAATGCCTCTAATATTATTAAACAACATCTGTTTATCCCAGGTCCTTTGACAGGACTCAATCAATGTTGCATGTAGTCTAAATATCTGAGTAATGAGGTGGCATAATAATGTAACCTATAAAAACCTATACTGGATTGGTCATTATCTGTGTCAACAAGGACTGAGATAAGGGCTGTGTCAACAAGGACTGAGATAAGTTCCTGGACGTACAAGGGCAAATGGACTGTAGGACTCAGGATTGTTGGGTGAGGAAATAGGGCCAGCAGCTGCAGAACTATTGAAGAATAGTTGCATACCCATCACAAATACACAAGGATGGGAAGCAAAGAAATAATGATTTGCTACTACAAACTAAGTCCAATGAGAAGAGGATATCTGAAAAGAATTCACCAGGCCTGGAAAGAACAATACCTTGGAATCAGAAATAACAGAATAGAGACTGGCAAATCAACATCAATTTATAATACAAAATAAGTATTCACAGAAGTAGAACTTGAAGAACTGCAAAGGGCAGACAAATTGAAGCCTTGCTAGATGTAGCTCAAACATAGAGATAAACCAGGGTGAATCAGTGCTAGAAGCCAACAAAAGAAAAAAGTAAAAAGGATTTTGTAGTGGTGGCTAAAATGATGGAATTCTTCATATGTTGCTTGTATCTTTACAATTTATATTGTTTTATTTGTTCCCTAGTATGATTTGATCACTAAGCTATGTATCTTATGATTCTTGATGAATGTATTTTAGTTTTTCTTTATGTACATTGAGAACTTATGCACCAAAGACAAATTCCTTGTGTATCCAATCACACTTGGCCAATAAAGAATTCTGTGCTGTGCTATTCTATGCTATGCTATGCTATTCCTATTCTATTCTTATTCCATTCTATAAGGACACTTCTGCATGACATATTTTGGAATGCTAACATAACAAAGAGCTTATTGCAATCTTCTATACATAACAGGGAAGTACTAATTATGTGCTTATTCCTTGTCTTTTTATATATGGAGAGAAATAAAAACAACAACAACCTGGCATTCCTGTGGTATTTTGAATTCATAAGATCTCAAAAACTGCCACCTTTTCCTGAATTAAAGGAAGATTTAAATGTGTGTTGTATGTTTCTATCTTAGTTTAATTTTGCAAGTGTTCCTACCAAATTTATGGAGTTGCTTTCTCTTCTCTCCCCACTGCCCCAAATTGCAAACCTCAACATGATGAAATGTCAAAGTTTTAAAGCTTTCAAAATAAAATACTCTCTTGAAGTTGGTCTTTTTTTTTCTTCTCATGACGGCTCAGTACTCTAAAATTGTTCAGCTGTATATGCTATGGATGATCAAATAGTGCTAAACCAGAGTTCAGGTTTAATGATTTGCAGACATGATGCCTAAGGCTAACTCTGTAAGTGGAAGTCTATGGCAGAGTGAAGTCAATTAATTCATTGTGAATGGGTTGTTTAGTGAAGCATGAAGATGGAAGAGTAAAAAAAAAAAGTCTTTTTATTAGTACAAACAATTGTTGAGGAGGTCAAGTGTGTGTGAAAGCTGAATTGTAAGAGACATTTGCAGCACATCCACATTTTTCCAGATTGCCCTTAAATTAAAAATACAAAAGGGTTATTTTTGTATTCTATATACGTTGAAATATATTATCATGGTTGATTTCTTGCAGGACGCTCACCAAATTTAAGAAAATCTACATATAATTGCACTTGCTGATACCACATTGTCTCAACAGAGAGGCTTGAAAGCAGATGATCTCAGCAATCAGAGTGGACATCCAAGAAGTTCAGGACAAAATAGATTTGCAGCTTCAAGTATCAGCATGCCTCTTAATTGATCCTATGCAATTTGAGGCAAGTGGCTGTCCAGTTTCTTCTTAAAAGCCTCCAATGTTAGAGCACACATAACTTCCAAAAGCAAACCATTCCACTGGTTAATTGTTTTCACTGTCAGGAAATTTCTCCTTAGTTCTAGGTTGCTTCTCTCATTGATTAGTTTCTACCCATGGCTTCTTGTCTTGCCTTCTAGTACTTTGGAAAATAGGTTGTTCCCCCCTCTTTGTTTCAATCTACTGTGATTTTATGTGAAATAAATAATAAATGTCTGCATCTTTGAAATAAGATAATCTACTACTCAGCAATATTTCCAGTCTAATTACAGGATAGGGTGGGGGGGTGGAAGGAACCTTGAGATAATTGTGCAGGACAATCTAACTCACAAAATGAAATAGCATGGTAAAGTTGTTATTCAGGTACAACTGGAATTATAAATGCGGGGGAAAAAACACATCTCTTTTCCAAATTCATCATAAATTAGAGTCCAGTGACAAATAAGCAATACATTTGCTGAAGCAGAATTTAGTCAGAGTGAAGCTTTATAGAAATGAAAGAGGAATAATTACCCATTATGGTTAAAGTAATCTACACAAAAAGAACCTATTATTGCATTCAGAAATGTGTCAAGAAAACAATGCATGTCTTTAGCTTTAGAAATAGGCAAGAAAAAATAAGAAGAGGTCAATGATGAAAAAGCAACATCCCATAAAACAGAGAGATTTCCTAGTTTGACTAGGTACTGATTTGAAAAATAATATGATTTCTCTTGATTTATTGTAATTGTCTCCTAAGACAATGCAAATAGCTCCTAATTGGAAGGATCACAGCTACAGGATATTAGTGGACCAGCAAAATGCTGTGGAATAGTATACTTGGACTTCAATAAAACATTAGACAAAATAGACCACAACTACTACTTGGTAAGATTCAAAAATGTGGAATAGACAGCATCATTACCAGATGTATTTGTAATATTTGACCAACTGCATTCAATGTACTTAATGAGCAATCCTAAATTGAATGTCTGTATGGAAGAATGAAGTAGGGTACCCCAAGGTTCTGTCTTAGGTTGAATACTCTTCAGCATCTTCATAAACAATTTGGAGGGGAACTCATCAAATTTACGGATGAAACCAAGCTGGGCAAAATAGCCAACACTTCAGAAGATCTGGAAAGATCTTGAGAGATTTGGACACTGGGCTCTGTCCAATGAAATTCAAGTACGGTTTTACACTTAGGCAAGAAACCAAATGCACAGATCAAAGGTGGTGTTCAGCAGGTTCTGACCAGTTCTGGAGAATCGGTAGAGGAAATTTTGAGTAGTTTGGAGAACCGCCAAATGCCACCTTTGATTGGCCCCACCCCCATCTATTCTATGCCTCCCAAGTCCCAGCTGATCAGCTGAGTCTTCTTTTATTGCCCTGCACAGGAGAATGGAGCTGGAAAGCAGGTTAATGGCATGGGGTGGGAATGGAGATTTTGCAGTATCCTTCCCCGGCCATGCCCACCAAGCCACACCACACCCACCAAGCCACGCCCACAGAACTGGTAGTAAAAAAAAATGAATCCCACCATTGGCACAGATATAGAAGGTACCTAGCTGAATCATAGCAATTTTGGGAGAGATCTAGAAGACCTAATGAACAACTACTTAGGTATGAACCAGCAGTGTGCTACAGCTAGCACAAAAGCCAATTAAGTCCTAAACTGGATCAATAGAAGGATAGTATCAAGATCACATAAAGTGTTAATACCACTTTATAATGCCTTGGTGAGATCACACTTGGAATAATGCATCCAGTTTTGGTTGCAACAATACAAAAAAAGATGCTGAGATTCTAGAAAGAGTGCAGAGAAGAGCAACGAAGATGATTAGTGGGCTGGAGGCTAAAGCATACTAGGAATGACTGCATGTTGTTGTCTGTTAGTGACGACTGTGACATGTGAAAGATTGCAACTTTAATTTTGTAAAGCTATGACTCTCTATATTACTAAGGCTACAGAAGGTTACTTTGAGCAAACTTTCAGCTCAGCCTTTCTTCATGCATTTGTGACAGATCTTAGCATCTGTTTACAGGGGCTCTTAAATATCATACCCATTTTATCCAAGAATATATGCCTTAAAAATGAACAGTATTCATATAGTTTGCTCTTTTCAAAAACAAAAAATGACTGAAAATATGAGAACAGTTTGTTCATTGTAACAGACACTTGTGACCTTTATTAAAAGTCCTGCCAAATAATAATAGCAGAGGAAAAGTTGTATTATAACCCATCTAGTCAAGCTATAGTTATTAGTTATGGTTCAAAAGAGCTTGATAGTAGAATTGTTGGCATTGCACAATAAACATATTTTTTAATGGATGCTGTTTCATTCTATTGAAATTAGTTTTCTTTCATTAAATGATTAAAGGGACCTATACCTAACAAGACTAATGTGTCGTTCAAATAGTGGCTTAAGTAACACAGTTTTCTTGTTATAATGCAGTTTCTTTGGCTAAGTATGCTCTTTGAATCCAGCAACAGTGGCTTGTAGATCAAGGTTAATAGTGAAGTACACAACCTTACCATTCAAGTCAGTCAGTCAATCTTTTAAAGGCCACCCATTCATCAACAATTTTTAGCCTGCATATCAACATTGATTCCTGCTTCAAGGGCATATTGGAACATCTGCAATGTATATCTAGTTAGTACATGACTCTCCTCCCAACCCTAACCTTCAACAGTTTATGGCTTCATATACTGGGTAGAGTCAGCCACATTAATAAGCTGTTTTTGAACCATGCATAGCCCAATATGTGAAATGAAAGGTAGAACATGTTTTTTTGGAAATGATTTTAAATAAATTCTCCAGCCTCTCCACATTGTGTTATTTAAAGCAGTCCAGTTTATTTGAGACTACATGGAAACCTAAAAGATGACTGCTTTAAGGACTTTAAGAACTCCATGCATTAAAAATAATGCCTCTCCTAAATCATCAGTACTTTTTTTCCAGGCTTGAGAAAAATTTGAATAATTCAGGTGGCTTGACGTATAGGAAGGGTTGTGTTGTCCTCACATGGTATTTGAACCTACTTCTTAATCATTTTCAGAATGTGCATATTATGCTTTAATTCAGTCTTCCTAAAACTGTGACCTTTGAATGCCTTGGCACTCATGCTTACCATCCATGTTTATACCACTTCTTCCAACATTCATCTTCATTATTGCAACAAAGATTTGATGATGGGGAGCTGACTAGTATGAATTGAGGACTAATTTTGGACTCCCCAAAGGTGTTGAGAACCTGAAGTTCTTCCCAGCTTTAGTAAGATATGTAGGCAAACCTTACTTAAATAGCTTCTGGCTCACTTTCCTTTCTCTTGACATTCTAGCTTGAGAAAACAGCTCTATTTGCTGCATAGTCAGTAAGTTGATTCAAGACCAGGTTTGAAGATTTTTTGGGAGGCGGAGGGTTGTTTATACAGACTCTTCCCTAGTCCTTCAGATTTTCTTTCTGCTGATTGCTTATATGTGCCCTGATCCTTATTCTCAAATCCTTCCATTTTTGTTAACATGGCCTTTAAGCCCAACAGGCATTAAATCTGCAAACTCTCCTTCTCTGCTGATGCAGTTTATTCACCAGGAGGTTGGGATTTTTCCTTCACTACATTTGTATTGCTAAGAGAAAAACAATTGCACCATTCTTGTGGGTAATAACTAGGAACCATTCATCTGTGTTAGCTGAATTCAGCATATATGATAATGGGAGAGAACCCTTCTTTTGTAAAGTTTCTATGCAAGGTAGCTCCAGCTTTTCAATCCCTGTACAAAAGAACTCATTTTCGGAAGCTATTGGAATTATTCTACAAGTTCCTGATTTTATATAGAAATGCATAGCATTAAGTACAAAAACACTCCCTTATCAACCTTCAAACAAGCCTATGGCAAAGATAAAGGGGAAACAGACAAAGAAAAAGTGGAGGAGAAGAAGAGAAATCTATTATTTCTCTCCCTTGTCTATGGAGATTCTCAGTCATTCAGGTGGTCCGAAAGGTGCTTTTTGAAGAAGCAACTGGATTTTCTTGTTTTTTCTTTGAAGATGTTTAGCTTCTCAACCAAGGAGCTTCTTCAGTTCTGACTGGATGGTGGGGAATGGAAGATTGTATATTCCTTGCAAACAGTTGGTCATTTGCATTCTTTTAGAGAGTCGTTGAGGCCACCTGGAGGTTTGTCTGTGCCCTCAGGGTCACCTGGATAGTGCAAATGGGTGTGGAGGCTTCTTGGAAATGCTGAAAGGACTGTGTTGGGGAGCTGTCCCTTGTCTCATTGCTTTACCTTTTCCAGGTCAGATGCCCTTGCTAATATTTATTTTCAAGCACTCTGTGCTCCCCACCATAGTTGTCTGTGAGCCTCACAATTTTTCTCTTATATTTAGTCTTGGTTCCGTTTGCTGCCTATTTCCATTTAGGTCACTTCTCTATTCTGGCTGACAAACATGGCCATTTTACAGAACTTCCTAAAAACTGAAGATGGGTTCATGGAAGTATTGTTTGATTACATCTCTGTGGCCATAGCAAAAATAAGAGATCTGGGTATCTTGCATAGAGATATCCCATCTCAGAGATCCCATCCCTTTCCTTGAGTAGCTCTAGTATCTTTTCATTTGAGCAGGAGGTTGGTTTAGAACAGGGGTCTCCAACCTTGGCAACTTTAAGACTTGTGGACTTCAACTCCCAGATGCTGGCTGAGGAATTCTGGGAGTTGAAGTCCACAAGTCTTAAAGTTGCCAAGGTTGGAGACCCCTGGTTTAGAAGACCTCCAAAGTCCCTTTCAACTCTGTTATTCTTATATTATTTGTGCACAGGCACAAAAATGCACATGAAATAATGCACTATCTCACCGTCCCCGTTGCATTTAGAACAACACAATTTTCCATTGCCTAAGCACAATATTGAGTGGGACTAATAAAACAACAACTCTGTTTAGACTTAAAGTTTATACCTTCCCCAAAGCATGGAACATGAGTGTTTTGTTTTTAGAATCTTGAGGCAAGTGGAACATATGTGCCTTTTGTTTAACATGCTTTCTCTGGAAACAGTGACAATGTGGAAAATACCCTAAGAGTTTAGAAGAAATCTATGTCAAGAGTTTTTCCACTTCCATATTACATTTGCCATTCTTTCTTAAACACCACAAATATCATATGAAAAATCATAGCACCCTTTTTCAAAGAATAGAATTTCTCCTGAACAAGCAAGTCCTGTGCTGCTGCACAGCCTGTAAATCCCAGCAGTCATTGTCTTTGCCTCTTGTGTGTTTCTGTTTTTGAAGATTTCTGTTTCAATGCCATTTACAGGCCACCTGAACTCTACAAAAATAGCAATCTCAATATTATAAGATGGCAGCACCAAACCACATCTGAAATGTGGAATTTAAATCAGTGACTGAAGTCCCTAGTCAAGCATTGCCATGCAACATGTTTAGCCAAAAGGACTCTGTGTAATTAATTTTCCACTTTGATTCATCTGCTTAATCTAAATATTTTCATTTACTATGCAAGCATATGTCATAATGCATGAATGATTGTTCACATATATTTGTATTTTGAATTTTGAATTAATGTAATTAATTAGTAATTAATTAAATATTTATATATGATAGTGGAAGAGGCGGTCATCCTGCAGTGGATAGACAATGGCTAAAATGATGATGATGATGATGATGATGATGATGATGATGATGATGATGATGATATATGGAAAATATTTTCACAAAGTATAATGGCAAGGAAGGTAGTGATCCTATTCAGGTAAACAAATCCCTGTGAAATATATTTACAAAACAAAATTATTTTCAGTAGACTTGGTTTTCTAATCTTGGATATAATTTCATAATTTGAACTGTCCTACAGGGAATTTTAGAGAGGCAATACCTGTCATGGTAAGTTTTGTATCAATAATAAATTCAGCATGGTACCTGGGTTGTAAATAATTAATCTGTTCCCTAGTTTGGCCTTAGTTAATGCTTCGGCATCAAGTAGGAAAAATCCCTTGTAGGCAGAGAGTTGGGAAACTCAGTAATCAGTAATAGCATCAAAAACTGGAGTCCAAAGATGAGGACAACCTTCCCAGGCCCTTAAGCATTCAGGGCTAGGGGAGGAAAACAAAACAATCTCTTTCAAATATCAGCAGTCCAAGCCAAGAATACAAAAGAAAATATCTCAAACATAAAATAACAAACCAAGAGAGAAAAATGGGACAGGCTACAGCAGTTTGAGGCTTGTTATCTCCTTCATACCAGCAGACACATTGAGCATCCCAGCCTCAGCTATCAAGCTATCAGGTAATTTCCTACTTCTGAAGAGTCTCCTTTTTCTTTTGTCTGAAGAATCAGCTCTACTTAGCACCTGAGAAATGAGTTAGAACTTAACCTGTCAACACAGATAGCTAAAAGAATATGTTTATATAGGACCTTGATAAGAGAATGTCCATTCTTTCTTCTGCAAGCTTCTTTGTCATCCTGCTCTGGTATCGTCCATCTTCCTCCATCTTCTACTCCAGACACCATACTTTCACTTTCAGCAGAGCAGTCTTTAAGCCAGGCTTGAGCCTGCAGGCACTTACAATCAGGAACTATAGCCCACTTATGAGGAAGCTGGTGTTTTCCCTTCCTCTCATTCATTACTTATCTTATCTCAGGTTTAACTGCTGAATCTGATCATATAATGCCTGTTGTTTTATTGGCGCAGTGGTTAGAATGCAGTATTGCAAGTTAATTCTGCTGATTGTCAGCTGCCAGGAGTCTGGTAGTTCAAGTCTCATTGGCTCAAGGTTGACTTGTTATCTGTTCCTCCTTCTGCAGTCAGTAAAATGAGGACTCAGATTATTGGGAGCGATGTGCTGACTCTGTAAACCAGGGATGTCAAACTCAAGGCTCGCAGGCTGGATCCAGCCCGCAAGGTACTTAGATATGGTCTATAGGGCAGGTCTGGAATTAGCAAATGACTGGGCTGCGGTGCCTCTGCAAGCAAAAATGGTGTGCATGCCCTCCCCGCAACCACTTTTGGCCTTCAGAATTACCCACAAGGCCTTCCAGGCCCAAAATGGAGCCTCCGGAGTGCTGCAGGTGGCTGTCCTTGACTCAGAAGGTTATTAAAAAGGAGAAAAAGTAAAATATTTTACCTTTCAGGCTTGCAGGATTCTGCTACTGTAGCCTGTGTCAACAATTTTATAGTTCTAATCTTCCTATGGAGTCAGTTTCTTGATCTGGTCTCTCTCTCATAAAGTGATCAAGTAGATCAAGTAAGTATTTAAAAAAACAAAAATCACAGAAATGTATGCCCCTCTATTTTTATAAGTTTATAAAACCATGTCTGCGTCCCCCACCTGGCCCTCTAAGGTCAAACCCAATCCTGATGTGGCCTTCAATGAAACTCTGCTGTAAACCACTTAGTGAGGGCTGTAAAACCCTGTGTATAAGTCTAAGTGCTACTGTTTTTATTATTATTTTAAAGAATAAGCAGCCTGCTGGCAATTTTCAATGCTACTGTTCCAAACAACCTTCACATACAGTATAGGCTCACATATAACATATTACAGTAATTTAATTTAGCAGTTATTAGGGGACAAATAACAGAGGTCAGACTGTTTAGACATTCAACGTATTATGCATTACACATTCTTTTCTATTAAATATGTCTAGCTAGATTTTGTTTTCATTTGAGTAGGTTAGGTCAAGAAAAATATGGTCTATGGAACAAAAAAGACATTATATATCTTACCAGAAGATTTTCCTCCTCCTCTGTTTATTAAGCCCGTGATGCTTTATGACAGTAGTTCTCAACCTATGGTGCATGGACTCCGGGAGGGAGATGATGTTGTCATAAGGGGGCCAGGAAGGCTTAAAGAATTCTTGATTTATGTCTTGGGGGTCCGTGGCCAAGATCTGTGGCCAAAAAAGTTATTTAAAGGGAGTCTATAGTGAAGAAAAAGTTGAGAACTACTGCTTTATGAAACAATGCTAAACATCTACTTAGTATGTAACTGTTTTAAATGTTACATCTCTTTTACTGAATATAGAAATTCCTCAAAGTTCTGATCCTCTTAGCTTCTCATGGTAGAATTATTTTAGCATGTTAAAAAGGTGTTGGCAGTAGACAAAGAAAAAAATTGTCATTGAAGAATATAAAGTTACAGGAAAGGAAACTTTTTATCATAATGCTATTCAGAAATTTTATTTCAATTCTAAGTTTTTAATTTCAGCAATAGAATTTTTCGTATTTCACAATGGTTGGTCTACTAATATATTAGCCATCTAATTTATTCTTTAAACCAATGGAGGAGGAACAAGAGGAGGAAAGAAAGAAAAAAGAAGATCATACAATTAATGGAAACTTATATCTAGAACCATAAGAATTTTGCATTTATTCCTGGTGTTTGTTAGTCCATAAATGAAAATCACTACATTATGTTGATACAGATAATCAGAGTTGGAAGGGATCTTGTAAGTCATCTAGTTCAACCCCTCCCCCCCTAAACAGGAGATCTTACACCATTTCTGACAAACGGCAGTCCAATCTCTTCTTGAAAGTCTCAAGTGATGATGCTCCCACAACTTCCAAGGGCAAGCTGTTCTATTGGTTGATTGTTCTCACTGTCAGAAAGTTTCTCCTTATTTCCAGATTAAATTTCTCCTTGTCCAGTTTCCATCCATTATTTCTTGTCTGGCCTACAGGTGCTTTAGAAAATAGCTTGACCCCCTTCCTCTCTCTGGCAGCCCCTCGAATATTGGAACACTGCTATCAAGTCTCCCCTGGTCCTTTTCTTCACTAGACTAGCCATGCCCAGTTCCTGTAACTGTTCTTCATATATTTTAATCTCCAGTCCCCTAATGATCCTGGTTGCTCTTCTCTGCACTTTTTCTAGAGCCTCAACATCTTTTTTTATAGTGTGGTGACCAAAACTGGATGCAGTAATCTAAGTTATAGTTATATAACTATAGTTACATAGTTATAGTTGAATGTACTTAATTCAGTATTATTTTTGGGGGAGGATGGTTCATGTTTCATAAAGGTTTATTAAAAAGATAATGAAGAACAATATGTTAAAATAAACAAATGAAATGTTTTAAAAGAAACATATAAATGAAACAAAAGTGATCTTGCCTCCAATTAATGGTTATACTTGATGCTGGAAAACAATTTACTCAGAAGAGTATATTGAACATATCTTTCTATGGTATCATACCACCTTTATATTCCTAGTAATGAAAATATTTTAATATTTAGTTAATATTAGTTTCCCCCGTCCACTTGCTGACTGAAGTATTGCATGCTTCATGGTAATCTCTTAAGGAAGAATTTACTGTATTTTAGTTTGATTACTCTACAGCCAAATTACTTTTGATGTTGTTACAAATAACATTAGTAGCTACTATTTTAAACTCACAGAATTTTCTTTATATAGAATTGCTCACAGGGTAATACGTATATGAATAGATTAGGGGAAATATGCAAATACTGAAGGGGAAAAGTATAAAGGAGAATGCATTTTCCTGCAGAAAAAAAATAGCTTGCAAGAAGTATGATGATTAGGAAAACTGCTGATAATATATGTACGTTAGAGGAAAGACATATAACAATACATATGAATATTTATGCAATCTCATTTAGCAGATTGTAAATAGCATTTATGGTTAAAAGACATAGATAAAAGGATGAAAAAAATAAAGGAAAGTCAACATTGTGATAAATTGTTGATCTATAAATGTGTTTATTGAGATAACAAATATGTATATAGTATGAGGTCAGATGTAATTTATTTGAAAAGCATGACTTTAAAAAATTTAAGACAAACTATATGAAAAATGTACAAAATGACATTTCTCCTTCTAATACATATTCATGCCAGTTTATAGATTAGCTGTACAATATATCTCTCTTTCCTGCAATCATTTTAATAATCTTAAGAATTCAACATTAAAATGATTCAGTAAGACACATGGTATTACAAAAGAAAAGACAATATAGTCCTCTTAAACCCAACTTAAACTACTGAGCATAGTTATTATAAGCAGCTCAAATCCCATTGATTTTGATGGGATTATGCATCAAATTGATGGGACAGTCTATCTATTACCATAGATACCTTTAATTATATTGAGGTTGAACTATGCAAAGATTTTAAACAGTCACTTGCCAAAAGCTGAAGCCACTGAAAAATAAAATGTGGTTTTATAGCCCTTCTACAAGGAGTTTGGTATATTCTCTTGTGGACTTGTTTGATTTATGAAATATTTTATAGCTATGAAATTAAAAAATTAAAAATGCTCACCCAAATGCCACTCTAATCCCTTATTCCGTTTTTTCATTTCCACTCCTTGGAATAGCTAGGGCTCAGCCAGGATATTCAGTAAAATTATGTTCAGTATTCTCCTATTTCTGCCCTCTAAATATAACCATAAGGTTAAACAAATCTGTATTTTATAAAGTCCCTAGTGCTTTCATCTTGTGCCTCATTTTCAGTTCCATGAAGGTAAAGTTTTCAAATGTGAAAAGATTCCCTGGTCTATTTTAAGGAAAATAAAACCAGTAAACATTTCTCTTGGGGTTCTTGACTCAGAAAAAAAAAATTCAGCCTGTGGCAGTACAGATGCTTGCAAACATTTAATAGCTAGCAAATAGAGTGGTATTTGCCAAAGGCCTTAGCAGCCTGAAAGTCATTCAAGCTTCAATCTGTGTTTCTGTTAACAAAGTTTTGCACTCATGGAAAAGTTAAAAGATGCTGCTATATTGGTTTATTTTCAACGAGTGATGTGCGTGCAAGTCAAATATTTGCTTTTATCTACTGAACTTTGTAAAATGTTCCTTGTGTATATATACTGAACTAATAAAATATGATACTCAATAAACTTGAAAAGGAATGACTGCCAGTCTCTAGTTCTTCAGCTATTTGATTCCAGTTTTAATAATGCTTTACCTGTGGCTACATCATTTCAATATCACATTTGCTTGTAGCATTGTAGCATAAGATGCCAATGTAAATAACTTGATGAACAGTTTAAAATTATTTGGAAAGATGAAGGAATTGCTAAGGGAATTGGAGAGTCAGTTTAATTTGTTTAATTAAAACCAGTGGACTGAAATTTATAAGAGAAAATAATCTGATTTGATATGATTAAATAACTCATTGGAAATAAAAAATGGATATTAACACATAAGTATCAGAAATTTCTTATTTGATATCAAGTTTGTATGTATTTGTATTTAGTATTTAATGATATGACATGCAACTTTGCTTGATGTTTATTATTTATGTCATATATTAGAAGTTAATACATATCTATACTATATCTATACTATAAAGTGTATACTATATACTAATATCTATATTATATCTGTATTATGTTCTGTACACATGATCACATGCAAGATTCCTTTTTAATTTGTGTTTATTACAATTTGCAGAATTAAGAATATTGCTCATGGACCAATAAAATATTTATGTCATGCAAATATTAATTATGGAAATTAATTTATGGGTTCTTTGAAGAAACTCATGTTGGAAGAGGCAAAAGAATGAAACTTCTCCCAATTTACAAGCCAACATTTTATCCACTCATTATTTCATTTTTTCTTGAAAACTTCAAAAAGTTTATAAGAAATATGTCTTCTTTCCCGCAAGGTTTTTCCCCCCCTCCTCAAAGAATTTCCAAAAACTTACATAGAGCTTTTTTCCCCTCAATAAAATATCTGAGGTCAAGATGCATTGGCTGACATCCCATGCTCACAGTGATACCCAAGAATAACTAATATCATGATTAACAAAGAATCATGAGTTCTGGAAGACAAAGGTAGACAAACCAGAGATATTTATGACACAAAATTCCTTTATAAGCCTGTCTTTCCAAGAATAATCAGTGGCCACTTTGGGAGAGGAAATCAATCTGTGGCTTGAGAATGTCTTTCTGAGGAAGTTGCCATGTCTGTTTCAGTGATTTACTACATACAGTAGCTATGCTCAGCTCCAGCAGTTCCTTGCCCATCATTCATCCACTTATGTCTTGTCTTGCACTGAAATGTGTTCTCTATTACTATTGAGTGGAAGACCCAAAACGATCTCAATGAATGCAAACACAATATTGAGGGTTTGTAATTCCATGTAGAGCACGTACAGTATAGTATGTTAAGTCCCAAACATCTGGGATTGAACATACTGTACAATTATGTTCAATCCCAAACATCTTAATGTAGGACAAGGCAATTTTAGTTGTAGCAAACACACACATGCAATCCAACAATTGGTGTCTGTCTGTCTTTCTCTGTCTTTCTTTGTTTCTTTGTCTCTGTCTGTCTGTCTGTCTTTCTGTCCGTCTTTCTATGTATGTATGTATGTATTTATGTACGTATGTATGTATGTATGTATGCATAGTTGGTCCAGGTAAACATTACTATGCAAATCAGTCTGGACTGGAAAAATATAAGTAATACCATACCTTGGATGCAAAACAATAACAGTTAGATGGCAGCAAAGAGACAATAATTACTTATATTTTTCCAGTCCAGACTGATTTGCATAGTAATGTTTACCTGGACCAACTATAAACTTAGAACAATCAATCATCTAAATCAATAAAGACATTTTCCTTTGTTTATAAAGAAATGCTCGTATGAGCTAGAAATTGGATTTTAGATGTTACAGAACTACAAGTCCCATCACATTATATCACTGCCCATTCTGGTTGGGAATACTCAGCTTTGTAGTTCAGCAACCACTTGGAGGATTACCTCTGATCTAAGCCTTCATGTTACTGACGGAGTACTTCTATATTACTCCTCAATTTGTAACTATAGCTGGGACTTGAAGTTAAGTGAGTCATCACATGCCTGATCTTATAACATTTTTGCCACAGTCATTAAGCAAAAATCACCTGATAATTACATGAATCCAGCTTCCCCCTGTTTGCTTTGCTTCTCAGAAGGTCACAAATGGACCCAAATGACAAATGACCATTGCAATCGTTGTGAATATATGCTGATTGACAAGGGCCTGAATTGTAATCATGTGACCATGGGCATGTTGTAATAGTGTGATGACTTTTTCAAGCTGTCATAACTCTGAACTGCTAAGTGAATGGTCAGAAACCGAAGTCTGCCTGTATGTGTTAATCCTTTTAGCAATATAATTAACATGTTTGATATGGACTTCTCTAGTTTCATATCTCAATTATACTATGTGATTGGAAGATGCTGAAATTCCCCATATGTGTATCCATTAAGGTCCTGTCCTTAAAAGAGACCAAGAGGACAAAGAAGCACGGGTTTAAAAAAAAAGGTAACTATAAGTCCCTACTTGGTGGACTTTCTCAAGCCATGATATATAGCAGTAGCACTTTGACTTATATAACTTATATAGCTTTGTCATAAACTTTGAGCCTGGTGAGATTCGAACTGCCAAATTGCAGGCAGCTGGCAGTAAGCAGAAGTAGCCTGCAGTACTGCACTCTAACCACTATGCCATCATGGCTCATATGCCTGGATGTTTGTAAACCTATCAAGATGTTCCTCTCTAAGCATGACTTTTGAAGGTTATTTGAACTGCATTTAATGGATTTAATGACACACATCCTTCCCTTTTAGTTTTATGAAGAAATGAGCTGCATTTTAAAATTCCTACATACTTGCTTTTTAAAGAAAAATATATTTATAATTTGTTAAAGAAGCATCACTGAATTGCGTTTACAGATGTTGGGATTACATTGGAATTGTTTTCTATGGTGATTGAATCTTGGCAGCTGGATGTATAGAAATATATGTGGATATATAAAGTCTAACTTAAAGCAAAAACAGTTCTGATGTTATAGAAATTCCAACGTATTATGTGATAGAGCTATAAGGTAACAGATATAAATTATACAGATACATAAAAATATTTTTAAGATAAAACCTAACAGATGATGCAATTTAAAACTCCCAATAGTTTAAAATATTCTTTTGGATTTTTTTCCTTAAAAAAAAAACCCCAATACTTGATTTTTTCTTTCCTTTTTTGTTTAGAATATGCCAACATTGTTCTATAAATTGCTTTTAGACATTTGGTATACTGCCACTTTTAATTATGAGTCAACATACTATATTTTCTTGAACTAATTTTCTTGAAATATGAGAGAACTTTTATTGGTATTTCAAATAATACATATTTTTCATGTAAATGTTAATTGAGTAAATTGCATCTCACCAGGAATTAATATTAAATCAATAAGGAACTTTTCTTTACTTTTAATATTTATTGTGCACTTTTGAAAATGGTTACAAAATGTAATCACGTTACAGATGACGGGTCTTTTGACTAGGATGGATACATATTTAAGGAAACAAATAATAAAATAAAATATAAAGGCTTCAGTCCTAACAAAAAGTAGAAATAGTAAATGACTGAAAGTAGTGATAGAAAGTTTATCTGATTAACTCCTAAAGGTAAACTATACTAAGCATCAACCATATGATACAGAAGAGGAATAAAGCTAACATAAATACATATTTTAAAAGAATATAGAGAATATAGTAAGGAAGAAAAAAAATAAATATACAAGAAGAATATGTGTAAATAGTCAACAAATTGAAAATAGTCAGCAGATCAAAAATATATTACAGCTTATATATTCAAACATAGCACTAACTGCTATGTTAGTTTCACCTCTCCTATGGCTAGAAAGTGGAAGATCATGAATCCAAGTCCTGCTTTAGACATGAAAGCCAGCTAGGTGATTGGGCCAGTCACCCTTTCTCAGCCCAACACACCTCACCGTGTAGGGGAAAAAAAGAGGAGAAAAGAGGATTGGATGTGTTTGCTGCCTTGAGTTATTTGTAAAAATAATGAGAGTTTGATACAAACAAACACAAAGAAATAAATATTATAACCAGTCCTTGAGTAACTATTTGATGAAGCTATAACAGACCTCCCCAGGGCTATTTATGACTTGGATTCAAAGTTCTGATGGCTGCCCCCACAAGGTCATGTGATTGCATTTGGGGTACTTGGCAACTTGCTCACAATTTTCTCTACAAACACATGATCACATTTTATTACTTTTTTTTTTTTTTGCCAGAAAGTGACATTTACTTCCAGTTTCTAGCAAAAAATATATAATATGCCCATTGGGGACAATGGATTTGCTTAATGACTGTTGCCAAAAAAGTTGCAAAATTGGGTACAGTCTCATTGCGATCCACTTAATGACCAGCATGATTTATACCTGTAATTTTGGATTCAAATACAGTCAAGAGGTTGAGGAATACCTATTCCAATTCTCTCTCTAAGTATAATGTTCAAGGTATATTTAATAGTCTTGCGTGCGTGTCTAAAGCTTTATTAAATCCTTAATAAAGCAATGAACGGAATTAGGTCAGGAGTACTCCTCATATATGGAAATGAGATTTAACTTCCTCCCTCTCCAAATTTGAACAATTCACAGAGGTGGAAGTGAGAGAGTTATAGATTCCAATATTTTTTATAGTTAAATGAGTATGCCAGATATTTAACCTGTATACCTGCATGTTGGATTGCTACTTCCTATGGGAATAATTTTGATTAGTTGTTTATGGGAGAACTTTGTATTTGTATCAGTTAATTTTTTTCCTATTATTTTCAGTCCGTTTCTTTAATCTACCAAGGTTACCTTAAATCTTAGTTCTACAACTAACTAACTCATCTTAACTGCTGGGCCACCATGCCATCCTATTCTAATTGCTCTGAGGAATTAAGGAAGTTGAATAACTCTGCCCATTTTAGTGACTTCTTAATATTTTTTCCGTCTTCACTAAACAGTTAATATATTGATTTTTCTCCTTTCCTTTTCTCCTGAACATATCTACAGTACTTCTTTTGTTCACCTATATCCACTTGGTGTGATTCTTAATTTTCCCAACACTGACTTTATAGTGCCAGGGTCTCACTCTCTCTCTCTCCCCATCCTCATGTGTCCTCTTTCTATCTTCTTTGTTTTCAGTTTTTAATTAAGTTTTTTTTTTCTTGCAGCCATGCTTCTATGTCCAGTTCATTTTCTCATTGGAACTGAGTATTAATGTACTTTTAATGTCTCCTTTAATAAGGAAACTGCTTTTGACTCCTTTTCCATTAGCTTCTCTTGCCATGAAATCTTGCTTTCTATTCTTTTCAATGTATTAAAACCCATTTAAACAAATGTCATAGGTATGTTTTTTTTGCTATAGTTAGTTTTCCCTTGAAATTAAGGTAACACTACACATTTACATTTGCGTAATGTCATTTCCATTTCTGAATTTTCTACTCGTTCAGAGTTTGTCCAACACGAACTCCAGGGGTAGGATTCAAATTTTTAACAACCAGTTCTGTGGGTGTAGCTTAAGTGGTGGGCGTGGCTTGGTGGTCATGTGACTGGGTGGACATGGCTTGGTGGTCATGTTATTGACTGGGTGTGGCCAACTCAATATCACTCACATCGAGGCACACATTTCCTCGCCTGGCTTCTCATGACTGTGGGGATGCTGCAACAGTCGTAAGTGTGAAAAATGGTCATAAGTCACTTTTTTCAGTGCCATTGTAACTTTGAATGGTCACTCCACACAAGCAAAGTACCAGCAAAGGAGGTGAAAAAAACTCCAGAGAAGTTCCTGAGACAGAATGCTTAGAATGTTAACAATCGGCTCTAGCGAATAGGTGCCAACTGGTAGAATCCCACCCCTGCTGTCAGCCATACACAAATGCACACCCTATCTGCAGCTGATTTTCATTCTAAACCATCTATAGGTCTTCCAAGTGGATGCTCTACAGTACTACCTTCCAATATAGGACTTCTCTAGCTCTGATTGGCTACAGGATCTGGTATTCACCTTCCTTTCACTACCACTTGCTGACTTTTCACCCTAGGCTGCCAGGTTCTTAATTTATGCTTGATCAAATGATGGTGTCAACTCACGAAGGATTCCTGACCTGCAAATAGCCTTTTAAATCAATGGACTTTACTGAATCTGCACTTAATAGACCCCACATAACCCCACCCAAAGAATTTGCTCCATTCAACCCATACATATCTGAGTGGGCTCTCTTTCAATTTTTGTCTGTATTGAGTTTCCTAACCTAGTCTGCAGTTTGAAATGGCCATATGTCATTCCTATTGGATATTTGTGAAACAGTAGACCTGGATGGGGAAATTTAGCAATTTTTGCCAATGCAGACAGAAATATCATTGTGAATTAAGTTAATGGTATACTAATAAGTTGATAAGACAACCACACAATACATTTAATATCTGTCTGTCTGTCTCTATCTATCCATCTCTCTATCTCTATCTCTATCTCTATCTCTATCTATCTCTATCTCTATCTCTATCTCTATCTCTATCTCTATCTCTATCTCTATCTCTATCTCTATCCATCCATCCATCCATCCATCCATCCATCCATCCATCCATCCATCTATCTATCACTATCTCCTGCTTTTATTATTTTTTATTAACAACTCAAGGCAATTAACATTTTCTTTTTTTTCTAATTTTCCCCATAACAACAACCCTGTGAGGTGAGTTGGACTGAGACAGAATGAGTGACCCAAAGTTACCCAGCTGGCTTTCATGTCTAAGGTGGGACCTGAACTCACAGTCTTCAAGTTTCCAGCCAGGTGTTTTAACTACTAGACCATTCCAATTGGAATCAACATACTTAGGATTCTGTTCCAAATGAAAAAAAAAAATTGTGAAGGTATTTAAGTGAAAATAATTTCTAGTTCATAAGTTTTCTTCTGAAAATAGCCTTTTCCTTATTGCTACTAAAACTAAAAATAAAGTCTCCTTTGAGTGAAGCTTATGTCCTGATGGCTTCATAGGTCCAACAAGAATCTGTGGCAACAATAGGGAAATAAATTATTTCCTTGGATTATTTCCAAGATACTGCTTTGGTTTCTTAAACTCACCTACAGATCTAGAAGTACTTTAGGCTGCTTAGCTTTTTTAGATTGTTCACGGTTGATTAAGGCCATTTAGGGCCATTGCAAATTATATGGTTGTTTCACAACATCAGTTCAAAATGCCATTAGATTTTCTAAACTCAAATTCATTGGAGTTTTCGGATCCTCCCTTATAGAAAATTAGGAGAATAAAAAAAGATAACATTATTTTTTTAAATATCCCCTTTTTAAAAATTAGTCCTGAATGACACCATTATATTCATTGGAAACAGCTACTGTTTAGCTGTCAGCTCAGCAAATGGCTATTGTACTTTCATGTATATATCTTCTGGTCATGCCAGAATATTCATGAACTGGCAGAGACATGGTAACAAGGTCAGCCAATGAAAATTGAATTAGAAATTGAAACTGAAGGGGCCTGGGTGTGGCCCTGTAAGCTCAGAGTGCTGTGCTGCAAACTTGTCTGGGCTTGTCTGACTGTTCTCTTCTCTGCTTGTGCTACGTTGGAAGAATCTACTATTGGTATTGTACATTTTACTCATATTATTATATATATAAAGAAAATGAATCCTGCTGAATCAATCATCTGTGTGTACTTTCAGGATTTGATTTCTGCAATAAATTTTAACAGGTCAAGTATGGAAATACTTCTGTTGATTTTAATATACAGTTAGTCGTTTTTTGAAATGCAAATCATTGCAATAAATATGAAACTCATGCCACATTCATTTCCTCAACAATTTGGTAATATCTGCTTATAGAGTCTGTAGGACTAGCTAATGGATACAATTGGATTATATTTGAATGCTTTTCAAATTTCTGTTATTACTCCTAGTTAATATATATCAGGAAGGTGGGGAAAATGTACTGTAAATGATGCTGTTCAAAAACATGCCTAATAAAAGGACACTTTACCATGAGGAAAACCATTGAAGGTGAATTTTGCAGGTAAGTTATTAGTATAATTGAAGGGGTGCTTCAACATTTTGACTTAAAGTTCCAGTTTCTTTTCACAATGAATGATTAAGGCAGATTTCTTAAATCACAGTGCTTTGGAATGGATGTTGAAGTAATATACAGCTAACTGTACAGAGAACAGTGTTCTTTGGCAGTTCCCTTGACAAAGAACAAAGAAGATAAAATAATATAGTGGTAATCTATTAGTTCTGAAAGGATATGTCACTGAGTATTTGCTTGAAAAAATACTAGGTATAAAGAAACTCCTTGCCAAGCTGGTGTTTTCTCCAAATGTACACACCACCCTTATTGAAATGTCAATGATTTCAATGTTAATGATAGATAACCATTAAAATATTTTAAATGCATCGTACTGTCATAATATGTACATTTATTTATCTGACTGTTTCCCTACTGGCATGTCTATGATATATTATATTATTATTTCCATACAAAATATGCTTCCAATCCCAATGCCTTAGGTGGAATTAATTTACTTTTCATTCTGCTTTTAAGGAAAGAAAGAAGATAAAAGTTTCCCCAGTACAGTCATGTCCAATTCTAGGTCATTGTTCATCTCTGTTTCTCAACAGAGGGAGTAAGCTTTGTCCGAAGACACTTCCATGGTCATTTGGCTGGCATGGCTATAAGCCAAAGGCACACAGAACACTGCTTTCTTCTCACCAAAGTGGTACTTATTTATCTACTTGCATTTGTATGTTTTTGAACTGCTAGGTCAGCAGCAGCAGCAGTAGGGGCAAGAATGGGAGCTCACCCCTCACACTGTTCAAGACCCAGAATCGCCGACCCTTTTCTAAAGACACCACATCTACCAAAACCACAACAGCCTCCCAAGTCTTTCTAATTTCTTAGAGCCCTTCTTAATGAAAGCTTGGTCCAGTGGATTATGGGAAAGGCAATGGCTTTACAGCTGCCACCCCAAAGGAAAAGCTACGAAAACCATGTTTTCTTTGAAAGCATGGGGTAAGAAGTTTCCCATTGGTGTAGATTCTCTCTTTGTGCTGGGTCTTATGATTTATCTCTCTTTTACAGTGAGTGCATCATCACTCCCACCACCTCACTTATCACTTAAAAGAACTTTCACAATCATCCTGCACAGTTTTTAAAAACACAGAAATTTTATTTTCAGCTCCATCTTTTTTTATGTTTAAAATGGAAAAGTAGAAATAAGAGAGTAAGGTGCCAATTGGATGCCATTTTTAATATAATTCCATTAGCCAGCTGGAGGGAATGATGTCCAGCTTCTTGGGAATGAAAACACAGCAATAGGAACATTCACAGGATAGCCAGAAAAATTTATGACTGCTGTGAAATTGTCCTTACTAAGACCCATTCTCAATATAGTCATTTTATCATAAATGACTCAATATAGTCATTTTATCATAATTGACTAAGGCAGAGAGATGCACTATACACTAACTCTGCATTTCATAAAATGAAAATGACATTCTCGCTGAAGGAAAAACCAACCAACTAAAAAAGAAAAAAAAAACCAACCCCTGAACAAATTTGGCCAATTTCATTACTTTTATCCTAAAGGACCTCTAAATTTCATCCAATTCTATCAAGATTTTTTAAAAGTTCCTGGCATTGCCTTCAAAACAGTAGCAACAACAGTATCATTTAAAGATGTTTAAAATAAAATCCCTTGCACTTCATTGTTCAATACGGGATTGGCTTAGTCACTTAAAATATTGCCACTAGGCATGTAGATTATTTTCTTTGATGTAAAATAAAAATAGAACAAAAAAAATATATTGAGCCATTTTTCATACATGAGTGATTGATGTAGGACCTCATTTAAGAGTGTATGTGTGTTTCAAATCAATCCGAAACCTCTTTTTTCTGAATTTTCAAATTAGTGCCTAAGGTAACTTTTATAGCTGATGGATCTCACTATTATAATTGAACCATCTACTTCATTACCAAAAGCTATAAGACAAAGAGAAAGGAAGGCACTCAGAGTGAATTAAAAGAAGACATGGTTTCTAGTGGACAGCTAGATGTTTTCCTAATCTGTTTATTGTTTACTAATAGAAATTGGAAAACAGCAGAGTAAGTAAGAAAGCCTTAAAACATAAAAGTGAGAGGACACCAGTGGTGTTATACTACCGGTTAGACCTGGTTCAGCTGAACCGGTACTAAAAAAAAAGTCTTCGAAGATCAGCTGAGAGGAGGAAAAAAAGCCTTGATGACCAGCTGAGAAGGGAAAAGAAAGAAAAGTGCAGGATTGGCCCTCCCACCTGATTCTGAGCTTTTTTCTTCTTTATCCTCTCAGCTGATTGGTGCTACAGGCCTCAGCTGGTGTGTGGAAAGCTGCACACACGTGTTAGGTGTGCGCGCATTAGGTGCGTGCACGATCACCAAACCAGTAGTGGAACAGATAGGATTCCACTGCTGGAGGGCACCACATTATTTTTATTTATTTATTTAATAAAATTTCTATATCGCCCTTCTCCCTAGGGACTCAGGGCGCTGTACAGCCAATCTAAACCCCAACAATACAAAAGTTAAAAGGAATTAAATTAAATATTGGCCGAATAAGAAAAACCCACCCCACACCCTTAAAACCCCAATTTAAAATTACAGAACAAAATGGAGACAAATTAAAACCGTCTCAGCCCAGGAACTGTCTAACAACAGGTGTGTGATGACACAGGGTGGGATACAAAATAAACACAGGCATAAAAAAACAGGTGAAGCCCCTTTTATTCCTTCACTTTGCTTCCAAGCTCCAAATATCCTTGACTGGAGACAAAAAAACTCCCACACAAGCAGTTACAAGAAGGAGGAAATGCTGTTTAAATTATAAAGAGTAAAAAACAACACAAACCAGGCAAGATAAGGGCTTGAAGACCTCCACAGATATCAGAACATAAACTGGGAAGGACGCCAAACTCAGAGAGGAACAATAAACTAGAGATATTTCCATGCTTTGTTTTCAGCATTCACCAGTATGCAGGTCCATTTTTCTTATTCAATTGTCACAGCTGCAGCCCATGAAGAGGATCAAGGCCCTCTCCTTCCCAATAGACCACATCTCTCCCTTATCCTCTCCTCTCTGCGTGCCCTAGGGTGGAGAGGGGATGGGCCTGGGTCCTCCTCTGACTACCCAGCCAGGCTCTGCCCTTCCCCAGCCTCCTCCACAACCTCCGGAGCCACACTTCAACTCCCTGTCAGCTGTTCCTCCTCTCCCTCAGAGTCAATCTCCACCAGGGGCATGACAAGGTGGGACACACCAGTCAAGCCAATATAGCATAGGACAGGAGAATTTAAACATTAAGTGCAAATAATGCCTTTTGGATTGAATACTAATGAAGTCAAAAGACATGTATCAGATATCAGGCATGCCCCGTCCTTATTAAACTTCTTTGAGGCTTTTCTTTCTCCATCACTTGCTTTCAGATATATCTGACATGCACTACTAAAAGACCAATTCTGCACTTGATGGAGCCTTGGCATATTCACAGTCTTATGACAGTTCTTACTTTTGAAAATCTGGACCTCCCCAAATTTTAGTTTAAATGTGGCTATTTATCTTCTCCTGTCTTTGAAAAGAATGTACATGAACTTGATCAGGAATGAGTTCCGAGCTTCAATCGTGGCATTTACATTGTGTTTGGCAAAAAAAAAAAAAGTCCTGAAGCAAAAACTCTATGTAGTATAGTAAGATGAGCTTTACAATCTTTTGACTGCTAATAAATAGAAGGGGTTTTGTATGAAGCCCTATATCTACAAAATAGCAGTTTTGAAGTCAGCACTCTCAGATATACAGTGCAGGCTTCTAGATATCAAAAGAAAAGATGGTTTGCATGATTTGAGTTCCCTGTGTTTTATCAAACAATTGGGCTGTCTCCTTCTTTTATTATGTAATTGGGTCTCTGCTTTTATTCTTCTGTAGGGTAGTGAAATGGATCTCATTGCTTTCATTGGCTGGAAGAATAAGGCTTTTGATTATAGCTGGTATTTTACAGCTATTGATCTGTGCAAACAGAAACCTTTAAATCAGTGGGTAAAATGATAACGAGTGAAGTAAAATCACTAAACAGCAAATCTCTTGTTGCTAGTTCACATTCAATATGTTTAAATATAATGGCTGTAGATTAACTCAGCAAAGGAAACTGGGTGAATGAAGAAAAAGACAAAGAGATCAGAAGAAACAGAACAATATACATTTCACTCCATAGGTGTATATAGACCTGATGAAATTTATGTTTTGCTTGGTTAGTTATACTTTATGGTAGTTAAATAATACTTTATGGCATTACTTTTTCAGGCTTCCTGTTTGCACATAGTAAGCTATACACTCCTGCAGGCCTAAAGAAAAGGTATTAGGGGAAGTATAATACCTAAAAACTTCTTCATTGTCCTTTCCAAGCTGAGAAGATATTTTAAAACATTCTCAAAACACCAGGGCAGGT
The DNA here is from genome assembly GCA_023653725.1 of Bungarus multicinctus. Classification (NCBI taxonomy): domain Eukaryota; kingdom Metazoa; phylum Chordata; class Lepidosauria; order Squamata; family Elapidae; genus Bungarus; species Bungarus multicinctus. Next base: position 38,451,327 of record CM042851.1, on the reverse strand, counting down.
GCAATTGTATTCCTGCATTTAGTTTAATGGAATAAAACACTTTTTTAAATGAAAGCTTTACCTGTTTATTCCTTTTTTAATCTTCAGCCTCCCTGCCAATATGTGGACCTCATAGCCATGAACGATAATAAAATATCATTACATTAAAATATTTGATGTTAATTATTTTAGCTTCAATAATTTCTTTATTTAAATACTGCTAAAACTATATTAACCCTGATAAAACATAGGATGATTAGAAAGAAGGAAAAATTGAGCCACCTGGGCAGATTCGAAGCTTAAGAGTAACCACTGAGAAAGCCCCGTCTTTCATCTCCACCAAGTTGCCTTCTACACAGGTGGGTTACAAATATTTCCTGTACAAATCTGAATTTTAAGATAGTTTGTTAAGCGGAAATCATTAGCAGCATTCCATAACCTGTTGAAAATCAAATAATTCATGTCTTTTTTAGCTTCCAGAAAACCCCAGTATTCCCAAAGCTTTGTCTTTGTGTGAGATAAGAAACATTTTTATTGCTGAAGATGTAAATGCATATCTATTTGATTGTGGAATGCAAACAGAATTTTCATGATTGAAACTCTCTCTTCTGGGCAGTTGGTCTGAGCTCCAAGCTTGGCAATGTGGTTGCAAATGTTTTGTCACCATTTGAGGGGATATCGTCAGTGCACTTTGAATTGTGCTCATCTGTCAGAGCACTGGCCTTTAAATACTTTTTATGTGATGCAAATTGGTGTGGATGTGTCACATAAAAAGATACTGCTTCATATGAAAAGGTTTTTAAAAGCCAGCACTCTGACAGATGAGCACAATTCAAAATGCATTAATTATGTCTCTTCAAATGGTGATGAAATGTTTGCAACCAAATTGCCAAACTCAGAACTCAGACCAACAGCCCAACTACCAACCTGAACTACTTATATTCAAATGCATTTCACTCTCTTTTCTTCCTAAATCAGTGTTCAATACTTGGTCATATCAGGTAGAAAAGAAAAAAAAACAATATAGATATCAGTTCAATCTGGTCAATGCAACGGTGTCCTCCTTGGAATAACAATAGTAGTAGTGTCAGGGTAATGATGATTTAATAGATGACCAATTGCTGTAATGCTGTAATGATGATGCAATGGTAGGAATGAGTCAGCAAGGTTATTTGACTGTTACCATTTTAAGAGTCTGTATTATAAGAGAGGCCTATTGGGATATATCTCTCTCTCCATATGTTCTTCCCTGCTGTAGCTGACTGTTTGATTATTTGACCTTTGCCTTGTACGTGTATGGATATTCTTTTGTAGAGATAAACCACTGTTATTACAAACCTCTGTTTGATGTTATTGTCCCTGGGTTGTCTCACGTAGTCATACTATGGGCCCTCTGACAAGTAGCAGCAATGAATATATTTCAGTGGATCTGCAGTTAATCTATTTCCCCAAACTGTGATATAGAGGAAAAGAATTATGGTAAACAGGCTAGAATTGATGTTACATTAGGAAAGTCAGCATTAGAGTTGCTGCTTGGAACAAATTCACATTTTAAGGCAGAAAAATATCCAGTTATTGTACTTCTTTAAGGCTGTTCATATGAAAATGATTCAGAAGAAGTATTTTGGAACACACAGGAATATACACACAATATCTCTTAAAGGTAGCTACATCTTTTTTCTTCTTCCTCCACTAGCAGGTTTTCTTGCAAATTGGAACCAAAAAACTTAAAAAAAAAAGAATCAAATCAAAGGCATGGCTGTTTCATATAGTCTGTTCATTTTTCAGACTGCTTTAAGGAGCTGAGACTTTTTCAGGCTTATAAATATTGTGTAAATACATCTAGGAGGCCTTCAAACCAGGGGTGGGCTGCTACCAGTTCGCACTGGTTCAGGTGAACCAGTTGTTAACTTTATGGCCAGTTCAGTGAGCTGGCAAATCCTACCCCTGGCTGGCCCTGCCCACTCCACCCCGCCACTCCCAGAAGTCCCTGCCCGGTCTGTTTTGGGTCACAGGAAAGTGCAGGGCCCATGCGGGGAGGGTGAAAAATGGGCCTCCTGGAAGTTCCGGGAGGCCAGAAATGGGCTCATTTCTGGCCTCCAGAGAGCCTCTGTATGGTGGGGAGGCCATTTTTGCCCTCCTGGAAGCTCGAGGAAAATCTATGGAGTCCAGTGGGGGGTGAAAATGGCCTCCTGGAGGCTCAAGGAAACGCTCTGGAGTTTGGGGAGGGCAAAAACAGCCCCCCCATGGCCTGTTTTTACTCCAAGGGTGGTGCAGGAGACTGACTAGGCCATGCCCACCACTGGCCACATATACACAGCACCCGAGCAGAGAACCAGTTGTAAAAAAATTTAAAGCCCACCCCTGCTCCAAATGTATATGTCTTCTTTTTAAAAATATTATTTTTCCTGGCTAACCAAGAGATAAGACTAAAACATAAAGAAATTAAATGAATTTTGAGACCACAGATATCTTTAAAGACTGAGGCCTTAAATTTAAATTATGTGTAAATTATGATGAAAGAGAAGGAGGAAAGAGGTATGGGGAACCAGTGTCAACCATGAGACAAGTCATGAGACATTTCTAAAGTAATGCAAATTTAAGATCTAAGATATAAAGAAGTAACAAATAAATCTGTTCTTTTTGTCCTTTATTGGAATCCATCATTCACACAGCTTAAGAAAATATGTGATGTTGAAAATGTACTCGCTCTATATTTAGAATACATTTTTAAATTCACTTTAGAAATAATGTTAATAGTCTTTAAAAAGTAAAACTTTATTTCAAATAAATAAATTTCCCAAAAGAAAACTAATAGAAAAGGAGTAAAATAGCTTAGTTTCCTTTTCTGGTCATGTTTTTAGCCATAAGAGATCAAGTTAATTAACTGAGCTTCACATTTTACTTTTATTTTAAATAGAGCAACCCTCTCAATAGACTGAACATTCTTTGCTTGAATATGGATAGCAGGAGGTTGTAAAAGATCAGGTGACATGTAAAAGTTCTCTAGTAATTAGAGATCAGTGTCTCATATTGCGATGTAGAATTTTTTTGCTTATTCTTCCATGACAAACTACTTCAGCTGAGAAACTTCTAGCATAAACTGTTCATCTCAGTTATTGCTATAACTTTTCTAAAGGATAAAAGTTAGAATTTGACTTGACCATTCAGAAAAGAAAAAGTTCCACATTACAGATTACAGATTAATAGAGTTGGAAGAGACATTGTAGGATGGTCATCTAGTCCAGTGGTGGTATTCAGCCGGTTCTCACCAGATCAGGTGAACCGGTAGCAAGTATTTGGCATGGGTCACTGAACAGGTAGTAAGTTCTGGCTGGCCACGCCTCCCCACCCGGTCGCCCTCCCGCCCGATGCTCGCTCATCCAGCCTGACATTTGCCTAAGGTATTTCTTTCTTTTTTTTCCCTCCCAATAATCAGCTGTAGATAAGATCAGCTGTGCCGGGATTCCCCTTGCTGAGGCCCAGGAAGGCAAAAAATGGAGGGAGGAGCTCAGCCCCCCCCCCTCCATTTTTTGCCTTCTAGAACCCCAGAGGAGCCTTAAGGGAGCAAAAACGCTCCCCCCGCAGAGGCTCTTCTGAGGCTAGGAAGCTCCCAAAATGGAGCTTGGAGGGGTGCTACGAACCTCTCCCATGCTCTGTTCTTTTTCTTCCTGAGCCCCAGAGGAGCTTTAGGGGAGCAAAAACGTCCCCCAGAGGCTCCTCTGTGGCTAAGAAGGTCCCAAAAATGGGTGGGGGCTGCAAAAAAAGCCACACCCACCCAGTCACATGGCCACGCCCACCAAGCCACGCCCATAGAACCGGTAGTAAAAGTTTTTGAATCCCACCACTGATCTAGTCCAACCCACTGACCAGGAGACTTTTTGGTAGAATTTTATTGTTGGTAGCATGATCTTTTTACAATACCCACTTGTCCTTCAATTGATAGAAAAATTCATTGATAACTCATGGAAAAACTGATTGGGATTTTGCATGTTCAGGATTTACTGATAAATTAAGATGAATGGATTATGTTTCCTTCTCTCCCTTTCTCTCTCCCTCCCTCTTATATTAGACCAATGAAAGAGTACATTTTTTTCATAAAATTTTATCTTAAACAGGTATACATAAATTTCAAGAAGCTTCATATTTGCATGAGTCCTAAGTCAAAATATACTGAGATAAAGTCCATATCAACACAATGTGGTATGATACTTTTCAGGCAACTCATTAAAATATTGAAAAATCAGGAAAAAATAATATCTAGCTAAAATACTAACAAACTAATCTGCCATACCTTCCTTCCTTCCCTCCATCCCTCTCTCCCTCCCTCCATTCCTCTAATATAGCTAATGTTATAGTCAGCAATTGTAAAACAAAACAAAACAATAACTTATGGAAATGTGGTCATAACAATGGAAGCAGTTATATAGAGGGATTATTCTGTATTTTTCAAGTTATTTTCACCAAAACACTATTTACATTCTTAAACTCAGAAGTGGTATTCAGCAGGTTCTGACCAGTTCTGTAGAACCGGTAGCGGAAATTTTGTGTAGCTCGAGAACTGGCAAGTACAACCTCTGACTGGTCCTGGCCTCATCTATTATCTGCCTCCCAAGTCCCAGCTGATTGGCTGGGTCTTTTTTTGTTGCCCTATACAGGAGAATGGATCTGGAAAGCAGATTAGTGGGGTGGGGAGGGAATGGGGATTTTGCAGTAACTTTCCCCTGGAGTTGGGTGGGAATGGAGATTTTACAGTATCCTTCCCCTGCCACACCCATCAAGTCACACCTACCAAGCCATGTCACACCCACCAAGCCACACCCACAGAACTGGTAGTAAAAAAAATTGAATCCCACCACTGCTTAAACTGTCTGTATATATATGATTCTATACATTCATGTCAGAACCTATGAAACAGTTGAGATAAATTGATGTTAAAATGAGAACAACTTGCAATAGGCAACATGGTAAAAGATGCTATAAATGTTTGTAGCTGTCATGTAATTGCAGCCTTTGAAAGGAAAACACGGGGGAGAAGGAGTGGGGTGGATGTTGTGCCAGGAAATTATTTCTGATTTTTCTTGTCATAACACTAGATATGTGCCAAAGTTAAGTAGTATAGAACTTGCAGACAAATAGACACTAAATTGTTATTATTATTTACTTAGAAAAAAAGAGGGCAATACTGTTTAGTATATGTCAGTTATCTTATTCTATGTCCCTCAAAGATGGCATATAGCTAAATTCTTTTGGGAATTTAGGGTAGGCAGCTCAGAATTCTGTAGCTATCAATTTGTGAAATACCTTTTTCCTCCATTTTCCATATAACAAGAATACGTGTTGTATAATATCTTTACAGGCTTTGTGAAAAGAGAGTGTTAACAGGTTAAGGTAGAAAAGTTCTGATGAGGCGATCACATACCCTAAACATTCATCTTTTTGAATATTCAATTCATTGATTCTGGATGAGTTTGCCAACTAATAGATTAACAGAATGACATAATTGGAAAGGACCTTGGAGGTCTTCTAGTCCAACCCTCTGCTCAGGCAGGAAACCCTATAACATTTCAGATAAACAGTTGTCTTAACGTTTTCTTAAAAATCTCCAGTGTTGGAGCACCCACAATTTCTGGAGGCAAATTGTTCTACTTCTAAATTGTTCTATCAGGGAATTTACTAAAATTTACTTTAAAAAATATCTGTAGATTATATCACATCAAGAGAGATTTATTCTGCTTAAAAGTACTATTTCAGGATCACAGTTATTTTGTTTCACCTACATGATGGCAGTCAAGTTTGAGAAATGAACTTTTAACAATTGTAGGCAAATCAGTTCTTTTCTTCAGCTACTGTGATTCTGTCCAGCAAAATGTGGAAATGTGAAGCTTTCAGAATGGCTATCAATATAATTAAAGCAGTAGAACAGTTCCAATGTCAATTTCAAAACACCGTTCTGTAGGAATGACCTTAAGAGACAAAAGGAAGAGTCACAGATCAGGCAATATTCAGACAAGTGGCAACTATGTCCATAGAAGGAATGAGGTCATGATAAATATCTTATAAGGGACCCTGCCTACTTTTTTAGAACAGTCCTTTCAACGCGGGGGGGGGGGGGGGATATTTTTCTAGACTTTCAAGATTGTCTTAATGTAGCCTCACAATAAAACTAGAATGTCTGGGTACAGTATGCTTCTTGTCTGGACTAGGTCACAAGGCAGAGAGAGACAGAGAGGGAGAGGGAGAGAGAGAGACACACACACACACAGAGATACAGATGGACAGAGAGAGATAGACAGAGAGACAGAAAGAGAGAGAAAGAGAGATTAACACATTACTATGTATCAGAAAATTTTGAGTCACTGAATCAAAGTATATGAATATGTCACATACTGTATAACTTCATGGTTATGATCAGCATGATTATGTTCTATTTAGACAGATAATATGTGTGTGTGTGTGTGTGTGTGTGTGTGTGTGTGTGTGTTATACACACATACACCCATATACCCATATACACACATACACACACACATATTCTTTTTCGCCCTTTTTACAGCTGTAAAAACTTTGAAGGAGGTTGTCAGTCTTTTGAACCAATTCTACATGCTTAATATCATTTTTTCTGTCTTTGGGGTTGCAGAACTCATACACAACCTCCAGTGTTGAAAGTTCAGTTTTATGTACAAAAACGTTAGGCCTCACTCATATAATAAGCTTCATCAGATTTTTCAAACATTACATTCCATGACAAGTGCTTTTGGCTTTATTCACTTTCTCAATTTTCAACTGCTTTATTGCCAGCTACAATTTTCAAGTTTTTTCCCCTCCCCTCTTTGGTGCTAATGACATGTTAAACTTTGGTGTTGGTCATGTCAACACAATTGGAAGCACAGTGGATTGTCTTTGCACTAGATATGGGCTCAATATGTGACCACATTCCTGGGTCAAATGCATTTTCAAACTTATTAAAGTAAGTTTAAGCATTTGACAATATTTGATAAATGCCACGTTACAAGTGCTATCCAGAATATTTTTTGTTTTGTTTTTAAGAATACAAGATGCCAAATTACAAATTTCACTTATTGTGTTTTTTGTTTTCTCTGTGCCATTGTATCTCATTGTGCCATCAGCTGTTACTTCCTCTGCTAATTAATTAACTAGTATTGAGTATGACCAGCCAGAAACCTGACATAATGCCACTGATGAAGGGTCCTTTTATTCCCAAATATCAAAGCCAATCTTCTGTCAAGCCCTCAGAATCTGAAATGCAAGCTGTTTCAGGCATTCAAACCCAACCTCCACCCCTTCCCTCCTACAATCCCTCCTGGGATCTCTGCATCTTGCTAAAGTGTGTGAGTCATAAACAGGCAGCAAGATGCTGAATTCATAAGAAAGGTTTGACCACTGCTACACATATTCAGTAGAGAGAGGATTTGAGTTTCACAAGAATGCTGTTCTCTTGTAGAAGCAACTCCAGCATCTGACTTGTGTACCATGACCCTAACGTTGACTAACCATAACGTTATATCTTCCTTGATTTGGCGTTGTAAATTTTCAGCTCACCTTGGAAATTTGCCTTGTCTATTTAAGTCTTACCTACAATTAATTCTGTTTCCTGTTGTCTTGCTGTCAGGACCACTATCTCTGGTGTCCTGCCATTGTGCTAAGTGGCGGTGTATGTGTGTGTGTGTGTGTGAATGGCATGCTTGGGATTTTTTCAATTCTGCTGTTTGCTTGGGAACAAGAAAGAGAGACTGTCTTCAGAGATGGGATGGACATCTTCCCAGCTGGTTTTCATCACGGTTTCAAGGCCGTCACACCCTGAGTGTGAACTGTTATCTGTCTAGCACCTCAGCATTCTCAAAATGTCTTATCGGCATTACATTGACTGCCAGTGAAAATTGAGATAATTCCTTTGTGTTTTGCATGGGAATTTCAGATTCCACCTGACTTTACTTCATCCAGTTTCTCTCAGCAAAAGTTCTTCTGATTCAGCTCAGTAGATTCAAGAGTCTTGCTTTCCTGAGAGCCAAGTCTGACATTTGCTGTTAGAATTTGCAAAAGCAAGACTTCCCCTTAACACTCTCTATATCTAAAAGCTGTGTCTGGTTTCTGAAGTGGTGCTAAAAAACAGGATACAAAATCTTACTAGCATCCAAGAAAACCCAATGTTCAGTGTGAAAAAGCAACATCATTCCATACAAACACAACACATTGAGCATGCTTGATTTCAGCATCCCATAAAATCAAATTAAAATGTAAGATACATTTTTATTTTCAGACCGGGAATGGATATCTCTTGTATTGTATGCTCACCATCATTTCTTTCGTTCTTGACATTTGTGAGACTGTTGTGTCATGCTTCCCTCATATCAGCACTCCTTCCATAAAGGTGTCCAGCTGAAACTGGCAGGATTAATGTTTTCTAAAGAAACTGCCATCCCTTATATTTTCAGTCCTTTGAAAACCGAAGCAGGTGTTTTATTATTTCCTCAGATAACTATTTCAAAATGAATCTTGAAACTCCCTAAATTGCATAGGTTTGCCTTCTGATTTAAACATGCTTTCTTTGAATCCCAGATCTTGAGTTCAAATAAAATCAAAGTTGACTTGTTCAGGATAACTCTATTTTTACTTTTGTATGGGTGATATTCAGGTTGTTCAATACCCACTGAACCATTGCTTCTTCTTAACAGTAGAGAAGAATTACTTTAATAATGTCCATCTCTTATTCATGCAAGGCAAAGTAAATAACTAATCTGAAGATATGGATTTGAATGATACTCTCTAGTTTCATTCTATCTGGTATAGAAGCAAACAAAATAAAGTGGGAAGTAAAAGCAATAGAACTTTGACCAACTAATTTTGCATATTAAAAGCAGCACATGTTTACTAGTATGGTTTGTATTTACACATTCCAAAATTAATAAATTCCTTCCTTCTTCACACATAGCCTCCAATAATCCACCTCTTTGTATGGAAAACATTCTGTGCATCATGTTGTTGATAACCATTTAATTTGTAAACTAACCACATTAAGCAAATCTATTAAACATTGTATTGTATTGTTTAATACTAATGCACACTTTGTAGAGCTATGAGAAAGGTTAACTATAAGTAAGTCACCCACTGTAAAGTCAACTATACAGCAAAAAAGTGATAGGAATTTATTGATCTGTTGGCTGCTATTGATTATTGTATTGCTGCATTGTCTTACGTGGAAGTCTAATCTCATGTTAATAATGTTCCTTTTTCCCTTTGTTTTTTTTAAGGCAAAGAAAATCCAGCTATTCTTTTTGAAATCAGCGATATAAGCAGTATTGTTATTTCACTGGAAACTAACTTCTACAGAACATTGAAGAGATCAAGGATAGTTGCTTTTCAAAAGAGAGATTGGTAACCATCCTGTCTTCTCCTAGCAATGTTATTTACCATCTTCATTTCATGTTTGTTTAATATTGTGGCATTTCAATTATCTGTCATCACTGTTGTCTCTCCTTCTTCTTCTGATAGAAGTTTAGGCACTTATTAATAACATTTTCAATATGTTCCTATTTGTGTATGTATTGTTTGCTCTTGAGCAACCTTCTCCCTTCCCCAGCTGTTTGAAATACTTTTTACAATATGGGTTTGCTGTAAAATAATGATTGAAGTCATTTGGGAGAGCTTCTACTATATATGCAAGTGTGTGGCCCACCATTGTGCTGTTGGTATTATAACCATTTCAAAGGATGATTTACCATTCTATCCTCATGGCCAATCAAAGGGAATTTGATTCTGGTTTAGATAATTGGCTAAAATTAAATTGCTGCACTCAGGATTTGGCACAGCTCATTTTTTGAAGGTAAATTTTCTCAATCTGGAAATGTACTTTGAAAAATAAAAATTCCAATTTTGCTTTTGTTTTGATGTTAAGACTGGAAAATGGAGATTAGCAATTGATTCTTGATTGAGATAATCCAACTGATCCACAAATGCTAACAAGAGCTGTCTGTTTAGATTTACAGCAATAGGCCATCTGCATATTTTAATCAACTAACTCTTCTGAAATATTACATTTAATGTACTCCATTTAATAGTTTCTTAAGGAAGATATATGAAGTTATCATACTTAGACAAACTATACCAGAAAGCTCAGGACAATCAAAACAATTGTTGATGATTTTACTCCATTAAAATTATTAGAAACATATATTTTGAGAGAATGAAAACACACACATTACTTCCCCACATACAGTGAAAATATCAATATCTTTTTATTTTCTATATGAGCATAAACACACAACATTATGTGAAGTTTGCTCACAATAACAATAGCATTTAGACTTATATACTACTTCACAGTGCTTTTATAGCCCCCTCAAAGTGATTTGCAGAGTCAGCTTATTTCTCCTAACAATCTGGATCCTCGTTTTACCCACCTTAGAAGTATGTAAGACTGAGTCAACCTTGATCTTGGTGAGATTCAAACTTCAGGCAGCTGGTAGTCAGCAGAAGTAGCCTGCAATATTGCATTCTAACCACTGCGCCATCGCAATTGCACAGGATTTGTTGATATTTTTAATCCACTTGATATATACTGTACCTGTATGTCTAGGCATGGATTGTTTGCTTTTGTAAATAAGCCAGAATAGTGTTTTTTAAAGCAACATAACCCATTTATAAAATAAAATAAAATATTTTAATCTTTTATATAAGATTAGTCACCAAAATAAAGACAGAATTGGATTTGAACTGACACTAGGGGCATTAATTACAGAGACAAAGTGGTAAAGACATTCTATATACATACTGTATGTGAGAAAGAATTGCTGTATTAATAAGCTATTGTTCCCATCCTCACCATGATCTCATGAAGTGGGTTGTGTTAAGTGTTATTGACTAGAGCAAAGTCATTCAATGAACACTGTGATTCATTGTGTCCAGACATAATTTGCCATGTTTTATCCATTACATCTCACCATTCTGATCATTATCACATACCATTAATTTTCTTTGTCCCTTTTCCTATACCCTTTGTTTCAGAATGATTTTTCTTCTTCAGCACTCACTAATGTAAGGGTAAGGAGAGGGCCCTTGAATGTCAGGAACTGTCAAAGTCACTGCTTTCTACGCAAGACCAGTTGAAAAAAAGCCGAAATGCTGTGCTTAAGTAATTCCTGCTCATGTGTGATAGTACCATCACAAACTACTGCCGATAAGACCTTTCTACTTCACTGCACCACAAAGTATCTCATGCATTTTATATTTGTGTCTGAAATCACCAGCCCAGTGCATTATCTTGGAGTTTGAATATATCTGAAGGACAAGGTGTCTCCTCACATCTCTTTGTAGTGCTTACAGTCTTCAAGATTAATTACTCTTAACTGGCTAGTGGCATTCCATTCTTTTTTATTTCAATGACACCAAAGGCCAGATTCCAGCACATTGCAGGAAGACGTTGGAGCTAGTCTTTGCTAAAACAGTCAGGTAAATAATGAATGTGATTCAAAAATTTACAGAAGGGGTGCCAACTTTTGGAAGAACTGCACTTAGCCTTTAATCAGAATACTGGGAAGTAGATTCCAAATTGAAGAAGAAGAAAAAAGAGAGGTCAAATCAGAGCAATAGACTATTTAATTTAAATCTAACCTGAAATCTATTAAAGGATGTTAATATGATTATTTCATGTGCATTCTATCATTCATTCCCTTTTGTCAGTTTAGAAACAAGAATTTGTTGGTATCTCTTGAAGGTCCTTTAGGGGCTGTCTGTGACCCCCATCTTCTAAATTGGCATTGCTACTGAAGTTTTCTATTTAATTTTATGATATTTAAATCAAAGGACAAAATCTCTGAATCCAGTTGCATGTATGTAAACTATATAAGTATCCCTGTATGTGGAGAGGAATATACAGAATAACAGAGTGGGAAGGGATCTTGGAGGTACTGTAGTCCAACTCCTTGCTCAAGTAGGAGACCATATACCAGTGTTGGTGAACCTTTTTAGCATCGAGTGCCGAAATGGGAGCATGCATGCTTGTGGGGAGGAGCATAAAAGACTGGTGCGCGGGAGCACTAGAAACCACCTGGTCTTCTGGATTCTGGCGTGCATGCATGCATGAAGACCAGCTGTTCATGCCAGAAACCAAAAGCTTAGCTTCCCAGTGCATGCATGCATGCCAGGGAGCTGATCTTCTGGTTTCCAGCACTCCCGCATGCATGAAGTTCCTGAAGAGCAACGGGTGATGCCTGGCATGCCTGGAGAGATGGCTCTGCATGCCACTTCCGGCATGCATGCCATAGGTTTACTATCATGGCCCTATACCATTTTAGACAAATGTCTGTCCAGTCTCTTCTTAAAAGCCTCCAATGTTGCAGCACACATAACTTCTTGAAAACAAGTCATTCCATTGGTTAATTGTTCTTAAATGTTAGGAAATTTCTCCTTAAATCTAGGTTGCTTCTCTTTTTTATCATTTTCTATATATTGCTTCATGTCTTGCCTTCTGGTGCTTTGGAAAATAGGTTGACTTCTTCTTTGTGGTGTGTTGTATGTATATATGTGTTTTGCATGTATGATAATATAATATAATATAATATAGTATAGTATAGTATAGTATAGTATAGTATAGTATAGTATAGTATAGTATAGTAATGTAATGTAATGTAATGTAATGTAATGTAATGTAATGTAATGTAATGCAATGCAATGCAATGCAATACAATACAATATAAAATATAATGGCTAAAGTACAAACTTTTAATTAACTCATGAAATTCTTGAAAAATCTTGTTTTGCTTTATCTCTTGAGGTTTATCCTAATCTTATAAACTTAAAAAGAAAATAAAAAATAGATCTTTTTTAAAATGATGCTAAAAAAGCTATGGGATGATGAAGTATCACTTGTGTTGGAACTTCTGTATTATTTTTCCATGTATTCTCTTTCCTACAGGTTTAAATGGTTGCAGAAACTGGGCATGGCTAGTCTAGTGAAGAAAAGAACCAGGGGAGACATGATAGCAATCTTCCAATATTTGAGGGGCTGCCACAGAAAGGAAGGGGTCAAGCTATTTTCTAAAGTGCTTGTAGGCCAGACAAGGGATAATGGATGGAAACTGAACAAGGAGATATTTAACCTGGAAATAGGGAGAAACTTTCTGATAGTGAGAACAACCAACCCACGGAAGTTGTGGGAGTGCCATCGAGACTTTCAAGAAGAGATTGGACTGTCATTTGTCAGAAATGGTGTAGGGTCTCCTGCTTGGGCGGTGGGTTGGACTAGATGACCTATAAGGTCCCTTCCAACTCTGATTATCTGTTAACTTTTTCTACATGTCCCACATTCTAAAAGATCATTTGTGTATATTTTGCCAGAGACTCATTTGCTTTATCAGTATTCAGTCATTTCATTAACCTTTAGGTTTCAAGTGTACAAAATCTGTTTTTAATTACTTTACTCTTTCAAAGGCTTTGAGTCCTCCAAAAAGCTGCCTTACTGATTAGTGGTATACACCTGGTCCTTGCTAAGAAGATTGATAATTTATTCACATATTTTCCAGACTTCTTGTCCCTTCAAAAGGTTTTATGAGGGCCCAAGATATGAAACATTTGGCTGCAATTCTTTGACCTAACAATGGTTTTTGGGAATATGCATAGAGAATGTTCTTCCTAGAGAATATTCTTATTGTCATTGGATCTAGTAATGAGATTAAGCTGTTTACTTCAAAGACTTCCTCCCTAGAATGCAATTTTTACATGACTTAAGTCAGGAGAAGTCACTTGTTAATAGCAATGAAAGCACGCTCACCATCTGTTGCATATACCATTTCTCTTTATTATCCGAAATTGACAACAGGCAGAAAAAAAAATACGGATATTATAAATGCTAAAACTTTCATTCCATCACTCCTGTGTTTTGCTATGGGGGAAATTCACTCTAGCTTTAAAAGCAAAATCACTTTGTTTTGCAGATTTGAAACACAAATTAACTGTGCAGGAACGCATGGACTAATTAAAGCCAGAACTTAAAGTTGTGTATAAAATTCTGTGAAATTGGCCACTTTATTTCATGAGGATGATTTGCCCACCCTGGTAGGCAAACATCAATTGCCCGAGGCTCATCTATTTCTTTTGTTCATCAATTCAGAATCTTTGAAAGCAGCTATTTAGCAGCATTTTTAATGGAGGAAAAAGTTATACTTTTCTGAGTGTTAAAAAAAAGGGGGCTTCCGTATCAAAGTTAGCAAGTGGGAAATGTTATTGAAAGAGGCAACATTGATGAAGAGTGGCAAGTATGATTCAGAACGGTTTATTTCAAAGCCAAGTATTCCTCTTTATACTAAAGTTATTTATGTGTGCTTACTTTATCTGGTTAATTGTTTATGAGAACAAAACAGTTACTGTATTTGCAAAATAAATTCTGTGTAAGCAATTCACCATACCTGATTGTGGAAAGCACCGTTCCCTCCCAAAGAATAAAATATTTTGGGAAATATCAAAAAAAGGCAGGATAAAATATTTCCCCTAAAGGAGAAATTGGAGGGGGGTGCGGGGGCGGAATCTTAAGGAAGGCAGAAACCAGCTCCAGTTTCCCTGCCCCAAGCAGAAACTGAGGAGGCCAGCTTTTAGAAATGCAGATTTGGTAAACCATTCAGAAAGACTGGGTCAGAAAGAAACTCCAGATAAGCAACAAACAAAAGATTGACAAAATTAGCTGAGACAAACACCTAGGACAGTGATGGCAAACCTTTTGGGCAACAAGTGCCCAAAGTGCAAGCATGTACACATACCCAAAATATAACACGCACATGCCTCCACATGTGCGCATGCCCCACATTAATGCATGGGCCCCAACCCTTGTGCATGCGTGGCAGAGACCCAAAGACCAGTTGGGGCAACGGCATGTGTGCCCCCAGAGAGAGTTTTGTATGCCATAGGTTCACCACCATGGACCTAGAATTTACATTTCCCCTTTTGTCTATAGAGCCAGCCATGACCCTTAGATGACCCCATAGGAATCCAGAAGGTATAAAAACCTACCCACTCTCAACTCCATTTTGTCAGCTGCCCCAGAACCACAAAACTTGGTGGTTCTGTTCATCAATAAATAGACCTTGTTTCCAATCAGCCTCTAACCTACATTTTACTGTATTTTCAGTGTCTTTCACCCAGCTTGGAACTGAACCAGATGGATTTTCCTTTCAACATGATTATTTTGTATAAGACATACATTTAAAATAACCTGCCCTCTTCACTGAAAAAAAAAAGCTAAAATAGTCAAATTAAATGAATAGCGTTTAATACGCTTATAGAATTCAATTTATCTCAGGCTATGTGCAAAAAAGACTCAAGTGGCTGAAATGCTGCCTACGTCCCTTTACAAATCATAGAACTTGGTGAGACTTATAGATATGTGTAGTCATTAATAGGCTTGCATGATACTTAGCTTTTTTTTTGTCAAGTTACACTAGATGTAGAAGAAGGAAGGAATTTAATTCAAGGTTTTTATCAAGATGTAAGCAAAATGCTTGTAGACCACAATTTTGCTTCACTTGCACTCTTCACTTGATGTTCTTGCATTTTAAAGGAACAACAATAACAAAAGAAAAGGACTGTACAGCAATTCCGGATTTGAAGGGGAAAAGGTGATTTAGAGCCTGTCATATTGCCCTTGCTGGCACCTCCTTTAAATCAAATTAAATCAAGTGACGATCCCAGAGAAAGATGCAGCATCTTTAAGGACAGAGGTGACCCCTATACCCTTGCATGCTACAAATCATATTTTCCCCTTTGAATCCGGATCACTACACAAGCGTACCAAAGAATATTAGAGATGTAATAGTCTTCCACTCATAAACTAAAAGGTAGCCAGGAAGGAATATAAATGGATATTTTAGGGTTATCCAGGTCACTTTGATATCTGTGGCATTTTAAAAAGTTTTCTCTTCTCTTTACTTGCTTTGGATGATCAGAATATTTAGGAAATTGTGCCTGTGATTTTGCATAGAGAGACCTTAAAATGTTATTATTGCACTTTAGAGCAAGACTGCACAAAATAAAAAAGTAACAATAAAAAAAAATATCTAAGGAAATTCTCAGTCATTCAAGTCATGTCCCAAAGGTGCTTTTTCAGGAGGCAACTGGCCTTTCTTGTTTTTCTCTGAAGATGTTTCGTTTCTTATCCAAGAAGCTTTGGGATAACAATAAAAGACAAAATTTAAAAACTGCAGAAATGAACAAACCTAAGAAAACAAATAAAAAGACACCATCCTAAAAAGTGATTTCCCAATACTAAGAATCTAAATATGACTATTATCTATGTCAATATTACTAATTTACAGAAAATGTCTAATAATACTAGAATAGTATTTTATTGTTCTAACCTGAATTATATAGCAAACAAACACATATTGCTTCATTTTTCAAATAATAGAAAATATTAATCAATAATATTTAACAAAATAGATAACTCATATATTTCAAAACCAATGCTTAATATCTGTAATAGTATCACATTTCCAATTTCACAAAGTAATTCTTTTGCAACCATCCATACTCATACAGACATAATTCCTCAAAACAATAATGTTCAAAACTTTTCGGGTATAATAAAACATAACATTAACATCTTTAACTTTTAGGTATTTCTTTTATAATTCTACTGATTAAAATTCTAAAAAAACGTGTATATTTACAAATAAGAACTAGAAAGAAAGACCATTTTAGTATATATGAGCTGGCAATTTTTAGAAGGTATTTAGAATGTGAAGCGACAAAAGAGTTTGATACTTCACTGGACAGGCCAAATCAAAATGTTTGGTCTTTGGAAGGCTGTATTTCTTAAAATATGTGTTAATGTACTTTATGTTAAGCTAACTAGGGACCCTTGGAAGGCTATAACAGTCCAAGATAAAGAAACTATGCAATATACACAAGAATATGTGGGGGGGGAGAGGTCCACCTCTAGGCCCTTATTTGTGGGGTGCCTCAGGGGTCGGTCCTCTCCCCTCTCTTGTTCAACATTTATGTGAAGCTGCTGGGCGAGATCATCCGTGGTCTTGGGGTGCGGTGCCATCTGTACGCAGATGACACCCAGCTTTACATCTCCACCCCAGACCACCCCAACGATGCTGTGGAGGCTATGTCCCGGTGCCTGGAGGCCGTGCAGAATTGGATGGGCGGGAACAGGCTCTGACTCAACCCATCCAAGACTGAGTGGCTGTGGTTCCCAGCGCCCCGATATAGCCAGCTGACACCTTCGCTGGCTATTGGGGGAGAGATTCTGCCCCCTACAGGGAGGGCTCGCAATTTGGGTGTCCTCCTGGATGCACGGCTGTCTTTAGAAGACCATACTGCGGCCGTCTCCAGGGGTTTTTTTTATCAGGTTCGCCTGATTTACTAGTTGTGGCCCTTCCTGGATCGGGACGCTCTGCGCACAGTCACTCATGCCCTTGTCACCTCTCGCCTGGATTACTGTAACGCTCTCTACATGGGGCTTCCTGCGGGGAGCACCCGGAGACTCCAACTGATGCAAAATGCGGCTGCGCGGGTGATTATGGGGGCGTCGCGAAGCTCCCATGTGACGCCTCTCCTGCGCGAGCTGCATTGGTTGCCGGTGGCTTTCCGGGTTCGCTTTAAGGTTCTAGTTTTGACCTTTAAAGCGATCCATTGCATTGGGCCAGGCTACCTGCAGGACCGCGTTCTGCCGGTGATCTCCAACAGACCTGTGCGTTCCCACAGGGAGGGCCTTCTCCGGGTGCCGTCAGCTTCTATGTGTCGTCTGGCGGCCTCCAGGAATAGGACCTTCTCTGTGGGGGCCCCTGCCCTCTGGAATAGTCTGCCCCCAGAGATACGTACCAGCACGGACCTGAGAGCCTTCAGACATGTGTTAAAAACCTGGCTCTTCGAGCAGGCTGGCCTGGGCTGATATGAGATTTTAACCATCTCCCGTTTTAATTTGGTTTTAATTTGGATTTTAATTCGGGGTTTTTAAATACTTATGGGGAGGGTTGACTTTTAATTTAACAGCCCAAATTATTTAATTCATTTTAATTTTTGTATTCATGTGTTGGGGTAGAATTGGCTGTACACTGCCCTGAGTCCTTCGGGAGAAGGGCAGTATATAAATGTTTGATAAATAAATAAATATCCATTCCAATAAATTTAGGTCCCTCTATGACTTTCTATGTTCCTCTATCTTATTCCTTGTTTGTTACAAATTTTATAGCTCTGTACCAGAATAGTAATTGATTTTATGTAGAATTATGGCATCATTTACTTTTTTTAGGCTGAGCAATATTAGGACAACATGTGACATGCATTGGTCCATCCATCCATCCATTATCTGTCTGTCTGTCTGTCTGTCTATCTCTACCATCTATCATCTAATTTAGAAAAAAATATAAGAATAACATTTTGTTATTGATTTTCTGAATATTATGCTGCTTATAAAACAATCCACTTCAGGTTCATGAAACTGACATAAATGAATGAGCTGAGACACCTCCAGAAGCATACAAAATGTTATGGATCAATTCCAACTTGCCCAAAACATGGAATTTAAAATCTCAATGACATTGTTTGGCAACCAATTTTAACAGGGGAAAAGTCAACGGCACTTTCAGTTTTGCCCATTTAAATTTGGGTTAGATATTTGAGATTCTTCCCAAATAAGCATTGTTCAAAAATGAGAAATGGCCAGAAAAGAATCAAATCAAAATTAAAAGCCATCTGACCCTTTTTTCAAGGGGAATTTCTAATTGTTAAACCAACAAGCAGACATTCCTAGGCAAAGGAGACAGTAGTGGGATAGTCGCCATAAATATGCATGTCCCTGTGAACTTTTTCATTTAATGCAGAAGGGTTGACTGCTCTGAATTCCAAAGAACATTTTGTGAACTGTTATTTATTATAAAATTTATTATCTTCCAAAGGGAAAGTAACTTTGCATTTTAGAGACTTCTGGCACAATAATGATTAGACTATTAAAAACCACACCAATTCCATATATGGCTCAGGTTCACCATTATATAATAGGCACACACGCCTCAAAGAAGGAAAGCTAGGAATCTGAGCTCCCCAATCATGACAGGATAACAGAGTTGGAAGAGATTTTGGAGCTTTTCAAGTCCAACTTCTGCTCAAGCAGGAGTTCCTATATTCCAGACAAGTGATTGTCCTGTCTCTTCTTAAAAGTCTCCAGAGATGGAGCGTGCATAATTTTTGAAGGCAAGCTTTTCCATTGATTAATTGTTCTCAGTGTTATGAAATGTCTCCTTAGCTCTAGGTTATTTCCCTCCATTGTTTTTTGTCTTGCCTTCTGGTTTGGAAAATAGGTTCATACATAAATATGACTTTAGGTATATTTATCCCTACACAGATGACGTTACAATGGGATAGGCAGTCTACCTTTCCTCAAACTCACAGACCAAGGGAATACAGATGTTACATCACGTCAAGCCCCAATGTGCAGAATTTTACATAACTAAACTTTCCCTTCCCTACAGGAAGTAATAGGTTTTGCACAGAGTGTTTCCTATGCAGCCCTTCCAGTTACATTGGCTATCAGAAAGCACCATATTAATAATTTGATCCTTGTTGTAATCATCAGATTGGCTACTTAGGTCTGAAGATTTCAAATAAGGATGAAACCAATAACCTGCTATCTCATAGTGGTTGGAGCAATTGTAAATGCCCTAATGGGGCATCCTTATCCTGCCATAAGCCTAAGTGTTCTTATTCCAAAGGTACTATGTTCTGCAGTCAAATTTATTTATTTAAATCAGCTTTAATTCACATTAGAATTGAAATCTTTTTCAATCAGTTTCTTGTCTTTTTTCTTTCCTTTTTTTTTTTGGTTCTACATGTTCCTTTGTCCTTATCATATGAAGTGTCTTCCTGAACAGAGAAGGTTTTCCCTCCACATTTGAAAGCAACCAGAAAGACACCAGGCGAGCATACTCATTGCTGAAGCTTTGACCCAAACTCCTGTCCTCTTTCAGCTACTCATATTCATTACCACAACCTCATTTACTCACTTTAAGTAGCCTCCTCTTCTATTGCTGACTCCTTAGCAACTCGATAATGACAGATCCTTTATGCTTGTCCCCATCCCTCTTTGAAGTTATATCCCTAGCTTCTCTTCTGTTGCCTTCTTTCAGTTTCATTATTGGTATCTCATGACCATTTATTCCACTTTCAATAGCATGATCCTTTATTATCCTGTGCTCTAAAAAAAAAGCTTACTGAGTCCCTCGATTCACGGGAAACGGAATGCTCTCACAAATAACATTTTAGTCACCAGGTGAAAACCTTATGATTTTGACAGACACATTCGAAAAGAGGCTAATTTGTTCTTTTTAAGGAGATTGGGTTGCTTCCAATAAAGCTTCATTAGTTAGCTAGTTTATTACCATTGCTTGTTTTTTTTTTAATTAGCCACTTGAATGGCAAAATTGCATCACTTTTCCATTTCATTTAAACTAAAGAAGTAGGAATGTTGTTTGAAGACCTTTAAGACTTGCTACCATTTAGTCAAGACAAGGCACTGATTGATGGATTGCCTATATACTTCTGGACAAGTCAACCTGTGGCAATTATATTTTATGAATTTTGGCAATGGATCTGCTTTGACTATCCAGGCTATCCAAACCTTTTTCAATCCTGGCATCCAATTTCCAACTTCCCAAAACAGACCTATATGACTTCTCTATATAAAAAAAGCCTTTTATTGTAGAATATCAATCTTTAGACAATTTTTTTTTAACTGGTCTTCAATATCTTTCTGCCTTCGAGCAGGATTTTCCAGGGATAGGGTAGATCTAAAAACGAAGATAGTGGTCACTATCATGCAATTTAACTCATCCACAACACATGTACAAAGAGGCAAAATCTCATGCTTTCTTTTGTGACTGCTATCTTGCTCTTTTTAAAATATACTTTTATTAAAAGTTTTTTTAATTATAAAATACAAATAAATATTTAAAACCAAAACAATTGAAAAAGAGGAAGGAAAAAAGATTGAGGACAAAGAGCAAGGGATGGGGAAATCAATTTTAAAAAAAGCAACAGAGCAGTAACTTTCACCTTTTTTCAGTGCAGTAAGATGCATCATAAAGTTACATCCAGGGGTGAGATTCTACCAGTTCGCACCTATTTGCTAGAACCGATTGTTAACATTATAAGCAGTTTGGAGAACCGGTTATTAGAAGAAATTACTGGCCTAATCCTGTAAGGAAGGCAGGAAGGAAACATTCTGGTGTTGCTTACAGAAACAGCCTTTCTGTTAACCCTTATTACATTCTTGGCAGGACTAGACGTCCTGTCTCAGGAACATTTCTGGAGTTTTTTTCCCCTCCTTGTGTGGAGTGATCATTCAAAGTTACAATGGCACTGAAAAAAGTGACTTATGACCATTTTTCACACTTACGACTGTTGCAGCATCCCTACAGTCATGAGAGGCCGGGCGAGGAGATGCGTGCCTCGATGTGAGTGATATTGATAACATGACCATCAAGCCACATCTACTACCTAAGTCATGACCACAGAACCGGTTGTTAAAAATTTTAAATCCCACCCCTGGTTACAGCACCAACTTCTTAGTTATACCAGATACTACTGTTAGCCAATTTATAGCAACAACCCACTTAACTATCAAAAACAAAAATCATTTTTTTTCTCTTTCATGCAGAAAGTCTAGAAGTGGTTTCAAAATAGCCACAAAACTATTTACATTTTTGTCCCTAATTAATGCAGTCAACTTGACCATCTCTACAAGCTCCATCATCTTTCCACCATTACTCCACTGTGTGAATTAATGTTCTTCCCATTTCTGGGTTTATAGAATTCTTGCAGCCATCAACATATATAGCAACATGGTTACCTTGACATTACTGATGTTCCATGGATAGAATTGGGCTTCTAGGCTTAATTCTAAAATTGATCTTATTTATTTATATGAATTTCATTTATCTTTGGTATTTCCTCTTTTAAAATGTAAAGAGAATTAAATTCTCTAAATTATCTATAGAGAATTAAAATATTCTCAGGATATATTACTATTCATTGAACAATAGATACCCAGTTTCTTCTTCAATGCTGGAATAGACTTCTACCGTAGTTTTAAGGTGCATGAAAGCTATATTAGTGTCTGCCATTGCTACTACATCAATAAAAGGTATGATGTTATTCTAAACAAGTGTCAGAGCCTCAAAATAAAATTCTCTTCAGTGTTTCCTCTGGGTTTAATTTATTCCATAGCATGATTGTATTCTTAATTCCAAGAAAGCATATTCATGCAAACAGAATGAAAAGCAGGTGCTGTTTTCAGCATCAGCTAGAAAAATAAATGAAAAATACTAACCATTAAGAAAGAGCAGAAAGGAAGTAAGTGTTCTGTTTCTTTCAAACACATAACATTTAAAAGATCCTATTTGATATTTGGTATTTTGCTCATAGCACCTGTTTTATATGTTATTATCCATTGTCATAATCACAACTCTGCTTTTTGCACATAGATTGACTTGACATTTTCAGCAAAGTTTACCTTCTACTCCACACCAAAGCAGGTAAATTCTATTTGGATTACACATGGAATATTTTTCCCCCGAGTTCAAACCCTAATTTCTTAAGTTATTTCAAAAGAAACCCATTGATATTATTAATTGATTTTATACATGTCAATAAAAAGGATTGTTTCAAAATGAGGAAAGAAAATTGCAATCAGATTTTCTATTATTATAGCCTGGCTCAATAAAATTTAGTTCTAATCTTCTTATTGAATCTGCTTTCTGATCAACTTTGAAAAGCTACCATTTTGTGAGCTTTTTGGGACTGTAAGCACACAACAAATGTCCATTTTAGGCTAAATCGAAGCTTGAGAAAAATAAATGGTGGGTTGCTGGCCCTTGGTTGCATTGGATGAATCCTCACTCAACCAAATAGATATATATCTCCAGGTTGTTTCCGGGTACCTAGACAATATCTAGTTGGTTTTTTTTAGGAGAGTCTTAATCAGGAGTGGGCTGCTGGGGGTTCGCAGGGGTTCGGAAGAGCCCCTAGGTAAGATTCTGTGCAGTTCAGAGAACCCCCAAATCCCACCCCTGGCTGGCCCTGCCTGTTGTGTACTGACTGAAGTCTTCACTCAGGTCCGTGTTTCTGGCAGGAAACACGGACCACTGCCATTGGCTGATGCTGTTTGACAGCCGGCTATAAAAGGAGCTGTCAAACAGTATCAGCTGTTGCCTCTCCAGCTGGCTGCCGAGTCAGCGTGGTAGTCGCGGCAACCCTTTATTCTGTAAATAAAGTTAAAGCTGAAGTTGCTCTGGTTGTCTGCCTCAGTGATTCCACCGCTCCACAACACTGCCCACCCCACCTCTCCCCTCCCAGGAGTCCCCATGTGGCCGACAGGTAAGTGCAGGGCTTGTGTGGAAGTTCAGGAAGGGCAAAAAGCAGGCCTGCCGGAAGTTCAGGAAAGGCCGGAAATGGGCTCATTTCCAGCTTCCAGAGAGCCTCCAGAGTCTGGGGAGGCCATTTTTGCCCTTGCAGAGGCTCGAGGAAAGCCTCCGTAGCCCTGAGAAGACAAAAATGCCCCCTTACTGTGGTGCAGGAGGCTGAGTAGACCACACACACCATGGCCGCGCCCACCCAGCAATTGGGCAAAGAAGCCTTTGCTAAAAATTTTGAAATCCACCCCTGGTCTTAATTCCACTGGATTAGAGACTATACCTCACTTCCAATTCTCACTTATATTCACAATATTCACAAGTCCATTTTTTCTCAGTGTTGCATAAATCGCATTCAACTTTTATTCTTCCTATTTATATTGCATTGGTGAGTCAGCGATTGTTCCAATATTTTTTCAGTATTGTTGCAAAGTAGGTATCTATTAAACTTAAACATTCTGCACTTAGGAAATAGAACTCAAAATCACATGGACAGAATGGAGAATACCTATTTTATAGCAGTATTAGAAAACAAATTGGAACAGTAATTGAATCACTTGAATTTTGTTGTATTTAGCATGCGGCTGTATTGTGTCAAACTCCGGGCTAAGGAATATTTGTCTCCATTAGCTTTAAAAGAAAAAGAGACTGAACATCAGTAGAAAATTATGTTTTAATACTCCGAATGAATTTGCGTTAAATTAGGTTTCATAGTGTAATTCACCTGTACTTATTTTGTAAGAAATCTATCTTAAACTCATTTGGGAGTAAATGTATTTCTGACAATCAGCATTTTTGATAGGGCTACACATCAATCCACATTGGATTATATATGTGAGTATATTGACAGCATGCACACCAATGTATATTATGAATCATGTTATGCCTCTTAAATCTGAATTGATTTATAGTGTAGGCAGAGCAATCAGCTAACAGGACATCACTTTTTCCAGTATCTTAAAACCTAGTTCTAAGACCTTCCTTCAAGTATATCCTTATAGTACAAATTTAACAGCACTAGTATTCCATAAAATACCGTGCTTCATTCCAAAAATTAGTTTTAACAAAATGATGCAATGACCTATAGTACAGAGAGTTTATAGCTAATCCTCAACTTACAACCATTCATGTAGGGAGAGTTCAAAGTTACAATGACACTGAAAAAGTGACTTATGACATTTTTCACACTGTAGGACAGTCTATGTCTATCTATCTATCTATCTATCTATCTATCTATCTATCTATCTATCTATCATCTCTTCTCTCTCTCTATCATCTACCTACATACCTGACTCTGATTTTATTACAGAAATCAAAGCAAAACAAATAAAAAAGAAAAGTGAAAGGAGAAAGAAGGAAGAAGGAAGGAAGGAAGGAAAGAAAGAAAGAAAGAAAGAAAGAAAGAAAGAAAGAAAGAAAGAAAGAAAGAAAGAAAGAAAGAAGGGAGGAAGGAAGGAAGGAAGGAAGGAAGGAAGGAAGGAAGGAAGGAAAAAAGAATGATTTCTTTCCAATTTTCTTTACAGCAGTTAAAAATGCATTTATATTTTATTACCCAAGGTTACATCGTGGCTCCCTTGTGCTCATATTCTTCCATGTCAAATCATCAAACCTTTAAAACACAACATTTGAATGGATGAAAAATGAAATGTTTTCTTCTTCTTCCACAAGGAAAAAACAAAAGTGTCCAGTTGCCTTTTCAAAAAGCACTTTTGAGACAGCTATGACCTGGATGACTGAGAATCTCCACAGACAGTTATCCAAGATTTATAAAGGCAGTTCAAATTTATGTTGGAAATTTGGAGAGCATGGTCATTTTATCATTCTTAGTGGACTTGTTAGAAAGCCAGAACATTTTGGTTTGAAACACATATATTGATATAAGGAATTTTAAATAGTAAAATGTGACTGAAATCAGAACTGTTTTTGTTGGGATGGATGGACAGACACAAAAAAGCCAAGGTACAGTAGATTGTGTTTATATATCACCATTGCTGTAAGACAATTACGCGCACAAAAATGGAAAGATTTTAAAATTGTTGGTGATGATAAGGAATCTAGCAGAGATGGCAAAATTATCTTTTTTGCTGGGGATAGATTAATTACTGTATTTATTAGCAACCAGAAACCCCTTTATGGATTTTTTGCTGAAAAAGAAAAAAAAACTGAATGGATGATTTTTACAGATTTATTAATTAAAAAGGGTAATTATGAAAAGAAGGAAACTTTATTGTAACCCTGGAAGGGATAAAATATAAATGTATTTACAATTGCTGTTAAGAAATAACCACTTACTTATTATTCTTTCTTCTTGTTCCCCCTCTGTTTTCTAACTCCTTTTATTTATTTCTATTTCATTTCTCTACTACCTTCCCCAGTTCTCTTATTTTTAACTTACAATTTGTATTCTGTATACACAAACATAAGCATACACACATATACACATACTTCAAATCCACACTGGGAATGACTGAGTGAAATTCTAAATCTTCAAGGACTGTCCAATCAATGTGTCAATTTCTCTTATCTTTAATTTAAATTTTGTAAAAAGCAAAAGATTTATACGATCTGAAAAGAAACCAGAGTATGGAACAGAAATCATAAATTAACAAAATCAGTAACATACAAAGAAAATGCATATAAAATGTTTTACATGTGGCACTTACCCACTTCGAGATTAGCGAAAATGTACCCTAAACTGAATCCCACATGTTGGAAATGTAGAAAAAAAGAGGGAACATATTATCATATGTGGTGGTCTTGCTCAGAGGCTCGAAAATATTGGCTTAAAATCCAAAATTGGCTACAGGAAATTACCAATGAACAATTAGATTTAGAACCAGAGCTCTTCCCATTGGGGATCTTCAAAAAAAATATGTAAAGACTATAAAATACTTATTACTACATATATTGACTGCAGCCAGGATTGCTTTTGCTCAGTGTTGGAAACAGTCATTCACACCTGTAGAAGAACTGGTTATACAAAAGTTATGAATTGTGCTGAAATGGATAAATTAACGTTGAGTTTAAAAGATGAGGAATCTTCAATATTTTATAAGGTATGGGAACAATGGTACAATTGGATAGATCGGAGACAGACTAAAGATAGATGATTATTAAATATAGAACATAGATAGAATAAGAATATAGTTATGTATAAATTATTACTATCGCACAAATGATTGTTATATAACAATGCACCACAAACAGCTGTTATTGAATTATATACATTTTAATGTTTTTATGTAATAAAATTCAATAAAGTTTTCTAAAAAAAAAATTAAATTTTGTATTGTATTTACACTCAGAGAGAGAGAAGGAGACAGAGACAAACACATACACTCCAAGACCACACTGGGAAGGCCTGGGTGAAATTCTAAGTCCTTAAGAACTGTCCTATTCATGTGTCTCAAACAAAGTTCAAGGAAGTCAATAGTCAAGAGAACAGCATCCCAACAAAAAAGCCCCTTCCATTAAACAGCCAATATCAGCACCTGTAACAGTGATGGCTAGCCATTTTTGGCTCCCATGCCGAAAATTGTGCTCGCATGCTCCCATGCCAGCACCCAGAAGACAATGTGTGTGCCCCTGTGCATGTGTGCATGACCCCTGTGCATACTGTGCATCTCTGCACATGCGCGCACATCTCTTACGCCCCCCCAACTCCCCACATGTGCGCCAGATACCCAACAATCAGCTGTTGGACAGGCGGTGCACACGCATGCACAATGTGGCTCTTCTGGGTGACCTCTCGTGTTCTGGCAGAAGTGGCTCTGTGTGCCACTTCCGGCATGCATACCATAGGTTCGCCATCATAGACTTATATCCTTGTTTTTAATAAGAATTTTTTTGTTTAATCCTGTGCTTTACATTGTCAACAAGCCTCTGATTCTTCCTGTGATCTCTGTATGAACTTGCTCCAAATAACCTTAGGAGTTCTGAACACTCCATTTTCACTGCTTTTCTGGCCTTTTCAGTTACAAACTTGTGGACCTGGTTGCACCCAGTTGGACTTCCTCCCTGTCTTGACAAAACTTCCTCCTAGTCTGTCCCAAATTTCTCACATTTAATTAAACCTAAATCATTACTCATTTTAAAAAAAGTTTAAGCAAGTTTAACAATTTTACTGATAAAAATTATCTTCAATATATGTATGGGAAATGGGTGCATCCAAGATAATAAATTAATTTAAAGTCTATTTAAATTAAATTGAGATATTCCCGTGTAAAATTGAGACTATCTGGGCAACGTTTTGACGAGATCCCATTTGCCATCTTCAGGCTGGTGCTTTCAGCTTTGTGCGAGCAAAGCGTGATCTGAGCTGCTGTCTCCCTATATATACTGGTGGGGAGGTTGGCTGTGTTGTCATTTCTTGATTGGTTGATGGAGTTGATGTTTGCAGATTGGCTGGCTTTTTCTTAAGAACATGTGTGGCTGAGCTATTGGCCGTGTATCTATCCACCTCCTGTGTTGTAACGACTTGGGTAATGGGCTGTGTGATGACCTTCTGAGTTCTAATCTTGTGACCTACTGGGTCTTGTGCTATAATCTCCTGGGTTGTAATGACCTGGGTAATGGGCTGTGTGATGACCTTCTGAGTTTTAATCTTGTGACCTCCTGGGTCTTGTGCTATAATCTCCTGGATCGTAATGACCTGGGTAATGGGATGTGTGATGACCTTCTGAGTTTTAATCTTGTGACCTCCTGGGTCTTGTATTGTAATCTACTGGGTTGTTGGCTGTGTTGCAACATCCTGAGGTTTTGTGGTCTAGCCTCCTGAATTCTGTGATGTGATATCCTGAGCGGGTGGTTGTGATGTCACCAGATTAGAACTCAGAAGGTCATCACACAGCCCATTACCCAAGTCGTTACAACACAGGAGGTGTATAGACACACAGCCAATACCTCAGCCACACATGTTCTTAAGAAAAAGCCAACCAATCTGCAAACATCAACTCCATCAACCAATCAAGAAATGACAACACAGCCAACCTCCCCACCATATAGGGAGACAGCAGCTCAGATCATGCTTTGCTCGCACAAAGCCTGAAGATGATGAGTGGGATCTCGTCAAAACATTGCCCAGATAGTCTCAATTTTACATGGGAAAAGACCCGAACACATCAAGACCTGCACACACACACACACACACATATATAAAATATAAGTTCAACTTATATTTTATAAGTTCATGGGTGTGTGTATGTAAGTATATAATTTCAAAGCTGCAACTGAACTTACATTTTATAGACTATTTAATTCTATTTCTTTTTCTAAGGGTCAATGTACAATAAGATTTCTTATTCTCCCCCACTCTCTTTGTATAATAAACACTCACACAAGGTTCATATTGTGATGCACTAAGGACATTTAAAGGGGAAAAAAGCTTTGTAATTGGCCAAAACAAAAATTGTCCTTTTTTAGGACATGTGTAACCACGTTTTGCATATCTATAAAAGCAGAGGTGAAGAAGTGAACAGTGCATCAGGAATTGCTAATAACTTAATAAGCTTTCAGTTAACAGCATGCACCTCCTGGTATTTGAACATAAATCCTGGCATATCAAGAAAGACAAGAGAGGAAGAGGAAAAAATAAGAAATTAAATATGGGACAGGCCAATCTGAATTTGGTTTTCATTCTCAAATGTGTGTAATATATTACTTCTGACAAAAATGACCACAATGCTTTGCAATATTTCAAAGTGTTTTCAAACCATTTCTCAGTAAAGCTGGTATTTGTTCGTGCAAGCAAGGTTTAATATTTAGCTTGCAAAATGTAAACAATAAAGAAGTTGTGTAACGTTTTCATGCAGTACAAGAATGAAAACTAATTCCAGAAATGCTCAATCTTTTGTTTGAAGTCTAAAATTGATTCAGTTGGCTCTGAATCAACGTTAGCATAACAGGGCACTAACATGACCTGGCATTGTTACCTTTGTTTCCTTTTCATCATTCTTCAGCCCTTAAGTACAAAAGATGGAATTTAGCCCTAGGGAAACTGTTAAAGTAATATTTTGTTCCTTATTATGATGTTGTTCCAGAGTAACCCCAAGGTATAAGAAATCTGTAGGACCTTGTCACTTTGGAGGGAAATCAAGTGATTGGCAGGGCCTGAGAAGGAGATCTTAGGATAAACAGCCATGGCTGAGGGTGAATAAAGATTGGGAATGAAAACTGTAAATCTTATGGCAGATGGTTATCGAATGGCTGAAGGGTGGACAGAGAAGATTTATAGGTTTGGAGATAGGAAGAGGTCCATAATGGAAGTGATTGATACATTACTTGTTGAAAAACAGTCTTGAGGTGCACATGAAATGTTGGAACACAGTTGCAGGGTCATATAATGTTCTATTTTTCCATTGTCTCTAAATAAATAGTTTGTATGCACGGAAACAAAGGTGATTAATCAGCCATATGCCAAGATATTCTAGGATAAGAAAGTGACCAGATTTTAACAAGACATTTAAAAAAATGTCTTTGCATATGCAGAAAAGTAGAAGATTAATCATATAAGGCAAAATAATATTTTAAAAGGGAGAATTGGACACATTATGTTATGCATCTTTTAACAGTTCCTGCACCAGAGACAAAAATTCTTGTGTATCTAATCACACTGGGCCAGATAAAGTATTTAAATTCAAATTCAAATATTTCTTGCTGAATGAAGTTTTCTGTACCTGTAGGCCACCTCTATTTATTATTTATATAAACACAAGGTAAAACTACTGCTAGTATTTATTTGAAGTTATTCTAATCACACTTTTTTCTTTACAAATTTCTTCTTCTTACCCACCTTCTAATTATCTCTTGTATTCTACATCTCTGTCTATGCGTTCTCAAACAATACATCACGGATAGTTATTATTTTTTGTATGTTATTCTGACTCTGAACTTTTTTTTAATTAGAAAAGATTCGCAAATTATATTTATCCTATTCCAAGCGGTTTTAGTCATTTTAATGACCGAGAGATATCTACTTAACTCATTTAAACATTTTTAAACAAAGAATTTAATTCTGCTAGCACACTTTGCCTTGGATTTTCTTGATTAGAAGCAATCAACTGACAGATATTTGGCTAATGACTACAGAGAACAATTTTTATTGAAGACCCATATACTAAGTTCCCTAAGAAAAATAAATTCTCTGTAATGTTAATTGCATTTCAGCAACATATCACTGTCATTCCTATTTAAATCTTAATCAGTTTTTTTTTTAAATAAAGCTTCAGGATAGCTTTTCAATTACTTATATCTCATATATATCATAGACGCACACACACAAAAACATATTTAGATATAATTGTGTGTGTGTGTGTCTGTGTGTGTGAAAGAGAGAAAGAGAGAGAGAGAACATATACATATATATTCATGAAGATATATACCATTTAATATGTTTCTTTCCTATGTTCTCCAATAGCAAGAACCTTGATTTCCTGTTCCCACTGATCAAAAGATTGAAACGCATCCCCCAACCATTGGAGAAAAAGGAAGATATTTATTTAAAATGTATTTAATAATGGTTAATTTTTTGAGGCGATTGCATGTATTTAATAATGGTTAATTTTTTGAGGCGATTGCAGTTGAAAATCACCTATTATTTTGTCAGAGTGATTGCTCCAGCAAAACTATGTGCATTGTATTTTTAGGAAATGTTAATTGGATAGATTCCCTCTAAATGTAAAATAAATGAATTTCTCCCACAAATCTGTAGAGAACATTCAGTTGAGATGAGAGAAAGAGAGAGAGGAAGTCCCTAAATAATAGGGAAATTGAAATCAACAGCACTGTGAACAAGTTATCTTTTATCTAAAATAATTTGTGATTAATGTTGATGCACTGAATAAGGGATAGTGAACATATAATACCAATCTTACAATACTTGCAGGGCAGTCGCAGAGAAGAAGGGGCCAATTTATTTTCCGTAGCACTTGAGGGTAGGACAAAAACCAATGGGTGGAAGCTTGTCAGATCTGGAACTAAGGCAGAATTTCCTGACAGTGAGAGTAATTCAGCAATTGCCTCCTAGAGTTGTGGATGCTCCTTCACTGGAGATTTTCAAGGAAGGTTTGGACAACCATTCACGTGACGTATCAGGACTTTTTTCCCCTTCGCTAAACCAGTTGGGGGTGGGGCCAGCATATGATGTATCCGGCCCTTGGGCTGTGACTTTGACACCCCTATAATAGGCCAAGTGATTTTTTTTTTTCCTTAGTGGTGCACAAAAATGAAAAACACCCACAATGTTATTTACATTTCAGCTGTGGATATGTTTATTGCTTACCTAAATGCCCATCATGTCAGATTTCAGCAGTCAGATCATGTTCAGATGATCTTAAATTAATTAAAAATTATCCGAATTTATAACTACTATTTTTAGGGCACAAACCGCCAGATTTTGAAACTCTGTAATCAGAATTCCTTGTTTATGTTAGGCACTTCCATTCCCTAGAAGCCTTAACAATTGTTGTGACTATAGATGATGAAATTGTTGAGAAAACCATTGTTGGAGCCTTGCCAAATCCTTAAAATGATCAACTATTTTAACATTTTGAGGAAAAGTGCTTGGCTTGCACTGACATACCTTGCTTACTGTGTTTTCCACACCCAAAAAGGGTCATTTTCCAAAGATATTATCAATAAGTTTCAGTATTAAATTATGATAGCTTCTTTTATATTTATCTATGAGGAGCTTCAGGTTCCTGGACAACAAGAGAAACTTAATTTAAATTGTGCAACAGGGATACAAAAGGTATTATCCAGGGAAAGAATGCAGCCTACCAGCATCAATTTAGCTCCCCAAAGTGTTTAGAAGGCCAAATATTTATTTATTTTATTTATTTGTCAATTTGTCAATTAAATAAAAATATTTAGTCTTTTTTGTAGGAAGGGGAGAAGATTAAGGACTTACAAATATTTAAGGCATCCTCTTCTGTCCTCATTACACATTACTCTATGTGCAGCTTGACATGCAGCTAAACACATCTATCCTCCAATAAAACAGACCAAGTGTAGAGATCAGGACTCTTTATTAAAGGAACAGGATGGGTGAAACTGGGAAAAATAGAAATACATATAATAAGAACCCAAATACAAGATAAGCAGTGTTGAATTGCTGGTGCACATACCAGTGAACAAATACAGGTAAATCTAACTCTCACCAGTAATGCTGTTGTGTATAGGATGTGGATTTTTGTCATCAGGTGAACATGTGCCATGGATTAGGCTGGATTCTTCCTGGTGCTTGTTTCCTTCTGAATGCTAAAGGAAATGGAGTCTGGCTTCCCAGGATGCACTTGTTTTGGGAGTGAGGGTTTAGGTGGAGGTGACCGTTAAAGGGCCAGGTCAGCTTCCAAACAACACAGATTGGTATTTGGCCTGGCTATTATTTTATTATTATTTTTTTTTTATTAATTACATTTATATACCGCCCTTCTCCCAAGGGACTCAGGGCGGTGAACAGCTCATCTAAAAACCCCACAAAAATACAAAAGTTAAAAAATAATTAAATATTTAAATCAGCTGCTGACTAAAATTAGGAAACCCTCCCCCCACCCTTAAAAACCCAAATTTAAATTTAAAAATGGAGATCAAATTTAAAATCATTATCTCAGCCCAGGCCGGCCTGCTCAAAGAGCCAGGTCTTTAACGCGCGCCTGAAGGCCCTCAGGTCCGTGCCGGTACGGAGTTCCGGTGGCAGAGTATTCCAGAGGGCGGGGGCACCCACAGAGAAGGCCCTACTCCTTGGCGCCGCCAGACGACACATAGCGGCCGACGGCACCCGGAGCAGACCCTCCCTGTGGGAACGCACCGGCCTGTTGGAGAGCGTTGGCAGAATGCGGTCCTGAAGGTAACCTGGTCCCATGCCATGGGTCGCCCTAAAGGTCAAAACTAGAACCTTAAAGCGAACCCGGAGAGCCATCGGCAACCAATGCAGCTCGCGCAGGAGAGGCGTCACATGGGCGCTACGCGACGCCCCCATAATCACCCTCGCGGCTGCATTTTGCACCAACTGGAGTCTCCGGATGCTCCCCGCAGGGAGCCCCATGTAGAGGGCGTTACAATAGTCCAGGCGAGAGGTGACAAGGGCCTGAGTGACCGTGCGCAAGGCGTCCCGATCCAGGAAGGGCCGCAACCGGTAGATCCGACGGATCTGATGAAATGCCCCCCTGGAGACGGCCGCGATGTGATGTTCAAGCGACAGCCGTACATCCAGGAGGACTCCCAGGTTGCGAGCCCTCTCTGTGGGGGGCAGAACTTCCCCCCCAATAGCCAGCGAAGGTATCAACTGGCCATATCGGGGCGCCGGAAACCACAGCCACTCGGTCTTGGATGGGTTGAGCCGAAGCCTGTTCCCGCCCATCCAGTCCCGCACGGCCTCCAGGCACCTAGACATAGCCCCCACAGCATCGTTGGGGTGGTCCGGAGTGGAGATGTACAACTGGGTGTCATCTGCATACAGATGACACCTCACTCCAAGACCACGGATGATCTCGCCCAGCGGCTTCATGTAAATGTTGAACAGGAGGGGAGAAAGGACCGACCCCTGAGGCACCCCACAAACCAGGGGCCTAGAGGTGGACCTCTCCCCCCCCGCCAACACGAATTGCGAACGGTCAGAGAGGAAGGAGGAGAACCATCGAAGGACGGTTCCACCAATCCCCAACCCCTCCAACCGTCGCAATAAGATACTATGGTCGATAGTATCAAAAGCCGCCGAGAGATCTAATAGGACCAGGACAGAGGAGAACCCTCTGTCACGAGCCCTCCAGAGATCATCAACCAACGCGACCAATGCCGTCTCAGTGCTATGTCCAGGCCTGAAGCCCGATTGGAACGGATCGAGGTAAGTTGCTTCCTCCAGGTACCGGGGGAGCTGACGTGCCACCACACTCTCAACAACCTTCGCCACGAAGGGAAGGTTGGAGACTGGACGATAGTTGTTTAAAATAGCTGGGTCCAGGGAAGGCTTCTTGAGGAGGGGGCGCACCACCGCCGCCTTCAGGGCGGTAGGGAGCACCCCCTCTCTCAAGGAAGCGTTGACAATCCCCTGGAGCCAGCCTCGTGTCGTCTCCCTGGCGGCCGAAACCAACCAGGAAGGACACGGGTCCAATAAACAGGTGGTGGCATTCAGACCCCCCAGCAACCTGTCCACACCCTCAGCGGTCACAGGATCGAACTCCCCCCAGATAACATTCTCAAGACCTGCCCCGGACACCTCCCCCGGGACCACCCAATTGGAGTCGAGCCCCTCCCGAATCTGAGCGATTTTATCATGCAGAAATCGGGAAAACTCCTCTGCTCTACCCTGCAAGAGGTCATCCCGCGCTCTCGGTTCAAGTAGAGAGCGGGTCACTCTAAACAGGGCGGCAGGCCGATTTTCTGCTGATGCAATAAGGGCGGAGAAATACGAAGATTTCGCCGCCCCTATCGCCACAAGGTAAGCATAATATGAGATCTCGCCACAAGGTAAGCATAATATGAGATCTCACCTGTGTTCGGTCAGACTCAGAACGACTCGCCCTCCAAATGCCCTCTAGACGTCTTTTCCGGCACTTCATCTCCCGCAGCTCCTCCGTATACCACGGAGCCAAGCGGGATCTGTGCCGGGTCAGAGGTCGCAGGGGCACAACTCGATCTAGAGCCCCGGCGGCCAACCCATCCCAGGTGGCCACCAGGTCACCAGGCGAGCTGTGAGCCAGAGACTCAGGAAATGGCCCAAGCTCCCTCTGGAACCGTTCCGGGTCCATCAGGCGCCTGGGGCGGAACAATCTAAGTGGCTCCGCCTCCCTGCGGTGGGGGGTGGCGGAACGGAAGTCCAACCTGAGGAGGGAATGATCTGTCCATGACAGGGGTGTGATGACTAAATCCCCAAAAATACAGTCATTCAACCACTGCCCAGAGACAAAAATCAGGTCCAGCATGTGTCCTCCAATGTGAGTGGGGGCAGAAACTAACTGGGTCAGGTCCATGGCCGTCATGGAAGCCAAGAACTCCCGAACCAACCCCGAGGTTTCACCGGATGATGGCAGGTTGAAATCCCCCATGACCAAAAGCCTAGGGGTCTCAACCGCCAGCCCGGCTATCACCTCGAGGAGTCCGGGCAGGGCCGATGAGACGTGGCAGGGAGCCAGGTACGCCATCAAAAGACCCATCTGAACCCCTTGCCCCCACTTCACAAATAGAGATTCACAGCCAGCCGTCTGAGGGACAGTGGCCTCCCTAGGATAAAGGGCCTCCTTTATAAGCACCGCCACCCCTCCACCCCTTCCCTGAGCCCTAGGCTGGTGAAATGCAAGGAAACCTGGTGGGCACATCTCAACCAGAGGAACACCGCCCTCTGGGCCCAACCAGGTTTCGGTAACACCTACCAGGTCCGCGGCCTCCTCCTGAGCCAAATCATGGATCAGGGGAGCCTTGTTAACCACGGACCTGGCATTGCACAACAGCAGCCGGGTATTCAGGGCCTGAGAATCCAGACAACCAGGGCTGCAGGATGGGTATGGAGGGTCGGAGCGCGCTACCGCTTGCAAACATCGGGAGCGCGATCCCCTTACTGGATATGGCCCTCTACCCCCAGCATACCTGCCTCTCCCAGTCACCGTGCTAATAAAATTTGCCCCCGGCAGCCCACCCCCAGTCTGCCACCCCGACACGGAAACCCCCGAGGCCCCCCAGGCGCGTGGGCCGGCCCGGCTGCCCCCAACTCCATGTGGGCTGTCTCCCTTGCCCACCCTGGAACCTTTCAACCCATTAAAAAATCCCATTAAAAAATTACCAATCCCGGGTTTCCCGCGCTTCCTCCCATTCCTCCGGCTTCCTCCCATTCCTCCGGCTACTAGATGGAGCCAAAGAACGACAACAGTATATACACAAATTATATCTAGGGGCATGACATATCCCATAAAACTTGTTCTTCCAAACTTGTACAACATACTTTTGAAGGATAGTCCTAACATGCTGCAGAAGGCCTGTTTCTCAAGAAAATGGATATTGCTCAGTTTTGGTAAAGTTAGAAATGAATATGCCTCCATTACAGCCCATTTAGTTTAGTGATTAAGGAGCCAGATTAGAAAATGAGATACTATGACTCCTAGATCTGCTTTGGGCATAAAGCTAGCTGGATGACCTTGATCCAATCACTATCTCTTAGCCATAGGAAGAAAGTAATGGCAAATAGCTTCTAAATAAACCAGCAAACCCTGCCTAGGTAGCTACATGGACTTGTCCATATGCAATAAGTCAATCAGAAATCAAGTCTGAAGAGAAGGCAATGCCACTCATGCCCATACACAGGTGGTTTATTTTTTTTTAATAAAAAAATAGTGTTTCATCACATCTTCATTTAGCTTACTTTCTGTTCATTGTGTTCAAAAATAGTCATCAAATGAGAAGAATTGAATTAACCCCCATCTGCATCATGTTTTCGATTTTACTTTCTCATTCTGTAACTATGGCTACAGTGCAGGATGCTGACGTAAATTAATCCTTTTCCCTATTGTCATATAAGTCTGTCAATTTTTAAAACTTAAGATTTACTTTTGCAGTGCATTTGGAAGGCATTTGCATTAGTAAAGGCAGCTCTCACCAAGGAAAACATAACAATCTGTGCAAGAAATAAAACAGCTCAATAAAAATGAAAAGGAGCTGACTGGGTGAGAATGTTCTGAAATGGATGTCCATGATCTAATGTTTTATACAGCTGAGATGAAGCTATTATCTATCTATCTATCTATCTATCTATCTATCTATCTATCTATCTATCTATCTATCTATCTATCTATCTATCTATCTATCTATCTATTTATCTATCTATCATGTCACCCATGTCTTATTAATATCATGTAGTCTATTTTTGCATCAAATAACTGCTGAGCTACAGTAACATTTAAGGATAGGATTATTGAACCATGCTGTCAGATCTGCCCCAGTCCGTCCCTTCAACTCCATCTGGATGAAGTGATAGGTTCTTTCTACTAAAGGCTGCTGGCTGCAGTAAAGTCAGGCTAGAACTAAATTTTCCACACAAAAAGGTTACAAAGGTTTCTCCTCATCCTGGTTCTCTCCCCACATGACCAGTTTGCTTTCAGCCAATGAAAAACAGCATAAGTGTTTTGAGAAACACTGAGATATTCTATATTCTAATCTCAGGGTGTGTGGCCTTGAGCACTGGCACAAATTGATTGCGTACTTCCCTGGTCTTCATCAAGCTGTCATCCCTCCCTATTTCCCATCACAGCCCTATACATATTTATGGCCTATTGTTCTCCCCATGCCCACTCTTTCTTAGCCTTCAATGGCAGGATGCCAGCGAGGTGCCAAACCAAAGATGGCCTGACACATGCTTAATAAATGCAAGGAAGTGATAAACTCATCTGGTTCTTGAATAACATCCATTTCACATCTGTATTCCTGATGCCATATTACCTTGAACATGTGTGTTGTGTTTCAGATGCTGAGATCATTTATGGCATTATGAGACATGGAAAAAGCTTAATCACAAAAGATGTCCATAAGCAAAGACATCCCTTTGTGATTTTGTGCCTCCTTTGGTGTTCTTTCTAGTCCATGACTTCATACCACCTTTCAAATTAAACCACAGGTTTGTGCCAATTTTGTTATGCTTCTGTGCCATCTGCATATTTCTTCCTGTTATTACGGAATTGGAATGGAAGATATTGCCCAAAGAAGTGGCCGATTTCCCTTATTGCATTCAGTGCAAAATTCAAAGCAAAAGCTATGGATGCTGAGCCAGCTTGCCTGGAGAAAAAGCTAAACAAAACTAGGGCTCATTGTTTATGTTACATTTGTGGTATATTCATCACTGTCATGCAATTATTTCTTGTACCACAGATGAATACAATGTGGGGGAATTCCATATGTTGCGATGGATTCTTTGGTTACCATGGCTTTCTTTCTAGTTGCCTTTAGCCTGACTTTCATCTTCTGCAGTTACCAGTAGGTGAAGAAATGATAAAAAGAAGTGACAACAAGTAAACATATGACTCACAGTTTTTGTTGTTCAGCAAGCAAAAGATTTTCTACTCTGTAGGCAACATGTGATAAGGAACAAAAGTGTTATTCCAAGCAGCTAAGGAAATTCAGGTCAGTAAAAAATGTGAATTTCCAGAAACCTCATTTTACATTTCTCTGGAAAGTAATTTATTTATATTTTTAAAAATGTTATTTAACCATATTCAGGATTTCCTTGTTAAGCAAATCATTCTGCTGCTTAGTTGCTAGACAACCACCTGAAAAACATTCATCCAAAAGGGATTATGAGTGGATCACATTAAAGTTGATCCTTCATCTTAGAACCCAAAGAAGCATAGCCAAGGAAATACTTCCAAGGAAAGGAGAAGTTAAGCCTCTATTTTATCACATTCGTTCTACTGTAGATAGGTCCTATCAGAAGTTTCCAAGAACAATGTTTCCTCACTTTCTTTCTTTTTCTTTTTAATCCAACATTGATTTCCTCTCTTCTTGCCTGACTTTTTTGCTATGTTGTGATCTCCTGGCTCAGCTAAATATTTCAAATCATTGACCTAAGTGAAGAGAAATTGTTAGTGTGGCTGGTTTAAAAGAAATTTTCCCTGAATTTCTGTGGGAACAGATCTGTCAGAGTCAGAAAAACAAATTTTGCCAACAGCATCACTCTGAACGGAATCCCCGAGCATTGCTTTTTCTTTCCCTTTTATAAAACCACTTCTCCAGGTTATTGTTGTTGTTGTTGTTGTTGTGTGTGTGTGTGTGTGTGTGTGTGTCTGTTTGTCTGTGTGTGTGGGTAAAGATGTATCCAAAAAAATAAACATATATTCAAAACAGGTTGAAAAGAGAAGCTACGTACAGTATGCTCCTGTATTCTGTTCTTTAAAGTGGTAACTCTGGACAATTTTATGTTGAATAAACTTGTATCAATAAGTTTAATATTTAAAATATTTACAGACCCCTCACATCCTGGACATAAACTCCTACCCTCAAAACAATGCTATAGAGCACTGCACACTAGAACAACTAGACATAAGAACAGTTTTTTCCCAAATGCCATCACTCTGATAAACAAATAATTCCCTCAACACTGTCCAACTATTTGCAAAGTCTGCACTACTATTACTATTAATCTTCCCATCGTTCCTTTCACCCATCTCCTCCCACTTATGACTGTATGACTGTAACTTCGTTGCTTGTATCCTTACAATTTTTATTGACTGTTTCCTAGTATGATTCGATCACTTATTGTATCTTATGACTATTATTAAGTGTTATACCTTATTATTTTTGACAAATGTATCTTTTCTTTTATGTACACT
Source organism: Bungarus multicinctus (assembly GCA_023653725.1). Lineage (NCBI taxonomy): Eukaryota > Metazoa > Chordata > Lepidosauria > Squamata > Elapidae > Bungarus > Bungarus multicinctus. The sequence continues at coordinate 38,411,621 of CM042851.1, read as the reverse complement.
GAGAGCATATGCACCAAGACAAATTCCTTGAGTGTACAATCACAACTGATCAATAAAGAATTCTATTCTATTCTATTTCTGAAGCCAAGAATGATACCAAAGATTTATTACTAGACTAGGTCTTAGATAATTTAAATTAACATAAAGTCATGTCCCTTCATTAGAAAGATATTTGCAGGGATTTCTTTTAAACTCTATTTAAAAAAAACATATTTATTTATTTATTTATTTATTAATTAAACTTTTATACCTGCTCCCTCTCCCAAAAAGGACTCGGGGCGGTGTACAGCCTACTAAAAACATAACAATAAATATACAATAAATACAATTAAAAATAGATTAAACAATTTGATCCGGCTGTGTCTATCCAAAGGATTCAATTAAAAGTTAAAAGCTAATAAAACCCCAATTAAAATTGAAATAAAACCAAAACACAGTTACCGGGCCAGGCCAGCCTGTTTAAAAAATAGGGTTTTCACTGCGTGCCGGAAGGTCAGAATATCTGTCATAGCCCGTATCTCCGGGGGGAGATCATTCCATAGGGAGGGAGCTCCCACAGAGAAAGCCCGAACTCTCGGGGCCGTCAGCCTACAATGGCCAGGCGGCAGTACCCCAAGTAGGGCAACCCTGTGGGAGCGTACTGGGCGGCGGGAGGTTGACGATGGCAGTAGGCGGTCCAGTAAGTACCCAGGTCCCGAGCCATGGAGCACTTTAAATACCATCAGTACCACCTTGAATCGAATCTCGTAGGCCACAGGAAGCCAGTGCAGCCTGCGGAGAAGCGGTGTAACGTGGGAGCTCCAAGGGGCACCCACAATCACCTGCGCGGCTGCATTCCGGACCAACTGTAACCTCTGGAGACTCTTCAAGGGGAGCCCCATGTAGAGAGCATTGTAATAATCCAGGCGGGAGATAACAAGGGTGGACGTGACTGTGCGAAGTGCGCCCAGATCCAGAAAGGGCCGCAACTGGTGAATCAGACGAATCTGATAAAAAGCCCCCCTGGCGACGGCTGCAATGTGCTCTTCTAAAGACAGTCGTACATCCAGGAGGATGCCCAGATTGCGCGCCCTTTCCACGGGGGTCAAAACCTCTCCCCCCACAGCCAGCGAAGGAACCAGCTGGCTGTATCTGGGCGCAGGAAACCACAGCCACTCAGTTTTGGTCGGGTTGAGACGAAGCCTGTTACGACCCATCCAACTCCGCACGGCCTCCAGGCACCGGGACATCACTTCGACGGCTTCGTTGGGGTGGCCCGGGGTGGAGATGTACAGCTGAGTATCATCAGCGTACTGATGGAACTCCACCCCGAAGCCACGGATGATCTCGCCCAGCGGCTTCACATAAATGTTGAACAGCAGGGGCGAGAGCACCGACCCCTGAGGCACCCCACACAGTAGGGGCCTCGGGGCCGACCTCTGCCCCCCTGTCAACACGAATTGCGAACGGTCGGAGAGGAAGGAGGTGAACCACCGCAACACGGTGCCCCCCACTCCTAACCCCTCCAACCGCCGCAATAAGATACTGTGGTCAACAGTATCAAAAGCCGCTGAGAGATCTAATAGGACCAGGACAGAGGAACAACCCCTGTCCCGAGCCCTCCAGAGATTATCAACCAACGCGACCAAAGCTGTCTCCGTGCTGTGCCCGGGCCTGAAACCCGATTGGAGGGGGTCGAGATAACTCGCTTCATCCAGGTACTGCGGGAGCTGACGTGCCACCACACTCTCAACAACCTTCGCGACAAAACGAAGGTTGGAGACAGGACGATAATTAGATAACAATGCAGGGTCCAGGGACGGTTTCCTGAAGAGGGGCCGCACCACCGCCTCTTTCAAGGCAGCAGGCAACAGCCCCTCTCTCAAGGAAGCATTTATAATACCCTGGAACCAGCCTCGTGTCACCTCCCGAGTGGCCAAAACCAGCCAGGAGGGACACGGGTCCAACAAACAGGTGGTGGCATTAAGCCCCCCCAGTATCCTGTCCACGTCCTCCAAAGTAACAGGGTCGAACTCAACCCAATTGACCTCACCGATATCCACCCCCACCCCCCCGCCTGGAGATGCCCAATCGGAGTCTAGTTCGCTCCGGATCTGAGCGATTTTGTCCTGCAGAAACCTAGAAAACTCCTCAGCCCATCCCTGCAAGGGGTCCTCCCGTGCTCCCACCTCCAGGAGGGAGCGGGTCACCCTAAACAGGGCGGCTGGGCGGTTTTCCGCGGACACAATAAGGGTGGAGAGGTAGGATCTCCTCGCCATCCTTATCGCCACTAAATACGTCTTAATATAAGAACGTAATAGTGTTCGGTCAGACCCAGAGCGGCTAGCCCTCCAACTGCTCTCTAGGCGTCTTTTCCGGCGCTTCATCTCCCTTAGCTCCTCAGAGAACCAGGGAGCCACATGGGATCGGCACCGGGTCAGAGGCCAGCAAGGGCACGACCCGGTCAAGGGCCCCAGCAGCCACCCTATCCCAGGTGGCGACCAAGCCCTCAACCGAGTCGTGTGTGTGAGCTTCGGGAAATGGCCCAAGCTCCATCAGGAACCTATCAGGGTCCATCAGGCGCCTGGGGCGGTACCATTTTAATGGTCCCGCCTCCCTGCAGTCAGGGGGCGCGGAACTGGAAGTCGAGCTTCAGGAGCGAGTGATCCGTCCATGACAGGGGTTCCACAACTATATCCCCTATACCCAGATCACTCTGCCACTGATCAGAGACAAAAAACAGATTCAAGGTGTGACCTCCCACGTGAGTAGGGTCCCGAATTAACTGGGTCAGGCCCATGGCCGTCATGGAAGCCATGAACTCTTGAGCAATCCCCGAGGTACCGCCGGCAGATGGCAGGTTGAAATCCCCCATGACCATAAGCCTGGGGGTCCCAACCGCCACGCCAGCTATGACCTCAAGGAGCTCAAGCAGGGCCGCTGCCGCATAGCAGGGAGCCAGGTATGCGACCAGCAAGCCCACCTGAACCTTGGGACCGAACTTCACGAAAAGGAGCTCACACCCGGTCGTCTGAGATACAGTGGCTTCCCTCGGACACAGATCCTCCTTAATAACTACCGCAACCCCCCCTCCCCTCCCCTGGGCCCTCGGCCGATGAAAGACCTGAAACCCAGCTGGGCACATCTCCACATTGGAATACAGAAACAAATACGATGTGCATATTTCTATCAATCTGTATTATTTAAGTATTTTTTTTGTTTTTAGGAAGCATCATGGTGGCTCACTAGCTTAAAGACACTGGAGATGGTCTCTGCTGTGGTGGTTTGAGTCCTAACACTGCATGGTTGAGTGAGTTTCTATCACTTGCCTCAGCTTCTGCCTACTTAGCTGTTCAAAAGCATGCTACATTTGAGCAGATAAATAGGTATCCGTTTGTAAGGAAAATGTGGCAGTGTTTCATGTGGACAGCTGGACCCCTGCTGGTGCTGGACCTGCCCAGATGCAATGTCTGACTGTGAAGTGACATTGGTGGTGAAAGAAAGCATTGCACGATGCCACCAGATGCCACTCTTCTTTCTGGTGTGGAGCTAGTTTCCCCCTATGGTAAGTGTATGAGCACATACTAAACAGACCTGAAGTACTCTTCAGGAGCCAAATAACTGCTAGGTACTAACATAATAGTCTGCTGTCTAATTATAGCATCAACATATGCTAAATAAATGTTTATTTTAAGAATCAACTGCCATTCTCTTCCTATGCAGCTTGACCTTTAGCAGGAACACATCTAGCCAGCAAAAGTTTGAACTTGGCTATTCAAAGGTTAGAAATGGCTCTCCCTCTCAGAGTTGAGGCAAAAAAAAAAAAAAACATGGAGTGCCCATTTTCTATTTTGTGGTCACTGAGTTTCTTTGGCTGGGTATTATCCCCTATGACACTATGAATTGTCTAGGTTTGGGCATTTAAACTTTACTCTTGCTTTAGTGATAAGCATTTCTTGGTCAGCACTGAGGGAATTCTATAACATTTCCGAGGCCAGTAACTTCCTAGACTACTTTCTGAATCAGAGGAAACAAGCATAAACCAGTCTTTCCTGGGAGATCAGCAGAAGGTTCTTCAGCATCATCCAGGAAGTTTCAAAAAATCAGTTTTCCTAAAGAGTTTTATCCTTTGCAAGGAAAAATGCAGACAAATAACTAAAGATTCACAATGACCCTCTCCCACCTCCTCCACACAGAAAAACTTAGACTTAAAAACTTAAGAACCTTTCTGCTTCTTCTCAGAAATAGGTAAAATTACTGAATTCTTCCTTTGAAGAATTCTGGGGAAACATTTTGTCTGTGTGCATGTGCATGGATGTATATGTTTTAAACCCAATCATAGGAAAGTAAATAAAACTGTTTCTATAACTTGACTGGAGGCTAGACATACCCTGTTCCTGAAATTGTTCTTCATAGGAAGAATAGTTTCAGGAACAGGGTACATCAAGTTTAATGAAAAGGACTAGGGATGTGAGGATATCAGTATTCAAAAAAATATAAGGGGTTGCCACAAATGGGGATGGGGGCAGTTCAAGCTATTCTTCAAAGCACCTGAAGGCAAGGCAAGAAGCAATGGATGGAAACTAATCAAGGAGAGACCCAACCTAGAACTAAGGAGAAATTTCCTAACAGTTCAAACAATTAACCAGTGGAATGGCTTGCCTTCAGAGGTTGTATGTGCCCTATCACTGGAGGCTTTTTTAGAAAAGTCTGAACAGCCACTTGTCTGAAATGTTATAGGTGTCTTGCTTGAGCAGGGGGTCAGATTAGAGGACCTCCAGATTCCCATCCAACTCTGTTATTTTGTTCTTTTTCTGTTCTGACAAATTGACTGGATCAGATGCAAAAAACAGTTAAACCTAGCTTCAGGAAATTAGATTAACAAATGCTCACTTTGTAGTTGAACTCAAATTAGTGATTTGGTCCATGTGGTTGGAAGAAGGGGGGGGGTAGAATAGAATAGAATAGAATGATCCAAGATACGGGGAAAATCTTGTTTAAACAATCCCCCCCCCTGCTTTTTATGATTATCTACAAATTCTGCTAGTAAGATACAAACACCTTCTTATTTTAGTCTCACAGCATACTAGGAGCAGATTAATTAGGAGTGCCTAGTTAAGGAGGGTCCAATCCTGCAATCCTGTATAGTTAATTGAAACTGATTTCCCTTCTGGTTTGTAGATTGCAAGCCACAGAAGCACATTTCAATTGTAAAGAAGAGTAGATGAAGATAATTACTGAGAGGTAATACTTTACCATGAGAATTACAGGACTAGAACTTTGGTACCTAATGTAGCAAGGGGAATAAGCTTTGTTTCAGATGTGTGATCCAGCTAATATTAAGTCTATCCTTTTCATTTTAAAATTCATTCCCAGGCATTCGGCCTTACCTCCGCAGCCACATATGTATCACTTAAAAGCAAGGGGTATTGTGCTGCCTTTTATAGAATCTGACTTCTCAGGCAACCATTCCTTTGAAGATAATGGAAGCAAAGGTGTCATCAATGATATATGAGCTGGACCTTGAAGTATTGTGTTAGAATTGCCAAGGAAGGATGGCACTGAATGTATCAAGTGGAGAAAATGACAGATAGGGCCAATGAACATTGTCAAAGGGTTTTGGTTAAATAGGATGGATGGATGTTTGCATCAGGTCTCTCTTCATGCTTCCCCTTGAATTAACATTTGGTTTCTTCAAACCTTTCCTGACCTCAGTGTGGTTTTGCCCTACAGTTTTATAAATAGCCTAATGTTGGCATTAGTCAATTACTGTTGCTTTGGTTTGTCTGAAGGAAGTATTCACCCTCTCCTCACAGCATCTGTTTATTTTTCATTCTCTTTCATGTTGTTGCAACAAAATGAACAATTACATCCATCGGATTCCCAGGGTAATCATGGTCGTGTTTGATGACAGAACAATCAGGATAAAATACGTTTTTTAAGGACCACAATTTACAACACTGCTATGTTCTGTATCAATAATGCTTTTCGTCTTGAAAAAATCTTTTACTTCCCCAGTGCTGTTAACATCTGTTAATAGGCAGACATAAATGAGGGTTATTTTTCCCTTCATTTCCTATTCCCCTGTCCCTCCCACCTTCTCAGAAAGAAAGAAAAACTTTATGGCCACAGGGTTTAAAGCAGCTTAGCTAGCAAATCTGTAGTAAGAATAGGATATTGTGTCCATTCAATTGACTTTTCAGATAAATCGACAAAGCTAAATAAACAAGCCAGAATGCTAGAATTGCTGTGAACATTTTGACAGGGTTTCTCTTGCTGCAACATGCATTGAAATAGATCTGATAGAAGTCTTAACCCTTTGGGGGAAATGGATTACAGTTTACTTAATACATATAATTCTGGACAAGGTAATATCTGGAATCTAGTGAGCTAACATTGGGGGATCAGGGTAGTATGATTTCAAATTTCCCAACAATGAAATATATTATCCTATGCATTGTTCTAAGCAACAGAAAGAACCCAGTCTAAGCATATTTTCCCCAGTGTTTCTTAACTGAAGTCACATATATTTTCCTCAATGTATAATCAGTTTCAAATAGCATGAGAATTCACACTGCTGTCTGGCCTTTGCTTTCTGGAAATTTTCTGCCTTTTACTTAGGAACTCTTAATATCTGAAGCTGTCGCTTACATATTTCTGCAACAAGTACTTTGAAATGTATTTATTAATGCACACATTGATTATTCTATTGCTTTTTCTTATGGTATTTATATATGCATTTTAACATTTATCTTTCTGTATATTCTATAATCAAATCTATGCCCTACTTTTAGTTTCCTCTTTAATACAGATTGAAGGATGATGTAGGCCATTGAATCTACCCTCTGCTTAGTGAAGAACCTCAAATTAAATCATGGTCCACATATGGTTGTCTAGCTACTATTCAACACACTACTTTTAAGAGAATCCATCGTCTCTTGAGCAAATGGTTTACCTACCAAACTGATCTTACTTTTAGCATGGTCTTTCTAACATTCAATACCAGTCTGTCTTCCTGTAATTTAAATGCATTATTCCACCGAACTCTAGAATAACAGAAAACTGGTATTTGAGCCATATTAGTCTCATCCCTTCAATTTTCTCAAGGTAAAGCATGTCCAGCTCTTTCAATCTCTCTTCACTGGACTTAACTTTCAGGTGGTCAGTCTCATTATCTCTGTTGACCTCATTCCAGTTTCCCAGAAAACTTATCAAATGTAATGTTAAGAAGTGAGTACACTACAAATGGTAGAAGCTGACCTAAGCAGAAAGAAGGAAAGCAATTACTTTACATGGTTCTAAAGCTACACTTCTCTGAATGCAGCTAAAATTACATTTGCCTTTTTATGGTCACATTGCACTATTCTGTAACTAGTGAGTTAACTACTACTCCAAAGTATTTCTCACAAGTCCTGTGATCAAACTAGACAGCCAATTACTACACAGGATGTATTGAATTTTTGTTAGTTAGTTTTTTTTCTCCTAGGTGAAGGAACTTGCATTTGTCTTGGTTAAATTTCTTTCTAGTATTTTCAGCTCATAATTTTAACCTCTGTAATTTATTTTAAAGTTCTGTCTTTTAGATAATTAGCTATCAGACAGAGTGGTACATAAACGTTTGTGAATCCTTTTCAATTTTCAATATTTCTGGATAAATATGACCCAAAATGTTATCTATTCTCCACACAAGCCCTAAGCTAGATAAATTTTACAAGAACTGTGGTGGCACAGTGGTTAGAATGCAGTATTGCAGGCTAATTCTGCCAGCTCCAGAAGTTCAATCCTCATCAGCTCAAGGTTGACTCAGTCTTCCAACCTTTTTAGGACAATTAAATGAGGACCCAGATTGTTGGGGAAAACATGTTGTAAACTACCCAGAGAGTGCTGTAAAGCACTATGAAGTGGTATATAAATCTAAGTGCTGTTGCTATTGCTAAAGAGTACCCTATTAAACAAATGAGTCCAAACTTGTTCATTTATTTATGGAGGAAAGTGATCAAAATTATATATTTGTCCTTTGATGACAACATTTTGAGTGCAATGTTCAAGATTAAAATAGGAATTGAAAGTTTTGCTTTTATTTCTTACTTATTCCATTTTTGTCATCTTCCTTGAACAGTTGGCATAGTATTTTGTCTTTTATTATTAACATGTCTAAAGAAGCTATTTTGTTGCTTTATTAATTGCTTATCTTTCTGAGCTTTATCTTTCATATTCTTACATATTTTATAGTAAAATATAACCATCAAAATATAATCAACATTTTAAAAAAATGAACAATCATCATCTAGAAGAAGGGCCAGCAGAGCAGGTGTGACTTCTAATCAAAGCCCACCATTTGATATGCAACTATTCCTTGAGTTAAAGCCATAACTAGCACCAACGTTTCCAGTGCTAAGCAAAGCAGTTGTTAAGTGAACCATGCCTGGTGTTTTTTAGCCAAGGTTGATGAACAAAACACTGCAGTTATTAAGTGAATCACATTGTTGTTCAAACAACCACATTGTTGTTCTCCAAAGCACCTGAAGGAAAGGACAAGAAGCAATAGGTGGAAACTAATCAAGGAGAAAAGCAACTTAGAACTAAGGAGAAATCTCCTGACAGTTGATACAATTAATCAGTGGAATGACTTGCCTCCAGAAGTTGAGAATGCTGCAACACTGGATGTTTTTAAGAAGAGATTGGATAACAATTTGTCTGAAATGGTAAATGATCTCCTGCTTCAGCAGTAGGATTGGACCAGAAGACCTCCAAGTTCCCTTCCAACTCAATTATTTTGTTGTGAAGTGAATTCAGCTTTCTTCATTGACTTTGCTTGTCAGAGACTGGCTGGGAAGGCCACAAATGATGATGAATCAGGGACATTGCAACTGTTGTGAATACATGTAGGTTGCCAAGTACCCAGTTTTTTATCACTTTTTTTATGAAAGTATGAGAAAACACAAATAATTTTTAATAGGGATCTAATAAAGTTTTATGAGATAGAAAAGGTATGAGACAGAGTATGCCCACTGACTGATATCTTCTTAATTTTGATTCTTGAAACAACAAATAGAAATATAAGACAAAATGAAGGGACTCTGTGAGTAAAGATTAAAAAAGAATTGTATAAGTTAAGAACTAGATGACTTGGTGTTTGGTTTTAGAAGATACTTTAAAGGGAAATGAAAATTACCTTAACATAGGAATAGAATTTGGAAACCTTCATCTTCTCATTTCTCTTTACTGTCTTCAGTTCTTAAATAATTAAATATCTCGGGTTGATTGGTAAACTATTAAATACTTCTTCAGAGAGTCCATCCTATATAAGGAGAAATTCAAAGACCACACTTGTAATATTGCATCCAGTTTTCGTCATAATGATAGAAAAAGATGTTGAGTGTAGAAAGAGAAAGAGTGCACATAAGAGCAACTAAGATAAATAAGGGACTGTTGCAGGAAATGGGTATGTCTACTCCAATGAAAAGAAGGACTAGGGGTGATATGATATCAATCTTCCAATATTTGAAAGGCTGCCACGAAGAAGAGGGGGTCAACCTATTTTCCAAAGCACCTATAGGCAGGACAAGAGCAATAAATGGAAACTAATCAGAGAGAGAACCAACCTAGAACTAAGGAGAAATTTACTAACAATGACAGCAATCAACCAATGGAATAGTATGCCTTCAGAAGTTGTGGGTCTCCGTCATGGGAGATTTTTAGAAGATGTTGGACAGTTATTTGTTTGACTTGCTATAGGGTTTCCTACTTGAGCAGGAGGGTTGGACTAGAAGACTTTGTGGTCCCTTCGAACTTCGTTATTCTATTAAATTCAGTTCAGGTCAACTGGTTTCCAAATTTGTTCTACTATTCCATTTAAATATTCCATTTACTCAGATTTGTGCAACTGTTCTTCTTCCTTCACAAGAATATGTTTCACAGACATCAAATATTAGTTTAGTTTTAAAAAAGTTAAACTATAAAATGTCCCTTATGGACTGAAGTTTTATCAGTTTGTTCCTAACCAATTGTGTATTGAATGACAGGTACAGTATTTTGGACCTTTCTTTATTTTTCTACCCATTGGTGCTTTTATTCATCAAATAAATAGCATATTACTTAGAAAGTAACAAAGCTGAGAAGGTTGAATTAATGTGCATTAGTTCTAACTAGAGACTGACATTTCTAGTGTCTTTGATTACTGGGCAAGTTTATTATGCTTTATTATTCCTTATGAAAGACATACAGGTCTTTCATTTTTGAACATTTGGGAATGAAATAAAATCTTTTGAAGCTGGCTTATTAGCACTCCTGACAATGCAGTTCATTTTTTCTGCATATTGTATATTATAACAGTAAAATTACAGCAGTACATGTTCCCTTCTATTCTGATCATATTTGTTTATCAAATAGAGAATTGATAACCCTAAGTATTGATTTGCTTTGCACAGGGATTACTTGATTGGTATCCAAGTGCAGCCTAATCTTGTCTATCTAACAGCATCTTCCCTCCCTTCCCAATTTATTTTCCAGCACAAGTAGAAAGATATTGTATTGTCTTTTAGAATAACAAATCCAGTCAACCAGAATGGTTTTAATAACAAATCCAGTCAATCAGAATAGCTTGTAATAATTCTAATTAAAAATGTTCTCATTTTTGCATGAATAACAAATGAGTCTATATATACACACACATATACAAAACATTTGGGGGGGGGGGAAGCAGAATCAATCTGCATAACATAATATATACAGTAGGTTTACAACATTTTAACTCTTTCAAAAAAGTATTAGAAATTGTGGCATTCATTGCCACAAAATTTGGATTCAATCGCCTTAGATGGCTTGGACTTCAAATAATTTGTTAATAGAAAGTCAATCAATCACTGCTAGACTAAGGAACTGATAACATAATATAAAGTTCACCTATCAGTTTTACTGATTATCCATTGAAGAGCTGTATCTTTTAAAAACAGTTCAGCTTTCTCCTCCTCCTCCTCCTCCTCGTCCTCCTCCTCCTCCTCCCCTTCCTCTTCCTACTCTGAGAAATCGCGAGAATACCCTTTTCCTCAGATTTTGCAGAGAGAAACTGCATTTGGGTTATTTTTTTTGAAGTTGAATTGAAATTCTTCATTCTGTGGCTCTGAATAATTTTATTATGTAAAGCAAGCTAAAAAGAAAGCATCTATAGTACTGTAGCTATAGTATTAGCCTGAAAGGGAAAAATAAAATAAAAAAATCAATAGAATACTTTATTGGCCAAGTGTGGTTGGACACATAAGGAATTTGTCTTGGTGCAAATGCTCTTAGGGTACATAAAAGAAAAGACACATTCATCAAGAATCATAAGGCACAACACTTAATGATAGTCATAGGGTACAATAAGCAATCAAATCATACTAGGAAACAGTCAATATAAATCGTAAGAATGCAAGCAACAAAGTTACAGTCATACAGTCACAAGTGGGAGGGGATGGGTGATAAAGAGTGATAAGAAGATTAATAGTAATAGTAGTGCAGTCTTTGTAATAATTGAACAGTGTTGAAGGAATTATTTGTTTAATAGAGTGATAGCTTTTGGGAATAAAACTGTTCTTGTATCTAGTTGTTCTGGTGTGCAGTGCTCTATAGAGTCATTTTGAGGGGAAGAGTTGAAACAGTTTATGTTCAGGATGTGAGGGGTCTGTAAATATTGTCAGAGCAGTCTTTTTGACTCGTGCAGTATACAGCTCCTTGATTGAAGGCAGGTTGATAGTAATTGTTTTTTGTACAGTTTTTTTCAAGAAGAATTAGTTCAGATATAACGTCAAGCCACAGAGCCTGTCATTAATATTTCATTCTTTATGAAGGCCAATCTATAGTTTTTGTATTTTGTGTACTTATAGATAGATGAAGAAGTTATACTAATTCTATCCGAAGTAAGTATTTGAATTCAGTGGGTCTTAGGTCAATAACTGAATATAGGATTGCAGCCTCACCTTGATTAAAAGCAGAACATTTGCAGAAGGAAGGCATGACTCAAAGAAGACCAAATAAATGATAGGGTCGAGGAAAGCAAGGCTTTGGGAAACTGAACAACAATACAGATTTATAAGAATCAATTCCTAAGTCTCCGAAAGAAAGGACATTGTATTACCCTTAAAAAGTTTTAATACTGAAGTTATGATTTATTATATTCTGTTGGAATCGAGGTCATTTTGTTTTCCTGTCACTGAAGTAGGCTGTTCATTTTTCCCATTTATTTATTCTATATAATTGTTGTAATGGCCTTGGATAAATACTTGAAGACTTCCATGCCAATGCCAATCCTATATTGTCAATAGTATATGGAATCCTATATTCCACATGAACATACACTTTTCAGGAATGCAATGTGTATGTGTGTGTGTGAGTGGGGGAGAGGAGAGACTGCTGAATGTTGTTGGAAGTTGCACAAGTTAATTATATAGTTAGTTAGATGGTAGATAGATGGATGGATGGATGGATGGATGGATGAATGGATGGATGGTAGATAGATAGATTGTATATACATATTAGCCTGCCTCTGCTGTTGACTACATGCTGCCTGATCACAAAATATTGATAGTAAGCCAATTGAAAAAAATATAGTTCCAGGCAACACTAGTAAAGACGGGATTTTTTCTACCCTGAATCTCAAAGTCACATAGAACATATTTTATTCTGTATAGATCTTAGTTTCTTGATTCTATTCTCTTTTTTTGTCTTATTGGGGAGCCTCTTTCAAAGCTAGTTGGCATTTGAAAAAGCTGCAGAATGACTGTCTAGGCTGCCACCATGAAAAAATTAAAATTTGTTGAATGAATATGGTTTATCTGTAGTAGAAAAAAGGGGACTATATTCTGTTGCAATCTTCCCATCAGTTTAGTTGATATGGCCCCAGATTCCTAGAAGGCGTCTCTTTGCTGGAGGTGTGCAAATGCTCAGCGATTAAATGAATGAGCTTGTCAACTGGAAACCTGACAGCCTAAGTGTCAAGGTTGCAACTGACAAACCCAACCAAAGGCAAGCATGGCTGAGACGATCCAATCTCTTAATGCAAAACTTTAATGAGTGCATCATATTGGCAAAGAGGAGGGCAAAGCCCTCATATTTCCCACATAATCCCACCTCCCCCCATAGTTTATTGGCAAGCTGAGAAGTGAAAATAGTTGCAAACAGCAAAAATACCTTTTGAAGCTCGACAGTAGGTTTGAGATCCATGTGTTGTGGAATGGGGTGAGCTTCCATTACTTACTCCAGCTCCTGCCTTACCTAGCAGTTAGAAAGCATTCAAATGTGAGCAGATAAATAAGTACCACTTCAGCGGGTAGTGTACTGTGTTCCATATTTTCATGCCAACCACATGATGATGGAACTGTCTTTCAAACAATGCAGGCTCCCTTGGCTGAGAATTGGAGATGAGCACTGCTCCCTTGAGTCAATTACAAGTGGACAGGGGAAACCTTTAAACCTTTATTTCTTTGCTATGAATGGGAATAAAGTGCAGGGGAAATGTTCTATGCTGTAGTGTGTTCAGTTCAGTGCTGTTAAGGTAAAAAGCTAATATATATTAAGATGGACCATATAGATCCCTTTAGCTTTCCAATCATGAGATACTCACTGTGGTGCTAATGGACTTATTACTTTCAAAATAATCCTATATGATACAAAATAAAATCCCACTTTAATAGTAAAGTAAGTGAACTGTATATTCTCTGAGAATTGCTAGTTTATAACAACAGAAGCATTTTATTTGAGCATTGAGGCTAAGATATCTTCATAGTTATCAGTTCTTGGACAGAAATATAGGCAAGTCACTTTTCTTTTCATCTCCTGCTTTAATATTTGAAAGGTTTTTCCCCCTCTTCAGATCACCAGGGGAGACTCTTTTTCACATCTTTCAAAGCAAGTACATTCCTCATTTATAAAAGAGAAACTGTTTATTATAGTGATACCTTGACTTTGGAATATCCTACACAGCAGACATGCCTATGGCTAATGTTTTACTCCTTTTTGTGCCTAGGTATTTAAATCTTACATCTTTTTTTGTTATCTGTCTCTTAATTTTACTATTTTTTTTCTTTGCATACACTTTAAGAAGGAATCAAAGAATTGGCTTCCTATGGTTTGTACCTTTTCATGAAATTGGCTGTCCCTCAGAAATGTTTCTGCTCCAATATATTTTCTATAAATGTTGATCTAATCAGAGTTCTAGAAGAATGTCTTACATGAAATGTTGCTATTCTACAAAAGACATACTCAATGTTGGTTGTTAGAATAGGTGAATTTAGAAAGTTCATAAAAGAATATAATTTTTTTTATGCCATTTTCCATCACCTGGACTATCTTCTCCAGAAGGCTGGGATATGTTGCTGAACAATATGGAAAGCTGTGATCAGAAGAACGGTAATTTTATTTTCATGCTATTTCCATATTTTCTTAGTTGGCCCTGGAGTATAAAGAAAGGGATATACAGCAACATTAGTGTATAGTTAATTAAGACTACTTCTACATCATTCCTCATTACAGAAACACCACAAGCTATTTACAATTGTCACAAAAGTATTCCATAATCTAATAAAATACAGACAGAATAAATATAAAATGAAAATAACCAATCCAAACAATCAAACTGTGATTGTTAGACACCTAAAATTCAACAGGATTGTACTATTGTATGTGTTACTATTTACTATTTACAATGATGAATTATAAAATACATTTCACCGAATCTTTCAATTGCCAAGAGAATCTTTTTTTCTGGATATGTACTCACGAGAAAGGGCAAAAAATCACTGCTAACTGAACCCTGCTATTTCTGTCTTTCTGTCCCTTTTCCCTCTCTTTTTCTTTAAAGTTACTCCTCGTTTTATTTATTCTTCCTTTTCTACCTTTTATGTATATTTTCACCCTTCTCATCCTCCTCCAGTGATATAATAACAGTTCTGATAATCTCCTCCTTGATTTGGCTCCCATCAAATGATTAAACAGCCCATTTGTTCAACCCAACCAAATGTTATTTATTAGGCTGGTAGAGCATACATCGCCTAATAAACAAGGCAGTATAACAAAAATTGCTTTAATAAAGCAAAAAATTATGTTGTTTTATGAACCTGGTTAGTGATCATAAAAAAGTTTATAAACTATCTTTTGTGGGCCAGAAATGAGATATTGTTTATCTACAAGAATTCCTGGACAGATGGAAAGACCATTAAGTTGGAATGTATGCCTTCTGTTGACTGTCTGGAGCTACAGTATGTAAATCAACATAACCATGGATCCAACAATAATAAGATCTCAAAAAGTGTTTTGCCTTCTATGGAAGAAGCAGTTTTATCTCATTATTCTACCTGGATTTTTTTCATATTAGCTCTAGCCATTAATTTTGTAGTTGGAAATTCAGTTTTTTGTTTGTTAAAAATAAATTGTGGTGTGGCGGGAGGTGGTGGAGGATTTAAAATCCAGAGGTTTCTACACAAACTGGCCAACTGAAATACTGATTACAAGATACTATTTCCAAAGCAAATGTAAGTGGAACTTCTCCAGTTCACTTACACAAGTGAACACATACCACAATTAATAACTACTGAATTGCACATTTAGTTCATTAAGAGTATCTGACCTTATTTCCATTTAAATGGACTTATCACTACCAATATTAATAAACAAAGTAAATAATACAATATTATATTACTTACAGGATAATAATATTCAGATACTGTGTGTACATCAAATCACCAGCCTACTTTTTTTTACTAACTTTTCTAAACTTAGGCATTTAGTTTGTGTTAACATTTTTCATATAAATTACAAAAAAAAAAATGCAAGTTTTTTTTAAACTTCACCAGAAGTTTGGCAAATTAAATGTAAATTAATAAAGCAATCCATATAGTAATTTTCATGTTATCCATTTTTATCATTCTGTTTCAAATCAAAGCCTGTTTGATACATATTGTAGATGCACATACTTATTAGTCAGATATTAAAAACATAATCTGTATCCAAATCTTTACAAAGCATTTAATGGAAATTATAGTATGCATGAATGCATATAATATTTTCTGAAGGATATATTTGGGCAAACTGAACCAAAAGTGCTTGTTATTTACATAAATCACAATTTATTTATCATTAGTATGCCAGAAAAATATCTAAAATTAATTTGCCATATTTACTGAAAGTGATGTTTGGAATTTTTTTTTTATTATTATTATTTTGTTCTGGATTAAATTACAGTTTCAAAGGAAACCTTTGTATGGACTTTTAGTTAAATGTAGAAAAAAATAGAAGTAGGTTTCTGGATTTGCTGATTGAAAAAAAGATTATGGGATACCAGGGATCTTTATAATGTAATTTTAAAGAGCGAGGAAGGATAATATGTTTGTTTGTATTATTTTATTTATTTATTTATTACATTTTTATGTTACCTCCCTCCCTTGTAAGGTGACTCTGGGATTCTAGATTTGAAGATTCTAGACTTGAAGTCTCTCCTTTTATTATCTTTTCCCCTCCCCCCCCCCTTTTTTCTAACTATATTGCTTTTTGCATTTTTACCTGTATTCTTTTTTTCCTACTATTTGCTTATATATTATCATATTTCATTATTATCCATTTGCTTATATATTATCATATTAACTATTATTCTATGGATTGTGCAATATCAGGTAATATTCCATGACTTTTCAAAGAAGAAATTGACAGCATGGATTCCCTTCCCTTCTCTTGCCTTCCCAAGTACAATAAATGCTTCTCTATTGAGAATTGCCTCAGACTTTTTTAAAACTTAGTTTTGGACACTGCATTAAACAATCAATGAACATTGATTCCAATTTTGGATTTTAAGTATACTTCCCAATTAGATGTTTTAAGAATTAAATAGTGTACAATAAGGGATTTTTGCCCAGCAAAGCCTATTCATTCATCTGCAATGAAAATCTCTACTTCTCAACAGTCCTGGAGTTTCCACCACAAAGATTTCACATATCGTTGTCTAATGATGTGCGAAAAGTTGATAAGAAAAATAGTTTGGATCAATTTTGTTGCATATTTTTTTAAAATAGCAGGATAATTGTCACTCACCAGTTTTTTTGGGATTTGCATTGTACTCTTTAAAAAGTAAAATATGATAACCCATCATTCTAAAGCCGATTTAAAGAATTCTAGTTTCATCTTAATCCTCATCTAACACCTAGCTACTTAAAGTGTCAAATCAAGTCCTCCATCTTCTTAAATGATACAGGAGTTTGATAAAGGATCCTTGAAAGGAATAAGATGGGCAGAACCATCTGCATTTTCTGTGAAAAAATAATTTATCTATACTACTGACACTATATCTATCTTATCTGTCTTACCTGCACAAACAGTAACTATTCACCAGAGTAATTAATAAAGAATTATTTCTTTTGTATTCCTTGTAACTTCAGTATGAAGTTCTCTCCCCCTCTTCCTTTTTCTTTGGAACACTATCTGACATTTTTAGCAGTCTCTGGTTGGGACAAAAATGGTTAGCTTTTATCATTGGATCTAACCATTTTAAACTAATTCTAAAAACCTTGATTTAATGTTTAAAAAAAAGGGTTGGGAATGAAACAGACTTTAATTCTGAAAAGAAAGATGCTGCTCTTTAGTAAAGGAATTGAAGTATTTTCTCTTGTCCTGGTTGTTCAATCAAGGATGAAATAGATTCTTCTTTCGCATCTAAATGCCTTTTGTATAATGGTGGGAGGTTTTATATTATTAAAGTTCAAAGCAAGGAAATGCTTTTGTTTCTCCAGTAGCAAGGCTTCTGTTTTTTATTTTCCATTAATTCATACAATCAGTGCAAAGAGGACAACATGAATTTCTAAAGGTTATTGAAAAAAAATTATATTCTATGAAACCAAATGTAGATGTTGGGTAAATAGATAATAGCTGAGTATCATCTTCATCACACTTGCTGTATTCAGTGAAGGAAAGTAAATTCCAGATGTTATGTTACTAATCCCAGAAATTAATCACTATTCTATTAATATCAGAACCAATTACCAAGCATTTTGTGCAATATCTATGGAGATTCCTAGTCATCCAAGTCATGGATGTCCAGTTGCCTTTTGAAAAAGCATCTTTGGGTACATTTTGTGCACTGGACTAGAATGGCCATCTACAGCAATTAAAAGCAGCTTACTTCCTAAAGGGATGTGGTGGCTCAGTGGCTAAGATGCAGAGTTTGTCAATCAGAAAGGTCGGCATTTTGGTGGTTCGAATCCCTAGCACTGCGTAACGGAGTGAGCTCCTGTTACTTGTTCCCAGCTTCTGCCAACCTAGCAGTTCGAAAGCATGTAAAAAATGCAAGTAGAAAAATAGGGACCACCTTTGGTGGGAAGGTAACAGTGTTCTGTGTGCTTTTTCAGCATTTAGTCATACCGGCCACATGACCACGGAGACATCTTCAAACAGCATTGGCTCTTTGGCTTTGTAATGGAGATGAGCACTGCCCCCTAAAGCTGGAAATGACTAGCTTCAGACTTAAAATGCATAATCATATTTCATATAGGAAGTTCCAAAGGGCTTCCTAGGTATAGTATTTTTAAGGTGACTATGATATCTGCCTCTCCAATCACTTAGTCACTTGTCTGAGGACAAATATCAAGCGATGTTTAAACAGTGATATGAACATTTTGAGAGATAATTGCTGGCAAAGCAGAGTGTTCAGGTAGAAACAAAGTGGATGGGTGGTTGTGGATTGTTTTCTCTTCTGCAACAGCAGATTCATTTCGGCTGACTTCCCTTAATTGTATGCCTAATAATGCTGACACACCCAGAAGTCCCAATATAGCAGATAATTATTTTATAAAAACCACTTCAATGTATACTGTATCTGAGATAAACTCAAATTGTCTTAAGAATCATAGTTTTGGAAATCTCTGTAAAGGTCTTGAATTGCTATTGGAATCTGCTTTCTAATTAAAACTTTCACTGGTACTATATGGTTGAAATACTTTAAATTTAAAAGATGGATGGATGGATAGATGGGCAGATAAACAGATAAATAAACACACACATGATTGAATAACTATTAATATCAAGGGCCAGAATTAGATAAAAATTCCTTGAAATTGCATACTTTACACCTTAATTAATTTGGATCCAAGGATATAATTTTGTTGATGGATGCCTTTACACTAGGACTCTTAATAACTCTTACTTTCTTATCATAGCAGCTTCAAAAGCTTAATGAGCTGTTGAGGACAATCTGGAACAGAGGGATGAGATTAAAAAAAAAAGTTCCATTGTTCTAACAGCAGTGCTGATGTATCTGTTTGAATAAATCACATCTGATTAAATTTTACAGAAGTCTACCTTTATCAGTAAAGAAGAGGTTCATTTAAAAATCAGCATTGTATCTTTTTGCAATTTATAGTAACTATCAGCCTACACATTTCTGCCCTAATAAACTCCTTCTGATAAAAGTAAAAATCATGAAATTGTTTCCCTACTGAAGTAAAGTCATCTTCTCACAGTCTAAACCACAGAGAGGAAGGCAGAGAGAGAAATTTAAAGGAGATATCCAGCAATCTCCAGGTCCATGTTTGTTATATTTTATCATATCCAGGAATCAGTATTCCATATTACATAAGCAGAATCAACTTAAGTATATGTTTTGGGGAACAGAAAGCTTCTGTATTGTGAATTTCATGTTCCTCAGCCCTTTTACATCAGTTCTCAACATGAGAAGTTGGAGGTTACTTTTTCTGATATACTATACAGATGGATTTTGTTCTTTAACATTTATTTTCCTTCATCATGGACCCTTTTCCTAGACAATCTACTTATTTCTAATTATATAATGGTTGACTACCCGATTCCTTTGCCCTGTTTTTCAATTACTTCATTTCTTCTTTAGCCCTCCAGCAGTTTCTTATCTGAAAACACAGATGGCAGATATAAGATGCTTCTGTTTTAGATTCTAGAGACCTTACTGGTTGGGGTAGAAGAAAGCTATGAAATGGTTGGCCGAAAGTCCCTAGAAAATATCTCCCGTGTGCATAGCTTGACACAGATGTATTTCCCCATCATTGTCAGTTCAATATGGTCTTTGTCTTGTTTTTTGAATGGAGAACAGAACTTAGCCAGGTATATTTGTACGTTTCTAAGTTTGTAAGACAGGTCAGCCTCTAGGGTTATACATACAAGCACATCAACTAGCCACAGATGCACCATCTGCTCCTAAATCTTCAGAGGTCACACACAAAAAAAATATTCTCATTCATTTCAGAGACTATGAATGAGTCCCTTTTGAAGCTTCCTTTTCTGGTATACAGATATATGGCAGTACAATTTATCATCTTTACCAGATGCTAACATGCCACTTCCTATTCCATAATTCAGTTGTCAAATCCAAGCAGGAAAAGGAAGAACATAAGGATTTTCAATTACAGGATGGAAACTCAATGGTTTACTTCTTTCTTCAGTGGTGGTCTCCTTCTGAAATTCTGAGAAAATAAAAGATGCCGTTTACCAAAGAACAGTAATGGGAAAAAGCAAATAAATCCAAACTTGCAACAATAAAAACCTAAGAATAAAACAGGAATGAAATGTATGATACTAAATGGCAATCTCTTTTTTTCAGCTGGTAATTTTCTGCTCCAGCACTCTTCAAATAACGGAAACTCATGAGGCACAAAAATAAATAACTTGGCCAAGATTATCTATCAGATTTGGGCAGATGGATAAAGGTCAGAGCATAAGCATATGTACACAACCATAGGTATATAACCTTTAACTCTAAGACTCCATGGAGCTGCTAGCAGGGTCAAGAGGAATTGTCTAACTTCTTCAGATTCTGTTCACAAAAACGAAACTGTGTCACATTTCTCTATCTCATTCTATTTCACCACAGTCACAATCAGATGGCACCCACACAATTGCTGACTGGCACATCTGAGTCTTTCAGCTTAAGCTACATAGTAGTTCATGGATTACTATTGTTAAATAAAATATTCAGATCACTAATTTAAATCTAATGCGGGTTTCAAATGGGCCTTGGATGAGAAGCATGCACGGATTGTGAGTCTTCCGTAGTCAGTAATATCCAAAATTTAACTGCAGGTGAAAATAAATAGTTTTTTATTTGTTTATTTGTTTAGTTTACCATCATTTCCAAGAAAAAAATACTCCTGGAGGTTTACAACATTAAATCATTAAAAAAAAGCATAAATAAATATAAACTGGTTAGTGCAATCATAACCATTCATTTCCCTATGTGTCTCCCATTTTGTGTGTGTGAGTGTGTGTATGTGTGTGTTCTGTATCAGTTTGCAGAAAAATCTTGAAGGAGAGAGCATCTACAGAGAAATATCGCTTGTAACTCCTACCTGTGTTTAAGCAAAAGAAGGAGTTCAGTGATTTTAGTATTCCTGAGGCTAATGCATCACAAAGCTAAACAGGCAAATTGTTTTGGAGTATAAGATCAGTTCAACAGCATAAATGAATCAAATCACCTTTTTGAATCGAATGCATACAGTTTATTTACAACAGATTCACATATATATTCAAGTGCTATCCTTGAATGTGCTTGTGTCTTTTTATGATCCAAATAGAAGCAGGACTGATATGAAGATTCCAAATTGATTTGCATGTTGGAAGCAGGAAATTTTTCTGTTTCCTAATAGATAAGGGAACAATCACTCTTGAACTAAATTGGCAGACTGATTATTTTTTCAGTCAATTGTACTTTTATCATTTATCTCCTAAGACCTGATACAAAGACATTTATCTTCTTTCTCTTACTCTTTCTCAATGTCCAGTTTTCACAACTTTGTAAAACCTGAGAGGACCATGCCTTTAATGATTCTTCTCTTTGTTCTCATTGAAGTGTTCTTATTCTTCATGATATTGACTAAATTTTTCATTGCCTTCCTCCTTACGATAACAATCACTTTACAGTCCCTAGATCTTCCCCAGCATTCATTTTCTCTATTAACTCTTGGGAAACACCCACTCCTTTATATGATAGTAAAACAAAAACTTCCAAAGGACAAAATGTGTCCTATTCAGCAAATAATCGAAAATATGTTAAATCCTTCACATAAGAAGCAGTACAGTCACTGGATCTGTGGAACAGGTAGAAATGTAATTATCACTGATAAGTTAATACATTTAATTGTTGTCAGATGTTGAATTGGGGGCAGTTACTGGGTACTAGAGTCCTTAAAAGAACTGTTGTCCTTTAAACTGTTGTAGTTTTTGACTGTGAGGGATGCAATATCCAGTTTGGTTGCCATGGAGAGAGATTAATGTTAAGACAGAAAGTTGTCTGGAGTAAACCATTATGGCACTTGGGATAGTCTCACCATGGCTTACACCAGAAATGGTGAGATGATTAGCTCCCATGTATTCCATTGCAATTCTATGGCTCTATATTATGATTTTATTATGCTTTTATCTTAATTTAATACATTATCTCTTATATAATATTGCCTAAATATTAGATAGATAGATAGATAGATAGATAGATAGATAGATAGATAGATAGATAGATAGATAAAATTTAGTTTATTTAAAGTAAATTTATATATTAGTGATTGCATGACCTCTGTAGATGCCAAATGCTAAATAAATAAAATTGGATGCTAGAAACGGTGTTTTCAATACATTTTGTCTTTGAGAACTATTTGAGAAATTTAGTAAGCTTAGGAAGTGTGTTAGGATCATTTTTGCAAACAAACTTTAAACTGATTCTTTCTATTTCTTGTGTCAGTATATCAAATGAAAAAGTCATGTCAGCTACATTCAGCACTCAATTTTAAAATGGTTTCCCCCTTCAGAATTATAAGCATATATCTAATGAAACCATACCAGAGTTTAATTTTTTTTTAAAAGGACAATTGAAAAGACATGTAGTTTCCCAATTCAGTTTGCCATTCAAGTAATGCATGCAGAAATGCACAAAAATTCCACATTAGAGAAAGAATAATTTTGATTATGCCTACCTACACTAAGGAAAAATGTGGACAATGTGGACTTAAAAAAGTACAAAACTGAGTCTGAATTATAGACCAAAAAGGGAGAGAAATCCAAGCTGAGGTTGAAATGAGCACAAACAAATGAAAAAAAAAAGATAAATATAATTGACAGACTAATCCATTCTTTTTCTCTGCTATCACAAAACACTTCAGCTTTGTTTTCTTCCTTTTTTTCCATCACAAATTTTTGGCGGTATTCCTCCAAATTTCCCCTGGTATTGTGCTGTATTCACAAACACCATATTACAATGCAAAACTATCCAGTGAGCCAGGGGTCTCTGCAGGGAGAGAACTCAGAAAAGTCAAAATGAGGACCATCCAGTAAAATAGAGCAGAACTTCAATAACATCATGGCTTCCATTCTGATTAACCTTCTCCCATCCTAGTTAACCTCTTCATCAGTCTGAGGCATGGCTGCTTGCTCCTTCTTTGCAGAACTAAGAACAAAATTAAATATCAGTGTGGTTACAAATAATTTTCCCTGATTGTAGATTTTATTTAACCTAAGAAGGTTGTGAACTCAGATGGAGGAAGAGATTGGGGGATTCAATGCCTGCAGGATTAGTCATTAATTCTTGACCTTTTACATGGATCTTCTCCTTCCTTCCTTCCTTCCTTCCTTCCTTCCTTCCTTCCTTCCTTCCTTCCTTCCTTCCTTCCTTCCTCCCTCCCTCCCTTCTTTCTCTTCCTTCTTTCATTCCTTCTTTCCTTCCTTCTTTCTTGATAGTAAGCAACAAATAATACCAAAACATAGGTTTACCAATGTCCTTCCCTCCCACTATGTTTTCAATTACAATATTTCAGCCTACATTTAGTATGGCAAAAGATGCAGAAGTACAAGGAATGTCATCACATTTGGGGGGGAAAGTTTGAGCATTCTTTTTTGCCTCTCTTTTTCTGTCTGAGAGTTACTAAACTGTTTATGTACAGATCAACAGCAGGATATTAACCAATCTAATTAGGTAGCAATGCTGGCTGTTCCTTTAAAAAAGATTCAACATCAGCGAAACAAACATGTTGCATGCCCTATCCCATTCACAAAATTTATCCACTGAGATCCATTTTATACTAGAACCTGTGTTCATTTTCATTTACAGTACATATGCTGTTTTATGAATTAGTAGCTTGAACTGTTTGTTATTTATAAAGACCTTGTTTTGATATTTATTTTGGATGTAATGAACACATATGCATAATCAAACATAATGACAAATTATATATATTTATTCAAACATAAAATATATCCCTTTTGTTTAAAAGACATATTTTTCAATTTCTTTGTCTTGGCCAATCTTCAAGATGAAAGAACATCTCTGTGGCATTTATTTATTGATAGAAATTAATAGATAGATAGATAGATAGATAGATAGATAGATAGGATAGATAGATAGATAGATAGATAGATAGATAGATGATAGACAGATGATAGATGATAGATAGATGATAGACAGATGATAGATGATAAATGGTAGATAGATAGATAGATAGATAGATAGATAGATAGATAGATAGATAGATAGATAGATAGATAGATAGGAGGAGGAGGAGGAGAAGGAAAAGAAGAAGAAATAGGCTAATGATATATACAGTGACATTATTGTCCTATCCTACTTTCAACTTTTAGGCTCAAGAATGCTATCATTTTTCTCCTACTCCATAGCATCCACATAGAGAATAAATATATCCTGCAATGTACAACCAACCATGAATGAACTGACAAGAAAAATTCCTGGCTGCAAAATTTTACTGTTATGCCATCACTGTATCTTCAGATATGTATTAAAAACATAGGACTGCTAGCAGTTCCATTTTTCCCCCCTCTCTCTTTGTTGAATGGAGCTGAGGGGATTCTTTATTATTATTGTTGTTGAGGAGGAGGAGGTGGAGGAGGAGATGCTGTAGTAGTAAAAATGATGGTTTGTCTGCTCTCCATTATTTTGCTGAAAGAACACTGATTAGTTCATGCTGTTCCTTGCTTATTCCCAGCATGTGTAGGTTTGCAGCAATGAGGATGATAACACTACCAGCTTCAGAAGTCTTTGGATGACTTGGGTAGGAAGAACAGGGCCCAAAGTGGAAATGTTCTTTCTGGACATGAAGTGGCATGTGTTTTCCTTTCCTTTTTTCATTCACCTTTCATTTGCTTTTCTTCTATTTTTCTCCCTTCAGTTATCCATCACCTTTAACTGAATAAATATATCTTATGCTAGCTTGGAGATCTGCTGAGTGATGGCAAGGTTAATTGCATTCTTGGCAAAGCTAGGTGATATCCCTTCCCTCTGTTTTTTTAAACCAAGATAATTTAGCATTAAGGAATAAGATTTCTTTCTAATAGTTGCTTCTTTAGCAGCTATCTATTTTGCTTATACAGCCTTTATAGCTTAGCTTAGCTTCATTTTGATATTGGCAAGTACCAAACACTAGTCATATTCCTAGATTTGATGTTTCCATAGGAATCTCAGGTTTGGGATTCAAAGGTTTCTAGATATCAGCAGATCATGACAATACCCAGGTTGAATTAAATAGTGTTTAACTCATTAAATAGCTTTTTTTGTGGTGGTGTTTGGAATCCTGAAGTTTCTTAGAAACTGAGGATAGGTCCTTTTAGCAATAGCAATAGCACTTAGACTTATATAACACTTTACAGTGCTTTACAGCCCTCTCTAAATAGTTTACAGACTCAGCATATTGCCCCAAGCAATCTGGGTCCTCACTTTACCGATCTCGAAAGGATGGAAGGATGAATCAACCTTGAGACTGGTAAGATTTCAACTGGCCAAATTGCAGGCAGCCGGCAGCAAGCAGAAGTAGCCTGCAGTACTGGATTCTAACCACTGCACCACCATGGCTCAAAACGTTAATGAAAATTTGGATAAGATAAGCAAGCAAATTGTTCCAAACGGACATTGTTCTACCTTCTCTTAAATTGCAAGTATTATCTCATTAAACATCAAGGGATTTCATAAGAAAATTATTTTTAAAAAATAGTGACGCTGCTGGAGTATTATCTCCTTTCACCAGAGATATTTCAAGAAATAACTCAACCAATTTCTTTGCCCTCGAATTTGGTTTAGAACTTTGATGGTCTATTTGTATCCAGACTTCAACTCTTTTAGTTGCCAATAATTATATAACATTGCTGGATTGAATAAAATTCATAAATGAACTTGACATTTTATCTGTAAATCGGACCAAGTAAATTCAGGATTAGAATGTACTCATAGCTTTTTATGCATTGTCTCTAATTATTTTTGGAGCAAGAGGATCTGTATTATACACTGCATATTGAAGTACACTGAAATGAAGCTGATATGGTTTTTTAACCCAGTCTTCTAATTCTGAAAACTTAATTGAAGATTGTAGTACTATTTTTATACCTTGATTGATGAGTGAATGAAAAAAGGTGGAGGTGGATAAATCTTGGCCTGTAAGGCACATTCAGAATAGTTTCGTATTTCCTTGCTTCTTTTGAAGACAATCAACAACAAAATCAAACAACAAAATCAACAACAAAATCAAATCTCATCAGCATTTTTTTTTCAGACGTTTTCATTAACTGTTTTCTGGAGTCCCCCTAAGAGTTCCAGAATCATAGGGGTGATAGTGTATATGGATCAAGTCAAAAGTGGTATAATCTAATAGCTAAGATTCCCCATGTGTGACTTTAGAAAAAGCTAAAACAGACCTTCCATCAAAGGAGTAAAACTCACCCATTCAAAGCCCTTATCATTTGGAGGAGAACCAGCAAACTATTTCTGTCCTAATTTTAATGGTTTGGCAGAGTTATAACAGTGATGGAAATCAATTATCTATAAGCCTAGATTGGCATGTGGAAGACTATAACTTGGAATAGAAAAGCAGGATTTAATGAGATGAAATGATACTTAATGTGTGGTAAAATATGACCAAAAACAGCTTGCAATTTATACTTCTGATTGAAGATAATCTTGATTTTTTTTAATACACATGACAAAGGAATACAGCTGTAGGTTAAATTCTGAATAAAAATGTTCAATATGTCAGGAAGTATGATGTGGGAGCATCATCCATTGAGACTTTCAAGAAGAGATTGGACTGCCATTTATCAGAAATGGTATAGGGTCTCCTGCTTGGGCAAGGGGTTGGACTAGATGACCTACAAGGACCCTTCCAATCTAATTATCTGTTATCACTTGAGACTTTCAAGAAATATGATGTCAACTAGATTTCTATGATTGTATAAAACCAGGAATCAATAGATTGGTGATATTTACATTCTTATTTTTCAGTACAACAATGGAAGAAATAAAAGTGTGAGGCAGTTTGAAAGAATGCAACATGATGCATATATAGTCTTCTAGCAAAACTGAAGGCATTCCCTTTGTATTCCTGTCATTGATTACTGTGCTTTTGAACTGCATAGCCTGGTGTGTACTACATTCGATAGATCTACAAAAACTATACTAAAATATTTAAAGATTAAATATTTAAAGCACTGCACTAGTATCTATTGACTAGTATTGGGATAGGATGCTCCAAATTATTTATTTTGGCCACAAGAGGGTTGCTGTACAAGTTGAACAGCTTACCTGTCTTATTTTTTTTTAAGATAGAATTTCAAGTATCATGCAACATATTTCATCCCTTTATTTTTGAGTACTCATTATGCTTATACATTAGTAGAAGTAGCGATCTGTTTATTTAGAGTTTGTGAGTTTACCTCACAGCTTTTTTTTCATGAAAATGAGGCCAAACCCAGTCCTATAGTCAATAATTTCTTTAATAACTATATATATATATTTGTTTGTTTGTCAAATTTATATATCCACCCATATCACAGAAAGTTTTTTTTTTCTGGGTGGCATACAATAATCTAGTGAAAAAAAAGTATAAACAAAGAAAACAATCATTAGCTAAATAGAATAGAATAACAGAGTTGGAAGGGACCTTGGAGGTCTTCTAGTCCAACCCCTTGCCTAGGCAGGAAACCCTACACCACTTCAGACAAATGGTTATCCAACATCTTTTAAAAAACTGTTGTTCCAGTGGAGCATTCACAGGCAAGTTGTTCCACTGATTAATTGTTCTAACTGTCAATCTGAAAGTTAGAATCAATTGTTCTAACTGTCAAATCATATGGTAATTATTAAAAGACCATTTAAAAACTATGATTGAGAAAGTAAAAGAGGAAAAGAGAATAAAAGACAGAGATAATGTTAATAATGAGAAAGCTACCTCTGGAGTTCATCCATCCTAGAGTCTCCAGGCTTGCTGACATAATTAGGTCTTGAGGGACCTTTGAAAGCTCAGGAGTGAGGAGGCCAATCTTATTTCTGGAGAGGATTCTACAGCATGACTGTGACAGCAGAAATTGTCTTTTGCTTAGGGCCAGTCAAATGTAGATCTCTAGATAATGGACCCCGTAACAACATTACATGTATAATATAGCGTATTGATTGCTAGATATGATGGGATGAATGGATGACATTGGGAAGAAACAATCCCTCAAATAACCAGGTCCCATGCTATGAGAAGATCAACACCAATATCTTGAATTGATCCAGAACTAAACTTGTGACCAATGGAACTTGCTGAGTAGAGGGCAAAATGGACTATTTAAGAGTGCACATGATTGCCCTTATTCCACGTTCTATATCAGCTGAAATTTTCATATAATGTTCAAAGCCACCCTATGTGAAAAAATGTGGCAGTAGCCCAATCAGGAGGTAACCAGGACATGAGTGACTTTGTGTAGGGTTCTTAATCCAGGAGCAGGAACAATTGGTTCCCAATACAAAGTTGTGCAAAGTCTATCCTAGCCACAACTACCACTGCTCCTTGAGTAGGAGCTATGAGTCAAGGAGGATACCCATATTGTGCACAGAATCTATTTTGAGGCAGTGCATCTCTGTCCAGTACCAAAGATGGTATAGTCCTAGAAACACAGGGTCCTAAAACCCAAAGCCACTTCATCTTGCCAGGATTCAGATCCTCACAGTGTCCAGATTGGAATAAGACACCCACAGAATCAACTTAGTTTGCTAGAGGTAATGTTGCATTATTTTAATACATTTACACTAAGTGCAGTTTATTATACAGAACCTGGCTCAGATGAATTTTTTTTGGTTAGGTGTTGAATTATAATGGCATGATGAAAAATAGATGCTTTAAAATTAGCCTGATCATCTATCAAAATATGCTCAGGATTGATGCAATTGGACAGCTTTTTAGTACATGTTTGGTATAAAATTACTTATTATGCTTAAGAACCTGAGAGCTGGCAGGCAAATCTTGGTTTCTATTTTTGTTTGTGGATAGACATTATAATAGCTAAACCCTAGTCCTCTGGTATTTGAGCAATCAATGTAAGTAAATAGGGATGTAATGAGAATTTAAAGGACAAAAGACAGTTCAGGAATTAGTAAATAGAAACAAGATTGTTTAGCAATAATAGAAAAAGTATCATAACGGGACAAACCATTAACTCTAAGCCTTCTGAAGTAATCTTGCATCAAGATTGAGGGATCTCTAAAACCTCCCTGTCACGTCTCCACGGCATGCTGGAGCCATGACACCACGCGTTGTGCCATGTCCGAATATGCTACCAAAGTGGGAAGTGCTGTTAGCCACCCGACCTGGGGTTCGACTGTTCGACGGAGATAATGAACCCTGCTGACATCACACGCTGAGCTGTTACAGCCCATGGGCAGCTGTAGACAAAGCGATAAAGATGCTGCCCATTGAACTAGCGATCTCGGGAGGGGTGGAGGGTAACTTGATAGGCATAGATACAGTGGTGGAATATGATCTTTGTACAAAATTGGTAAATAGGGGTGGATATTAATGAATAAAGGCACGGTGTCTGGGGTATTACATGGTGATCGGATGTGATGCAGTAGCATTCGCCAGATGGTGGATAAATTCATTAAGTTATTAACTGGTGTATAAATACAGCTCTGGCTGTGAGGTACACCAGAACTGACTTTAATTCCTTTTGTTACTCATTGTTACCTGAATCCGGAGCATTGTATGGACAAATAAAAACTCATTTGATCATTACCTTGAGATCTTCGTTTCCCTTCCTGTCTGGAATTCGGCGGAACAGCTGAGACTCCCCCCATGTCAAAGTCTAGGTGCTCAAGAGGGGATCTTGTGCAGCATAGCAACTAACACAAGAATGGGATCACCAAAAAGTCTCTACACATCAACATTCAGATTGCACCTCATCCAAAGGATCCAGATGAAAGTTCTCTTACCATCATTATTTTTTTTTACAAAAAGAGTCATGATGGCACAGTGGTTAAAATGCAGCATGGCAGGCAAACTCTGTCCACAGCCTAGAGTTTGAACCTGAGTGAGTAAAGGTTGACTCCGTTTTCCATCCTTCCAAGGTCAGTAAAATGACAACCCATATTGCTGGGGATAATATGCTGACTCTGTAAACTGATTAGAGAGAGCTGTAAAGTACTATGAAGTGGTATATAAGTCTAAGGGCTATAGCTATTGCTACTTTTCCCATCTCTGCTCATGGAACGGTTGAAGAAATCAAGTCAGTAAGGACAAATCATCAAGATAGTAGAATCATCTCTCTTTCTCTCCCAACATGCACCAAGTCTATTCATTCATCCAGCTCAAGACTCTGAATGAACATGGCCAGATAAAATCTTTCCAATTGGCCTTCTTTTTATAGTCATTTTGGTTAGCTTACAAAAAAAATAATTTAATGTACATAATTAGATTACATTAGACCTCCTGAACATATCTTATAAAAATGTGTGAAATGCTAGTTGATGAGAAATTGCTATTGTGATATCTCAGAAATGTTAAGATGTTAAGATTAGTCAAGAAATATCTGGCTTCTTTGTAAGTGTTGAAACATGACTTACCATACGATCTTGCCTTTACCAATGTTGTTTTGGGGAAAAAATACTTTTGGAACATTTTTCTGTTATTGCTTGTGCCAATTAGTCATCTTCTTTACATGTAGAAACTAAGACAAAGCAAAAGTTTTTTCAAACTTGTTAAAACACTTTAAGTTTTTTTTTTAAGTGTCAAAATATGAATGGTATTTGCCAAGTCAAACTAGAAAGCCTTTGTGCATCACCAAATGTAAGAAAATAAGATTTGACCAAAGCCATCTAAATCAAATGGAAAACTGAATAAATGAAATTTTAAACTAAGGTCTCGTTATAATTTTTATACTTCTAGAAATTAATAACTAGGAAATTATGTTAGGTCACTCTTTTTTAATGGGACTGATAATAACAAAAAGAAAATAATGCCCATTGTTTTCATAAGATTTAATAACGTACTAATTCAGTTTTTGAATTAGAAGTGGGTTTAATGAAATATAGTTATGACACCATGACATTGTTAAATGGATAACAGAACAGAATAACAGAATTGGTAGGAATCTTGGTGATCTAATCCAATTTCCTGCAGGAGACCCAAGACCATTTTAAATAAATACTGTCCATTCTCTTCTTAAAGTATTGAGTGTTAGATCACCCACAACTTTTGAAGACAAGCTGTTCCACTGATTAATTGTTCTTACTGTCAGGAAATTTCTCCTTAGTACTACATGGGTTCTCTTTTGTTCAGTTTCCATCCATTATTTTTTGTTATTTCATTTCAGGTCTCAGAGGCTCCCCCATAAGGAAAGAAAAGGGGGGAAGTATGGCACTTGGTTGCAGAAATTATCTAAGATTACCCAAGTCAATAGAAAACCAAGATAATTAAATTTTGATTAATCTTAGTGTTCTGATTTTGATTGATTGATTATGTTCTATTTTTGATTGATTATGTTCTATTTTTAAGGAGGTGGTGCACACTAAGAAAGTTTTTCAAATCAACTTTGATTTAATGCTGTTGCTATCAAGAAAAGACAGGAAGCCAAGTGGTTGCAGCTTAATGTACAATTAGAAGGAATATATTAAGATTGCAGTAAAGGAAGAAACAGGAGATTGTTGAATTGTCTTGGATCTGTAGATCCTGCCAACTTGCAAATTGGAACAGACCTGAGACCACTAAACCTATCATGGTAAAGCATATGTGTAGAATCTTACACAATCCAAACATTTCCTGAAATCATCTTATCCTTTTTTTTGTGCAGAGCCAAGTAAAGTACAAATGTATCCACTAAATTAAAAAATAAATCCATTCTATGAACTGTGAATTGATTCTGCTCTCAGTTGCCCTCTGTTTATTTATGCTGCTTTATCATTTTTTTCCTGTATATATTTGTATGTTTGTGTATACATGCATACATCAGTGGCACATAATGAAGTGACACAGAAATGTTTGTTTTCCTGCCCATGAGTTTAAAATGTAAAGAATTATATTTAGAAGAATTGTTATATAAGATATAAAATGTAATTTATACACATCTGTATATTCTGTAACTTTTTTCCTTAATGTTGCTCCATAAGTCTTTTAATCCTTAGTCCTCATAGCAATGCTGTTTAGGAATTATATAAATCCTAGTAAGCCATCCATGGAGGATGCTGTATTGGACGAAACATTCATATTTCCTGAATAAGAATTTCACATCTAGTTGATGAAATTACTAATTTAGATTTTTACAGTATTTATTCATTTTTTATGAACAAATTGGTAGGAGACAGGACAATCAATCAATCTTGGTTAATGTAAGAGTTAGTATGCTTCAGTAACCAAAGTTTAAAGTCAAGAATGAAAAAAATCCATCCCATTCATATAATTCTAGCAAACCCTAATAACTATTTGGGTAAGGACTATTTGAAATATGCAGTACCAGGGTAAGAAATTGTATCATCATTTTTCCCTTACAATCTTAGATTTCTGACAGCTAGAAGGAAAACCTGCTTGAACACAACATCGGAGCGAATACTAAGTAAATAGTAACATTTTTAGCTGCTCTTGTTTCTAGAGAAAGCATTATATTTTAAACAATTTTGCAGCTGAACTACATTTCGTTCAGGAATTGAACAAACAACCATATGTGTATCATAGCATTTAAACAGGTTTAGAATTTATTTTCTAAATAATTTTTATTTCATGATTTCATGGGGCAAAAATCGATGAACAAATTGGTCTAAAGAACCTCCATAACTATAGCAATGAATTACCCAAGTAATTAGAAGAGAGCAGATTTGCATAATTTCTCCTGTTGAGTTCAAACAGCTTGAATGTATCTTTAATTGTGGGAATGATTCAGAGAATTAAGAAACAATGTAGCAAGCAAGCAGTTTTAATATTCAGCAGCAAGCCATGTGAAGAAGCCAATTTTTTCTCTCATCATCAGTATCTTCATTTCACACACAAACACACATGTGCACAAATATATACATTACATAAACACATACACCAATTCACATGACTATGTCTATGTATCACAATAAGCTAAAACTGCATGTAATTTGTTTAATTGCCCATGAAGTCTAAACAGAGTCAAAATGGCAGAAATGTGTTTCAAACCAGAGAAGTAGTTGTTTTTGCTATCAAAATTCCATTTCTTTATCCCATAGGCTTTCTCAGTAAGTACTGAAGACGATAGATAGATAGATAGATAGATAGATAGATAGATAGATAGATAGATAGATAGATAGATAGATAGATAGATAGATATAAAAATAGGAAATTTTCATAGTTGAATGTGCACCAATGCCTTTTGCCATTTGGTTCATGTAAAATGATTCCTAGTTCTTCTCAACACTCACACTGGTTTTATCTATATTAATTTTGATCTTCTTCACTTCCTCGCAATCCTCTTCTAGTTATGTATCTTTTATTCACCATGATAAACAGAAAATATCATGTATAACCTACTGTTCTTAATTAGAATGATATCTCCATTCTGCTAATTTAAAAACTGATCAGAGCTATCACTATCATCACATAGAACTGAAGCTCTGCTATCCTGTATCTCAAGCATTCATTGAAATACTTTGACAAAATGAATAGAATTATAAAATCAAGAATAGTTTCCAATGTTTACTGAAAAAACTTCGGAACCAGATTTTATTGACTCGTGTTCCCTGTCCTCTCAGAATGTAAGCAGGAAATATGGTGCCCTGGTTAAAAATTATATATACATCCTTTGATAATTAGAGAAAAATGGTGCATAAAACAGAGGATATGCTAAACAGGGAAGAATTTCTGGGATATCTCTCTATCTCAGATACAAAAATAAACCAGAAATTGTAGCAATTAATAGACTGCTTTTGGTAAGGCTAGGCAAGATATGCACTCAACAAATATATTTGAAACAAGAGCAAAACTTGTTTCCAACCCATTCCCACCAGCAAAATCTGGGATGGATCATTCCATCTGTTAACTGAAAAAAAATATTAAATTTCTGTGCAGATAAGTTCTAGATACTACCACTGTCCTTAGTGGTTATTATTGTCTACTATCTATTAACATCTTATTACATGGAGGATTATGCTAGAGTTGTTTGCACTCTATACAGACTTGCACAGTTTCCAGGCATTGAGACAAAACTTGAAGAGCCTTGATTGTCCAGTTAGGGGTCAAAAGTTATCTTGCTGGACCTGAAACCAGTGGATCATCTGGTGATCACTCAGGAGGCTGTGCAGGAAGGAAGAGAACCTTGTAAGATGGTGGTTCCAGTTCCCAACCCTGAAATATTCTGATCAGGAGAATGTCATGGTCAATGGTATAAAAAGCCATTGAGAGATTAATGTGGTGCTTCTGCAGAGTAA
Organism: Bungarus multicinctus; assembly: GCA_023653725.1. NCBI lineage: Eukaryota > Metazoa > Chordata > Lepidosauria > Squamata > Elapidae > Bungarus > Bungarus multicinctus. The sequence goes on along the minus strand of CM042851.1, from coordinate 38,376,979 downwards.
TAAGATAGTATAGGACAAGGACACAAAAAAAATTGTAGGAACAAGATGGGGAGGATAGCTATGAGAACAAAGCAAAGCAAATATTTTCCTTAAATGTAGCTTCATTAGTTCTTGCCTGTCATTAACTATTGAAATCCAACCTATCCAAAGGAAGTTTTATTCTCCAGCATTTGTGTGTGAGTGTAGTTGAATCTGTTGCCAGATATTCAATTTCTAAATGCATTTGCCAAGACAAACAAATCTGTATTTATAATATAGTGGGAGCTGAAAGCCATCCCTACCTTTTAGAAGGAGATTGTTATTAACTGGTTAAGAAAAGAAGGAATTTTGACAGGTTTCAGATTTGTTAAAACCTGGCAGAACTCATGGGTGGCATCATAAATTGCATTAGTTTTAAAAAGACATGTGTTATTTTGAGTTTTCAAAAGAATTAAGCATTGTTTGCATTTGTATTTTTTACATCTTTTGGATTTCTGCATAGTTCTCTGGTTCGGGTATGCATTAATATCAGTTGATTCTTCAATACAGATGGTCTTTAACTTATGATCACAATTGAGCCTAAAATTTATGTTGCTAAGTGAGAATTTTGTTAAGTGAGTTTTGCCCCAGTTTACGATTTTTCCTACCACCTTTGTTAAGTGAATCACTGAGTTATATTGGTAACACCGCTATTAAGCAAATCAGGTTTCCCCATTGACTTTGCTTATCAGAAGGTTGCAAAAGTTGATCACATGACCCCCCCCCAGGACATTGAAACCATCATAAATATGAGTCAGTTGCCAAGTGTATAAATGTAAATCATGTCACCATGGGGATGTTGCAATGGTTGTAAGCGTGAAAAACGGTCATAAGTCACTTCTTTCATTGCTGTTGTAACTTCAAAGAGTCACTAAGTTTTATTTATTTATTTAGCACATGGCAAATACACGGACTTATAGTAGTTTCCACCCAGCCATTCAAGGACAGGGTGCTCTATGTTGAAAAAAAAATCAAACATTGGGCCGGTGTAAGCTCTTGATGGAAATTTGGACACAATGTGATGGATATTTTGTTGAGGAGCACCACAGTCACACTGAGGGGTAAAGACAAGACCCCATGCTGCAATAAGGTTGATGAATACAGCTGTGGTTTTTAAGCCTTGCTTGAAAAAACCTTTGATAAATCCTGTTATGCTCAGCATCTGATATCCGTTGCCATGTATTTAGAGAGCCAGGAGTTGAGAGCCAAAGATGTCTGGCTACCAACTGTCATTAACTGTCAATTCTTCAATGTAGTCTGGCTGCCAATTGTTGCTAGTCATTTGGTTCACACTACCGTGCTATCCAGGAGGCAAACTAGCATCACACTCTGGTCACTAAGTGAACTGTTAAAAGTTGAAGACTGCCTGTACTTGATAACTTCAAGGTGAACTTCTGAGTTGAACAACTTCTACTGAAAAATATCTCCACCACAAACAACTGTATCCAACCAGAGATAGAAGACATAAGATGCCCCAACTATGCTTTTCTGCCTTTTGCAATGTGATGATTGACTGATTTAAAATGACATCTAAGTCAAAACATGATGAATGTGTAGGTCTGAAACATCTGGTCACCTCATGTCTTTCATAAGAACTAAATTTCTAGGCAAAGATAACCTTCCACAACTGACATCTTCTGCCAATTTCCATGGTACTTCGTTATATTTCCTTTTAGTGCTTCCCTCCCAGCAGAGATAAAAGTGTCATTTTCAAGCCTGCATTTTAATACCATGGGGATGGTTTGGAATTGAAGGATCTTGGTAAGCACATCTGTCAGTAACTATGACACATCTTTCCCGAAATCCCTTTCTTCATTCCACAACAAATTCCAAATTTTATACCTTATTGCTTTTTAAATGAAAACATGAAAATGCTTAAAGAAATCAAACTGCAAAGTAATTCATAAAAAGATTGCCACATACTGTTTTCATGAGCCATTATAGAGGCTAAGAAAGGCGCTAACATAGACAGAGTAGCACATTGTTTGATCTACTAAGCACAGATATAAAATAATTCTTGCCTGCAGTGAGAATGATAACCAATGTGTTTTCTTAATTGGCCATTTTTAAGACATTGTCATATAATCTGAAATCTCATATGATAATACTAAAGCCTCCCAATATTTTACACAAAATTTCACAATAATTATGGGGAAAAAAACTATTGTGAGTTTTTGCGCAAAATCACCAACCATTTAGATTCAATATAGGTAGACCTAAACTTACGACCATAATGGAGTCTGTATGGTGGTGGAATCCCCTGGAGTTGTTTTCTGACCAGACTGTTGGCTTTTCATCTGGCCCATGACAGTTTGTAATTCTTGCTAGACTGTTTGAAAACATGGAATAGGGTTGTGTGTGGCACCTTATGTCCACACCCTCACCAGGATCATGGTTTGGAGAATGGTCTGTCGGTGATTGGAACTGTGGACAGCAGCTGGGTTTGGAACTGCTGGGTACACGGGACAGCTGTTTTACAGAGGAAGTGTTCCATGTGTTTTGCAATAATTGGCAGTGTGAGGGTGCCAAGGAGGACAATAGTGCTAAAACCTGGATGACAGGTGTCTTTTTCCTTGTGATCACATGGAGATGAGGGATTTTGCTGTGGGAGAAGCAGAACTGGAGCAGGATGGCTGCAGCTATCAAACCTCTATAGATGCAGTTTCTTCTGCCATATGGTTGGGTAGCCACTTTGCCTTCCTTCTGGCTGAGATCTAGAAGGTGTTGGTAATAGCTAACCTCATGAACTGTTTAATTAGTAACAGAATAACCAAACTAGAAGGGACCTTGGAGGACTTCTAATGACTAGTCCAATATCTGCTCAAATAGAAGATCCTACACTACAATATCTACAATATTTCATAAATTGGTACTGTCAACCTAAAATACATAATAACTAGTATGTTCCACTCTTCCCTTGTCTTCTTCTATATAATTGACAATTGATGGCCAATTACAAAGATTGGACAGACCTTCACTTTTTTGCTTGTTCCCTGAAGATAGAAAATGATTGACTGAGTTTCTGCCCTCCTTTCTAGAGGGGAAAAAATTTCCCATGAAGTCTTGACAATTGCTCTTTCCTTCATTTTATGAAAATGTTAGTATATATTCACCATAGAAAGGTTAATGCCCTACGCTAATCTTGGAGTTGACTTTTTGGACTAAGGTTTCAGGCTAGTATCCTATCAATTAATTGTAATAGTCCATCAGCTACTTACAGATGTCAGAATAATTTAAATCTCATTACTAGAGAAGTAATTTCTAAGATATACAAAAGAAGACATTGAAATTTTCAATGCATGTGACCTAATTGTCCTCTGGAATTCTTTAACATAAAAGAATTTCAGGTACTGAATCATTTCTGGTATTTGCCCTAGACCTCTCATTATGAACAGTTCAAATGGAAGATAGAATTATGATCAGTGAAAGACCTGAAAGTGTGGTCTATGGAAACCACCACTGTATCTTAAATGACTACATTTGGAATCTAGTTTTGGCCATCAGGATATAAAAAAAGATGTTGATATGCTAGAAAGAGTGCAGAGAAGAGCAACAAATATGATTAAGGGACTGGAGGCTGAAACATATGAAGAATGCTGAAGAAATTGGGAATGTCTAGTTTAATTAAAAGGCCTCAGAGTGACGTGACAGCAGTGTTGCAATATCTGAGGGGCTGCCACAAAGAGAAAGGAGTCAACCTATTGTCAAAAGTACTAAAAAGGCACGATTAGAAGCAATTGATGGAAACTAATCAAGGAGAGAAGCAACCTACTGTAGAACTAAGGAGAAATTTCCTGACAACAATTAATCAGTAGAACAACTTGCCTTCAAAAGTTATGGATGCTCCAAAACTGGAAGTTTTTAAGAGAGTAGACAACCATTTGTCAGAAATGATATAGAGTTCCCTGCTTGCAGGGGGTTGGATTAGAAGACCTCCAAGGTCCCTTACAACTCTTTTATTTTATTAGGTGCTTGTGCAATAGAACTTTGTGAAAATGCTACACAAATGGATCCACGATGTGTAAAGTAGTGCATTTCCTTGTGATAAACTGCATTTAAATTTAAAGACATACAGTAGCCATTTCCTTATTTATTTGTTTTGTCACTGTTTTTTTAAAAATAAATTATCCTCAATTTTAATGGAGCTAGGAAAAATGTTTAATATTAATTCTATGATTTGCAGCAGCTTTCAGGTTCCTGAATTCATTTGCACGTGTGTTTTAAACCTAAGATGTGTATTGTACTACCAAATCACGTGCACATGCTGAAAACCTTCAAAAGAGCTTCACTTTCAAAAAGCAAATTCTTTCCAGAATAAAATCATTATACAGATTTAGAATGTACGATATGAAGGCAACGCTAGATTGAAGTTTTTTTAAAAAAAGTGAGAGGTTCAGTCATCAGCACTGGCACAATTCATAACTGCATAATTTGTAATCCATCAAGCTAAAAGTCTATAGTGGGGGCTGCAAATTTTGCTCCGAGGTCATCCAGCTTGTGATAACATTGGAATTCATTTTGTATAGTATTCAGTATTTTGCCACTTTGTTGTTAAGCACGTGTCATGTCTAATGCATTGAACAAAAATATTGCTTTGCATTGGGAATATATGGCCAGCAAAGTGACATTCAAGGCCAATGATATGTAAGAAGCACATTCAAAAATAAGCATAAAGCAACAGATAGAGTAATGGCTGACTGCATGAAGTTCATTTCAATTCCGACCATAAAAATACCAAATAAATCTGGTTTGGGCTATTCACTGCTATATAGGTAGCTTTCAACTTATGACTACAATTGGAATTGGAATTCTATTGCTAAGTGATTCATTTATCAAATGCAGTTGTTATGCCTGGTTTTATTACTATTTTTTGTCATGGTCATAAAGCAAATCATGCAGTTGTAAAACGGACCTGACTTCCACATTAATTTTGCTTGTCAGAATCTCCCTTTGAAGATCACAAACGGGATCAAAAGAACTCAGGATGCTGTTGATATTCATGCTGGTTTTCAAGTGCCTGAATTTAGATCATATAACCATAAAGGTGCTGCAATGAATGTAAGTATGAAGATCCACTGTAAATCACTTTTTTCAGGACCATTGTATTTGAATAATTGATAAACGAATGGTTGTTGCTTGAGGGCCAACTGTAGGTGAAGCTCCTTGAAAATCTATGGAGATTCTCAGTCATCCAGGTCATGGTTGTCCCAAAGGTACTTTTTCAAGAGGCAACTGGACTTTCTGTTTTTTCTTTGAAGACATTTCACTTCTCATCCAAGAAGCTTCACAGAGAGAAGCAACCTGGAATTAAGGAGAAACTTCCTAACAGTGAGGACAATTAACCAGTGGAATGGCTTGCCTCCAGAAATTGTGGACGCTCCATCACTGGATGTTTTAAAGAAGAGTCTAGACAGGTCACTTATCTGAAATAGTATAAGTTCTCCTGCTTGAGCAGAGGGTTGGACTAGAAGACTTCCAAGGTCCCTTCCAGCTCAATCATTCACTCATTCACAGCTTCTTTAGAGCTGAAGAAGCTTCTTGGATGAGAAGCAAAACATCTTCAAAGAAAAAGAATAGAATAGAATAGAATAGAATAGAATAGAATAGAATAGAATAGAATAGAATAGAATAGAATAGAATAGAATAGAATAGAATAGAATACCTTTATTGTCATTGCATTCCATGAATACAATGAAATTTGAAAGCTACTCCAGCACAGTGCCCCAAACACCACATCACAATCATACTACAAAGTTTTAAAAATTAAAGTAATTATAATAATAATAGGACTAAATCACAAATGCACTGTTTGATTCAAAACAATTACTGCCTTGGAAAATAAACTGTTTCTCAATCTATTAGTCCTCATTTTAAGACACCTATAATGCCTCCCTGATGATAACAAGTTCAAAATATGAATATTCAGGATGAGAACGGTCTGTGGAGATTTTTAGTGCTCTAGAGAGGAGTCTGGTCTTTGAAATCTCTTTCAAAGAAGAAAGAGAGCAACCGATCATTTTTTGTGCTGTGTTTATAACTCTCTGGAGCATCTTCTTATCCACTGCAGAGCATCCAGCATATCACACCATTACACTGTATGCCAAAATGCTCTCGATGGTAGACCAGTAAAAAGTAACCAGCAACTTCTGGATAACCAGAAAGTCCAGCTGAAAAAGCATCTTTGGAACTTCTTGGAAAACATTTCTTTGATAATGGCAGCAGAAATGGATACCTTAGATACAGAACCATTAGTAAAAATGAAACGTATAGAAAAATAAAATCCTGTTAATATCAATGATCAGGCAGATATACTGGTGTAGTTCACAGGGCAGCAGGTGCGGATGGCTGAGGTCTCAGAGAGTGAGGACTCGGATGAGGGGCCTGTTTATGATGCAGGGATGGGACCAGGCTATCAGAGAATGGAGTGCTGCCTTCAGAGCTTGTGGAGGCTGGTAGCAGTGATGCAGAGGACCCCGAGGAGCATATACCCAATGCACGTGCGTGCAGGGCTGCACGAAGGAAAGAGCAGCTGCAGTAGTATGGGCGACATAGAATAGAATAGCATACTTTATTGGCCAAGTGTGATTGGACACACAAGGAATTTGTCTTGGTGCAAATACTCAGTATACATAAAAGAAAAGATACATTCATCAAGAATCATAAGGTACAATGATAGTCATAGTGTACAATCAACAATCAAATCATACTAGGAAACATTCCATATAAATCGTAAGGATACAAGTGACAAAATTACAGTCCTACAATCACAAGTGGGAGGGGATGGGTGATAAGGAGTGATGAGAAGATTAGCAGTAATAGTAGTGCAGACCTTGTAATAGTTGAACAGTGTTGAGGGAATTATTTGTTTAGCAGATAATGGCTTTCGGGAAAAAACTGTTCTTGTGTCTAGTTCTGGTGAGCAGTGCTCTATAGTGTCGTTTTGAGGGAAGGAGTTGAAACAGTTTATGTCCAGGATATGAGGGGTCTGTAAATATTTTCACAGCCCTCTTTTTGACTCGTGCAGGATACAGGTCCTCAATTGAAGGCAGGTGGGTAGTAATTGTTTTTTCTGCAGTCCCAATTATCCTCTGAAGTCTGTGTCTGTCCTGTTGGCTTGCAGACCAAACCAGATAGTTATAGAGGTGCAGATGACAGACTCAATAATTCCTCTGTAGAACTGGATCAGCAGCTCCTTGGGCACTTTGAGCTTTCTGAGTTGGCGCAGAAAGAAAGTTCCTTGTTGTGCTTTTTTGATGATGTTTTTGATGTTAGGTGTCCATTTTAGGTCATGTGATATAGTAGAGTAAGTTACTTGATGGTCCTTCCCTTAAGGGATAAAAGCCAGTGGGATTCTTTGCAGGAAATAAAGAAGTTCTTGCACTTCAACTTTCACTTATGGAAGTTTGGACTATCCTGATTTTGGAGACTTTTGGCTTTGATTATTTCCTTGCAATTGAATCTAGTGTTCTTGGCAGCCTTGCACAACCTTGGCAAGGCTTGTTGTTATCTGGGACAATTAGTTTTTAATATCGTTTTACTGTGAATGAATGAAATTCACAGAAAAGCATTAAAAAGGTTTTGCTTTTGTCTCTGTTTGGTGTTTGTTTGCTTTGAACAAAGCTTGGGTCAGAAGAGATACTTTTACCAAAAACCATCAAATATATTTAAGGAATCACATATTGTGACTTTAGTTGTGTTTTGAATTTAAGTCTTGAAATTTTTAAAGCCCTTTATAGGTGTTACGGTGGCACAGTGGCTCAGTGGTTAAGATGGGATGAGGTTTGAAACCCGAGCACAGTGCAATAGAGTGAGCTCCCATTCTCACCCCAGCTCCTGACAACCTAGCAGTCTGAAAGCATGCAAATGAGAATAGATAAATAGGTCTCATTTTGGTGGAAGGTAACAGCACTCCATGACATCATTCTGATCACATGACTGAAGAAATTTCTTCAGATAGCACTAGCTCAATGGCCTTGAAACAGTGATGAATACTGCCCTCTATAGTCAGCAAGGACTAAATGAGTATACCTTTTCTTTAATAGATGTTACAATCAAACAAAATTATGATGAAAAGGGATGTCCATGACATTGAAGTTTGAGTGCTACATGGTTCATCTTCAAGGTTTTGAAGTTGTCTTGATTAACATTCTATACAAATTGCAAAACAAAGGGACTTTTCGACAGATTGATACAATAGCATATCTCATACATTGCATGTCACCCATTCTAGCTGTCTACTCTTAAGATATTCAGTGAAGAATTGAACTTTAAATCTGAGTTTATTTCATAAAATTTGCAGCAGATTTTTTTCCTCTCCCCTTTGGGTTATATACTAAAATGATAAGCAAAGGAAAGGAGACTCTATTTAAATCATGTTGCAGTATTGAGTTTGCTTGATCTTTTATTTATTTATTCAATTCCTTATTTTACAAATATTACCACCTTGGGGTAGAAACCTGGCTATGAAAACTGTTGAGAAGCAAGGATGACATGTTGAAGGATAAAGTGTTTGGCTTGGAGGAACAACATCTGAGTTAACAATTATTTAGGGTACTTTAATCTATTTTACCAACTCACTGAAGCATTTAGTTGATGCTTTATTGAAGTATTAGTCAATAAAAAGCAAGTTCTAGTTCACTTGAATATCAATACTGCCATTACAGAGAAATAAGAGAAAGGAAAAGATGGCTGTGTTGCTGCCTATGTTTTAAAGTCTTACTATCTTGTACCTTAAAAGAAGATTAACAATCCAATTAGATTTTCAGAAATGCTGATATTCACTGTCCCAAAGGTACTCTTTCAGGAGGCAACTGGGCTTTCTTATTTTTTCTTTGAAGACATTTCTCTTCTCTTCTTCAGCTCTGACAGGAGAGTGGGGAATGGAAGATGATTCCTGGATGGAATGGATCCTGTCAGAGCTGAAGACATTTCTTGGATGAGAAGTCAAATGTCTTCAAAGAAAAGTCCAATTGCCTCCTGAAAAAGCACCTTTGGGACAGCCACGACCTAGATGACTGATAATCTCTACAGGCTGGTATTCATTATTTTTCCCTGAAACCTAGCTGCTTCCATGGTATTTGTATGATTCTGTAACCATAGTATGAAATCTGTTTTTGTCAATTCTAACTTCAATTAAACCAACATTTCTGGAGATTTTTAGTTCCATCTCATTTGAATACAAGAATGTGCTATTTCACATGAACTTGTTTCATTTTGATAACTGTATCCTCTTGAATTTGGAAGTAGCCAAATTTAGCCCCCAAAGTAGCTAAGTTTATTCAGGCTTTCTGACCATTTGTTATATTTCACTTGGTAAAAAGTTGGATTTTAATCAAAATGGCTCTTTGAGTGTGCTCATCATTCAGACCAATATCCTGATTTTATAAATGTTTCTGCCTTACCATTATTTTGGAGAGCTCTTGATGGATATTTTCTACTTAACAGAGTGGGATATCAGTTGATTATTAGATACCAGTATTTTTATTATATTTTTCATTGCCAGAAAGGGGAGAAATTATTATTATTATTTTCTGTCTGAGGAGGTAAACTGTTTTGAATAACATTTAGGGTTGAGGAAAATGAGCATTCATTGATTATTCTTATGTAACAAACTTTCATAGGTGAATTTGGATCAATTCATTGTTTCTCAGTTGCCAATATTATAATTGGAAACATCCAGAAGTTGTCAAAAGCCACTTTGAATGAGATATGTCTGATGTTCCCTCAGGGATAGGCAGAGTGATGTGAAGACCTGGGTGTGCACAATACTGTGTTATTGAGCAGGTTTCTTAACAAGTCTGATCATGTCAGAATGAAAGGAGTTGACAAAACATGCATTCAAAGTAGCTATGGCATTTGCCCAAACCTTGTTTATTGAAATGAAATTTGTCCGGAAGCTTTCGGGATATATGAAAACATTATGAAGGAATGTCATCCAGCTGTGATTTGGAACTAATTTGAAATTATCCCATTAAACCCAACACATTTTAGAGTAATTTCTGCTGACAAATAAATGTCAAATATTTAAATCAGGAAGGGAAATGCATTCTTATAGGCCTTCAAGGGGAAAATCAATGAAGATCAAATCTAGCAAGGGCTTACAACTGGAACATTTTTAAAAAGGCTCGTTTTGGGGAGAAGGAGGAAGAGGAGGAGGAGAACATGCTAATCATATACGCAGTGAAGTTCCTGTCCTATCTTACTTTTAGTCTTTAGATTCAAACATGCTGTCATTTTTCCCCTACTCCATAACATCAACATAAAGAATAAATATATCCTGCAGTGTACAACCCACCATGAATGAACTGATAAGAAAAATTCTGGCTGCAAAATGTTACTGTTATGCCATCACTGGAGTAGGAAGGATGAGGAATACATCATGAAAGTGAAGATGAGGGTAAAGTCCAAATTCACTGGGGAAAATACTATCAATCAATTAACAACTGAATAATCTCATTCATTCAACTGGTATACAACTCGAATAGTAGGCTGGAATCAAACAGCACAGAAGCCCTGGACAGAAAGACCAGAAAAAGAATGAAAGTGAAATGATGTCTTCATCCATGCTGCAACTTTGACAGAATTTACTTACCAAGGAGTATGGATGAAATATCTAAAGGACAGTGAAGAAGATGCTCTGAAGTATACTATGAATGCTTACTGAATGCCTGAGAGACAAAACTGGCCTACAAGAAAAACCAAACGAAGAATAGAAAACAGATATGGCAAGACAAAGTATTACATGGCCAGTACATTAAACATAATAATAATAGGCAAATCTGATAATAAAAAGAGTTGGCGTTGGCCAAGACCAGGAAGTGAAAGAAAGAGTCAAAGGCGTAGCATAAGATCAAGTATTAAGAACAAAAGCATACAACAGTCAGAATTGAGAAGCCAGCAACAGACATCTAATGCTGTCTGTTTCAGCATAGAAGCTGAAAAATAGTGAACCGCCAAGAGGTGGTATTCAGCAGGTTCTGACCAGTTCTGGAGAACTGGTAGCATAAATTTTCAGTAGTTTGGATAACTGGCAAATGCCATCTCTGACTGGCCTCGCCCACATCTATTCTCTGCCTCCCAAGTCCCAGCTGATCGGCTAGATCTTCTTTTGTTGCCCTGCACAGAAGAACAGAGCTAGAAAGCAGGTTAGTGGGGTGGGAAGAAATGGGATTTTGCAGTAACCTTCCCCTGGACTGGGGTGGGAATGGAGATTTTACAGTATCTTTCCCCTGCCATGCCCATCAAGCCATAGCCACCAAGCCATGCCATGCCCACCAACCTACATCCACAGAACCGGTAGTAAAAAAAATTGAATCCTACTACTGGAGCTGCCTAGTTAGCTACTGTAAGATCACATAAATTGAACTACAAATGCAAAAGTATGCAAAAGTACCAACAGTGGTGCATTGCAATATCTGCAAGAATTGCAAACAGGGATCAAGAAACAACAGGACAGATCTCTCTTCTTTTCTCCAAGAAGATTGCTAAAATGCTTTTACAACACACTCCTCTTCTGAGGCTACCTCTGTCCATCTGGCAACACTAGCTCCCCCTAAGGAGGGACATACATCAAAAATATCACAAAGATGAGTGCCTTGGACTTTATATCTATCAATGTGGATCCTTAAAAATAAAACTATCTTAAAACAATTTGATAAACTGACTGCACTTATGAAAGCACAAAGAAATAGAATAGAATAGAATAGAATAGAATAGAATAGAATAGAATAGAAGAACTTTATTGTCATTGTACAAGTACAACAAAACTGTGGATACACCCCAGCAACTGTTTGCAATACAATAAAACCATAAGACTTAAAAACGAAGATAAGATAAATAGAGTACCCACATCTCCATTTGCAATTTGAGAGTTCAATGTCTACGAATATACACAAAATATATATCTAACACTGACTGTGACACTTTGCGAAGTGTAATATATAAGAAATGGATTGTTCTATAATATGTTATTATACATCTGTATGAGGTATTGCAGTTTCACATCTTTTCACATCTTAATATGGTAGTAACTTATATTTATTTGCAGTTCGGATGGCCCAGGGAAATAAACTATTTGTTAATCTAGTGGTGTGGGATTTTATTGACCTAAAGTGCCATCCAGATGGCAGCAGGTCAAAAAGATAATTGCCAGGGTGTGAGGGATCTTCTATGATGGCCTTGATTCTGCTTTGGCAGCGGGACCAGCTAAGTCTTCCAGGGAGGGCAGAGGGTAACCAATGATCTTTTGAGCTGTATTTATCACCCTCTGTATGGTTTTCCTGTCCTCAGCTGAGGAACCTGCATACCACGCACCCAGACAGTATGTCAGAGTGCTCTCCACAGAGGCTTTATAGAAAGCCAGCAACAGCTTCTTTTCCAGATTGTTTTTCCTGAGAACCCACAGGAAGTGCAGCTGCTACTGAGCCTTCTTCACTATGGCCTTGGGGACCAGGAGATATTGGCTGAGATATGGATGCCAAGAAATCTGATCATGGAGACAGTTTTCACTTGTTCTCCATTAATGATGAGTGGGGTGTGGTCCTCTCCATATTTCCTGAAGTCCATTATCAGTTCTTTGGTTTTATGGACATTCAGTGACAAATTGTTCTGTGAACACCAGACAGACAGGTTCTCTACTTCTGCCCTGTATGCCGTCTCATCCTCTCTGGAGATGAGACCAATCATGGTCGTTTCGTCCGCAAACTTTATGATGGTGTTTGTCGCATGGCTTGGTGAGCAGTCAAAGGTGTACAAGGCATATAGCAAGGGGCTCAAGACACAACCCTGGGGGGAATCAATACTGAATGTTATAGTGGAAGAAAAGTGGGGGCCAAGTCTAACAGACTGTGGTTTGTTTGTCAAAAAGTTCTTGATCCAGGAGCACGTGACGGTGAGGACCTGCAGATTATACAGTTTGGTTACTGGTTTATGTGGGATGATAGTATTAAACGCAGAGCTGGTAGGTAAAAAGATAAGGAAGAACAGTTTGCACTTTGTGTATGGAGGGAATAAAATAAAAAAATTAACTTTAGCTCTAACAACAACAGGAAAGAGGACTCACTATTGCTGTAGAGTGAAAAAAGGGAGAACAGAATTAATAATAATGAACTGTGGTGGCTCTGAGGTTAGAATGCAGCACTGCAGGCTAACTCTGCCCACAGTCAGGAGTTTGATTCTGACTGGCTCGAGATGGACTCAGCCTTCCATCATTCTGAGGTCAGTAAGATGAGGACCCAGATTATTGGGGGCAGTATGCTGACACTGTAAACCACTTAGAGGGTATTGTAAAACATAAGGGAGTAGTAAGTACTATTGTCAGCTTTGGAAGCCATATTAGCCTCAGAAACTTCCACACTGCCACATTCCAGTGCATGGAAAAATGGGAGGGTGGATTTCATAGAGTGTAGATAGGCAAAAAAGCATTCTAATTGTTCTGACCAAGGTTTCCTGAGACCGTAATTAAGCACACGCTTAGTCTAAACAACTCTTGTTTTATTTCAGTGCTGGGAATTATGTTCATTTCCAGCCTGTAATGAGTCTCAAACAGTCTTTTGAGATAAGCACTCACCATTATCTCCTTTGAATTGCTGCCAACAACTAAGGTGCCAAATTAACTGTAAAAAACCAACTGAAGTACGAAGTCCACACAGAGCTTCAAGGTTTAATCCGAACAGACTTTGCTTCCTGCAAAGGTTTATCTACCTTTGTACTTCCTTAATACCTTATGGGAGGGGCAATCACCTCCAAGCTTTACTACCTGAGTCACCCCTTTAGTCTTAGCTGCTCTTGCCTTCTAGCAGCTCTGTGCACACACGCACTGGGAACAGGCTACCCTTGCTCCTCTGCCTCGCTGCTGTCAGACTCCAGAGGCTGAGGAGTCAGTGCACAACTCCCAGATGGTCCTAGCCCCATTTCTGCATTGGATGCAGAACCCTCATCTGAGTCCTCCCCAGACTCCCGGACTGGTCCCCGTTCTTCCCCACTGTCCGATTCCACTGATGTCTGCACAGGCTGCCAGCGAACCACAACACTTATTCTGAGTCAAGGACATGTCATCCTGCACATGGAAGACGAGTGGTTCGAGGAAGGTCTCCAGTTGGGATGGATGATGATTGGGCCATGTGATTGACTGTTGGGTGCAGGGTGGGTGGGGTTTAATGTTCAATTACCAAGGGAAAACCTGGAACTCTTAGATTCAGGTTTTCCCAGATATGACAATATGACAACTCTAATAAAATGTAACTTTGAGAAGATGCTTATCTCAAAGTATATTGGGCGGGAATTTGTTAGTTGGAATGCTGACATTAGCCTGAATCTCTAAATCATCAAGCAGCACCGTGTCACAGGGAACTGTCCGGGGTCCTGAGCCCTGAGCGCTGACCTGTCAACCGGGTGGTGCGAAGACTCAGGGAAGCTTGAAGAGAAGGAAGCCTGACAGCTCTGGCTATTGCTATAATCAGATGTTTCAAACTGATTGAGACTTACCAGCTTGTGTAATGGTTTATTCAGCAGAAATTCAGCACATGACAACTGTCTCCTTCATTGCATTACTGCACCAGGAATAGCTGAATCTGCAGAATTGCCTTCTGTCGTGACTCTGTAGGGGAAAGCTAGCCATCCATTTCGGTAGAGATCTGAAAACTGCAGTGCAGAAAAAAACAAACAAACCCTACAGATTGTATAAAGTGAGCTGAAGAATGTCATGGTATAATTATTAAAACCCCTATGTCACAACTAGCTATATTTTTTTTATTTATCAGTCTAAAATTTCTGATACCTTAATCTGCATCAGACCCTATGGTATTCCCAAAAGAGACAATACCATTGTCAGCAATACTATTTAAATGTAACCGCATGTGTGCATTAATAGTTTTCTTTATTCCTTTCAGTTCTTATATGTAGCAGCTATTTGTTTTCTTCTCCAATCTGCAGTGTTGTTATAGTGAATAAAAGGCAACAAAATAAAGTTATTCCTATTTCCCTTCTTGCATGAGAACCAGATGCCTCTAATGAACAAAACATCAAATTTATAAATTAGAAGGGAGCTGAAGCTCACATCTGGAAAATACAAAGGAAACCTTAACAAAGATAAAATCAAGCCTGGATGAGAAATTTTCATTAGCTTTCTGACTTGTGTGATTCGTAAGCCTATTGAATTTAAATTTTCGTTGTTGTTTTGATTTTGTTTGTTGTTTTGTTTTTGTTTGTTGTTTTGGGTGATGTACTAAGAAACTTCTAGTGTTGGACATCTAGATCTTATGTTATATTACTGTAGAAAATCTTAATCAGCAAAAACAGATATTTAGCAAATCACTTTTCATTCCTCAGGGTTTATTCATTTAATTTTTCACTTGGGGGATGATAGTTGTCTTTTCTTTTTAAGGGATGATCAGTTGAAAAGCCTCTTTTCACTAGTCATGAGGATTTATGTAATGTTTATTGATTATTAGGGAATCTATTGAATAATTCACCTGGTGCTCTTAAGTAAACCTCTTTTCCCTTATTCAGATTTTTTTTAACAAAATATTAAAAACATTAAAAAAAAAAACTTCCTCTTTTTTCTTTCCAGACTGTATCATTGGGAAAAAACCAACAACCATTCTGCTATGCTTAATATATAGTCTATATTTTGCTGGACAGTGTTACTAGATAATATTCACACTCTTCTACAGAGTGCCAGCAAGTTGCT
Source organism: Bungarus multicinctus (assembly GCA_023653725.1). Lineage (NCBI taxonomy): Eukaryota > Metazoa > Chordata > Lepidosauria > Squamata > Elapidae > Bungarus > Bungarus multicinctus. The sequence goes on along the minus strand of CM042851.1, from coordinate 38,361,273 downwards.
ATATGTTTAAGGAATTGCTGATACTCCTGACTATTGTGTCTGTATTTGTAACACAAGCCCCTACAAAACTAACAGAAGGATGCTTAAAGGATTTGGCAAAATGCCCAGCAGACCAGTGGTGGGTTCAATTTTTTTTATTACCAGTTCTGTGGGTGTGGCTTGATGGGCATGTCAGGGGAAGGATACTGTAAAATCTCCAGTCAGAGGTAATATTTGCCAGTTCTCCAAACTACTCAGAATTTCTGCTTCCGGTTTTTCAGAACTGGTCAGAACCTGCTGAATACCACTTTTGCAACAGACACCCAGTTGCAAAAAGTAATGCAGTGCAATGGATTGGTGCTGATATATTATTATTTATTTATTGCTCAGTACTGACAATCCCAACTTTCTGAACTGTGAAGGAGTAAAGAGAGACTGAGAGACAGGTTGTGGCTGGTTGCTCCCACTGTCATTTACCTGCTGTGTCTTTTATCAGGCTATTCAAATTGTTTTCATGCCAGATTGTCTTGATGAGAATGCTAATGTTTTGCTTGTTTTGCTCTCACGATGCCTTGTTTTTCTTTAAAAATGCATTGCCTTGTTTTTGATGAGAGTTTGAGAAGCCAATTTCTTTGGAATTATGTTTGTTTGCTTCCCTTCCAGTATAATTTATGGATGTTTAGTGAAAGAACATGTCTGGTTTGTTCAAAAGTTGTTGCATCATACAGAAAAAACTTAGTAGTGGAATATCAAAAACCAACAAACCAGCAACTTATACACACACACTCACATTGTGTGTGTGTGTGTTTGTACAGAAAGAAAAAGGAGAAAGAGAGAGGAGAAAGAGAGTGAGAGGAAAGAGAGAGAGAAAGAGAGAGAGGAGAAAGAGAGAGACTCTAAAGTTGATATATAACAAAGTTGCCTCTAATAAATTTGCTGTTTTGACATGCCAATAAAGGAATAATAAAAGGGTTTGGTTTTACAGATGTCATGTGAGCGTCTTAAGTTTTATCCTACTGCTTTATTCCCTATAGTTAAATTTCGCATGATCTTGCCTTTGATTCTTTTATAGAGTCATAACTTTTGTGCATAAGCATGCAATCACCTTTAATGGAATAATACTAGTATTGGTATTCTTGCCAAATGTGAGATTAGAAACCAAGTGCTGTTCCAACACACCTTTTTTTATTACAATGAAAGCAAAGATACAAAAATAAAATTCTTCCTTTTAGAATGGCACTGGCTCCAAGGAACTTCAACATCTCTCTCACTGTCTGTTGTGGAACTATCTGATTTATAACTAAGGCTGCTTCCCCTTCAATGAACAAGGAAAATGGGAAGCCTTTTTTTTCCAGAAACATCTGCCAAATCTATATGGCATTGTCTAATATAAAGCGAGATTCCCAGATGAAATACAGGGCTATTTCAATGTTCAGGCACATCATGTTCTGTTGTGTAGAACAGCATCCCCTTGGAGATCTTTGTGTTCTCTACTTTGACTATTAAAAAATACAAGAAAAAGAAAAATGAAAACCTGGATTTTTCCAACATTCTTGAGTTTGGGTGGGAGGCCAAACTTTTGTTAGGAACTTATATATTAGGTGAATGTTTCCTTCTCAGAAATACATTAGGCTCTTCTTATATTTTGAGATTATTATATTTTTGATATTGTTTTTAACTAGACAAGCTATGCCCTTTGGGTCATCATTTCAGATATATTTCTTTACCTAAACAGAGAAACAGAATGGGCAAAAAAAGCAGTGGGAGCAGCTGAATTTTCTCAGCTTAGTCCTTACAATTTAGCAACAATGCAGAGAAACAGATGAGGCAGCAGTGTGTGGATCTCTGGCAAAAAGCCACTATGAACAGACCTCTTGCAATTGAATAGGAGTAAAAGGTTTAAGGTAGACCTAATTAATACCTGGAAAAGAAAGATACTTTCAACTGCCCTTAAGCAACCAAATTGTGTGATTACTTTCTTCCGTAACTTGTATTTCTTGGTGTTTAAACATCAAGTTGGGGGAGGTAGGGTTGATATAAAAAAAAAGAAAGAAAGAAGCATTCTTAGTACTTAGTTAGTACTTTGGTGGAAGAACTGGAAAACTATGAAATTAAAATAATTTATTATTATTATTATTATTATTATTATTATTATTATTATTATTATTATTATTATTATTATTATTATTATTATTATTATTATTCATCTCAGAGGAAGGGAGAACCAACATAGAACTAAGGAAAAATTTCCTGACAGTTAGAACAATTAATCAATGGAAAAAAAATTGTTTCCAGAAGCTGTGGATGCGCCAACACTAGAAGTTTTTAAGAGATTGGACAATCATTTGTCTGAAATGGTATAGGGTTTCCTGCCTAACCAGGGGATTGGACTAGAAGACCTCCAAGGTCCCTTCCAATTCTGCTATTCCATGTTCTGTATTTTTATAGAATAGATTATCTGTGTCTGTCACCTTAGACGCAAAAATTATCTCACCAAGTTTTACAAGTCTCGCCAATCTCTGGTAAAATGCTACTCAGTCTCAAACTAAAACATCCATTTTGCCCAATTGTTGCAGCCAATTTTTCTCAGTTTCTTTGTCACATATGTATCACCTGAACAACTTTTGCTCTCAGGCACTTGCCTGAAAAAAATCTATTGGTCTCCCAAAATAAAAAATAATGAGACTTTTGACAACCAGCTTTGTGAAACATCAAAAAATTGGAAGAATCTGAGTATTTCAAACAATACAGATTTTAGCACAGTTAACACTTGGCTGAGAAATGTGGAAAATATACAGTATGTGTGTGTTCTTTATAGCCCTTTAAAGCAGAACCCAATTAAATGAGCTGGGTATCAGGCTGGCTATAGTGAGTTAGGATTCCTTCTGGTTCTTTGCTATGTCAGACTCTAATGAGATGGCTGCACGCTACAGATAGGCATACTTGAATAACTCATGCTACCAAATGAGACACGTTCTCCTTTATTCTCTGGTACTGGCTGTCAGGTGTTCAGCACAGAATACAGGATCTTCAGTTAGTTTAATCTCTAATGGCTGTATGTGATCACTATGAGAAATCCACAAAAGGAGACTGACAATCTGTCCTTGAAAAATGTCCAACCGAGTATGTTACCTAAGCGTACAAGGCCTAATTTGTTTTCTAATCAAAGGAAATCCTTTAACTTCTTTTAAATTGTCCATAGAGCAAAGAGCATCAGAAGCATGTCCCCAATGTCTATATTCCCTTCAGGGTTATCCAAGGTGTGAAGATCATGCCAATTTCCAGCTAAAGACAGCAGGCACCTATGTCAGGGCCACAGCTTCATATTGAGATGCTGGAGGCAAAAATCACTTTAATGACAATGGCAACAGCATTTCATGTGTCCGGGAAGACAATAGTGGGCAATAGTGGGCAATATAAGGCAGTGGTGAGATGCTCTTATATTTTTCCAAGAAAAAGCACCCAAGGCTTATGTCTCTGTAATTGGCTTTTTCTGCAAAAAAACCAAAAGGTTGAAGAGAGTTTAATGGTGAAAAGGCATCCTAGACAAAGTAAGTTTCTATGTGATTCAGTATGACTATGCATGAGTAAGTGCAATTGTTATCAATATTGGGAACACCCACAAGGAAGATCATCCTATAATAGTCATTAAGGTCCTTGTAATATCCAGGCTTTTGATTTCAAAACCCATATTTTTCTATCCGTGTCGTTATATGGCATGTGTGAAATAAGTAAAAATAAATGAGTGTAAAACTGATTGATTGTGGTCTTTGTTAATCTGTTGTTGCTTTTTGTTGTTTTGTTTTGTTTTGTTAGTAGAAACTGGGTTTACATGTAGTCCTTTAGTTACAACTATTTTTAATGACTGTTCAAAGTTATAAAACCACTGAAAAAAATGAATTATAACCACTTTTCATGCTTATGACTATTGTAGCATCTGCATAATCATGTGATCAAAATCTGGCCATTTAGAAATAGCAATATGATTTAGACTTATATACCCCTTCAGAATGCTTTACAACCCTCTCTAAACTGTTTACAGAGTCAGCCTATTGCCCCCCATCAATCTGGCTCCTTGTTTTACTGACCTCAGAAGGATGGAAGGTTGAGTCAACCTTGAGCTGATCAGTATCAAAATGTCAAACTGCTAGCAGCTGGCAGTCAGCAGAAGTAGCCTGCAGTACTGCATTCTAATCACTGCGCCACCATGACTCTGCAATTGGTTCATATTCAACTGGTTCATATTTATGCTAGTTGCAGTGTGGGGTCATGTTATTCCCTTTTGTGACCTTCTGACATACAAAGTCAATGAGAAACCAGATTCAGTTAACCGTATTATTTATTTATTTATTTATTAAATTTATTACCATGTTTTCCCAAAAATAAGACCCTATCTTATATTTTTTGTCACCAAAAAAGACACCAGGTATTATTATTATTATTATTATTATTATTATTATTAGGGGGGGAGATGTCATCCACTGATTCACCTCATTTGTGACTGTCACCCCTGGCCTCCTGTCAGCCTTGGAAGCCATATTTTACTCAAAAGCTTTGAGGCTGCCACATTTAGTGCCTGGGAATTTGGGAGGGGGGATTTTATAGTGAGGTAGAAGATTAGACTCAACAACATTCTTTTCTTGGAGAGTAAAGGACATGTTACCCTGCATCTGGAGAGTGGTGTCTGGAGGAATGTCTCCAGTTGGGAGAAAGATTTGATTTGGCCATGTGATGGACTGATGGATGCAGGGGATGGAACTTTGATTTTCTTTTGTGGAGGGAAAACCAGGAACTCTCAGATTCGGGGTTTTCTCAGATATGCCAATATGACAACTCTAATAAAATGGAACTTTGAGAAAATGCTTGTCTCTGAGTTTATTGGTTTGGAATTGGTTAGTTGGAACACTGACACCTCCTTCTGGAACTTCTTCTGTGGCCAGCAAGGCCTGCAAAGCTTTCCTGAAAGCCTCTGTAGCCAATAACAGAGGTCCACATTGATCCAGAGCTCTGTTATCGGCTGCAAAGGCCTTCAGGAAAGCCTTGCCATGTGCAGGAGAAATGGGCTAGCAAGACAGATGTTGGGGTGTGTGAGTCTGGATGCAACTGTCTGAAGGTAAGTAGTAGGGCAACTTCACCCACCCATCCCCATCCTAGCTTAAGTTTTACCTGTGCTGTTTTTTAGGAAACCCCCTATGACAAACCTTGTGCCAAACTGCTTTAGTAATCTGCAGATTGAAGCTGGATGACTGGAACTTGCTTTCCCTGGGGTGGTCCTTGAAGATTGCTTCAACATGAGCAAAATACACGTGCCTGTGTGTTGGTGAGCACAGGTTGTTACCAGTTTGTTTCTGGGTGAAAATGAGGGGGGAGATTATTACTTATACTGTAAGTACAATGACTCTAAAGCCTTTATTTCAAAAAGTTGTCCTTTAGTTATAATTTCATTGTTGATTTTCTTGGTTTTGCTCTTGACTTTTCCTTTGTAAAGCAAAGTTACAAACATATTTTTTTTCCTATCCCCTTTTAGCTTTGCCCCATTTTCAGATTTGCCCTTTTATTTTTTTTCCTAAGAAAATATGGTCAACTGTCCTTTATAGATTTGTTCTGTAAATAAGAAGGGGGTTGGACTAGAAGACCTCTACCTTCCAACTCTGTTTTTCTATTCTATTCTATTCTATTCTACCCTTCGCAGATGGGTCACCAGCCAAGCCAGCATTTTTAAAGTGCCGAGGTTCCAGATCTTCCACCTGGGGTCCTTTGGACCCATGTTCAAAATTTAATGGTTCATCTTTGCTTCTTCAAGACAGACCAGAGATCTCTTTGTGGTCTCTGTTCCTTCCACAGCCAATTCAACCCAATTTTCTTAAAGGCCAGCTGACAGCTGCCATTCTCATGCCATATATGGCATGGCATGACCACTCCTACGAACTCCAGATAATCTCTATGGAAAGCAGGCCACTGTAACCTCAGAGCATGCATAGAGTTTATTTGCGCCTGCTGCCCCCACCCTGCCTTTTTTGGTCTGTATTTGGACAGGTGCTGCTGGGAAGCCCACAGATGATGAGATGCATTGTAGCCGGATTCTGCCCGGAGCTGGGTGGCCTCAGGGTCTCCGTGGCTGGTATAGTTGGGGGTTCTTGTGCCTGGATGGGAAGAGGGGTTACTTCCTCTGCAGATTTGGGGGTCTCAGTGACTGGAGGGGGCATGGCCTCCTCAATTACAAAGCCCAGGGACCCTTCAGCTAGGGTACCAGGCCCAGAGGATCGGCAGAATCGCAGAAGCTGCAGGAGCCTTTCCAGCTCCTTCTCCATGGTACTCCAGAGCTTTCCACATGGCTGGTCTTCCGCCTGGTCAGGTCTCAAGGAGGCGGGATCATTTTCCCTCTGCAGGAAAGGTGAGCTGATCCCTTCCTGGGATCCCCTTCTTTCCACCTGGTTCTCAATCCCCTCTCGGGAACTTTTGATTTCCAGTGGGTTTTCAATTTCCTCTTTGGCTCCTTTGCTTTCTTCACTTTGCTGGAGATTCCCGACAGTCTCTCGTGATTCTGTTCGATCCAGTTCAATTTCTTCTCTAGGTGCCTTTGTCTCTAATGAAGTCCCAAGCAATCCTTTTGAGTTTTTACTTTCTAGCAGATTAGTGTCCTCCTTTGTCTCCTTTGGGGATGCCTGTTAGTGGAAGAAAGAATGCCACACTTAGGGATTTTGAAAACCAGCCTTTTGGTGGCCTTCCCAGAATCCCCCAGCCAGCATATCTTAAGATAGACAGACTTCAATTCTCAGACTTTCCCAACTAGTATGCTTTAAGAAGGATGAACTTCAACACCCAGAATTCACCAACAATCATGCTAGCTGAGCAACTTATGGGAATTAAAACCCAGTCATCTTAAAGATGCTGAGGTTGAGAAACTCTGCATTAATACATTGAAGATCTTTTAGATGCTGGGTTGTTCTAGGGAAGGAAGGTAGCATTCATTTAAAGTAGTTAAAATTCCTTAGTTATTTATTTATTTTATTTTATTTGGTTTGTCAATTGCTTACAAGATAATAGGTATAAGTAAAAACATAGTTATGAATACATGGATACATATAAGAAAAATAAAAGAAACAATAGGACAGGGACGGTAGGTACGTTGGTGCGTTTATGCATGCCCCCTATTATTTATTATTAGTTATTCCCTAATCAGATAAATAATTCCCTTAATATAAACATAAGAAGAATGGTTGCAGGAATTGGGTATGTCTTGTCAAGTAAAAAGGAGGATCAGGCTGACATGATAGAAGTATTTCAATATTTGAGGGGTTGCCCTAAAGAAGAGGGGGGGGGGTCAACCTATTCTCCAAAGCACCTGAAGGCAGGATAAGAAGCAATGGATGGAAACTGATCAAGGAGAGATCCAATCTGGAGAAGTTTCCTGACATTTGGAGCAATTAATCAGTGGAATGATTTGCCTCCAGAAGTTCTGAAGCTTCGACACTGGAAGTTTTTAAGAAGAGATTGTACATGAAATGGTATAGGACTTCCTACCTGAGCAGGGGATTGGACTAGAAGACTTCCAAGTTCCCCTCCAACTCTGCTATTCTGTATCAATCCAACAGAAGGAGCCCAATGTGTTCTCTAAATTTACAGAAAGATATGATCTGCTGCTTGAGGATTTCCCCAACATAACAGCAGTGGGGTTTCTTCTCTTTGACTGAAAATGCATGAAGTACCCAGTCAAGAATGATGGCCTCCATCACTGGAGGTTTTAAAGAGAGATATAAGACACCCATTTGTCTAGAATGGTATAAAGTCTCCTGTTCAAGCAGCAGGTTTTTCAACCTTGGTGGTTTGAAGATTTGTGGACTTCAACTCCCAGAATTCCTCAGCCAGCTGGCTGAGGAATTCTGGGAGTTGAAGTCCACACATCTTCAAAGTACCAAGGTTGAAAAACACTGCACTAGAAGACCTTCAAAGTCCCTTCCAACTCTGTTTTGGTTATTCTTTGTAAAGAAAAAAAGCAGTTCTTCCACATGTTCACTTTTGTTTCCATGAGTGTACATGTGGGTTCGTTCCTATGCGCATTTCCTAAGTCAGTATTCTTATGCGACTTTTGACATATCTAAATCTAAAGTAAATAAATAAATCTATCATTATCTTTGCATTTGTTTGATAACCACATAGACTCCTTTTTATGAAGGGCAAGCAGCCATCTCAAATATTCAGGTAAATCAATAAGGTTTAACTCACTGGGTGTGACGTATGCTGTGAATGCAGCCATTCTTCAGCTGGCTATCAGGTTCAATGTACCATGTGAACCCAACTCACTATGTGGTTAGTTCGTCTTCTTTTTGGCTTCAGGGAGACTCTGGATGTTAAGCCCCCTTTCTTTGATACCCCCTCCCCCAGATTGCTTTCTAGCCTCTCCTTCCAAGCTTACCTGCTTGGGGCCTCCCTCCTTCAGTTCCTCTTCCAGGGTGCCAGGGATCTGGGGTAGCCCATATCCCCTCGGCCGGGCCACATCATAGGCAATGAAAAGGATGCTCCAGGCCATGGCACAGCAGCCACCCAGGATGATCATTAGTGGCACCCAGTAGGCCTCCCACCGCAAGGACTCCAAGAGAGGCTTCCGGGAGCGCAGATGCTTCTTGCAGGGGGCTTTAGACCCCCCCACCAAGAATGAGGTGAGCAGGAAGAGGTAGATGAGACCACGAAGTCTTTTGGCAGCCATACAGGCAGCTTCAGGCAGCATGGAGCTGGCCTAGGTGGTGAAGGCTTGGTCTTCCCTGACAAGTTACAGGGCCCTCCCCTGCCTCCTCCCCTCCCGCCATTGTGACATCAGAGAAAAGATGACCCAACAAAGGTCACTTACATAACTACCACCCACTGGGTTAGGGAGACATTTCCTTGTCAGGGAGGTTGCCAGTAGGTCAACTGTGCTTAGCCTCTTAGGACATTTGGGAAAGGTTGGCAGACACAAAATCCCTAGATGAGAGCCAATTTCATTTAGATGCCAAGACAGCAAGCTAGAAACCAGGAGACAGGGAGCTCTAACACTGTAATAGGCAGGAGAGCTGACTGGGTCACTTTGGGCCAATCAACAGGAGATGGTGAGTCCTACTCCCAGCTGAGGCATGAAAGCCAGGTGGGTGATTTTAGGCCAATAACCAGAAGATGTTGAATTCTGTTCCTGGAATAGGTGCAATGAGTTTAACACCTGCAGTAGGCTCAGTGAGTTCTAGTCCTATGATACACATGACAAATGTTTGAATGACTCGAGCCAATCATCAGTAGATGGGGAGTTCTAGTTGAACCTTATACATAAAAGCCAGTTTCATGACTTGAGTCAATAACTAGGAAGTTGTGACTTCTAGTCCTGCAAAAGGCATGGTGAGTTCTAGTGCATTGCAATGCACACGAAAGTTGGTTGTGTAACTTTGGGCCAATCACCAGGAGACATAGGACACAGAACAAAGAATAGTAGAGGTGGAAGAGACCTGGGAAAGGACCTTGGAGGTCTTCTAATCCAACTCCTTGCTCAAGCAGGAGACCCTATTCCATTTCATAAAAATGGTTGCCCAGTCTCTTTTTGAAAGCCTCCAGTGATGGAACACCCACAACTTCTGAAGGAAAGCCATTCCATTGGTTGATTGCTTTAACCAGTTAGGAAATTTCTCATTAATTATCGGTTGATTTTTTTCCTTCGTTAGTGTCAAAGCATTGTTTGTTTCTTGTCTTACCTTTCAGTGCTTTGGAAAATAGTTTGAAACCCCTCATCTCTGTAGGAGCCCCTCAAATAGCAATAGCAGTAGCACTTAGACTTATATATTGCTTCAAAGTGCTTTAAGCCCTCTCTATACAGTTTACAGAGTCAGCATCTTGCCCCCAACAATCTGGGTCCTCATTTTATCAACCTTGGAAGGATGGAAGGCAGAGTCAACTTTGAGTCTGGTGAGACTCAAACTGCCAAACTGGTGGCAGCTGGTGATCAGCAGAAGTAGCCAGCAGTACTGCATTCTAACCACTGTGTCACTATGGCTCTATTGAAACAGTGCTATCATGTCACCCTTAGTCCTTCTTTTCGTTAAAGACATATCCAATTCCTGTAACTATTCTTCATATGTTTTAGCCTCCAGCCCCTTAATCACTTTTGTTGTTCTTCTCTGTACTCTTTCCAGAGTCTGAACATCTTTTTATATTGTGGTGACCAGAAATGGATGCAATATTCCAACTGTGGTCTTACTAAGGCTTTGTAAAGCAGTACTGGAAGTTCATGTGCTCTTGATTCTATTCCTCTTTCAACGCATCCTAGGATTGCATTGACTTTTTTGGGTGCTGCCACACACTGTTGGCTCATATTTAAGTGATTGTCCACTAAGACTCCAAAATCCCTCTCACAATTACTGGTAATTAAGGCAAGTTTCACCTAGTCAATACCTATACAGTTGGTTTTTCTTGCCTAAGTATAAAACCTTACTTGTATCTACATTAAATTTCATTTTGTCTGATGGGGCCCAGTGTCTAGGCCTGTCTGTCAAGATCTTTTTCATCTTGGATCATACCTGCCTAGATTGACTGTCTGGTCTGCAGACTATGGTTTCTGTATTGAATCTACTATCTTGATAGCATACTAAAAAGTAGAGACATCACCCTGCCAATAATAGTGTGTATAATCAAGGCTATGGTTTCCCCAGTTGAAATGTATGGCTGTGAAAGTTGGACCATAAGAAAGGCTGAGCGCCAAAGAATTGAGGCCTTTGAATTATGGTGCTGGAGAAGAGTCCTGCGAGTCCCCTGGACTACAAGGTGATCCAACCAATCAGTTCTAAAGGAGATCATCCCAGATAGCTCTTTAGAAGGCCAAATCCTGAAGATGAAATTCAAATACTTTGGCCACCTAATGAGAAGGAAGGACTCACTGGAGAAGAGCCTAATGGTAGGAAAGTTTGAGGGCAATAGAAGAATGGGAAAACAGAGAGTGAGGTGGCTGGACGGAGTTACTGAAGCAGTAGGCATGAGCTTAAATGGACTCTGGAGGATGGTAAAGGACAGGAAGGCCTGGATGAATGTTGTCCATGATGGCTCAGATATGACTTCCCAACCAACAACAACAAATCTCCAATACTCACTTTTTTCCCTAGAGAAGTCTGAAGTACTTTTGTTCCTGGCTCAGGAATTCTGGGTTGTGCCTCTTTTTAAGAAACTATTGGTGACTACTCTTTTATAGGAGTCTGTACACTTTCTTTCAGGGAGAGGTTAGGAAAATGATTGTTCAGGGGCTTCCGGTGGCGTTTCCTTTGTGGACATACCGAAGACCACGATCATGCATGGCTTCGATCCATGCTCTTCCTGTCAGAGGGCTCTGAACAGGGCCAGAACCACCCTGTAGGGGTGGGGAAGAAGGGGGAGACCACCAGCTGGGTTGAGGGGAGCTGCATCTCCCCTCCCTGGCTAGGCATACTCCCCCTAAAGATGTGTAGCGGTGGTCAAATATGGCCACTCTGAAGGAGAACTAACTGGGACACAGATTGTGTAGGAGTGGTGAAGAAGAGGACAGTGTGACTAACCCAGCACAACATTTGGATATAAAAGTACTCCCGAATTAAGACATTAAGAATTTTTTAAATAAAGATAGTAAAAGCGGCAACCATAGAAAGTGGGGAAAAATTGACAGCTGAAAGTGGCTTTGAACTTTGAAAGGAGCTAAAGTCAAGGAGGAAGCCAGAAGAAAATACTTGTTTAAATTGGACAAATATATGATTTTGGCACTAAATAGGCATAATTAAAAGCTGAACTTGAATGTATACATAAAAAAGAACGGTAATTGGTAATTGGATGTAATGGATTGTTAAAATTTAAAAGCCCTAAACAGAAAAAAGAAAATGGGGGGGGAAAGGGTGGAACTTAGACATAATAACTTACGGGACCTGCCTACTGCCATTGTCAACCTCCCGCCGCCCAGTACGCTCCCACAGGGTTGCCCTACTTGGGGTCCCGCCGCCTGGCCGTTGTCGGCTGACGGCCCCGAGAGTTCGGGCTTTCTCTGTGGGAGCTCCCTCCCTATGGAATGATCTCCCCCCGGAGATACGGGCTATGACGGATATTCTGACCTTCCGGCGCGCAGTGAAAACCCTATTTTTTAAACAGGCCGGCCTGGCCCAGTAACTGTGTTTGTGGTTTTAACTAATTTTAATTGGGGTTTTATTAGTTTTTAATTTTTAATTGAATTTTGAATAGACAGCCGGATCAAATTATTTAATCTATTTTTAATCGTATTTATTGTATATTTATTGTATGTTTTTAGTAGGCTGTACACCGCCCCGAGTCCCTTTTTGGGAGAGGGAGCGGTATAAAGGTTTGATTAAAGATAAAGATAAAGATAATAGAGAGCACCACCTAATGGTAAAGAGATAACTTTAGTGACTCTTTAAAAAATGCCTGGTTCTTTCAAAAGTGGAATTTGATATAAAATAAGAGAAATTTTGTTACAACAAAATAGAAACCCTTGAAAGTGAAAAGTGAAAACACAGAATATCAAAATAAATGAAAGGAGCATGAAGAAATTACCCTGGGACTGGTTGGTGATTTTGGCATAAACTTAAATATATGCATATTGGACTATTTGAGGAACTCAGAAAAAATTAAAGAGCAATTAATATAAGTTTATTGTTGGAAATAAACATCAAAGATGTGGTTTGAATTAAATTACTGGACAACTGATCTGGATTTAAAGACAAAAGAAAGGGATAAAGAAAATATGAAAGAAGTGTTTAAAAATGACAGAACTTTTTTGGGAACACAAAATGGAATTAAGAAACAAAAGAAATGTTACATGAAAGAGGCGAGTTCTGCTGCCTAGCCTTACAATTATTAGAAATGACAACTGTGGAGCATGAAGAACAACAAGGAGTGCAAGAAGAGGAGGAGTTAATCAAAGGAGAACAAATGGAGCAACAAAAACCAAACCAAAGGAGAACAAATGGAGCAATGAACACCAAAGCAAAGAAGAAAAAGAATTGAAATTAAAACTCAGAGATTTGAGGAGGCAATTAAAAAGGGAAATGTTTTAAAAGCCCAACAAAGAAAATGGAAACATCCAAAACAAATGAAAGCCAGTGGATTAATTTTATGCCAACTCCCCAAGGAAAAGGTGAGTTCTAGTCTAGCAAATCTACATTGAGTTCAATTCCTGCTAAATTTGCAATATTTGTCTTAGTTTACTTTTTTCCCAAACACCAGAATAACAAGCTATCTAGTCATATAATTGGGATGAGAGTTTCTGACTTTGCACCAATCACCAAGAGATGATCACTTTGAATCAAATATTGATGATAGAAGCCAGCTGCGTGACTTTGGTCCAATTAACAGGAGACAATCATTACCCCTCCAGCGATAAGCAAGGTCAGTCCTGCAATATGCACAACAGGCCTATGAGTCAGAATGGAACAATCACCAGGAAAAGGTATGTTGTATTTGATTCATCTATAGAAGACAGGTATATTATTCTGGCCTATAACCAGTAGATGGTGTTCTCTAGTCCTGCTATAGGGTTACTAAGTTTTGATCTTTAAATACGCACAAAAGACATGTGAGTGATTTTGAACCTATCAGCAGCAGACAGTAAGTTCTAGTCCTCCAATAGGAATGAAAGCTAGTGGACTAATTTTATGCTAATTCCCACAGGAAAAGGTGAGTTCTAGTCCAGCAAATCTACATTGAGTTCAATTCCTGCTAAATTCAAAATACCTGTCTGAGTTTTTTATTTTTCCAATCACCAGGAGATCAAGATATCTGGTTGTATAATTCAGATGGAAGTTTTTGACTTTGCGCCAATCACCAAGAGATGATCAGTTTGAATCAAATATTGATGATGGAAAACTTTCACGTGACTTTGGTCCAATTAACAGTAGAAAATCAGTACTTCACCAACAATAAACAAGATTAGTCCTGCAATATGCACAACAGGTCTATGAGTGAGATTGGAACAATCACCAGGAAAAGGTAAGTTGTATTTGATTCATCGGTATGCCTATGTATGTTACTCTGGCCCAAAACAATTAGAATATGTTCTCCACTCCTGCAGTAAGATTGCTAAGTTTTCACATTTAAATATGCACAAAAGACATGTGAGTGATTTTGGACCAATCAGCAGGAGACAGTAAGTTCTAGTCCTCCAATAGTAATGAAAGCCAGTGGACTAATTTTATGCCAATTCCCCCAGGAAAAGGTGAGTTCTAGTCCAGCAAATCCAGATTGAGTTCTTCTATTTCTGCAAAATTCGCAATACTTGTCTGAGTTTACCTTTTTTCCAATCAGCAGGAGATCAAGATATCTAGTCGTATAATTGGAATGGAAAGTTTTTATTTTGTGCCAATCATCAAGAGATGATCAGTTTGAGTCAAATATTGATGATGGAAGCCAGCTGCGTGATTTTTGTCAAATTAACAGGAGACAATCATTACCCCTCCAGCGATAAGCAGGGTTAGTCCTGCAATATGGGTTAGTCCTATGAGTGTGATTGAAACAATCACCAGGAAAAGATAAGTTGTATTTGATTCATTAGTATAGAAGACATGTATGTTACTCTGGCCATAACCATTAGAATATGTTCTCTAGTCCTGCAGTAGGATTGCTAAGTTTTCAACATTAAATGTGCACAAAAGACATGTGAGTCACTTTGGACCAATCAGCAGGAGACAGTAAGTTCTAGTCCTCCAATAGGAATGAAAGCCAGTGGACTAATTTTATGCCAATTCCCCCAGGAAAAGGTGAGTTCTAGTCTGGCAAATTTACACTGAGTTCAATGCCTGCTAAATTCAAAATACTTGTCTGAGTTTACTTTTTTTCCAACTACCAGGAGATCAAGATATCTGGTTGTGTAATTGGGATGGAAGTTTTTGACTTTGCACGAGTCAACAAGAGACGATCAGTTTGAATCAAATATTGATGATGGAGCCTGCTGCATATCTTTGGTCCAATTAACAGGAGACAATCAGTACTTCACCAGTGATAAACAAGGTTAGTCCTGCAGTATGCACAACAGGCCTATGAGTGAGATTGGAACAATCACCAGGAAAAGGTAAGTTGTATTTGATTCAACAGTATGTCTATGTATGTTACTCTGGCCCATAACCTTTAGAATATGTTCTCTAGTCCTCCAGTAGGATTGCTATATTTTCAACATTAAATACGCACAAAAGACATGTGAGTGACTTTGGACCAATCAGCAGGAGACAGTAAGTTCTGGTCCTCCAATACTAATGAAAGCAAATGGACTAATTTTATGCAATTTTCCCCAGAAAAAGGTGAGTTCTAGTCCAGCAGATCTATATTGAGTTCTTCTATTGCTGCAAAATTGGCAATACTTGCCTGAGTTTACTTTTTTTCCAATCACTAGGAGATCAAGATATTTAGTCGTATAATTGGAATGGAAGTTTTTACTTTGTGCCAATGATCAAGAGATGATCCATTTGAGTCAAGTATTGATGATGAAAGCTAGCTGTGTGACTTTGGTCCAATTAACAGGAGACAATGGTTACCCCTACAGGGATAAGCAAGGTTAATCCTGCAATATGCACAACAGGTCTATGAGTGAGATTGGAACAATCACCAGGAAAAGGTAAGTTGTATTTGATTCATTGGTATGTCTATGTATGTTACTCTGGCCCATAACCATTATGATGATCAAGAGATGATCAGTTTGAATCAAATATTGATGATGGAAGCCTGTTGTGTCACTTTGGTCTAATTAAGAGGAGAAAATCAGTACCTCACCAGCGATAAACGAGGTTATTCCTGCAGTATGTACAACAGGCATATGAGTGAGATTGGAATAATCACCAGAAAAGGTAATCTTTATTTGATTCATTGATATAGAAGACAGGTATATGACCTTGGCCTATAACCAGTATAATGTGTTCTCTAGTCCTGCAATAGGTTGCTATGCTTTCGACTTTAAATATGCACAAAAAACATGTGAGTGACTTTGGACCAATCAGCAGATGACATTAATTTCTAGCCCTCCAATACGAATGAAAGCCCGTGGATTAATTTTATGCCAATTCCCCCAGGAAAAGGTGAGTTCTAGTCCACCAAATCTACATTGAGTTCTTCTATTTCTGCAAAATTCGCAATAGTTGCCTGAGTTTACTTTTCTTCCAATCACTAGGAGATCAAGATATTTAGTCGTATAATTGGAATGGAAGTTTTTACTTTGTGCCAATGATCAAGAGATGATCCGTTTGAGTCAAGTATTGATGATGAAAGCTAGCTGTGTGACTTTGGTCCAATTAACAGGAGACAATGGTTACCCCTACAGGGATAAGCAAGGTTAATCCTGCAATATGCACAACAGGTCTATGAGTGAGATTGG
The DNA here is from genome assembly GCA_023653725.1 of Bungarus multicinctus. Taxonomy (NCBI): domain Eukaryota; kingdom Metazoa; phylum Chordata; class Lepidosauria; order Squamata; family Elapidae; genus Bungarus; species Bungarus multicinctus. The sequence continues at coordinate 38,344,946 of CM042851.1, read as the reverse complement.
AACAATCACTAGGAAAAGGTAAGTTGTATTTGATTCATTGATATGTCTATGTATGTTACTCTGGCCCATAACCATTATGATGATCAAGAGATGATCAGTTTGAATCAAATATTGATGATGGAAGCCTGTTGTGTCACTTTGGTCTAATTAAGAGGAGAAAATCAGTACCTCACCAGCGATAAACGAGGTTATTCCTGCAGTATGTACAACAGGCATATGAGTGAGATTGGAATAATCACCAGAAAAGGTAATCTTTATTTGATTCATTGATATAGAAGACAGGTATATGACCTTGGCCTATAACCAGTATAATGTGTTCTCTAGTCCTGCAATAGGTTGCTATGCTTTCGACTTTAAATATGCACAAAAAACATGTGAGCGACTTTTGACCAATCAGCAGGTGACATTAATTTTTAGCCCTCCAATACGAATGAAAGCCCGTGGATTAATTTTATGCCAATTCCCCCAGGAAAAGGTGAGTTCTAGTCCACCAAATCTACATTGAGTTCTTCTATTTCTGCAAAATTCGCAATAGTTTTCTGAGTTTACTTTTCTTCCAATCACTAGGAGATCAAGATATCTAGTCGTATAATTGGGATGGAAATTTTTTACTTTGGGCCAATCACCAAGAGATGATCAGTTTGAGTCAAATATTGATGATGGAAGACAGCTAAGTGACTTTGGTCCAATTAACAGGAGACAATCAGTACTTCACCAACAATAAACAAGGTTAGTCCTGCAATATGTACAACAGGCATATGAGTGAGATTGGAACAATCACCAGGAAAAGGTAAGTTGTATTTGATTCATCGGTATGTCTATGTATGTTACTCTGGCCCATAACAATTAGAATATGTTCTCCAGCCCTGCAGTAAGATTGCTAAGTTTTCACATTTAAATATGCACAAACGACATGTGAGTGATTTTGGACCAATCAGCAGGAGACAGTAAGTTCTAGACCTCCAATAGTAATGAAAGCCAGTGGACTAATTTTATGCCAATTCCCCCAGGAAAAGGTGAGTTCTAGTCCAGCAAATCCAGATTGAGTTCAATTCCTTCTAAATTCACAATACTTTTCTGAGTTTTCTTTATTTCCAATCACCAGGAGATCAAGATATCTGGTTGTATAATTTGGATGGAGGTTTTTGACTTTGCGCCAATCACCAAGAGATGATCAGTTTGAATCAAATATTGATGATGGAAGCCTGTTGTGTCACTTTGGTCCAATTAAGAGGAGAAAATCAGTACCTCACCAGCGATAAACGAGCTTATTCCAGCAGTATGTACAACAGGGCTATGATTGAGATTGGAATAGTCACCAGAAAAGGTAAGCTTTATTTGATTCATAGATATAGAAGACAGGTATATGACCTTGGCCTATAACCTGTATAATGTGTTCTGTAGTCCTGCAATAGGTTGCTATGCTTTCGACTTTAAATATGCACAAAAAACATGTGAGCGACTTTTGACCAATCAGCAGGTGACAGTAATTTCTAGTCTTCCAATACAAATGAAAGCCAATGGACTAATTTTATGCCAATTCCCACAGGAAAAGGTGAGTTCTAGTCCAGCAGATATACATTGAGTTCTTCTATTTCTGCAAAATTCGCAATACTTGTCTGAGTTTACTTTTCTTCCAATCACTAGGAGATCAAGATATCTAGTCATATAATTGGGATGGAAAGTTTTTACTTTGGGCCAATGATCAAGAGATGATCAGTTTGAGTCAAATATTGATGATGGAAGCCAGCTTCGTGACTTTGGTCCAATTAACAGGAGACAATCATTACCCCTCCAATGATAAGCAAGGTTAGTTCTGCAATATGCACAACAGGCCTATGAGTCAGAATGAAACCATCACCAGGAAAAGGTATGTTGTATCTGATTCATCTATAGAAAACAGGTATATTATTCTGACCTATAACCAGTAGATGGTGTCCTCTAGTCCTGCTATAGGGTTACTAAGTTTTGATCTTTAAATATGCATTATTATTATTATTATTATTATTATTATTATTATTGTTGTTGTTGTTGTTGTTGTTGTTGTTGTTGTTGTTGTTGTTGTTGTTGTTATAACCAGATGAGATATGTCCTGCAATAGATTACTATGCTTTCGACTTTAAATATGAACAAAAAACATGTGAATGACTTTTGACCAATCAGCAGGTGACAGTAAGTTCTAGTCCTCCAATAGAAATGAAAGCCAGTGGACTAATTTTATGCCAATTCCCCCAGGAAAAGATGAGTTCTAGTCCAGCAAATTTACACTGAGTTCAATGCCTGCTAAATTCAAAATACTTGTCTGAGTTTACTTTTTTTCCAACTACCAGGAGATCAAGATATCTGGTTGTGTAATTGGGATGGAAGTTTTTGACTTTGCACGAGTCAACAAGAGACGATCAGTTTGAATCAAATATTGATGATGGAGCCTGCTGCATATCTTTGGTCCAATTAACAGGAGACAATCAGTACTTCACCAGTGATAAACAAGGTTAGTCCTGCAGTATGCACAACAGGCCTATGAGTGAGATTGGAACCATCACCAGGAAAAGGTAAGTTGTATTTGATTTATCGGTATACTAGACAGGTATATGACCTTGGCCTATAACCAGTATACTGCGTTCTCTAGTCCTGCAATAGGGTTGTTAAATTTTCAATGTTTAAATATGCACAAAAACAGGTGAGTGACTTTGGGCCAATCTGCAGGAGACGCTAGGTTCTAGTCATATTATGTATATGACATACAGTGGAATGATCCTGAGCCAATTCACTCAGGAAAAGGTGAGTTCTAGTCTAGCAAAAATACTTTAAGTTCTATTCCTGGAAAATGCACAATACTTGTCTGAGTTTACTTGTTTTGCAGTCACCAGAATATGATGATTTCTAGTCAAATCATTGGGATGGGAGTTTTTCACAACACACCAATCACCAAGAAATGGTCAGTTTGAGTCAAATATTCATGATGACGATCAGATGCGTCATGTGAGTGACTTCAGACCAGTCAGCAGGAGAAGGTGTGTTGCAGTCCTGCAATAGTCAATGTAAGTCCTAATCCTCCAATATGAAAGACAGTGGAGTGATCTTTTGCCCATTCACCCAGGAAATGGTAAGTTCTAGTTCTGAATAGCATGTTGTGTTCTTTTCCTCCAAAATGTACGATACTTGTCTGAGTTTACCTTGTTCCAATCAAAAGGATAATGTGAGTTCTAATTTTACCATGGGACAACTTTTTGATCTTCCACCAATTACCTTGATTTGGTGAGTTTGAATTAAACATTTAAGACCCATGCCAGCTGTGTTACATTGGTCTAATTAACTGGAGACAGTGAGTAGGAGAAAGTGAGTTGTATTTGAACCCCTAATATAAAAGACAGCTATGTGAACTTGGCCTATAACCAGTAGAATGTATCCTCATGTCGTGCAATAGTTATGCCAAGTTCTGATCTTTAAACTGCGGGACAAACAAGTGAAAGATCCAACACCTTGTCACCTCTCGCCTGGACTATTGTAATGCCCTCTACATGGGGCTCCCCGCGGGGAGCATCCGGAGACTCCAGCTGGTGCAAAATGCAGCCGCGCGGATGATTATGGGGGTGTCGCGTAGCGCCCATGTGACGCCACTTCTGCGCCACTTATTACTCTCTTCCTGTGTCTTTGTTCTTCCTTTTTTTTATTCAGAAGGCCAACTCTCTCAACTCGGGGCCTTCACTTTCAGTCCCAGGAAGGGGGCAATAGCAAACCACTATTAAAAAACCTCACCAAGAAAACTGTCAAGACTTAATAAGAGAAACTCTGCTCCTACTTTGAGGATCTTCTCCCAAATGGAGGGCTCCATCTCCTCATCTGCCAGGTATCCCTTCTCAGAGTTGCTGTGTTCAGTCGGGGATAGGATAGGATAAGATACAAATTGTGAAGTCTTCTTAATGGGCTGTCCTGCTGGGGAAAGGGGGAATACTAAGATTTGTCAAAAACACATTTGCTCAGTTTCCATATTTTCTTAATAATGAGCAAAAGTCATTGGTACCTTCCCAACTGCTGCTGTTTATCTGAATATCTTTGGATTGTCTTGCTAAGTGCTTGTTGCTATTATGGTAGGACTGGCTCCAAAACACAAATTCTTTATTCTTCCAAGTTTCTCATTTCACTAAATTCAACCAGGTTTGAAATCAAGAGATGATGAATTCTAGTCCCACCTTAGGCACAAAGTCATCTTCCCTTCTTGTTTATTTCTCTACTTTCTTCCTTCCTTAGGCAGAAAGCCAGCTCAGTGACCTTCAAGCAGTCTCAACTCTCAGAAGGAGGCAATGGCAAACCACTTCTCAAACTTCTTGCCAAGAAAAGTGTTTGTTCAGACAATCTCTGTGAATTGGATCTGATTGAGTGGAAGAAAAAAAAAACCCATGGATGATGAAGATGGAAGGGACCTCCTCAGGGTATCGTGTCCTGAATAGGACCACAGTGAAGGTGGACAGAGGAAATCTTGGCCCTGAAGCAAACCAATGTCCCCTGTTACATGATTTGAAGTCAACGGCTGAAATGGGACCCAAGCTATTTAACTGGGTGATTGCTGAATGAGCCACAACCAATTGATGCTGTGCTATACCAACCAGCAAGTGTAGAATTCCCACAACCCACAAATCAAAACCAAACAATTTTGGCATGCTTGCTGGGAATTCCATGCAAGCTAACTAGTGGGTGTAGGTCTGGAGGGCTGGGTTGGTGCCTGGTGGGATGGATACAACTTGGGCTGGGATGGGATGAGAACCTGAAAATTGTCCCGGTCTTCTCCTGGAAGGTCCTCCTGCACCAGTGAAGAAGAATGAAGAGACACCTATTTTAATTAATTAATTATCAACCAGTTGTAATTTCTCAATTAATTAATGACCACTTGCAGTTTCTATATTAATTAATTAATGACCATTTGTAGTTTCTTCATTAATTAATACGTTTTGAAGAACTTAAAAGCTAAAACAATTTCTTATTCTTCTAAATATATCCGTGATTTTATCCAATATCACAGAAAAAAGTCAGGAGAATGACCAAATGTTTCTTTGATATTGCATCAAAATCTCACCAGAAAACAAAAGATATATTTCACAGAGAAGAGCTGAAAAAGTTTTTGATATTGTTTTTCAACAGTACACTATTTTATATACCAGGTTTTCTTGAATTTTATTCATTTAAACTGCCTGGTTGATAAGGAATGAAAATTTGTACAATAAAACACTGCTAGCCTCAAATTTCTGGTAGAAAGATTATGACAAATGATGTGTTCTTCAGGTCATGGTCCAAGGAAAATTGTTGTATGTGCAGGAAGCACAAGTAATATGCACAGTATCAGTTGTCCCAGTTGTCTTTTGCAAAAGCACCTTTGGGACAACCATGACTTGGATGACTGAGAATCTCCATAGACACAGTATCAGTTCCTCCTTCCATAAATTTTATTTATTTATTTATTTATTTCCAAATTTTATATACCGCTCCCATCTCCCAACGGGACTCGGGGCGGTTTACAGCCAAATAAAACACAATCAAATACAATATTTAAAATACAATTAAAAAGATTAAATGAGTGGTTGGAGGTTAAAACAGACTGTAAAGTTAAAAAGTTAAAAGTTAAAACCATTTAAAATCAATTAAAATGTATATGTGTATGCATGTATGTGTATTGTAAGCATAACACTTCAATGCAACAGAGTAATGTTAAATTTTTATAGAACAAAAATATTCAATAATAATTCATTAAATTACTAAAAACTATCTGACCAGCCAGGTTTCTCTAGGTTTTACAGGATCTTGGTCACTGCTACTTAGCTGTAATAAGTTTAAATCAGGAGGTGCTGCTAGATTTTGAATTGTATCCCAGGGACAGCAGTAGGAAAAAGATGGCAAAGCCAAGTTAAGAGAATCAATTCAGTTCCTATTAAAATTCCAGTAAATACAATTAACCTTTATAGTTTTGTGTTTCTAGAACACCTATCTCCTTCAAGGAGGGATTTTAGTTGGTGGTTATTCTGGTCTCTCGGTGGACCTCTGCATAGGCTTTTGAAACATAACCTTTTTGGTCTTATGTGATGCAACCAGATTTAGATCAACAGAGAATGAAGTTCTCATCCAAACAAACATCTTGTGTGCAGAACATGAAGACAATAAGCTCAAACTGAATTTGTTGTCTGCTCAAAAGCTAGGTGGAAATTAGTAGGATCCGTACTTAATGGAAATATGTTCATATCTTCTACTTATAAATCAGAGATGCAAACTCTGGATTAATATAAACATAAAACAGGCTGGATCTGTTAATAAAATTCCCCTCTTTTACTGAGCATTTTAAGTATTTCTTTTAGATTCTGGTGGAACTGTTCAAAAAAGTTATAGAATAACTGCTTGTTGCTTTTTGGTGGCTGTGATAAAAGCTGTATTTTAGCATGGTTTAAGGCCATTGCTTTAATTACTGTAGTAGGTCACTTAAAATATATCAATATCAAGTCTAATGAGGCAAAATAAAGTCATAATTAAGAATGTGTCTGGGCAAAGTGCTTATAGGCAATGTTTACTTGGAACAGAGCTCTGTTTGGCTATATACTGCCTGCTATATTTGCATTATTGCTGATTGGCACAGTGGTTAGAATGAAAGCACAATAGCACATTGGTTAGAATGCAATACTAAGGCTACTTCTGCTGACTGCCGACAGCCTGCAATTTGGCAGTTCAAGCCTCACCAGGCTCAAGGTTGACTCAGCCTTCCATCCTTCTGAGGTGGGTAAAGTGAGGACCTAGATTGTTGGAGGCAATATGCAGAGAGGGCTGTAAAGCACTGTGAAGCAGTATATAAGTCTGCTATTGCTATTATAAACAGATCATACTCTATAAAAAAATGCTTTATTTAACCCCTTTTCTGTCTTTTGATGCCTTGTACAAGTATTTGCAAGATGGTAACTACTGAAGATGTGTTACACAGATATTGTTATAATTGTTCCTCAAATTATCAGAAATTAAATGGATATCCCTGATCTGTTTCCATGCATAAGTCCATGATGACTTTTCAATATAGTACACAGTGTGCCAACTGATTTTTTTCATTCCCCCTCTCTCCCTCCCTCCCTCCATCTCTCCCCCCCTCTCTCTCACACACACATAGAAAGAGAGAGAGAGAAAGAGACAGAGACAGAAATGGACACATAGATGCATATACATAATGTACCCCTAAATTGCAATATGTCAAAATAAAAACTTCTCCATGAAGCATTTTGATGGTCTCAGTTCTGATTTTGCAATCATCAGTGGAGGTTTGGCCAAAACAGCTCTGGAATCTCCAGTGAATGTTACTTTGTAATTGTGAGAGTTAATTCTTACTTGATTAGAGGAAAACAATCTGGTATCAGAACTTGCCAGAATCAAATAAAAGAGGTACCATAAATGAAACCAACCAAAAGCCCAGGGCTCTCTAGCTCATTTTCCAGACAAGAAGAAAGAGGTACAAATTTTTAACACTGGTCTCATTATACGTCTTGCTTTTAATACAATTGGGCAATTGCATTGCCATAATAATGACTTCTTAGCTTTCTTATAATAAAATTCCTTGTCTGAATTCCATGGATTTTTAAAGTATTTATTCAATTAGTTCTAGTCTATGCGATGACAGATTGTATATTAGTGCTATGATTATTTAGTTTAGCTGTTATAGTGACCTGGAGGCAAGGTATTTGCAAGATTTAACACTTAGGATTTTGTGAATCAATCAAAATCCAGCTTCAATTTGGGATTCAATTTATACATGAGATTCAGTCCAGTTTAAATTGCAAAATCAATTTCAAGTTGTGTTCTAAATTGCTTAAGACTCAATTAATCTTTAAACTGATTGAAAAACACCAAATTTGATACATCACATCAAACTGATTTAGAAGTTGGATTCAAAAGCTGATTGCACTGAATAGGTTTTAAGTTAAATGGACAGCTCAAATGATAGTAATGAACAAGCTCTAGATATTTTTATACTAATTTCCCATACTATAAATACCCTTGTAAGTATTCAGCACAAGGTCATGTTCATTCTACCACTTATAGTATCTGAACCTCATAAATCTAGTTGTCATAAATCTTACTTGGTTTTCTAATCAAGAAGTTACTGATCATCTGCTGCAATATCTAAAATTGTTAATGGCTATGACTAATGGCATCGAACAGTTTTAGGTTTGATCATCTTTTACTTTTAAGTATTAACTTTGAGTTTTACTGGTCTGGGACTGTAAATAAATAACATGTAGGAAGTCCTCCCCCCGCCCCAAAAAAAATGAAATATTTTGGGGAATATTAAAAGAGGCAGGATATTATATTTTCCCAAAGGAGAAATGGAGAAACATGCTCTTAAAGGCAGAAATCACCCCTAGTCTTCCTGCATAGTGAAATAGCCTCCAGCAGATGCCTGAAATCTTTAGAAGTGGATATTTTGTGTTCATTAAGAAAGACTGGGCCAATCTATTCACAAATAAAACATCTTCAGCACCAGGTGATGAGATTAAGAAGGACAATAGATGACTTTTAGGACATAATAGGATTAACCCATTACTACTAGAATAGCAAAAGACACAAAGCTCACTACGTTGCACAACCTCCACGACATCTCAGAACCCTGTACAAACCCATGTACTCATCAAACCAATTTGTCAGTTGTCCCAGAACTACATTCTGTTCTTGGTTCTACTCATCAATAAACAGAGTCCTTTTTTCCAATCAGACTCCATTTTATTTCCAACGCCTTTCTCCCGAATTGGAACCAGACATAAAATAGAAAAGAAAAGAGGGAGCCAACTAAGGGAGATATATCAATATGAATTTTCTCCCTGTATACTTAATAAATTGATCTAATTCACTGTTTGTTTCTTTCCTTGCTAACACAGCCAGCCTTTCTATTATGCCCACGGCAAGCAACTTTTCCACGGCCCGAGTCTACTTCTATTTTAACTTTGCCTAAAGCAAAATTTGAAACAAATTTCAGATCATTCCTAAAACTATATATATAGTCAATAAAAAGGAAGTCAATAGAGATTTCATCAGACTAGCAGCATATCTCAGATCCATAGCAATATAGAACTCATAAAAATTCTACTTCTTGACACAATCCTGTTTTATATTTCATCCATGAATAAGTAAAACACTTTCCCTTTTTGTGATAATACAATGGCAGACACACACACACACACACACACACACAGACACACACACACACCACATACACCAATCACTGCATTCCCAGTGTTAAGCAATTCAAAGGATCACAGCCTGTTTTGAACATTAAAAACTTCATGGTTAATTCATCCTGACAAATTTTAGCTGCAAATTAAAATAAACCATGTATTTTAGAACCTTTTCATTGTTATTGGTAACTTTAACTATGCCATATAGAGTACAATAACTATGTTATACAGAGTACAATAAATGTAGTACATTCAGTAGTTTCACATGTATCTCTTAGAAGAAAACTTCTGAAAGATAAAGAAATTGTCCTGTGGCTTTCATAACCAGGACAGGTCAACTTGCTGCCTTATCTCCATATGTTTAACAACAACAACAACAACAATAAAAACAACAATAATATAATGATGATGATGATGATGAAAATTTCCTGAGTAGTGGAGAGACCAAGCTGGCCTACAAGAAAAGAAAGGCCAAAGATATATTTCTAGCTATACAAGACCAAACCTTAAGAACAAATGCATACAAAAACAAAATCAAGAAGACAGCAAGAAATAGCAAATGCCACCTCTGCATAGAAGCTAAAGACATAGTGAACCACCTACTTAGCTACTGCAAGAAGATAACACTTATTTATTTATTTATTTATTTATTTATTTATTTATTTTATCAACATTTATATGCCGCCCTTCTCTGGAGACTCAGGGTGGCTTACAGTCTATGGAGCACCATGCTAAGTGCTCGGCAATAGCCTTCATTCCATTGTATATGCCTGCTTATTACTAGGGCTTTTGCCCCCCCCCCCCCCCCCCCCAAGCGGCATTTTTTACAAAGTCAGCTTATTGCCCCCAACAATCTTGGGTCCTCAGTTTACCTACCCCGAGAGGATGGAAGGCTGAGTCAACTTTGAGCCTGGTGGGATTCGAACCTGCGCTAATTGCAGGCAATTGAGCTAAGTGCTAGAGGATTAACAGCCTGCACCACCAAGAGTTGACTGTTGTATAGCTTCATGTTTTTCAACATAGCATATTGTTAATAATATTATTAATAATATTATTAATAATATTGTTAATAATATTGAATACAAGCAGTGGCATGACATGGTGCATTGGAAAATAAATGCAAACAATACTATTTGCATGCAGGCAAGAACTGGCGGGATTGTAAAGAAAACCAAGAAATAGAAAACGAACATATTTTCCCAGTTATACAGTATCTACCCAACCCAACAAGAGGGAGAGGCAGGGAATACTACAAGTCCCATCTCGTAAGGAGGTTCATCTTGTAGGCCCCCCAAAAAGGGCATTGTCTGTGATGGCTCCCCCTCTGTGGAACATCATCGCTAGCTGAGATAAGATATGGTCCATTTGGACACTTTTTTGCAAGCCCCTGAAGACATGATTCTGCCAATGGGCCTGGGGACCCTAAAACAGGGGTGGGCTGCTGGGGGTTCGCAGAGATTCGGGAGAGCCCCTAGCTAAGATTCTGTGCAGTTTGGGGAACTCCCAAATCCCACTCCTGGCTGACCCCACCCACCCCAGCCCCGGCCCCTCCAAGGAGTCCCCATGCGGCCTGTTTTGGATGCAGGTAAGTGCAGGGCAGGTGCAGAGGCTTGGGGAGCGTGAAAAACAGGCCTCCCAGAAGTTTGGGAAGGCCAGAAATTGGCCTGTTTCTGGCTTCCAGAGAGCCTCTGGAACCTGGGGAATCCGTTTTCGCCTTTCTGGAGGCTCAAAGAAAGACGCTGGAGTCCTGGGGAGGGCAACCTCCCCCTGCGTGGTGCAGGAGGCTGACTAGGCCACGCCCACCATGGCCATGTCCCACCCAGCAACTGGGCAGAGAAACTTTTGCTAAAATTTTTGAAGTCCATCCCTGCCCTAAAGTGATATGGATCCCTAAAGGGGATCATTGATTATTGTTGCAAATGAGGTGGGGGGTTTATTGGTTTTTGTATTTGGATATTTATCCTGGTAAGTTGTATGGGGCCACAGGGAATGAGTTAGGTGGCTGTACAAAATTTTCTTAATAAATAAACTAAATAAACTTAAAGAAATTCAGAAAAAAAAATATAAGAAATGAAAAATCCCTCTGTTCAAAAAAACAAACTAGAATAATAGCAATAAATAGTAGAGGAATACAATTGGAAATAAGGAAGAGATAATTGATATGAACTACACAAATGATAAATTAGAAGATGACAAAGCACCGTATCTTGAAACAACCTAAGAACTGGAAATGATCAATTTCATGGCTTTTGCCTCAAATATTTGACTAGCTTACCTCCAATAATAACTAAATAGCTTAATGAAGAAGTTTATATAAAAAAGACACCAGTGACTTGTTAAAAACTGAAAAAATATTTCTCATTCAAAAAGACCCGAAGAAAGGCACAACACCAGGAAACTATAGGCCAGTACAATGCTTTCCTAGAATGTTTAAATCACTCACCGACATAAACACAGAAAACAACCAAAACTATTTGGAAGCAAATAGCAGTATATCCCTCTCCCAACAGAATGAGAAGGAAATAAAGGGGGAAGTATAGATGTAAATACAACCAATTTCTGATTATTGAAATGGTTCTAGAGAATTACAAAACCTGAATGTTTAAGAATTCTACGATAATTTAAAGTCCAGTACACATGCTTGTGGGAAACAGCAACAAAGAGGAATTAATAAGATAATGAAATTGTCTCAAATGATTTAAAAAAAAAAACAAGTTATAAAGCATCAAAAATATATTTAGAGGCAAGGCTAGATAACCTGTGATTTATTCAATCATCATTTCAGATTTATTTCCTTATCTAAACAGAGAAACAGAAGGATGATGGAGGGGGGAAAAGACACACTGAAATAGAAACAGCTTCTGACTTCCTGCTGACTTCCTTTGGAAAGCTGCCAATGAGTATCAGAAATCCTTCCTTCCTTCCTCCCTCCCCACTCAACACACCAAGACAAATTCCTCGTGTGTCCAATCACACTTGGCCAATAAAGAATTCTATTCTATTCTATTCTATTCTATTCTATTCTATTCTATTCTCCCCTGTCTCTTCCCTTTTCTTCTCAGCAGGTAAGTAAGTGGCCACTGCTCAGCGGGAAAGGAATAAGGGATTGTGAGATTGGCTGGGAAATTGTCATGGAACATTGAAAATGACAATCATGTTTCTGCAGCAGCAGCCCAACAGTTCAACAGCCGCCAGTAGCACTGAAATAGCCATACCTTTCTCAAATTTAATTCCCTCAGGGATCTACTACTACTAATCTTCTATGAATCCCTAATTCATATCTATGAATCAGGAACTTTATTTTTTTTATCAAAACCTCATTCCTTACTTCAAGCATAATAGTACTAATTGATTTCTGTAATGTCTTATAAAATTCTGCTGGTAACCCATCCGGGCCAGGAGCTTTCCCAGTGTTTTGTCTATTTATTGCTTCTGTCAATTCCATCATTGTTATTTTCTCTTCTAACATTGTCTTAGTTTCATCAGATATTTTTGGTAGTTCTGCTTCTCGCAGATACTGTTTAACTTTCCCTTCTGCAGCAGTCTCTTGCTCATATAATTTCTCATAGTATGTCTGCACTATTGTTTTCTTTTCTTCATTATCATAGCATACAGTTCCGTTTTCATCTATTAATTGTACTATTATTTTCTATTCCCTCTCTTTTTTTCAGTTTGTATGCTAACCATCTACCTGGTTTGTTTGCACTTTCAAAAAAGTTCTGTTTAGCTTTCCTATTTTTTTGTGCAAGCTCTTCTTTTTCCATTAGTCCCATTTTATGTTTAACTATAGTGACTTGATTTTTGAGATTCTTATGCTGTGGATTTTGTAATTTCTAATTTCTTATAATTCTCTTCCCTCAGGGATCATGGGTTCTGTACTTTGAACACATTCTATAAGTTAGCCCATTTAAGGTAACTTGGTTCAAAAATTATTGCCCTATGATGCACCATTTCACTCAGTATTAGGCAGGAGTGGGCTGCTGGGGTTTGCAGAGGTTTGGGAGAGCACTTAGCTAAGATTCTGTATAGTTTGGAGAACCCCCAAACCCTACTTCTGGTTGGCCCTGCTCCACCCACCCTGTCCCACCCCTCCCAGGAGTCCCCACGCAACCCATTTTAGATGCTAGGTAAGTGCAGAGTGCGTGCAGAGGCTTGGGGAGAGCAAAAAACAGGCCTCCTGAAAGTTTGGGAAGGCCAGAAATGGGCCTGCTTCCTGGCTTCCACAGAACCTCCAGAGCTGTGGGAGGCCATTTTCACCCTCCCGGAGGCTCTAAAAAAGCCTCCAGAGCTCAGGGAGAGCAAAAATGCCCCCCCCCCAATCGTGGTGCAAGAGGCCAACTAGGCCATGCCCACCATGGCCACACCCACCCAGCAACCAGGCAGAGAACCCTTTGCTAATTTTTTTGAAGCCCACCCCTGGTTATAGGACACAACAATGAGAGTTTTAGTAATATATGAATAATTTAAACTGAGAAGCCAAGCTTTTTCACAAGGTTTAAAGGAAAAGAAAAGCAGAAAAAATAATTGGTAATTACAAATATTGAAGTTTTATTATTGTTTCCTTTTAAGTATAGTTAAAATAGTTCTGCTCAGATCAAAGAGTTTGAAGAGAAAAAGAGAAAAATAAAACCAGAGTAGCTAACATCAGGGCATGAATCTGGATCAAGCAAAATCTATTTCTGACCTATATAGCTACAAGTGAAGATAAACTTTATTGATTCTTTATGAAGCAATATTTTTCCACCTCTGTCTGTTTATCACTACCTACATTGTCTTGTACTTCCATCTTATTCATAACAATGTCCTTGAAATTATAAAGAGAGTTCTTAAATACTGGAAGCTGTTTAACACTTGAATGCCAGTGTTGCCTCATATTCCCAGAGAATATGCTGAAGATTGATGCTCTATAAATCAGTGCCACTGAAATTACCCTGAGGAATACAAAAAGCAAAGCTTTGTGAAGAACTAATGTTTCATGCAGTCTTTGGGGGATTTGGAAATCACAAAAGTTTGTATTATCCAATTTAGATGTTTATCTAAAAACAGAATAATGATTGGTTTTCTTTATGCTGGTAATCCTCGCTTAATGACTGAACATTTGCTATTACAGCAGTGATGAAAAATGTAACTTTGCAACCATTCCTCACATTTATGACCTTTCTGTCAGAATTCCAAGTAATGCATCCATAACAAAGAGAACTCGGGGGCAAGTAGATTCCTCAAAGAACTGGTGTATTGAACATATCATATTGGAATAAGCTGGTGAAAACAGACTCTGAATATTCCCTTGGTTTTCACCTAATTACAATTAACAGTTTCTCCCTTTTCCCAAACAATCAGTCACATGGTCCAATTAAGGTGCTGTCCGATGCCTCTCTCTCTCTCTCTCTCTCTCTCCCTCCTCCCTCCCTCCTCCTCCCCTTTCCTTCTCTCTCTCCAGGTGTGAGAATGTCCTTGGTTCTCAGGAGAAAGTATTTTGTTTTGGCTCAAACCCCAGCTGTCTCTATTCCCCCTTCCTATCCCTCAGCTGCAGTGTGGCAACATTGAAGTCTCAAAATGGCCTCGGTCAGGTCAGCTTCAGGGTTGACACTTTTTAAATCTGTAAACCAAAAGAAACCTAACTTAAGTTCATCAGAAGAGTTGTTGTTTCACTCAGTAACTGTTTTGCATAATGACCAAGTTGCTGGTCCCAATTGTGATTGCTAAATGAGGACTGCCTGAATAGTACATGTCGTATTTATAAGCAGGAGGAAAATATTTAGAGTGGACATTAGACACCAATAATGTTGAAATTTGTTCATCTTCCCTAAACAGTAAATGGAGATTCTTTTAGCAGTTGTATCAGACATATAGGGAATTCTTGGTAATATATTTCTTTCATGTGGATAAAAATTGAAGGCCGGTATTATGGACTTAATTAAGCAAACTGAGCAAAGAGGAGGAGAGAGAGAAAAGAAGGAAGGGAAAAGGTTGATAGCATCAGACATGGGTCAAAATGCTGTTTAATAAGACCTATTATATCCAGAGTCTAAGAGTCTCAAACTGCAGAAACTTCAAGAGCTTCAGCTGCCTTGCATTTCTCCTTCTTAATGACTTAGCAGGCACTTTAGTAGGTGAATAAAACCATATCTTGACTTCCTCCTATCCCTTTATCCCCATCAAACATTGTATCAGACATCATTAAGTGGGTGGAAATCAAGTATTATCTCCTGGGCAATATTATTCTGGCAGCTGGTGAGAAAGGCTGGTGAAGTGAATTGTGACAGTCGAGATTTTTCTCCAGGCTGTTATTGCAAAAGCTTCTCTTGCATCTCAGAAAACAGGTTATCTAGGTGTGTACAATCCTGGCACTCTCTTATGCATAGTTTGTGTTTACTAGTACTCTAAAACTATTTCACCATACTTGTAACATGCTGCAGATTTGCTTTTGTGAACCCATTGTGCTATCAGACGGATAATCATTTTAAATGCATTCCTATAACCTTCTTTATGGAAATGTCTACTTTGCCTAGACAAGAAACACCAAGCAAAATGTTAAACCTAGAGACATATAAAGAAATGCAAGATTGATTCTTTTGATAAATAACAGAATAACACAGTTGGAAGAGACTTTGGAGATCTTCTAGTCCAACCTGATGCTCAAGCATGAGATCCTATACCATTTCAGACAAATTGTTGTACCAATCTCTTCTTAAAACCCTCCAGTGATGGAACATTCACAACTTCTAAAAGCAAATTGTTTCACTGATTGATTGATTGATTGATTGTTCTAACCATCAGGGCATTTCTCCTTATTTTTAGGATAGTTCTCTCTTTGATTAGTTTCCATCCATTGCTTCTTGTCCTGCCTTCAAGTGCTTTGTAGAATAGGTTGACCCTCTCTTCTTTGTGGCAGCCCTCAAATATTGGAACACTGCTATCATTGCTTTTGCTATCATGCAAGCACTAGGATACCACTATTCCATACCTAGAAAATATACAATGTGGGATATATACTATATTGTGTGTAGATGAGCTATCCAGATTATGGTGTGATGCTCAGAACATGGTACTTCTTTATAATTGCTAGTACAGAATGCAATGTTTCTGCCATTCCGAGTTATATAAACTACGAAGTCCAATATCCCTGTACACCAGAACATAATAAATAGAACATCTAGAAGGTCAGCATTAAATAGAAGGCCAGAAATTGTAATTACATCAAACTCTTCAAAACATAAACATGATTGGTTGTTTTAGTTAAGTTACATTACAAACTGTTATGGCACAGGGTTTAAATTCACAATATGCCATAGGTAAGTGGTGTTTTCTCTATTGTTTTAGGACTGGATAGAACATTGATTATCAGATGTTTTCTATTTCCATTCTTTGTTCTTTCCCTTATTCTAAATAATAGCATACCATAGACTGCAGTATATCAGATTCTGTGTGGTATTATGAGGCTAGTCTCATTCCTATGCCTGTTCTCAAGTTGACATTAGAAGTACGGGGGAAAGACCTGACAGAGCAGTACAGCAGATGAAGGCCAGAAGCACATTCCGTGCTTATCTTTTGGAGATTGTAGCCTAGGCTACTGGATCTTCTGCCCGCAAAAATCTTTCATTGGAAAGCGTGATTGATGACACCCAGCCCGTGAACGTGTTTTGTTGGAGAATCTGATATATGACACACCCAGGGGGGATGGGAGGGAACGGGGTCATAGGTGATAGTAAATTATGTATCTTAGAGTTGGCTTCATGGACTTCCAGTAGTATTTCCATTGACAATGGATCAGAGACCACAATTGTGCATGGCTTTGATCCTTGTTTCCCTTGTTGGAAGGGTCCCCATGGGACCGGAGTCATCTGAGTCACCTTGGAGGAGTGGGAGAAGAGGCGGAGACCACCAGCTGGGTCGAGGGGAGCCACATCTCTCGTCCCTAGCTAGATATTACTCCCCTGGAAGACAGGGAGAAACAGCAGTCTAAAATGGCTGCCCTGAAGATGGAAAGCTGCCAGGACCATAAGTTTTGTGCTGGAGCAGTGAAGTGGTGAGCGACGTGTAACCAGATAAAAGAGCTGAATTTTTTCTTAACAACCCTGAGAAGTAGAAAGAAAGTGCCCTCGTGCAAGAGTATCACAGCGGTGAACAGAAAATAAGAGGAAAATACAAGGTAAACAAAATTGGAGTATAAAAAGTTACAACAAAATTAGAGACTAAATTTTGAATAATATAAATTGGCATTAATTAGGCATTGGATAAAATGCTGGACTTGCCTGGAATTGGTTATTATTAAGGAAATTAATCATGGAAATGGTTGGAAATTAATGTTTAACATAATTAAAAGAGAAAAGAAAAGAACTTTGAAAAGTGGAAAGTGACACAGAGCACCATCAAAGACTTTTTTTTCCTACAAAATCTTATGGAAATTTATTGGATTCATAACTGTTATGAAACAAAAGATAAATAAAATAATAAGAACCCCAGAAGTTAAAAAAAGAGGGAAAAATTCTACTAAGAGGATATACAAATGCAATTTTCTGGGACTGTTGGGTGTTGATTGTGAAAGAGACAGAAGGATTTTTAATTTTTTTTTATTTGCATTTATATGCCGCCCTTCTCCGGAGACTCAGGGTGGCTTACAGTCTATGGAGCACCATGCTAAGTGCTCAGCAATAGCCTTCATTCCATTGTATATGCCTGCTTATTACTAGGGCTTTTGCCCCCCCCAAGCGGCATTTTTACAAAGTCAGCTTATTGCCCCCAACAATCTTGGGCCCTCAATTTACCTACCCCAAGAGGATGGAAGGCTGAGTCAACCTTGAGCCTGGTGGGATTCAAGCCTGCACTAATTGCAGGCAGCTTGCACTAAGTGCTAGATGATTAAGAGCCTGCACCACCAAGGATTAACAAGAGAAACAAAGATAAAAGAAGACTTTTGGCAAGAATTGCAATAAAAGACTTTGAATATTAATAACTTAACGGATTATAAAAAATGGAAGAAATAAGCAGACTTTAAGTTGGAATTGCAAACTGTAAGAGGAATGCTGAAAGAAAGAAGAGAATTATTGGAAATATTGGAAAAGAAAATAATGGCGATGGCAGAAGAACAAAGAAATTCCAGTGAGACAGTGTTAAAGGAAGAAGAGGCTCAGATAGAATTGGCGAACAAAAAACACTGCCAAAAGACACTAAAGGAATTAAAACTATGACATTGATGACAGAGTCAATAAATAAAAGAGAAAATGCTCCCAGGATTAAACAAAAGAAGAAGAAAATATACAAGAAACTTCAAAAAAGAGAACAGGAAAAGGGGGGAGAAGATGGGCGAAATGTTAGAAGGAAAGAAGGAAGATCAGGGAAATTTAGAAAAGGGAAAGTTGGCTAAAATTAAAAGAAATAATAAAGCCGAAAAATTCAGAGATAAGGGTTAGGGATTCTATAAGGGAGATACCACATGGAATATATATTGGGGAAAAAAACTTGTTGGAAAATACCTTAGGAATGTATAATTACATATATACATACATACGCCCCCACCCAATCAAGTCACACCCCCACTAGTAATTAAAAGGAAGAAGCAGCTGCAAGCTCACATCACTCTGAGAAGCACAAGGCCGAAGACACAAGCCTGAAGATGATGAATGAGACTTCATCGAAACGTCGCCTAGATATTTCCAACTCTACGCGGGAGAAAACCCGAAGAACCAAAGATCCACATACATACATACATATATACATATATATATATAGTTAGCTGAAGAGAGCTAACTAGCTCGAAATAGATCTATCCTAGTCTCCCTTATTTAATTATTTATCAGCTCAAAAACCTAACACACATGTAAAAGAAAAGACAACGAAACAAATAGCTTTCTGTCGGTATGGTCTCTGGTGATGAGCCGAAAGACAGAAAAGAAAGCAGTATGCTTCGTCCCTTAATTGGGGCTTAACAGGGTGTTGTAACACAAAGTATATATATATATATATATATATATATATATATATATATATATATATATATATATATATATATATATATATATATATATGAATATGAACTGTATATAAAATATGTTGTTATGAACTGTTTTCTTTCTTCAAGGATTAAAATAAGGGAATGGAAATGAATTAAAACGTATTTTATTTATTTATTATTTATTATTAAAATTTATATACCGCCCTTCTCCCGATGAATTCAGGGCGGAGCACAGCCTACTAAAACCACATATATATAACAGTTAAAATAGAATTAAATAAGGGCTGTAACCGAATCTAAAATCCCAACCTTAAAATTCAATATTTAAACCCCATTAAAATTAATTTAGGATCAGCCCAGGCCAGCTTGCTCAAAGAGCCAGTCTTCAAATCACGCCTGAACACCCTCAGGTCGGTGGTTGTTCTCAACTCAGGGGGGAGTCCATTCCAGAGAGCGGGTGCCTCCACAGAGAAGGCCCTGTTCCTCGGGGTCGCCAGGTGGAACATAGAGGCCATCGGGACCCGAAGGAGGCCCTCCCTGTGGGAGTGCACAGATCGGTGGGAGACTACTGGCAGAACGCGGTCTTGCAGATAGCCTGGTCCGATGCCATTGAGCACTTTAAAGGTCAAAATCAGAACCTTAAAGTGCACCCGGAAGGCAACTGGCAACCAATGCAGCTCGCGCAGGAGAGGCTTTTAGACATGAGAGCTTTTAGACGCCCCCATAACCACCCGCGCAGCTGCATTTTGAACCAGCTGCAACTTCCAGGTGCTCCCCAAGGGAAGCCCCATGTAGAGGGCATTACAGTAATCCAGGCGGGAGGTGACCAGGGCATGAGTGACCGTGCGTAAGGCGTCCCGATCAAGAAAGGGCCGCAACTGGCGAACCTGATAAAAAGCCCCTCTGGAGATGGCCGTAATATGCTCTTCTAATGACAGCCGTATATCCAGGATGACACCTAGATTGCGAGCCTTCTCTGTGGGGGCTAAGATCTCACCCTCAATAGTCAGCGATGGAGTCAGCTGACTATATCGGGACACCGGAAACCACAGCCACTCAGTCTTGGAAGGGTTGAGTCGAAGCCTGTTCTCACCCATCCAATTCCGCACGGCCTCCAGGCACCGGGACATAACCTCCACAGCATCGTTGGGGTGGTTTGGAGTAGAGATGTAAAGCTGAGTGTCATCCACATAAAGACATAACAGGATCTCACCCCATTGAATGATGTGTGGATCTTGAACCTGGACTGTCACCTTTCCAGTTGACATGCTCACTGTCTTCAACTGCTGAGCCATTGCACCCCCTCTACTGTGGGAGATCTTATGCCATTCTACAATGATGACTTATCATTTTGTCAATGCATCTTTCAAGTCAAACCACACACATTATAACCACATGAAGATTGTTACCCATTCAAGTGCAGCTGTTTTGCATATGGATATCCATTTTTCCCATGCTCTCACAAACTATCTTTTTGGGATAATTTATGATGGAGTGATAAAACATTGAAAGATATGAGTGGTGAGCAGATGCTTAAGGGGAAAAAAACACCTATGGAGAACTGCTTTTAAATCAAGTGTGGCATACTTCCTGGATTGTATTAACTAGACTTAATTGCAGATGTGTAGTCTAACAGTCTCCCCTTAGATGAAATGCTAATATTGCATGAAGAAGATCTTTTATTATACTATATTACTTAGAAGATGTTTTACTTTGACTATGGCTATTAAAAAGGACCCTTAATAACATCTACAAATGTAATCAATTCAAATTAAAAGTTAATTCTTAATACATTAAAATTGAAGGGATAATACACTGTTTTATTTTTTGTAATTACTATGTAATATTTTTCAGGGAGTGAAATATATATACCTCTTTCCCAATATATTTTTAAAACAGACTTTCATTCTTTTCAGTGCTCTGACATACTTTGTTATATGACCCACCCTTATAGAGATATTGTGAAACATTTAATTTAATTATATTTTTTTAAAATATAAACACTGTAACGGAACAATGCAGTACCACCCAGTACCACCAATTAAATTGTTTTGCAATATATAGCCTTGCCCAACATAAATTTCATCACCATGATTGCAAGATGTTAATGTTTTCCTTTCCTATTAAAACTTGTCACATTTAAATCCTTATTTGGTGCACTGTGTCTCTCAGTTGTCAAAATCAAAATTAAGATTTGGAATACTTGCCAGATCTAATGTTTAAAGGTGATTAAAACACACACACACCGACACAGAGTATAGTCTTTTTTGGCGTGGTAGGAATAGGAGAAATATTACCACTGTGAATGTGCAGGACTAAAAATAAGCCTAAACAACTGCCTAATCATCAACTTTTTTTCCAATATGTTAGCTTACGATAGATAATTACCAGCTAACTAAAGATTCTAAATATACAGTAGACTTTTCAAGACTTTTGAAGAGAAAAGGCAAGGAGACTGAAATATATGCTCTTTTTATGAGGTGCTAAACTAAACTTGGGCAGAAACAAATCAGTGCTATAGTGAGATCTACAAAGTATTATATGCATGCATGTATGTGTTCCTGGGAAATATGGACATTAGCCTCACAATCGATACAAAAGCTACAAGTGACACAAAGAACCATGGAAAGATACATGCTTGGCATCACAAAACAAGATAGAAAGACCTGCATGTGGATTACAGAACAAACAAAAGTATGCAACATCCTCAAGAGAGTACCAAAATTGAAATGGAGATGGGCTGGTCCCACAGCAAGAAGAACCGATGGCAGGTGGTCCAAGGCAGTCATAGAACAGATCCCACTTGATAAAAAGCACCCACAAAAAAGACCTAAAACAAGGTGGGTCAATGACAGCAGCAAGTATTGTGTTGTGGTAGCCAGCAGCAAGTGCGGATGGCTGAGGAAAGTGATGACTCTGACGAGGGGCCAGGACCATCAGGGAGTGGACTTCTGCCTTCAGGGATTGTGGGGGCTGGCAGCAGTGACAAGGAGGTTCCCAAGGAGCCTGTGCCAGGATGATTCGTAGAAGAGAACAGCTGGAGCAGCAAAGGCGACTCGGGAGTAAGAATGCAACGTAATGGCCCCTCCCTCCAGGGAATATACTGTAAGCCTGGTTTCAAAAGGTTTTTGTTTTTGCAGAAAGCAAAAATGTTCTAAGGACTCAGCATTGTGTGTGGAGATTCTGGATTATCTGAATTTCTGAATTCTGGATTATCTGAGATTCTGAATTATCTGAATTCTGTCAAGGCTGCCTGATTATCTGAAGAATTCTGTCAAGGAAGGGGGGGAGGGAGGGAGGGAGAGAGAGAGAGAGAGAGTAGCATGTCAGTTTATATGTCTTCACTGGACCACCCATGCAGCTGCAGGCAATTTTGCTGCTTGCTGTTCACAATTACAAGGCCTGCAAATGGCACAGAGATATTTCATCATTTGCAGGTATCAACATGTGGAAACAATAAGGTGGATCCCTTTAAAAGTTGTGGGGGGGAGGAACTCTGCTGCATGGGCATACTTTATATCTCATATATGCATATAATTCATATGCAATTGATATTGATAATGCGCTTAAAATGATTCACTGCCTGTAGTCTTTCAGGCACTGAGTGCATGCTCATTTCTCATCAAGAGGAACATCTCTTTGAAGATGTTGGAATTTTTGTGAAATAGTCCCAACCCATGTCGATTTATAATTACCCTTTATAAGAAACATGCTCAAAGGTGTAGGGAAGAAGGGTGATTTGAGTCAGTGTGCTATGATGCAAGTTCTTGCTTCCAGTTATGGACTCCTGCATTCAAAAGCTTCAGAATAACCTAGAAAACAATTTTTACTTTCTGAATGTACATTTGAGCTATTTCATTCATAAATCAAACTCTTATGTTGTCTTTCCTGCCTCTATTCATCCATTCCATATCTCTCAGTCTGACTACCTTTATTCACATCTGTCAATTTCTTTGCTTTTCTCTTAGATTCATGGGCATCTGTATTAATTAATTCTGTATCTCAGGATCATATCACCTTCATTCAGATCTGTTATTTCATTGCCTTTCTCTTAGTCTCCAGTTTCTTTCCTTCTTTTCGTTCATTAATTCATGTTCTTTTCTATATAGTTCTCTGGCTTTCTAAGGTGCAATCTTCCATATGTCATGGCCAACATCAGTAAGGCCGATAAAAATAGAAATCCACTACTCAGCATTTTGAACTCCTCCTCCTCTCCTCCTCCTCCTCCTCCCCCTCCCCCCTGCCTCCTCAAAAATCTTACTTTTTTTGTGTAAGGTAAATGCTGTTTCTGTCATCCTTTCTTTCCATCAATCTGTATAATTCTTAGCTGCTGAAACTTCCTAATCAGTGAGAAAAAAGAAAACAGAAGGAACATTTTCTTTTTTTTAAAGTTTGTCTTTGAATGACATTTTAGTGAAGCACAAGGTAGTATAGAATTGCTGACTACTTCAATATTTACTGTAGCATAACTTGGTCAAACTGTCTTTGGCCCTCTCATAATCAGTTGTCTCATGCATTTCATTTCAGTAAAGTAGTGAAATCCAAGAGGAGCACTAAAATATACACATAAAGCTATCTTATATGTTAATTGGGTTACAAGACTTTACTGTGACTTCGATTTGAAATGTTTGCAGACTGGATCACATTTTAAAAAAGATCTACCGTGAAGGAAGGCCAAGTTAATTTATGTGCCTCACAAATTCTATAATTATTTCATCATATTCTACTTCAATCTTACCATCTGTTTTTAAGAAAGCATCAGTTGGCTACATATAAATTAAGAAGATATTGGCAATTACATTAATCTGAAATTTAAATAACCACTGTAACATAATTCAGATGTGTTGGCAGAATATGAATTTTGGTTCAGTTGCGTATTTGCATTTGTTAAATAACATAAAAAATGGAACACTTAATACCATGACACTGTAAAAATCCACCTGACCCTTAGATGGCATATAAAATAAAGTTTTCCATGTACCTTTGCTGCCATCTAGAGGTCATCCAGATTTTACAAGCAGTTTATGAGTACTTCAAAATTCACCTAGTGAGGTAACTCTTTTACAAGAAATCAGACCAAAATTTTCAATTTTGTATCCAACTCTGTGATTAAGAACAGAGGTTCATTCTAAATTGGACATAAGTAAACACAGCTATATTTAGAAATCAGAAATCTGATTACAGTCTTAACAATTTTCACAAGCACTGAGAAACATGAATGATTAAGAAATGATATTAAGGAATAATTTAATATGGGTGTCATGTTAAGCTCTGCATTTGCTTCATCTGGTATATAAGGAGAAGACAGTTGACTAAAAAAGCCAGACCTTGTTCTGGAATCTTAGAAAATCACCTCAATAAGTATAATCAAAGGTAAATGTTTCTTTTTCTTTTTTTAACTAATGTAATAAAGTAATGTAAAGTCTGTGTTTTGTCCTATCTTATTTCACAGAGTTGAAAGGGGTAATATTCCCTCCAACATAGGTTGATACATTCTTGATATCTTGATGTTTCAGCTCAATGTTATATTCAGGAGTGAAACATCCAAATTTAGTCAAGATGTATACTTCAGTCATTCATAGAAATGTCTCTAATGATTTGATGCAACTCTTTAGGGTCTGTTTTCCCCAAATTATTACTACCTTAGTGGTGGTGCAGGTAGAATCCATATATATAATCCTTTTTATCTGAAACAATAGCAAAAAAAAATGTTTATTGAAACCTTTAAGGAGAACACAAATATATAATTTCTACAGATTGCAAAACTAATATAGTTAAAAAAGAAAACAAGAAAACTCAGCAATTTGAAAGGGATTTCCAGGTGTTTCACACATATGCAAATATTCTGAAAGTAAAAGTGTTGAAAATGTGGGAATGTTTTGAATGCATTGAGAAATCCATTCATGTTTTACCCCAAAATTGCTATTCTGAGTATACAAGGATTGATTTCACATTAGGAGTCTGAAAAACATTTCAAGAATAGAAAAAAAATTATCAATTATTTTACACTAATACTATTGGATTGTTATTTGCAACCTGCATTTTTATCTTTTTATATAGTAATATTAGTTTTCATTTGTTTATTAAACTTCTATGTCGCTTATCTCACCACTGTGACTCTTGTTTTTGTTTTTGCTTTTTAATCATTAGCTGAATAATGGTCAGAGCAGAAAAACACTGAACAAAAAAAAATAATACATTTTAGAAATCATAAAAGGCATTGGCATAAAAAAAGTACTTGACTTGCCTTGTTAATGCAATTGCAACTTCTAGAGGCTTCGTTTGACTTCTTTGAAGCCTGTCCCTGGGTGGTCAGTTCAAATACGTGTGAGCATAGCAAATTTGAACTAAGTTGCCTTTGGTATGTTTTCTGAACAGAGAAGTGGCATATCTATGTAATAAATATGAATACTTGAAACTGGACGTTCTTTGAACCATCAAGATAATTTGCTCTTTTCATAATTTTACCTAGATCATGCTTTCCCATCAACTGGAAAAGCATTACATAAAAAAAAGAAGAATAAAAAACCCAGTCAATTCCATATTCAAAATGTATATATAATTCTCCTTTAACTAGTATTGTTTGCTTTCACTGATTTTATGTATTTATTTATTTCAGCACTAGAGGGTTCAGCAAGATCAAAACCATTGCTGAAAAAGAATGAACAATTTGGGGTTCTATCCATGGGGAAGAGAGTAGAGAATTCAACACACTGGGAAATTTTGATGACCTGCTAGTCAGTACATATTTCAATTTCTTTTGGTCAAAAGTTTCTGCATCAAGTCAAACTTCAAAAGATGGGACTTCAGAAATTCTGTTATATGTTCTATCATGCAATATGCATTTAAATGTCTAGTCTAATTATTCATTTCAAAAGCCAATTCTGTGTTTATGTGACTTAGATGCTTATTAGAATGAGAACTTATAACTATCATTATTTTTAACATATACTTTCTACAATTTGGTGTTGTATTCCACCTGAAAGTTCTTTTGACTTCAAACCATTTTTTCTGCTATCTTTTTATTTAATAGTACTTAAAGCAGTTAACTGGAAGATTTGATATCACTTTTTAGACTAAATAGCTTCTATAATAGTTTACAATATCTGTAGCAAAACAGATCGTGCCATTAGTTTTACAACCTAAACAACATGACATATAAGTGGGTGAAACAGTTACAGTTCCCAAGCCAAGCCTGGGTGAAAAACAACCTCAATTTGTACAGATCTGGTTCTCGGTTTTCTCCCAACGTAGAATTGGAAATATCCGAGGCGACGTTTTATGAGTCTCATTCTCCTCTTCAGCGCTATTTGAGGCTTCGTCGGCCTTGTGCTTCAAAGGCCGAAGACGCACAGCCTGAAGACAGACTGAATGATCACTACATACGAAACGTCGACCTAGATCTTCCAATTCTCAACGCGGGAAACCCCCAGAAAGAACCCGAAACAGCCAACCAACAGACACCACCACATCATCTATAGTATAATACTAACCACATCACTATTAATCTACATCGATCATATTTCCAATTATATATATATATAATACAAACATTTAGCAGGCAGCAGTATTGATAACCAAAACAAAAATGATGCACTAATAGGAAAAGAAATTCCTATTCATGTTTAAATCTATGGCTACTTGTAGATGGAGAAAGAGAGAGAGGGAAGGAGGCAGGGAGGGAGGGAGGGAGGGAGAATTCAACGATGCTGATGTTGAATAGTAACACAAACACTGTCCTTTTCTTGAATGAAAACTGTAAATCTCAATATTTTTAATATATCATAACACATTCCTTTATTACCCTTCCACTGCCATTCCCACCCCTCTCTGCAGACATTCATTCTTCCTAGCTAATAAATCTTCCTAGCAAATTTTAAACATATTGTATATGGTTGATCATATGACCTAAATAAATCAAGAATAAGAATAAGTTCCAGTTGGCTGTGAAGATCTGGCTCTACCCCCAAAGTATTGGGCTAAGATAGGTGGTTGAACTATGAGGATGCTTGGGGAGATGGTTCCTTTTGTTTTTATGTATTGTTATTAGCTGTCTAGACTAATCATATGAGATAGATAGCCATATAAACTCTTTAAGTAAATGAAATATAGAGGTTCTTTTAAACAATTTGGTCCCAAGCCATTGAGGATTGTAAAGGAGCTATGATGGTGCAGTGGTTAGAATGTAGTATTGCAGGCTAACTCTGCCAAGAGTTCAGTCCTGATAGGTTCAAGGTCGACTCAGCCTTCCATTCTTCCGAGGACAGTAAAATGAGGACCCACATTGTTAGGGGCAATGTGCTGACTCTGTAAGCAGCTCAGAGAATACTGTAAAGCTATGGAGGAATATATACAATAAGTGTGCTATTGCTATCACTGTAAGTGAAGCATTAGCATCCTCAGCCAAATCTTACCTGCACCAAATTCTTTGGGAACAGTGCAAATGTGTTTTAACAACAGCAACATGACATCTAGTCTCTGTGAGAAACATTTTGCATTTGTTGATTTTCAAACCACCTTTAAATCAAGAGATATGCATGAAATGTTGGTTTAGGGAATTTGGACTACTGTCCAAATATGAGTAGCAAAGTCTGTTTTTTTCCAAAGAAGTATATCAATATAAATTCAGAGAAAACTCATAATGAATAAGATTGAATCACAAAACTCTCTCTTCCTAATTCCATGCACAGTAGAAGAAGCAAAATTCCAAAGTTCTGCAATAGGCTTTATTGGATGGTTGCATTTATGTGTTACATGTAGACACCAGAGGCAGTTGAGAAGACATATTTATGTTCTTGCTATTAGCAGCTTTCATAAAAGCTGCATCTCCTGGTGTTTTGTGGTATTTCCTATCATTGCTCTTGACCCAACATTCCGGGAAGGAGAAAATATTGCACCATTCATCAGAAAGACTGTGATTAGACATCAGATTAATAAAAACAACTAACAAATGGGAAATGATTTCCATAAATAGTTGCCAGCTGTCCATAGGAGGGTTCTTCAAAGTCTGCTCTATCTACCTGCAAGGAAAAAATTATGCTCCTCCATACCATGGAATCAGGTTCCATCCTGAATTTTTCAGATGCATGTAGATGTAGGTTCCTCTCCATTACAAAAATCAAGAAATAAGTAAAGTCAAACAAAAGTAGTGATAGATTTGTGCTCACACATTCTTTCCCATTTTTCATTTTGCATGTTTAGCAATACACATTTCCAGAGGTGGGATTCTACCTGTTTGGGCCAGTTCAGGAAAACTGATAGTTCTGTTGATCATTTGGCCCCACCCACTCACTCCTGCTTTTTCTTCTGCTTTATTTCCTTGTCTTGGAGCACAGCTGATTCGTGTGGCAGAGCAGATTTGCCACACCTCAGCTGTTTTATTCACCGGGGCTTCAGTAGAAGGTAAGTATTATAGCTGAAAATGGCTTTTTTAAATGGTGTATATGCACACAAAGCACGTGATCACTGAACTAGTTGTTACATTGGTTGAATCACACCACTGCACATTTCCTACTATTAGAGTTTGCATCTCTGAATACCAGAGAGAAGCAAAAAAAATGCTGCTTGGTTTTCACTGGAAATGAATGATGTTTTGTTTTTCTCTCAACACATGCATTAACATTTACAACTATATACATATACATACACACACACACACACACACACACGCAAAATCAGACAGATACCACACCTGATGACTCTAAATACTTCAAAGCTTTCTTGTACATGCTGTGCCTACCTTTTATTTCTTTCCTTTCTTCTAATGTCAGGGACCTAGCAAAAAATTCTCCTTGCCCCATCTTTCTCCCCTTCAAACACAAAGGCATGCATAATTAAGTGCTTGCTGATTTATAGATAGAAGACCCTTAGATAGAAAACACTACTTTGATCCAAAGTCAACTCAACATTAATATTTCCATGAAGATGTGAAGCTTTCAGCTATTGTCACATGCTGGGCTGTAAAGTTAATTAGCTAAACAGGAGTTCCAGAAGAAATACATTAATATAGTTTTGCTAATTACTTTTCCCATCCGAAATTGTGATCAGGAGAGATCTCTGCTGAAGGGCACATTTCCTTTATGCCTTTTGACATCCACAAAGGCTTGCCACTGTTTTGTCATCCAGAAGGGGGTCTTGCCATTGTCCCTGTCATGTCCCCATCAGAGCCTGAATCTGTGGAGAAAGACGAGGGGAGCTGAGGGAGACCGAGGGGAGGGGGTCTTTGTTGGTTTCCGAGGAATGTGGGGAGGAGGCAGGCCAGGGCCCCTAAGGAGTGGGATGGCTTGCTAGCAAGAAGAAATGGGACCAACAGAGGGCAGGCAGTGAAAATGAGGAGCAAAGGAGCTCAGTGAATGAACAAGAATCACCCCCTCCTGATCCCCAAGCACAAAGAGTGGAGACAAGGTAGGAACAGTGCAGGCCAGCCCTATGACTCAGGAGGAGAGCACCCCACCTCTTTTCACAAAGCACACCTGAGGATTGAGACTTAAGGAAATGCTATGGGGAGGGGCGTTTGTCGGGAACAAATACTGAATTAATGGAGTTTTGTGCGCCCTTGCCGACGATTGGCATTTCCTTGACTTCTTGCTTTATTTCTTGCTTCCTGGATTAATTGCCTTGTTCCTTTGTTTCCTGAAATCATTGCCTTGTTTCTTTGCCTCCTAAAACCATTGCCATGTTCCTTTGCTTCCTGGAATCATTGACTTATTCCCTTGCCCTGCTGGATTTCTTACTTTGCAGCCATTGTGCTCACAGCGTGTTGCTGGACTACTTGCAGCCAGAGGCTGCTGGAGGTGTGTGTGTGTGTGTGTGTGAGAGAGAGAGAGAGAGAGAGAGAGAGATCACTTTGCTCTGGGACTTGCCATAACATGGAAGCATATGGGGAAAAGTTGGAGCAATAATGGGATGATTTGAATTATCAACTGACTGTGTGCCTCTGTGCCTTACACCGGGTCATCACAGTCCCCCTGTGGCTTTCCCTTTTCACTTCTATCTGATACACTGGATTCAACAGACAATTTCCTAAATGGCATTTTGAAATCAGAATATAACCAAATGGAATATATCTGAGTAGCCTTTTCATATTTGAAGAGACAAAAATCAAAACTGCTTGATGGTTTTGTTATATAGGATTATAGATCATTCTGTTACATATCTGTATCTATTATAGTTTCATGGTTTTTTTAAAAAAAAATCTCTAAGTCTAAGAGGATAAAAAGGAGAAGGAGGGAGAAAGGAAGGAAGGAAGGAAGGAAGGAAGGAAGGAAGGAAGGAAGGAAGGAAGGAAGGAAGGAAGGAATACATAAAGACTTCTGAAGTTAACAAAATTGGTCAACAATTGAAAATTTGATAACTGGAGATGTCAGCTGAAATGGAGCGTAATTCATTTATCTGAAAGTTTTATGTAAACATACCTAATTTGTATCTCCCAAATGTGTAC
Organism: Bungarus multicinctus; assembly: GCA_023653725.1. Classification (NCBI taxonomy): domain Eukaryota; kingdom Metazoa; phylum Chordata; class Lepidosauria; order Squamata; family Elapidae; genus Bungarus; species Bungarus multicinctus. The sequence goes on along the minus strand of CM042851.1, from coordinate 38,314,357 downwards.
GCAAATCAATTGCACAGTCACTGCACACAAAAATAAGCAATTTGGAAATGGTATCATGTGATTCAGCATTTAGAAATGCACACATAGTATGAAAGACTGCACCTAAATGTGTATTTTAGTTAATAGCAAATTTAGAACTACATTCAACTGCAGGAAAAATATTTGCATAATATAGACTAGAAAACGTGCATTAGCAAAACATTGTGTAGGGTGGGTTTTTTTTTTTCTTTTCCTAAATTTGCAAGTGGTTGAAATATCCATTCTTTCCTGAATAACATGGGATTTGGTTATTGAGACTGCTGGGAAGGAGGAAATTGTCTAAGATTGTAATCATACCCATAGCCAGAGGAAATTTATTTCTACTGTATATTTTATGTATGCAGATCTGACTATATCTTTAACCAGCATATGTGTACGTGGCTGTACATATATGCCCTAACTTGTCAGAGTTATTGGTTTGTGATTAATTAGCAATATTACAAGGTTGGTATGAACTGAAGTGAGTTGTTCCTTCAATTTGGTCTTCTTATAAAAGTTTTCAATAAGTGAGTAAGTACAATGATCAACTACACATAGGATGAACTTCAAGACATTTTTTAAAAAAATCATGGAAACAAATTTATGAACACCTAATTGTCATTGCACTGCTTTAGACATATTGTTTAAATATGTAGACATATATAACAATGTACTATAGCTGTATACTATACTACATTAAACTACACTACACTGTACTATACTATACTGTAACTTCACTCTACTCTACTATACCATGGCTATAATATAGCTGTATTACTATTCTTCTCTTTTTGTCTACTACCTTCTCTTATTGGTATCATTATTATGATTACTATTATTCTGTTGTTTTGCAGGTATACTGAGAGTTTCTGCACTGGAGACAAATTTTTTATATATCTAATCACACTTGACCAAATAAAATATTCTGTTCTATTTTTCATTGTTATTTCAGCAGCAAACTATGATACAGATCTTAATCCTTATTACCTTCATTGCATGTGTGAAGAAATACTCTATATAACAATTAATTGGGGAGGGAGAAAATGTTTTACCAAATGAATGAGGATGAAAAGTGTGGATCTCTCAGGAAGTAGAAAAGAAGATTGTCTTACAAATGATGCACCAGGTGAAGTCACGCAACATACAATCCACGTTAAAAAAAAACCTTTTTTTAAAGGATCAAGTGAGAGTATATGTATTGAAAGATAGGGTGATATTAATATTTAAAAATGGTAAAAACAACATTAATATTTATAATTAGTCAAAAGGGAAGGGATGATAATCACATAATGGTGTTATGTGGTAATAATAGTAACTGTAGACAGCAGAAGAAACAAAATGAAGGTATTGGAGAAAAATCACAAAATTCAAAGACCTGCAAATAGAAGTGGAGTGGCTATGGAAAGAAAACAGAGATAGCACTAAGAAGCTTTGGAGGCAATCTCAAAGCATTTGGTGCAACAGTTTGAACACCAACTGGCATTGATAAAATCACAATCAGTCAATTGCAAAAGGCAGCTTTACTTGGAACAACTTACATCCTCCGATGATACCTTTAACACAACCAAGCAAGATCATTCTATGCCTAGTGCTTGGAAGGACTTAATAAGTTTGTAAAAATACCAAATTCAGTCTAAACATCAGGCTGAACATGTGACCAACTATAATAACACTGTTGTAATTGTTGAAATCCAGGAGCTTCAACATAAAACTGTCCTAAACTGAAGGACTTTATGGTCAGATTTGCTCTAACTGCATCTGCAGATGTCTTTAAAAAGAGATAGAGGAGGAAGACCTTGGATGCCATCTGGATACTTTTGTGGATTTATAGGCAGAAAAAGGTGATCAAATTCATTTAGATCTTGTGTGGATAAGTTGTGGGTTTCTTTGCAAATAAACAGGTGAAATTCAGCTGCTGCACCAGGTGTAGTTCTACCTGGACTGAAAAACCTTGCTGACAGTAACTTATTCTTATTCACCATACATTTGGACTGTTGCAAAACTCTCCATGTAAAGCTCCCAAACAAGCAAATCCTCATCTTTTATATCTGGTGCAAAATGCAGAACATACTGCTACCAAGAACAACTTGCTATTGCGGCAGAAAACATGTACTATTTTGCTGTCTTTGCACCTACAATTTGGAGCCCAATTCAGAATACTTGGTTATTCCCTTTAAAGTTCTATGGAGCTTCAGCACGATGATACTGAAATGGCTACGTGATTGAATCAATGTCAAGGTTCTTCTCTGGCAGGAAATGGAGAAAAAGGGTTGACTAAGAAGCTGTCCTTCTCAGTACACTCCCCATAGAAGTGGTTATGGCCTCCTCATTGTTGGTATTCAATGTCTCTTTTAAAGAGACATTAAACATTTTTCAGCTCTTCAAGGTAGACTATTTTAGGAAATAGACACCATAAGAATGACAGGAAATAGGCTAGAGAAAGAGTGTCAAATCAGGGGTGGGATTCAAAAATCCCAGCAACTGGTTTGCTGCCCAGTTGCTGGGTGGGCGTGAGCACAGTGGACATGGCCTACCAGAGCTTCCTGTTTCTGGCTTTCAGTGGGCCTCCAGAGCCCAGGACGGGACATTTTTGTCCTCCCAAGGGTCTGGAAGCTTCCCTTGGGCCTCTGGGAAGTCAAAAACAGCCTCACCCAGGCTCTGGAGGCTCTCCGGAACCGGAAACAAGCTTGTTTCCAAACCTGTTTCCAGTTTTCACCCTCCCAAAGGTCTGCAGGCCTCCCCCGGGCCTCTAGGAGAGTGAAAACAGTCTCCCCGGGGCTCTGGAGGCCCTCTGGAAGCCAGAAACAGGCCCATTTTGTGACTTCTGTTTTTTCCAGGAGGTTGTTTTTCACCTTCCCAGGGGTCTGGAGGCCTACCCCGGGCCTCTGCATGGGCAAAAACAGCCTCACCTGGGCTCTGGAGCTCCCTGGAAGCTGGAAACAGGCTGGTTTTGTGACTTCTGGTTTTTCTAGGAGGACCATTTTTTGCCTTCCCAAGGATCCAGAGGCTTCCCCCAGGCCTCTGGGAGGGTGAAAAAGGCCTCCCCTGGACTCTGGAGGGCCTCTGGAAGCTGGAAACAAGCCCATTTCCAGACTTCTGGAAGGACCGTTTTTCCCCCTCCCAGAGCCTCCGCACGGACCCTGCACTTACCTCCACTGAAAATGGGCTGTGTGGAGACTCCTGGGAGGGGAGGGGCAGGATAAATGGAACCAGCTGGTTGGTTGAAATACCGGTTCAACAAACCTGAGGTAACTTTAATATCCAGTTTGCCTGAAGTGGTCTGAACACCACCCCTATGTCAAACTCGATTTCATTGAGGGCTGCATCAGGGTTATGTTTGACCTCACAGGGCCAGGGGTGTGTGGCCAGAGTTGACATGGCAAGCTCAACGTCACTTGTGTCAGAGGTACCAATGATGGTCTGAGCACTCTGCCAGCGAAAATGGGCTCCTGAGCTTCGTTTTTGGCTGCGACGGCCTCCTACAACCCTCTGCCTACAAAAATGGAGCTCGTTTTCACTGGCAGAGGCACAGTGGGTCAATCATTTACTGTTTCTAGGGCAGTCCTGTAGGCCAGATCTAAGTATTCCCTGGGCTGGATCTGGCCCCTGAGCCTTGACACCCCTATCTAAAATCTAACAAGTCTGGATGCGTTTCCTCATTCCACTATTTATCTTTGTGTGAATGAGGAAGATAACCTGTGGGAAGAATCTCAGGTTTTCAACTTGAAAACTTTTGAAAAGTTGAAAATCCAATTTTTTTTTCCTCCACTAACTTTCAACTTTCAGTCCCCTCTTGTCTGACTGTTGCCTTGGTAGCAGCTGTTCCTCATGCCCTTCATGACCATGCTCATTTCCCTCTACATAGCCTCACAGCATTTGTCCTCTCTATTTGTTATACCAAAGAAAGTTAGGGAAAAGTCAGCTAAAATTTATTTTTAATGTTTGTTTCCTGCCCGAGATTTAAATCACTACCTTTACATATGTTCTGAAAGATGAACTCTCTCATTTTCACCCAATAACTAGCATGTAGGATGGGGAATCCTTTGTGTTGTTATTGCATTATTTTTATTTTATTTTTGTTTTGATGGAGAACCATTAAAACGAAGATAATTTAATCCAGTGATGGTGAACCTTTTGGGCTCAGCATGTCAATGCCTAGCTGGATTCTCCTGGCATGTCACCCCCTGCCCAACAAAAATGAACAATTCTATACCTCCTCTCAATTAGGCCACACTGGATAGTATAATTTGACTGCAGGCTTGGCCTTGATGTTAGCCCTGGAACCATGGCTGCCACTCAAAAAGGCCACCTTGCACCATTCTCCAAAGAATGCAAGCCTTACAATTGCCCTCACTGTCCAGTATTCCCCAGGATCTGAAGCATGCTACTTACCTTTAGATAGTGTCTCTTTCAATTGACAGGTCTCTTTGGGCCATCTGAGGTTGCTCTGAGTCACCTGAGTCTTAAAATGGCTTCAGAGAATGCCCCTCCATGACTTCTGCAGCTTCTGAAAATTTCCCGAAAGACAAAAGCACACTCCTTTCTGGATTATGTTGAGGAATAAAAGGTTGTTGAAACTAGAAGGTCATGATATTCAAATAGGTTGGCACACCTTCTTATGGTACGGAAAAGATACAACACATAATTATTTCCAGAGACACTATTTAAGACAGGCACTATTCAATACCCCACCAGAAGATCTAATTATACACAAAGTATTTTGTATAGATATTTATTAGAATGCAAACTTGAGGAAGAACATGTTAAAGAAACAATGGTGGCATGGGCAAAAAAATATGTTATAATATTGAATATTCTTTATAATACAGTATATAAAGAATATATTTGTAAGATGTTTTACAGGTGGCATCTTGCACCAGCAAGGCTTTCTAAAATGTTTAAAAATATATCTCCAAATTGTTGGAAGTGTACAGATGTATCAGGCACATTTTTTCACATGTGGTGGACTTACAGTGCTGCAAAAAAAATATTGGAAACTGATTCAAACATGAATAGAACAAATGGTGGGAGAATGTCTTCCATTTAAACTGGAATTTTTTCTTCTTGGTATAATATCAGAAAAAAAATAAGAAGGAAATAATGTATCTAATAGTACATGCATTGATGGTGGCTAGATTATTATATTCACAATATTGGAAAAATGAAATCATACCTTCAGAAACAGAAATAATAAGAAAAATTATGGCATGTGCAGAATCAGATAGGTTAACTTTAGAAGTAAAAGACAAAGGAGAGTCTAAATATTATAAAACATGGAATAAATGTTATCAATGGTTATATAGTAGAAGACAAGTTTGAAATATCAGTAGTTATGATTAAATTATTTAGTAATTAATATTTTAAATAAGGAGATTATAAATAATGAAGTAGACTGTATATATGTATAACAAGGATAAGTTGGATGTATTCTGTTGTATTCTCATAATTAAAATTAAAAATAAATTTAAAAAAAACACACTCCATTCTCAAACCATTTTCATAGGGTTTGGAGACCAAACAAGACCACACTCCTTTCTCTGCAGTATTTGAAAATTGCACAAGAATGAACTGTGCTTTCAAAAATAGTTATTGCTGGGCGTTGGTGAATGCTGGTGCATCACCCACAACATTTTGGCATGCCACCTTTGAAACATGTGATATTGGTTTGCCATCACTGATCTAATCTATGCTGTTGTACAATAGAGGACTTTATTCCTGAAGCTTCTTCTGCAGTATTTTGGGCATCAGTACTTTACTTCCAAAAATCTCTATTCCCTTTTCTTTTGACATTAGAAAGTATCACTTGTGCTCGAAAATTGTTTGTCATCCTGCTTAACTTCTTGTATCTTTGATATTTTTTTCCAATGTCAGGAGATATACTTATGCAATAGTTTTATGTATGCAAAATAATAATAAAAAATTCTGAGTATTTTTTTTTGGCAGCAATGTAGAAAATAGGTAGGTTTATTTCATATTATTTTCTCTCTTTCCTTCTAAAGAAATATGGATAGAAATTATGTGCCAAATCTATAATAGAGTAGATATCATTTTCAATAATGAGTTTAGTTATATTTGCATTTTCTGCGTATTTGAGTCAGAACCATAGTTTTAAAAATTCATTTAGAGAAATAAGTTATTAAATAAAACTGTCAGGTTAGAGAATATATACGTAATACATTTTCACACTTCCTTAGATGTTTTAAAGTGACACATTATGCTTAGTAAATAAGCATACTTTTGCTTTTATTGATTTAAATTTTTCATAAAAGTTGCAATGTGCAGAGTATTTATATTTTTAAATAAGTATTAGGGGAAAAGTAATGTAGTACAAAGAGATGCAATTGATAATAGTTAGATGTAGTCTGCAAAGAGTTCCTGAGCTATATTTAAGGTTATAATAAGTAGAGGTAAATTGAGATTAAGTTTAGATTACATGTGTGAACTGAACTATACATATCGTGTTTCCCTGTATCACCTCTAGGTTAAAAGACTAAAATAAATTGATAGAGACTAGACCATACAAAATAATCTGCCAATTCCTGGTTTGACAGTTGAAACAACACTTTAGTGTGTTCTAATTCATAAGTGTATTTATGATAGCAATAGTAATAGCACTAAGACTTATTTTATAATGCGGCCCTTTCTAAGTGGTTTACAGAGTTAGAATATTGCCCCCAATAATTTGGGTACTGATTTTATCGATCTCGGAAGGCTGGAAGGCTGCGTCAACTGTGAGCCAGTGAGGATCAAACTCTTGGCAGTTGGCAGAATTAGCCTGCAATACTGCAGTCTAACCACTGTGCCACCACAGTGATGAAGGAGAAATTCAATAGAGCTTCTACAATTTTCAGAGGCAGATTATCTGTGAATAGTAACAAATTTGTGAATCAGCTCTGGTCTAGTTCAGATCACTAGTACCAATAATCTAATTTAACAATGGTACTTAATTAGAAAATGGGAGGAGGAGGAGGTAGCGGGGAGGATTGTTGCCCATGTAGAAAATTTCTTTGAATTTTGGGGAAATAATTCAATAATTCAAAGATTCAACTTAAATGTCTTCAAATGAAATTTCTGAGTCAAGGCTTCACAGAAGCTAAATGCCTAGGTCAAAATATCTATTTTAGCTTACCCATGTTCTAACAGAGGTAAAACTATGTTTCCTTATTATCTCATTCTACACCAGTATGCTGCACTGAGAGAAACATATATGCTATCATGATATAATATACACAGTTGCATATTCAACAAATTGAAATGAAACTCCAGATGGGATTTTAACTCTCAACAACCTCTCATTGTTTAGAAACAGAAGAAATTCCATTGTGTAAAGTCAGAAATACAAAGACTGAGGTGGAAAATTATTTGGAGTTTGGCTCCAATTTGTCATTTATTTTGTAAATGCTGAGTTGCTCGAAAGATAAAAATGCACCCTTCACAGTTTTCATGTGATCCCTATGGAAGCATTACAAATTAACAGTGTTTCACAGCCATCCCAATCTAGATGTTCTCTATACATGAATTCCAGGTGGAACAGGCAACTTACCAAGATACTTTATATGCAAATTTAGACAATCTTTTCTGCATCAAAATCATTCTTCCTGGAGTGTCCCTTGAGAAACCCCCCTCACCCACCCCGATCTCAAGTTATGCTTGTGAGAGCTACTCATTGGTAAAAATGTATGTTACTTCTAACCAAATACTTCAGACAATAGCTTTGGTACCTTATCCACATTTATGTAATAGTCATAGTTTCATTTAATGGTATAAAAATATAAGGATAAAAGGATTTTGAGAGTATATGTTCCCCCTTCATTTTATACCACCATACTCTTCCAGAGGTGATTAAACAGCAAAGCAGGTATATAATGAAATCAGCTTCCTATTGAGGCACATCAATTACCAAGACACCTACACAGAGGTACATGAATAACCCTTTGAAAGCCTTTTCAAGCTTTCAAAAAGATCAGAGATCTACAGCTCAAGAACAGCCCAGGAAGAACCATTTCGGATATATACAGAGAATATAAAGAACATGACAGTGAAAAAGGAAGAAGCGAAAGATTGATATTTTTCATTTACATCTTTCATTTCTTTCTTGATGGCTATTATCTTCTTATTATACTCCTGAAGGGCTACCAAAGTGTGAAGCAAAATGCTATTTTTAGCATGTGCATAATACAGTTTATATTGTACCTCCATGGGCAGGTATTTTATTTTACAATCATTCCCAAAAGATTTTTCTTGACATTCTTTGCAGCCATATTGTTCTATACTCTTTGCAGTTATTCTTCTTTGTACACTTTATAGCTATACAGAGTTTCTGTATCAGGCGGTTTCCTCGTTTGGTGGGATTTTAGTTCAAATATTATTTTTGTTCCTCTAGAAGCAAAAGAGAATAATTTCTTTTTTTCTTTTTTTTCTTTTTGTTCCATTTCAAAGGAACTATTTGAAACATTTGGAACTAAATTGAAAGAGGATTGTTCTCAGTATCCAAGTGAGATTTTCAGCAATGTTACAATAGGAGATTGGCAGAGGAGAGGCATTATGTTTAAAGGATATAGTGGAAAAGTTATCCTGTACAAATTTGATATGTATTATTGTATCTGGATAAAGAACAGTATTGTTTGACAAATATACAATACATGCTTACATGATATATTTCAATTTCTTATTCTGTTAAATATTGTCTTCCAATAGATACATTGCATATAATGATTGTTCTTTCTCTTCCCCCAATCCTCCTATGCATAATATATAGCAATTAAAAACATATTTTTATATACATGTATATTCAGGAGAAAAATCGTATAGTTTTCAATAGGGTTTCATTTTTGAGAGTGATTAATGCTGCAGATATAATCCTGCCTTAAATTAAAATTATCATCACATCGTATTGCTTTCCCCATTGCACTCAAATTAGTTCAAAACACAGCATGATGAAAGTGTCTGCTCAAAGAATTAAGACATCTTGTCCCTAAGAACTCTAAAAAATGTGACTTAGATAGTCACATAATAGGATAATATGAATGTTTTCCTACGAAAAAGATTGGTCTATATAGTTTTTTCCCCTTTATCATTATTAATCCTAGTTTAGTAATTAAGAAGGACTAGGAGTGACATGATAGCAGTGTTCCAATATTTGAGGGGCTGCCACGAAGAAGAAACTAACTTATTTTCCAAAGCACCAGAAGGCGAAACAAGAAATAACAAATGGAAAATAACCAAGGAGAGAAGCAACCTATAACTAAGGAGAAATTTCCTCATAGTGAGAATGATCAACCAGTGGAATGGCTTGCCTTCAGAGGTTGTGCGTGCTCCATCACTGGAGGCTTTTAAGAAGAGACTGGACAGCGATTTGTCTGGTATGGTACAGGATCTCCTGCTTAAGCAGGGCATTGAACTAGAAGTCTTCCAATGCCCCTTCCCATGACAAGAGCAAAGAACAAGGAAGAGGAGGAGGAGGAGGAGGAGGAGGAGGAGGAGGAGGAGGAGGAGGAGGAGGAGGAGGAGGAGGAGGAGGAGGAGGAGGAGGAGGAGGAGGAGGAGGAAAATAATCTTCACCTCACTTTTCACCCAAAAAAGAAATGGCACTTTGTATAATGTTCTACAGATATTCTCCATTGTATTTTTTGTAGCTCCCATTTATTCTGAAAGAGACATTCAGAATGGCGTTTTGAAGATCAAAGGTTCTGGGGGCATGGAAAGAAAGAGATAAGGAAGGGATGTATGTACTGATTAAAGATATGGACAAGGAATAGGGAATCCCAGGTTCTAATCCTTATTTATACCTAGAAGTTGGCTAAGTGACTAAGAACCAATCACACTTTCTTAGTGCTAAACTGGGAAGTCACAAAATACCTATCTATTAACCCCCACCAGACCAGCCTATGATAGTTTGTGACTCATAATGTTCAATAGATGAATTCTTAAAAGAAAGTGGAAAAACCTTTTAAACAAAGCTCATTTGAAAATATATGGAAAACCAAATCCAGAAATTAAATCTATATACAGTATAATAATGATATATAGATACCAAAATTGCATTTGATTGGACAAACATGCTGTGCAGACGAAGAAAATGAACAAAATAAAAGTGCATACTGTCATACCCTTGTCAGAATCTGATTTGGAGGGGGAGGCTGAACAGCTGACAAGGAATGGGAATGTGTTTCCATTGGCTTTGGAAGAAACTGGGGAAGGGCAAAGTCAGGCTGGGCAGAGCAGGGAAGAGATAGAACAAGGGAGGGGGAATTCAGAGGAAGACCCAGGCCCACCCCGTTTTCATCCTAGGGCACACAGGGAGGAACAGAGAAGGGAGCAATGTGAGTTGTGTGGCTTTTGGGGGAGGAAAGGGCTCTGATTCTCTTCATTAGCTGCAGCTGGGAACACAGCGTTTAAAAAGGGAAGTTGCGTACAACAAACTGCTGGGAGCAAATTGTGAATTATCTGGTATCGTTGAGACTTATCTGGGTTCCCGGCATCTTCCCAACTGTGTATGTTTTGCTGGGCTTTCATGTCTGCAATTCCTTCTCCTGCCTTGTCAAGTTAATTGCTGCAGTGTAGTTTGTGTGGATTTTTATTTACAGTTTGTATGTACTTTGTTTTTGGACTGAATTTTCTTCACTTAGATTGTTCTTGGGAGTTTTTTCTCCAGCCGAAGGTAATCTGGACATTGGGGGCAAAGTTGGAGGTATTAAAGAGATACTTCTTGCTTATTTGACTGTGTTGCCTTTGTGCCACACCCAGGTCATCACACATACATAAAGAAAAATGAGCAAAATGAAGATGTACAATTAAAAATAGTAATCCCGTAGAGAATTTTTTTTTTATGTAGAGGAAAACAACAGTCTAGGAATATACAAATCATATTAACAACTTGGGTAGTGAAATAATTAGAAAGCCAGCTCAGAATGTTTAAAATGAGAGTGAGAAATTCTAAATTCATCATTAAAATGATAGAAATTTTAAAAATCTGTAAGTAAGATTACAGTAAGACAGAGTCCCTCTCTGAGGGAGATGGACAATTCAATCAATCAATCATTCAATAACATATATCATTGATATAGAAATCTGAACACATTAAATTTAAATTTAAATCCCCCAAATTGATGCAGTGCATCATCCTTACTATCCATGTAGTGATGTCCATCAATTTTATTTAGTACCAAAAAATTGGAGACTGAGGTTCATTGCAGGTAATGCAAACAGTTGAAAATGCTCATCACAATTTGGAAGAAAACATCTTGAATTAGGAGGAGGAGGAGGAGGAAGAGCAGGAGGAGAAAATAGAAAAAATAAGTTACTACATGGATGATACATAAACTTAAAATATAATAGATGAGATCAGGAACTGGTGATTTTGCAAAGTGGCACTATCAAGAATGAGGTAAAAAGATTATTATTATTATTTTTTGCAGTTCATCAACAAGCATTACAAACAAATAAAATGACATCAAGGATTAAACAGCAGCAAATGTAGACTTTGTAAAAAGAAAACAAACTGGATCACATAATTAGTGAATGTAACAAAAATGCTCAGATTAACAATAAACGATATCATTACAGAATAGCCATTGTGATCCCTTGGCATCTGTGCAAAAAAAAAAATTTCTGTATTTCCCAAATGTGGGAGAAAATCAATATTGAAAAGGCTTTTGAAAATTAAGTTGTTATCATGTTATGGTTTGATAGTTTTGATTGCCAGCTAGACCCAAAACACAAGAATAATTGAGAAAAGAAAAGTAATTTTTGTAGATGTGGGACAGCAGAATAGAAGAATAAGAATTGGAAAAATAATAATAAAACATAAAGGTAATATTAAAGGTAGTAGATTATGATAATGTTTACATCATCCCTACACTTATTAGGTGAAACAATAAACAGATTAAACATTATTATAAGAACTAAATATTTTGATAAATTCGAAAATAGATCTATCAAAACAAACCAAATCAAATCACAAGCCACATGCTGGGCAGTTATTGTATTTTAAGATGTTATTTTAAGATGGTAACAAGATTCTCTTTCTGATTATTTTTGTTTACCTCTTTACCATATGATTCTCTGATGAAATAATAACATATCCTCCTTGTCATGAGGTAGAGTCTTGTGATGCTTTGTTGAGATTGTGAGCTGTGGTAGAGAAGATGGATTCTACTGGTGGTCACCATGGTAGACAAGTCTTAGCAGAAGAGCCTACTAAGTATATCTAGCAGACCATTTAACAAAGTGAGAAAACGGTGGAAAGGAGAGAAGAGTTCTATAGCAGATTGATTGTCATTCAAGTCAAGGACTGCATCAGATGTTCCTGGGCATTTGTTGATATGTGTTCAGTGTGATTTAAGAGCTATGGCTGGACAATTAGGGTCTAGTCCTATAGGATTACTGGAAGAATAATTACAGAAAAGGCAAAAATATACTGTGTGTGAAAATAACACCATTGTGGCCTGTTAATATAAATCAGAACCAACAAATCAGAACCAACAAATTACTTAAAGCAAATATTTGAAATCACAAATAGAAATGGAATTAAAATGGCGAATGGCCAAACAATAAGGACCATAAGGTTGAAACCTACAAGTATCTGAGCATTTTATCATTGCATAATGAGGAGGAGGAGGAGGAGGAGGAGGAAGAGGAGGAGGAGGAGGAGGAGGAGAAGGAGAAGGAGAAGAAGAAGAAGAAGAAGAAGAAGAAGAAGAAGAAGAAGAAGAAGAAGAAGAAGAAGAAGAAGAAGAAGAAGAAGAAACAATTTCTCATCAATTAAGCAACTTTAGTTCAACAGCAAAATGGTGAAACAAAAAGGATAAACATACATTAGTTTTTCATACATTATGTTTGCACTTGGGTTATCCAATGCCAAATACTTTCCCTTGAAGTTGTTCCTTTGAAACAACTTTCAGATGGGTAATTTAAACACTTTCAGAAAGATATAAAATAAAAACCTACTTTTTAAAGAATGTCATTGCAGGTGTTGGCCTCCAGAAATATGTCTTCAGGAAAAAAGCATATTTTCCTAGCTATAGTTATTATCTTGTGATTGGGAAAGAAAGGGATTTGAATTATTGTTGGTAAGTATGTGTATACTTAATAAGGTTTTCACACACAACCTTCTGATGAAAAATTGGGGCAAGATTTGTTCTATTGAACATGTTTTTTTTTTAAATAAAGTTTTCTAAGTACCTACTTAGTATTTGAAATCAATCACCTTTTCTGAATAGTAAATATAGGTAAATAAGTCAAGAACCTCCAGTGCTTTTCTAAGATTTCTGGCATGACTACTATTAATATATTAGGTGAGTGAATCTGTTTATATCTAGTCCATATCACATTCATATCCTTCTCTTTACATTGAATACATATTTTGGGATGTATAGCACTGTTCTCCTATAAACCATGTTATGAGTAGCAGGTCATTCAAAAAGATGAAGTTGTAAATACATCTTGATTTTTTTTTCAAATAAATAATTATATAATGAAAAAGTGCAAACCCTATGGCATTGCTATGTTCTAAATGATAGTTTGGTCTGAGATATGTTTATATGGAATTTATGAAAATTGCATTCCTATAAATCTTTGGCCTGTGGTTAGTTTTAGAATTAGGTTGACCTAATGATAGGGATATACAACTATGCTGGCATAATTGAACAGGACTGAGGTCAGTAGTTCAGAGGCTTTCCAATGGAAAGACTACAGTCAAACATTATTATTAGTCATCACCAGTAATGGAAGCATTTTGTTTCCAAGGTCCCACAACATATTATGTTGCTGTTCTTCCAAAACTAATGGTACACCATTGGCTGTAATAGGTCCACATGCTTATAAAATAAAGAATACACATTTAGTTCTTGGATGTCTAAAGGCAGAAGAATCTAACAAAGATCTATTGAAATGTTTCTCAGCATAGATATAAACCAGAGATACTGTACATAATCAAAATTCCAGGAAAGCATGTTTCCCCTGGTAGCATTGCTTGCAAATCCCAGATTTATTCAATTTTTAAATAAATTATATATATTTTAATGTGAAAAAAGAGGAAGGATTTTTTTTAAAAAAGAATCAAGCTTAATGTTTAATGCTACTTAAAACTAGGTCCTTGGTCCTAGAATATACCGTTACTGAAAACCAGAAGGACATATCAATATGTCTGGCTCAGTATATTAACATTGGACTATTTATTCAATAACAGTTAGCAAAGAGGACATTCTCCACAGGGAAGAACAGAATTAGATTAATGTAGCAATTAAGCTGCTGGACTAGGAACCAACTTCATGTGAACCCTCATCCATGAAATATCAAGCTTCTTTGAGCCCAATCTTCATGTGGCTAGGAGATAAAACTAAAGGAAGGAGAGTTATGTATTCTGTTTTGAGCTCCTAAAGAAATAATGGGATGACAAATTAGTAAAAGCGTATTAACACGTGTGAATCTTGGAGAGTCCAAATTTCTTATTTTTTAAAAAAAGTAATATGAACTTGAGCAATTTAAGGAAAACTCCAAATGATGGCACTTCTCCTTTTCTTTCTGTTTAGAAGTTCTTCTGAACCTTGAAGTACATAATAGCAATAGCAATAGAACAGGGGTCTCCAAACTTGGCAACTTTAAGATTTGTGGACTTCAACTCCCAGAATTCCTCAGCCAGTCATGCTGACTGGGCAATTCTAAGATTTAAAGTCCACAAGTCTTAAAGTTGCCAAGTTTGGAGACTCCTGCAATAGAACTTAGACTTATATACCACACTACAATGCTTTACAGCTCTCTCTAAGAGGTTTACAGAGTCAGCATATTGCCCCCAACAATCTGGGTCCTCATTTTACCCCTCTCAGAAGGATGGAAGGCTTGAGTCTGGGGACATTCGAATTGCCAATTGCAAGCAACCAGCAGTCAGCAGAAGTAGCCTGCAGTACTGCACTCTAACCACTGCGCCACCGTGGCTCTTGGCAAATGTAACACTCAAATGTCAAACAGGCAGCTCAGCCCTAACTGAGTATGCCCAAAACTACGTGCATCCCGTATGTGGAGAAGCGACTTCCCTATCACATGTCGGTCCAAGAGAGTCAGCATGAGAAAAGGAATTAGGAGCACTGATAAGGAACTGGATTATAACTTTTGCCAGGAACAGTCACTGGAATCAATTCTTCAGGCTGTTACCAACTCTTATTCCAGACATAAGAAAAAGAAATGGCAAATAAGGCTGCCACATGACCTTATTTCAACTTGCTGCACTTTTGGGGGATTTAATAGCTTTGTTATACTGTATATTCATCAGTTAATTTTTTTTTCAGGGTTGTTGGCATTCTTTTGGTTGTTGGGTTTCTTGCACTCTTTGAAATTAGCAGGAAGAAGAAAATAATGGAATAAATTGTGGATAATAGTGCAATTTACAATGCCTTAATCATGCTAGCACAATGGAAATCAGTATGCCTTGAGCGTTAGGGTTAAAATCAATACAAAGTAATTTCTAAGGTATATTGAAAAGCATCTATAATAATTGAGTAGATGTTAAATAGGGCAAAACATTCCCTGTATAATGTCAGAAAAAGAGGAGGGGGATGCTACATCTTAGCATATTTTTGGTCCACTTACTAATAAGTGGATTTTTTTTCCCCAAGTAAGCAATTAAATTAAGGGTTTGAACTTGTCTGTGGTGGCTAGACACATTTTTTAAAAAAGAAAAAATTCTTCATAAAATAAGATTAAATCCCTGAAGGTCAAATTAGGCTTCTTTTTTTTTTTTTTTGCATGTATGAAGCACCACTGTATAATTTTTAGAACTTTTTCTGTATTATTTCTGCAAATGTTGTCATCAACGTGATCAGGAAACTCATTTTCTCTTATCCCCTAGCCTATCATTCCTTCATTTTAAACATAATTATTTTTCATAAAGTTGCCCATTCCTGTGCTAAGATATATTTTCTCTACCCAATCAATTGATTTAACAATAAGCAATAAAGAATGGAACACTGAGATAGTGCCATACATTTGCAGAAATGACGGAAGATGTGGAAAATCCATATTAGTTAAATCTTATATAGCATAAATCCCATGTTCACATATTGGTATGCAAATAGAAGAGGATCTGGCACCAATGCTAAAATTGAATAGTCTCAGAGTGCTTCAATTAACTGGGTTTTGTTTTATTCTCCTCTAGTTACTTATTGTTAAGATGGTACATTCACATATTTTCTGAACTTTTAAAGTTATGAGCCCAAATTTCAGTGAGTTTATTATATGTGCAATCTCAGGTCATTAACTAATTTACATGAAGCTCAATACTTCATATAGAATATTCATTTTAAGTGAGAAAATCCCCTTTTAAAATCAATTACAATGGCCTTCAGATAGTCAGATCATTAACTTTATACCCTGAACAATCTGATTTTTAAAATACCAAAACATACTCTTATGAAAATCTAGGAACCTGACATCTTGAGGATTTTTTATAAACCCACACTTGAGTATAAAAATTGAAAAACAAATAAGAAACCACATCAATTTGGGATTGACCACATATACAGAACTAAGACAATAAACAGTAGATGGAAACTTACCAAGGAAAGAAGCAACCTAGAACTAAGAAGAAAAAATTGCTAACAGTGAGAGCAATCAACCAGTGGAATAGCTGGCCTTCAGAAGTTGTGGGAGCTCTATCACTGGGGACTTTCAAAAATAGATTGGAGAACCACTTGTCTGAAATGGTATAGGATCTCCTGCTTTAGCAGGGAATTGGACTAAAAGACCTTCAAGGTGCCTTCCAACTCTATTATTCTATGTTCTAAGACTAGGCAATGTAAATGAATTATATATCCTAAGGTGGATAAAGGATTGTCACACATAGTGGGAAAGCATGTGGCTCTAACTTATCCCTTTGTTTCCAAAACATCATTGAACCTTTAGTTTTAATCTCCAGACGTCTGCTAACTTCAGACCTTGGTAAATGTGTTGCTCGGGCAGTCAGTCATGCAACAAACAAACAAAAGAAAACAAAAGGCGAAAAAATGTGCAAAACACACTGCTAAGAAGGAAGAGGACTGAATTCAGTGATCAATAGACTTTTTTTAATTTCCAGGACTTGGACAGACCAGAGGTGGTATTCATCAGGTTCTGGCCAGTTTTGGAGAACCGATAGTGGAAATTTTGAGTAGTTTGGAGAACCAGCAAATTCTACCTCTGACTGGCCCCACCCCCATCTATGCTCTGCCTACCAAGTCCCTGTTGATAGGCTGGGTCTTCTTTTGTTGTCCTGCATAGGAGAAAGGAGCTGGAAAGCAGGTTAGTGGGGTGGGGAGGGAATGGGGATTTTGCAGTAACCTTCCCCCAAGAATGGGGAGGGAATGGAGATTTTACAGTATCCTTCCCCTGCCATGCCCACCAAGCCACATCATGCCCACCAAGCCACGCCCACATAACCGATAGTAAAAAAAAATTGAATCCCACCACTGCATCAGACATTCTATTTATAGCAACTATCATTCCAAATCAAGAGTGTTGAACCACTCAGGTTCTCAGACAACATAGGAGGGACCAGGGAGAAATCAAAGAAAAGTAAGAACCCTTAATCAAATTTCTAGATGTTTATAATTTCGTGAACATTGCAGGGGTGAGCTGAATGAATATTTGGTAAAGTCCTATGAAAAAAAATAATATAAAATGCCTGTGATAATTATTAACATATTCTGACAAAGAGATTCAATTGGCATGGACAACACAAGATAGATTATGACCAGATGGATTGGTTGGAAGAAGAATGTCCTAGTTCCTCTTTGTCTGCAGTTAAGCTGGAATTGAAATTGAGAGGAATGTCAATGTTTATTTCTTCTTTAACTTGGAATATCTAGTTCTCCATTCTTTAGAGAGGTAGGGCAACATGTATTTATTCTCCTTTTAATCAAAAGTATAAATTTCTTCAATCTTAACAAGTTCTAAGGAGCAATGGGGTTTTTACACAGTTCTGTAGTAATGAATTCTTCTAGAGAACTTAAGATGAAAAGAGCTATAGGAAGATTACAATGGAAATGTGATTGTATTGTAGTGGTGAGGTATTTGATACTTTTTCCATTAAAGAATGTAAAAGAAGCACACCTCTGGGGTACGATTATCTTTTTTTCCCCCTATCAATCATTTTAGAGGATCTTGCTAGCAGCTCAGTTGGAGACTAAATCAGATCAAACAACTTTTCTGGAGCTTCAGATCTGAATCTCAAAATGAGTTGGGCAGCTTCTACACATCTCTACAGGGAACATTTAAACCAGTGCAATTTGATGGCATTTCTCATCAATCATTGCTGTTGGCAAAGTATAAAATCTGTGAGTTGGAAAAATCTGGGCAGTTTACACATGGTTAGGCTAACTAGGGATCAGACGTTCTGGTGGCATCATATCAAGTGGCTCTACTTTGTGGGTTATCCAGAGACTACAATGACTTTCTGCCAGCTCCAAATCATTTATCTAGGTTTCTGAGAATTATTTATTATAGAAGTATTAATGGATGGGAAAGTGGTACATTATCTGCATTCATTCTCATATTTTCCACTACTTCAAACTATAAAATATTAGTTACTGCCCTTAGTGAGATACTCAGTCAGTTTTTACATATGCATTTCTCTTGCAGTCTAGACAAGATATAGCTATAAAAGACTTCCTGTTTAAAATTCAGATTGTGATTTTAAAATGTTGAAATGTATAAGTCACCCTGTAAAAATGTTTATTTTTGAAGTGTGGCATGATCTATTTTGAAAATGAATGAAATATAAGGAAGGAAATGTCCAGACTCTAAAGTCCCTTCCGACTCATTTCACCCTGATCTGAATAACTGTCATTTCTCATTTGGGCAGTTCTAAGATTGGAATTTATCGGTCTCCGAAAAAGCCAAGAGGAAGGAAGCTGGAAGGCAGGAGACACCTCAAGAAGCTAGCGGTTGTTAGAAGCAGTGGTTTTCATGGCTAGAAGGACCTTCACATAACTTTATATTATTTGCCACTTATACCCATTCCTAGATCAAAGGGCCTCACAGTCACTCATGCCTTAGTCCCCTGCCCAATTGGAATATTGACATGTGTTCTACATGGGGATGCCTTTGAAAAGATCCAGAAATTTCAGCTGTTGCAAAATGCAGTGGCACAGGCAGTTATGTATGTCTCTCATAGAAAACAACAATAACATATTCTATTTCTATTCTGTTAACTTCATTGGTTATCAGCTTATTTCCAGATCTCATTCAAGGTCTTGATTTGGTCCTTTAACAAGGGCATGGGACCAGACTGTTTGAGAGACCATCTCTCATCAATTACATTTTCCCATTCCACCAAATATAGTAGACCCTGTTTCAGGTTCCATCATTTAAAGAATTACATTTGGAAGGTGGTGGGCTTTCTTGGATGTGATGCCCATGTTGTGCAATATTCTTTCCCTTCACCCACCCCCAAGGTTAGATTGGCATCATAATTCATAGATCTGATTGTATGTATTTGTGTGTGTGCGTGTGTGTCTATATATAGATTTTTATACGTTTTGTGGGCATTTATGTTGATGACTATTTTAGGATGTTTTCCAGTTCCAGCTCCTGATTAAAAGGCTGGATGATGTTATTACTGTACATTATAGGCTCCATAATCTTTTTTTTTTTTTCAAAATAACGGTATGAATAATACTCCAGAATATGCAAATCAAATGGTTATTTGTAAAAAGCACACATCAAATGTTTTAGCACTAAAGCTTAAAAGCTGGTGTTCTAACTTAAATTTAAGAAATAAGCTGCATTTAATAAATGTGTGCTCTGGGGTTGAAATGAATTCTGTAGTGCTATAGGACTGTACTTTATATGACAAAAAAAAGAGGAAGACTTGCGCTCTGATTACTAAATTTGACACTCGAGTGCCATCCCGCTGTGATGCATTTCGAGTAAATGCTATAATCACTTAACTTACAGATGCAACCATTCTTTATAGAATTAACATGATGAAGGGGTTTTCTTTCCATTGCCCTCCTACCCCAGTTGATATTGCATAACCTCACTTTTGTGCAATGAAACAAAGTTTCCAGTCATGCTATATCACTGGTTATCTGGATTTGCGCTGTATATTTTTCTGCAGAGATCAGGCAACAAAGACCATCCACATGAGAGACCGAAAGGCTAGAATGAAATTGCTTAATATGAAAATTTGTAGTTGTCAATCACCGTAGGGAAAAAAAAACCCTCCATAATTTCTACTTTTTAGTTTTTAATACTTTAATTTAATATTTTAAAATAATTTAATTGTTTTTAAGAAAAGACAGGACAGCCGCTTGTCTGAATTGGGAAAGGGCTAGCTGCTTGAGTAAGGGGCAGGACTAGAAGACCTTTAAGATCCCTTCCAGCTCTATTCTGATTGATTGGTAGTATAGGCTCATTGGTGCAGTGTTATAACATTTTGCAGTTCAAATCTAGTTTGAAAATAATATTTAATATTTCATCCATATGTTATTCAGTGACTATTGAAAAATTACGATCATCTTTTAACAATCCCATAATCCCTTGTGGGGGTGGAGTCTGGGGAAGTGAATGGAGCTAGCAGAGGGTTTACTGGCCAGATCCCACAGCACGGGTGTCAAACTCGCTGCATCCCATTGCCGTCACATGACTTTTGGGGTGATTTTCCCCTTCATGGAGCAGGGGTGGGCATGGCCTGCATGTGATACCCCTGTTATACACTGCCACCTACATTGTTTTTTATCTACAATATTTTTAAGGGGGCATCATGGCTCAGTGGTTAAAGATGCTTAGCTTGTCAGCTGGAAAGATGACAGGGTTCGAGACCTGAGGGCCACACAACAGGGTGAGTTCCTGCTCCTTGCTCCAGCTCCTGTCCACCTAGCAGTTTCAAAGCATGCAAATGCAAGTAGATTAATAGGTACCACTTTGGTGGGAAGGTAACAGAGTTCTGTGAACCGTTGCGGGGTGGAGGCTGGGCAACTGAATGGAGTTGAGTGTGTACTGGCCGGATGCCCTTCCTGTTGCCAATGAGGCATTTTATTCAGCAGATATATTCTCATTGTGCCCCGAGAGAGAAATATCTGCCTCTACCTAGGATCGAACTCACAACCTTCTGATTGTGAGGCTGAGAACTCGACCTCTAGGCCACCGCTCCACTCCACTGTTGAAAATTACAATGATGCTGAATAAAGGAACATATGAACTGTGCTCCAAGTTACAGTGGCCCCTCAGTCACTTAATCACAATTCAGGGGCTTGGCAATTTGCTCCCTCCTACAACCAAATGCTACAACTGCCCTCATCTGCCTATCTTTCCCCCCTATCCTGCCCCACTGGGTCCCTTGCACCTGCTTTCCACCTGTCTGGGGAGCCAACTGAGTGGGAAACTTTGTAATGGGTGTTTGAGCAGATGGGAGAGGTCCTGGGAAGTCTGGCAGAGCCCCGGCAAACCACACAGCACTTCTTCAGTTTATATGTGGCAAGTAAGATGTGCAGTGAGCCTACAATGAAATACCATAAACAAGTTTTAAACAACAACTTCCTCTGCGTGTGTGTTCAGCTCAAGAAAAGCACTATTATAGATCAGGAACATTCAGAATTTGTGATCTTATTTATTTGTTCAAGATGATTTACTTGGCATTCCTTCCTCTCTCCCCCCCTCCCCTCCAATAATAGCCTTGTGAGTTAGATTGAGCTGGGAGACAAGTCCCAAATCACACAATGAGCTTTCATTGTTTTCAACACATAATCGAAGATCATAATTCACAAGACTGAATATGAAATTGAACCTTCAGTCTGCTTAATGCAATGAATAGTCAGTCATTCACACAACCAGTTGAATAGCCTCATTTGTTGTCATCCTGCTCTGGCCTTTGCTGGCCTTTGGTCCACTAATCACAAAGTAGGCTGCAACAACATTCAAGGACAGTGAGTGAGTTTATAAAACTTATAAACTTATAAACTTTGCACAATAGTTGACAGAGGAATAGAGGATTTATGGCACTACATCTAGACAGGGGTAAGAAAACCTGTGTCCTTGACTCTGGAATTCAGCAGGCTTTCAAATTAAGCTATGTACAGCTCCACAACTATACAGTATATTGAGACCTGCCAAAGGTTCTATAAATCTCTTATAATATTATGATCTGTCATATTCTTGTCCTTCCATGTTGATCAAAAAACAGTGGTTTATAAAACCATACTTATTACATTTCTGTTATTTTCCCTCTAGCACAAAGGTGAAGACCTAGATTTTGTCTGGGGCTACAGATTGGATGATGTTGTAGCCAGTGGTGACCTGCTGCTAATTCGCACCAGTTCTTGCAAACTGGTAGCTCCAGTGAATAGTTGACCCTGCCCATCTGCTTCCGCCCTTTCCTGTTCTGTATTTCCTTGTTTTTAGCTTTGCACACCTCAGCTGTTTTACTCACCAGCACTGACATAGAAGGTACGTTTTTAAGCAGTAACTCTATTGAATTCTACTGTATAGTGCAATATTAATGCAATATCAGGGGTTTTCAATTCAATGTATAGGATGTAAAGGATGTGTGTGTTTATTTTTATAGTCATAATGTACACTTCATTGTATGAGGTGCAATGATAATAAGATAAACTAAACTAAACTTAAAATAGGCAGTTTTTTAATGCTGCACGCATGCGCTCAAAGAACCAGCTGTTAAACCAGTTGCAGTCCACCACTGGTTGTAGTTCAGAATGTGTATCCTGGAGGGAATTGCATAATTCAATGTAATGCTTTTCTCTCTACAGAAAAAGTACGGAGCTACCTCATCCTGCATCGCCCTGTATGTTTTTACTTACAGATATGTACATTGTCATCCTATATAGGACATAGTCAATCTGGATATATCCTCCCCCCACCGCTCTCTACAAATGCACATATTATGGCTTTGAAAACAATTTTTGAATGGATTCCCAAAATGGTGTGGTGAGATATCTGGACAATCCAACATTTGCTGGTTGTCACCTTTCAAGCCTTTCATGGCTTGGGACCAGGTTAACTGAGAGAACGTCTCTTGCTGGTCACATCTATCTGACCCATTAGAGCGGGGAGGCAGGGAATGTTGCAAGGTCCCACCCCTGAGGGAGATTCACCTGGTGGAACCCAGAAGAAGGGCCTTCTCCATAGTGGCTCCCTCTCTCTGGAATATCATTTCCCTCAGAGATTAGAATGGCCCCCACTCTAAGCACTCTTTCAAAAGGCACTGAAGACTTGGTTTTGCCAGCAGACTTAGGAACCCCAGAGTAGGATGGAGCCCATCAAATGGCTCGTGTGATCTGCTGTTGTTAGGCTGTGGGGAGTGTGGGAAGTTGGGGGTGTGTATGATTTTTATTTTTTTTTTCCCCAGATTTTGTTCTCTTGTAGTTTATTAATTTATTTGATACTTTTTGTTAGTTTTTATTTTTATTATTATTATTTTTTGTTTTAAATGTGGTTTTACATTGTGTAAGCCGCCTCAAGTCGCCTTGGGTAGCAATATAAATTAATTGATTAAATAAATAAATAATTTCAACATGTTGACATTTAGGCTTCCCAGCCTAAAAAGGAGGTGGAGAAAAGACATGCAGTTAATGCTATTGCTATTCTCCCAGAATTAGAGAACAGAGTTACCTCCTGCTATCCCCTGCTTTTCTTGTTTCAACCTACCCCGAGAGCTACATACATAAGACTGCACTTGTTCCTTTTAATGTCACATTTTAGCAATCTATTCATCAGAAAGATCAAATGCTCATTTGTAGAACCAACGTAGATCGATTCCCTCAATCAAAGGGACCTTCTGCATTTGATTCTAAATCTTTTCACTTCAAAAATTCAAATGCTAAAGAAATCATTCTAACTCATCAGATTCTCCCATTTAAAGATGCTGGGCCAATAGGTTAAAGAAGCTTTTTTTAAAAAAAATTGTAATATAAGCTTAGATGTGTCCCTTAATGTAGCTTCCCTACCTGGTTCTGAAATGATGATTGGCACTCGAGGGAAGAAAATACTCCCTTTCCTCGTTCTCGGTCTTATCACTCATTTTTAATGATAGGGAATTGTCAGGCTAATGTTAGATGTCTAGATGCTGCATTGCAGCTGTGAATAGTTTGTGTATAGAGAAGGGAACCACCTAGCTCTGAATCTTATATGCAAAGAAGAAACTTTAACTTTTAAAAGTTGACTAAGACCCGTCAATTAAAAAAAAAAAGATAATGCCAGGCTAGCATCGGTTTCTAATGAACCCTAAATCCCCCTACGAATAAAATACGAAGATGTTATTAAACAGAGTACCATTTCCAAAGGAGCAGAGGCATGCTGTCTTGACATCTATCTAACCCATCTTTAAAGGGAATAAAAAAATACTTGCAAATAAAAAGCAAACCCTGAGTGAATAACTTGCAAGAATGCTGGTTTTTTCAACTGTGTGAACATGGCAGGGAAAACATGGTTACAGAGTGCAATCGGGGCGGGGGGAGGGGAAGGGGGGGGCTTCAAAATTTTAGCAAGGGGTTCTCTGCCCGGTTGCTGGGTGGGCGTGGCCATAGTGGGCGTGGCTTAGTCGGCCTCCTGCACCACAGTTTTTACCTTCCAGAGGCTCCGGAGACTTTCCTCAAGCCTCCGGGAGGACAAAAACAGCCTCCCTAGGCTCTGGAGGCTCTCTGGAAGCTGGAAATGGGCCCATTTCTGGCCTTGACAAACTTCTGGGAGGCCCATTTTTCACCCTCCCCAAGCTTCCGTGTGCGCCCTGCACTTACCTGCATCCAAAACGGGCTGCCTGGGGACTCCTGGGAAGGGCGGGGTGGGGTGGGCATGGCCAACCAGGGGTAGGATTTGGGGGTTCTCTGAACTGCACAGAATCTTAGCTAGGGGCTCTCCTGCGAACCCCCAGCAGTCCACCCCTGAGTACAACAATGGTCTTTTATCACATTAAAGATGAAGGAATGTAAAATACAGAATAATAGAGTTGGAAGGGACCTTGCAGGTCCTATAATCCAATCCCATGCTCAAGCAGGAGTCCCGACACCATTCTAGTCCCTTCTTAAACACCTCCAGTGATGGAGCACCCACAACTTCTGAAAGAAATCCATTCTATTGGTTAATTGTTCCCATTGTCAGGAAATTTCTTCTTTGTTCTAGGCTGCTTCTCTCTTTGATTGGTTTCTATTAGGGACTATATCCTTTTTCCAGGAGTGGGATTCTACCAGTTCACACCTATTCGCTAGAACCGGTTTTAAGTATTCTAAGCAGTTCGGAGAACCGGTTGTTAAAAGAAATTACTGGCCTAATCCTGTAAGAAAGGCAGGAAGGAAACATTCTGATGTTGTTTACAGAAACTGCTTCTCCATTAACCCTTATTACATTCTTGGCAAGACTAGATTTCATGTCTCAGGAATGACTCTGGGGTTTTTTTTCCCCTCCTTTGCTAGTACTTTGCTTGTGTGGAGTGACCATTCAAAGTTACAATGGCACTGAAAAAAATGACTTATGACCATTTTTCACACTTACAACTGTTGTAGCATCCCCACAGTCATGAGAGGCCAGGTAAGGAAATGCATGCCTTGATGTGAATGATATTGAGTTGGCCACACCCAGCCAATAACATGACAACCAAACCATGTCCATCCAGTCACATGACCACCAAGCCACGCCCACCACCTAAGCCATGCCCACAGAAATGGTTGTTAAAAAATTTGAATCCCACCTCTGCCTTTTTCCTAAATTTCAGCACTGGCAGGTTTTATGAATCCTGAAGTTCTGTCAGTGGACATCTCACATGACATCCCGTATACATTGTCTTTATATTTAAAATTTGATTGATTCTAGATCTGGGACTAAAAGATGGATATTTACAGCAGTACAGATGATTCAGCTTTTAAACAGCAACTTTAAAATAAATAGAAAACAATCATCTGAGAAAAAGCACATTTCTGCAAATACATATAATTGCCCTCCATCTGGCGTGCATTTGTTTTCTTACATTACCAAAAATAAGTGAAAGATGTTGATTTGGGCTGAAAGGGTGATTGGAATGTTAAGTACTTAATCAGGAGAAAAACTAATCTAGGACATAACAAGATTAAGGGAAGAATAGCAATTAACACGGTATGAAATGTTTTGGGCTTTGCATTTTTGTAGGAATGTCAGTGGGACTTACAGAATATATGCCAGCCCTTTTCAGCAACTTGTCTGGCTGCTGCTTTAGTATGCTTTAAAAGTAAAAATATCAGCTATTTCTTCTTAAAAACTAATGAAGTTGTCACATAGCCATTTGTGTTTGTCAAGGTGTTGACATTACAGAGGGCTTACAAATAATATTTAATAATAGTTACAATCCACATTCTACATTGCTGCAATTGTCTTAGGTCATTGCCTAGCCAAGTCTGATAGAATATGGAAGTAGCAATTCTGGTGAAGGCTACAGTAATAAATATTATGGATTTAAAAGGCATCCACTTCCAGAATTCCTCCATGGGATTTCTAAGCTATCAATTGGATGCAACACAGTTTCCCTTCTCCCAAGCAGAAACTGAGGAGACCAGCTTTTAGAAATGCAGATTTGGTAATCTTTGGTAAGACTGGGTCAAGACAGAAACTCAGATAAACAACAAACAAAACTAGCTCAGACAAACACCTAGGTTTTGCATTTCCTTTTTGCCTATAGAGCCAGGAGTTATGTGACCCTTACATAACTCCTACATGATCCCATAGGAATCTTACAACAGTCAATAGAATATTAAATGACATGTTCTTGCACAGGAACAGGAAGCTCAAATACAAAACCCAAAGAAGGTATCAAAGTCACCCACTCTCAACTCCATTTTTTCAGCTGCCCAGAATCAGATGTGGTTCTGCTTCATCAATAAGCCGCTCTTTCCAATCAGTCTCCATGTTGTTTCCAGCATCTTTTTCCCAGCTTGGAACTGAACCAGATGGATTTTCCTTCCAAAATCCAACAAGGTTTTTGTAGGAATTCCATTCCAATATGTGTTCAGTTATTAGAATCCTGTTTTGCCATTTATACATATGATTGGTTTAACCTTGCAAATTCATTCAGGTAAATTTCAGAGTGATAGTGTGTGTGTGTGAGAGAGAGAGAGAGAGAGAGAGCAAGGGAGGGAGGGAGGGAGGGAGGGAGAGAGAGAGAGAGAGAGAGAGAAAGAGAAAGAGAGAGAGAGAGAGACAAATATCCTTTTTTCTGATCATGGAAGTGGGATTTAATCGTGCATCCTTCACTTCACCCTAAGTACTTCCATCAAATTGTAGCAAACTTTTGAGTAATGAGAGACAAACAACCTAAATTATTCTTTTAAATGGCATCACATTTGCACCCTACTGCCAAACAGATATTGTTTAATCATACTTCTCATCATGCTGTCTCGGCCTTATGGAACTCTGCAGCTGTGCAAAGCGGAATTAAGTGCCTGTGGATTTGCGTACATATGGAGACAGCTAAGATCAGCCTCTCAAGTACTCTTCAGTCCTGTAAAGTCAAAAGTGATTTAAAGATCAGAACAGAACCAGTCTATTCATGTTCCTGCATATTGTAAATCACTTCCCCCTGCAAATGTTTTGCATCAGCTATCACCCTAACTTATGGATAAGACAAATTATAGCATCTAAACACGACGAATATAAAAATCAGGTATTTTACACTACATCGATGCAACTTCGCATCTACAAGAAACTTCACTAAAATTTGGTCAAGAAAGCTGAAAACTGAGGACAAAGGTGAAACAAACAAATCTAAAACCTGATAGAATCTTGCTGACTGTCTTTTGGTCAAAGTACAATAATATAGCAGACTTTCAGAAAAAAAATATCAAAAATCTACAATGCGTTTAAAACATTTATTATTGAAAGAAATGGACAGGTTAATAAGTCCAGAACTGATTTCAGTTATTCTATGCTAAAAATGGCTATAATGATCAGCCCACCAGAGAAAACAGTGGAAGTCAAATAGTCAAACCTTTCTTCTTCTTCTTCTTCTTCTTCTTCTTCTTCTTCTTCTTCTTCTTCTTCTTCTTCTTCTTCTTCTTCTTCTTCTTCTTCTTCTTCTTCTTCTTCTTCTTCTTCTTCTTCTTCTTCTTCTTCTTCTTCTTCTTCCTCTCCCTCTCCTTCTCCTTCTCCCTCCTCCTCCTCCTCCTCCTCTTCTTCTTCTCCTTCTTAAAAAGTAACCAAACCCAAGACAATAATGTTGCATTGGTCTAGTCTAGCCAATTTGACCTTCATATATTAAATGCAAATAAATGCTGGCTTTCTTTTTCCATTCCTCGATGACCTCTCTGTTATTCTTTGAGACTTCATAGCTTGGCAGAGATGAACTTTTACTTAAAAGACAGTCATTTTTTTTCCCTGACAGCAGGAAGTATATTTATGCTTTCCATTAAAAAAAAAAAAAACCTAAATAAGCATATGTGTTAGATTGAGAAATACTTGTAAGCATATGTGTTAGATTGAGAAATGCTAGTAAATACCAAGTTTAGGCTTATATTTTTCCCCCTTTGTTGTTATTGCTGTGAAGAGAACTTTTACAGGATGTAACATATGGTTTAATGGTTCATCTACTGTTTTTCAATCTTTTGAGGTGAGTTAATAGTATTTGCATCTGTTATGCATCTTCAGTTGTTAGTAAAAGTTGGTAATCTTTTTTTTTTTCATGTATGCTTCCTCTTCAGTTATATAAAAGATAAATCTTCATGCCCATATTGCAAATACTTTCCAATAATGAATGTTCAGTGAAAATATGCTGTAGACTTAATATTACTCATATAATATAATTAAGTCAAATACAGATTGTTAGTTGCGAAGTCATGTTCGACCCATCGTGACCCCACGGACAACATTCCTCCCGGTCTTCCTGTCCTCTACCATCTTCTGGAGTCCATTTAAGTTCACGCCGACTGCTTCAGTGACTCCATCTAGCCACCTTATTCTCTGTCGTCCCCTTCTTCTTCTATTGCCCTCAATCTTTCCCAACATTAGGTTATTCTCCAGTGAGTCCTTCCTTCTCATTAGGTGGCCAAAGTATTTGAGTTTCATCTTCAGGATCTGGCCTTCTAAAGAGCAGTCAGGATTGATCTCCCCTATGACTGACCGGTTTGATCGCCTTGCAGTCCAAGGGACTCGCAGGAGTCTTCTCCAGCACCATAGTTCAGAGGCCTCAATTCTTTGGCGCTCAGCCTTTCTTATGGTCCAACTTTCACAGCCATAGATTGCAACTGGGAAAACCATAGCCTTGAGTATACACACTTTCGTTGGCAGGGTGATGTCTCTGCTAGTTAGTATGCTGTCTCAAATAAAGATAGTGTTCAGTGTTCTCTCTCTCTCTCTCTCCCCCTCTCCCTCCCTCCCTCTCTCTCTCTCTCTCTCTTTATGAAGTTATGCTATGTCAGATTCTGGTCCAAACTAATCTTTATCTAGGATTTCTCATCT
Source organism: Bungarus multicinctus (assembly GCA_023653725.1). NCBI lineage: Eukaryota > Metazoa > Chordata > Lepidosauria > Squamata > Elapidae > Bungarus > Bungarus multicinctus. The sequence continues at coordinate 38,284,939 of CM042851.1, read as the reverse complement.
TATTGTATAACTAATTCGTCACCCATCCACCCATTAAGTTGCTCTAGTCTGATGGGTCAGATGAGAAGGAAATATTCCTTTCTGCTGATAAACATGAGAAACTCTAGAAAGTTCTTTAGTATTGCTCTTCAAGACTAATTGTTACACATAATTGCCCTGTAACTCTAAAACACCTGAGCTTATGGTGTTTGAATATTTTAATATCTTAGTTTTTCTAAGCACAATGTATACATTTATATACCCACTTGAGGAAGTCTGTTGGCATATGATCATAATACACTTTCTTTTTTATGTTACAAAAAGCAGTTGCCATGTCTATCTTTTACTGCTGCTCTATAATAAAGGAATGTAAGCCATAAGATCCAGACAGTGTGGCATATAGCTAGGAAATACAGGAATTTAAACCCTAAACCACTGGAAGTCATTAAATGCCTCCTAGACATTTCCGGTGTGTTATGGCTCATTATTTATGCTCATCTGTCAGTTAACTAAGCAATGTCATGGCACATGTATGAAATGCCAGATGTACTGGATACCGTGAAAATTTATAAGCTTACAACTTCTCTTTTCAGCAGGTGAATGCAAGAGAGAAAACATCCCAAATCTAATCCCTTTGAGGGTACTTTTTCCCCAGAGTTCCATCAAAGCCACAATTAAATGCTATTTAAACATGATACAGTTTTGTATGTTTCATTGTAAAAAAAATGTCTTTTGCCTTCTCTTACCATATATTTACTAGAATTAGGCACTCAGTTATCTATCTGTCTGTCTGTCTGTCTGTTTATCTAATCATCTCTCTAACATCTATCATCTATCAATCAATCAATCATCTAATCTATCCATCAACTCTCTCTCTCTCTCTAATCATCTATCTATCATCTATCTATGATCTATCAATCAATCATCTAATCTATCTATCTATCCTCTCTCTCTCTCTCTAATCATCTATCTATGATCTATCAATCAATCATCTAATCTATCTATCATCAATCCATCAATCATCTAATCTATCTCTAACCTATCTAATCATCTATCTATCTATCTATCTATCTATCTATCTATCTATCTATCTATCTATCTATCATCTAAAGTTATAAAATGATATTTGGCTATGGTATTCAATGCAATTTTCTGTAATGATTAATATAGTATATGTGGTCCAGTGTTCCTTTCTCTAGAGAATACAAATATAAGTATAATATAAAAATATTATACTTCCCCTCAAGACCTCCCTACTGCAATGGGATCAGCTCAGTCTTGACAAATTCTCCTGATTAGCCATAATCCAGGAGGAATTCAGAACCCTTTTGAAGGTCATTGACTAAAGAAGTGCAAAAACGTTTAGCAGATGTTTTGCTTTGAAGGTGATTCATCCATACATTCTACAAGGTGGCTTTTACTTTACAGATTGGAGTAATTACATTACTTCTCTTTGGTTGCTCATCTGCTCCTACAGTGATCTTCTATGCAGGCTCAGAAGACACTTGCCTTGAAGCAAAGCAGCTGATCAAGACAGATCAGGTCCACTTGATACTTTGTGAGGCACAACATGTTACCTATTATGCTTCACTTCAAATGGCAAGGCAAATCACATCACTTTCAACACCTGATGTGAGGCATTGAGGCAGATTATGCCTTCCTTGCACAAGGCCACACATTTACTAGCTGCAACCCTAAAGGAACATTCCCCATATTTTTGAGCAGTCAATTCTGATTCCTTGTCTTCTAAACTATGCATTTGTTCTTCTATTTTTACTGATCAGTAGAAATGACTTTGTTTCTGCTGAAGAATTCGAATGGCAGATTGTAATCTAGTAAAAGCATTGCAAGGTTTGTATTATCGACTTATGGAAAGTTTAGAGTCATAGGGCTATTCTAACAGAATATTGGAGGCAAGCAATGCTGGAAACATCACTAAAAAAAACCACAAGCTTTTGATCTTGGTTTGGTATGATGATGAAAACTTGGTTTTCCTTTAATAGGAAGTATGCTAAAAAGCCTGTTATCTTTTTATTATGCACTCAATTGATATAATTATTTTCATCATTGCTTTTTATTAAAATGAGAGAAGATAAAAAAGTTGCAATGCCATAAAGAACATGTGACGAAAAGTAATGATAGCATTGTGCTCAGTTCTGTAACTCACAGCATAAAATGTAACTTAGGGTTGATTAAGTTTGCTGCATTTTTAAACAGATTGATAGATCCTGCAGATCAGTTACAATGTTAATAGGCATTATTTCTATTTAGTTGACTACTAGCTCTGAACCCGTGCTTCGCTACGAAACTACGTGATTGGGCTTAGTTTTTGGGGAGGAAAATAAAGGGGAAAAATTGTGCCTCTGCCTACTAGTATCCATCGGTATTCATCTGGCTAGCATCCAGTCAGTGTGTGAGAGAATTTACGGCTGTTTGGGAAACTGAAACAGTATTTGCTGTGTGAACAAGGAGACAGCAAGGAGCCTGGGCATGGCTTAGCTCAACTGTTCTGTACTAAAGCTGCTTGGTGCTCTGAAACTGAAACTGAAACTCCTCTCCTCTGCTTGTGTTTTGCATTTGGAACAGATTTCTTTTCAGGTGGGGAGGGGGAATAGAACTCCTTAGCATCAGAGCGTATTAATAATAATATAGGAAATACTAATGCTCTGATGGTCATTTCAAAAAATCCTTTCTTAGTATGCACCTAGAAGCCAAGAGGAACATACATTGCCAAATTTCAATTTTGTAGACTTTACAGTTCTGGAGATTTTGTGATAATGTGTGAATGGTATTTCGCTTTTATAGTTCTGTAACATCTCTAATGTATAAGCTGTATTATTACCAGGAAGCTTATAGGTAGAATTCAAGGTATCAGTTATTACCTATAAAGCTCTTCATGGTAATGGCTTTCTACCACCATCAACATCTTCTGATAGGACCCAGGGGACATGCTTACCTGTCTCACAGGACATGCTGTCTTTAACAGCACTGCTATCCTGAGATCCAAGCAGTGCCAACTCTTGTCTCTTTTAGAAGTGTCTCAAACTCCTCAATTTTACTTTAGGCATTCGAGTAAAGGTTGGTTTGGATCCATGGTGGGTTATTTTTTAACTGTTTTGGTGTCTCTTCATTTTTCCAATTGTTTGATTATTACAGTCACTGTCATTTGAAGTGAGTGGCTAAGTGGTGGATGGACAGATGGACGGAAGGACGGACGGATGGACAGACAGACAGACAGAGACAGACATGCAAAACAAAAACATTTAAGTGGCCTATATCTAATATTAATATTCTGGAATACTACCAATAAAAGAACGAAAAAGTCATCATAATAAAATTAACAGTAGCATTATTTACAAAATACACACTAGTCTTTATACAATCCTATAACATGTTGGATCAAATTATACTTTTTTTTTTTAGTTTGCTTAAATAGTGAATGTCAAAGTTGGCAGAATGATAGAGAGAGAAAGATAGGATAGAAAAATAATAGCAATAGCAATACCACTTATGTACCGCTTCACAGTGCTTTATAGGGGATTTACAGAGTCAGCACCTTGCCCCCAACAATCTGGGTCCTCATTTTACTGATCTCAGAAGGATGGAAAGCTGATTCAACTTTTCATCCTTCCTATATAAGGTATAACAGAAGTGGGCATGGTTCTAAATTAACCACTATGTTAAATAGGATTCTGCCTGAACAGAGTTATACAATAAGCATTTTAGTTATGCTTCACATGTTGCCAACATGTGCCTCCTGGAACAATTTGTGTCAAAGGAGGTATATTAAAAATCCAAGTTAATAGTTGCAAAATATTCACCATACTACTGAAAAAAAGGTCAATTAAGTGGCAGGGTTAACTTGTCTCACTAATAGAAACCATAGTAAAAACCCTGAATGTAATAAGTCAGTGCTGCATAGTGATTAAATTATATAGTCTGGGGACCAAAGCTGAAGTCCTTAGAATGCTATATTCCCTGTTGAATAAGTAATATTGTGCTTCCAGTGGTAATATAGGGTATAAATGAAAGAGCTAGATCTATACAGGTAGACAATTCAGTTTTTAGTTTACTATGCTGTATGAATGGGGAGAAGGAAGTCAGTGAATAAATCATGTATTCTTTTACAGTAGTGAAGTATATCATCATGGAACTATGATTTATTGGTGCATTACTGATTGAACTATGACGTAGGTGAATATGAAAATGGAGCTATATGATTTATTTCTTAATTCTTAACTTATCCTCCCCCCTTTTTTTTTTTACTGACCCAGCCAAACATTTGATGAATTTACCGAGGCACAAGCAAGACCAGCTTTAAAATCAGGATGAGATTATACAAATGGTGGTTATTTTGTTCTTCTGAAAGGCAGGTGTTTTTTTCCAGTATGTTCAGCAATAATTGGTAAAATCAGTGAAATTATTGTATCAGAATAAATTAGTGTTATGTGTGAATCCTACCTGTGTTTATCCACAGTTAGTATTTAGAAAGATACTTCAGCAAGTAGAACATAATGCAGATAGTCCTTGATTTACAACTGTTCCTTTACTGGCCATTCAAAGTTACAACGGCACTGAAAAAGTGACTTATGACTATTTTTTCACACTTATGACAATTGCAGCATTCCCAAGATCACATGATCAAAATCCAGATATTTAGTAACTGGTTTATATTTATGATGGTAGCCGTGTCCTCTGGGGTTATATAATCACCTTTTGTGAACTTCTGACAAGCCCAGCCAATGGGGAAACCAGATTCACTTAACAGCAGGGTTACTAACTTGATGATTGCAGTGATTCACAGAACAACTGTGACAAAAGATGTCATAAAATGGGGCAAAGCTCATTTCACAAATGTCTCACTTAACCACATAAATTTTGGGCTCAATTGTGATCATAAGTCAAGGACAACATGTATGGTTTATTTGTGGCCTAGTGTAATAAAGGTCATTTAGTGTTAGGGAGAAATATTAACTAATTTTTGGTAATTTATCAGTTTTCCAAGATGTGTCTATTAGTTTAAGACTTTAAAATATTAAAGTGGAACATCTATCGTGATGGAACCCTATTATTTAAATGGACATTTGTAATACGCCTGAATTTCTTTCCTAGATAAATGGGAACTAACTTTATCAACTATTTTCTACATTTAAGATATACTGCTTATTTCCTCAGTTACATAAATCTGTAAAGTACATTATTCATCTTTAAATTCAGAGCTTGGATAAGTATTAAAGAAAATGATGTGTGTCAAAAACAAAACAAAAATCATTTATTTCCAGGTGGTTTTATGGCTATATCACAAAGTAGGTTTATAAAAAAATTTAAAAGGAATTTACATGAGAAAATAACAAACAGGGAATGCTTGATCCTCAAATATTTTGCTTCTGCTTGTTTATTTTATTTTTTAGATTACTGCATTTGTCATTGCACTTTGAGGACTGGACATCCCTGCAGCAATTTAAGAAAATAACAATCATTTGGTTGTATATAGACATAATTGTTTGAGGAAACATCTATAATTTGTTTTTCTGACTTCTAGGCATCTTTCAAGTATTAGAACTTTGCTATCATTATTTTCTATTTCATGCTTCAACTGCTTTCAGTTCTGTCTTAGATTAAATGAAGGAGAAAACTGAAAATATTTGAGCAATGCTCTTTCTGAGGGATGCCCACCTTAGCAATGCTAAGTGAGGGACTTTAGACCACAGGTTTCTTGAACCAGAATTTTCAACTGAGCTAGTCTTAATTAAACAGAGGAATGCTTGGACCCGATACTTCCTACCTTGGAATAGCAATAGCAGTAGCAATTAGACTTATATACTGTCTATCAACTCATAAAATATTTCTATAGTCCTTTTAGAGTTGCCAACAGAAAGGGAGGGGGGAGCAGTGAGCAGCTTGCATTCCATAAATGTTTTCAAAGATAGTTTCTAGGTGACCGAAGTTTATGCCACGCAAAATTCTAACTGGAGAATATGACTGATGACTCTTGGCTATGGATGTGTCCCATTGGAGAATATGAATTACGATACACCCAGGGGATGGGAGAAAACCAGGGTCAAGAGTGATAATGAATGATGTGTCTCAGAGTCGGCTACACCCAGGCAATGCTGGCATGTTTACTCCTAATAATTTTTCTTTAAGTTTTGGAAGTTTGGATTAAGACTCATGATTTAAAGGGGGGGGGGGGGGGGTAGCTGATGAAGCCCTGACACTGTCCTATAGGGTTTTACAGCACTCTCTGAGCACTTTACAAAGCCAGCATATTATCCCCAGCAATCTGGATCCTCATTTTACTGATCTCTGAAGGATGGAAGGCTGAGTCAACCTTAAACCGGTCCGAATCAAACTTGAAATGGTGGACAAAGTTTGTCTACAATATTATATTCTAACCAATGCAATGCCAGAGCTCCTAATTGCGTGATTGATGCATGACTATTCTATTTTTGTTCCTCACACAAAATATGACATTCCCTATTTTCTACATATAAATGTCAAATGGGATTTGGACCTGACTCATATTTCAAGCAAGCAGTTTAATCTTTAAGGCTGGTAGTTTGTGGCACACATTCTTTTTTTTTTTTCCCTGATTCCCATTTTTTTTCCCTACTTGATTCCACCTTGTTTAACTATTTTGGCTTTCTTCCCCTCCCCCCCCCCCCGCAATTGTTTTGATTATTGTAGTCAAACAATGGACATACATGTCATTCTAAGTGGGTAGCTAAGTGGGTGTCTCTAAGATGATGAAGATAATAGACAGACAGACAGACAGACAGACAGACCCATATTAATGATCCATATTAATTAGTGTAGTATTATTTTGAGAGCCAGAGCTATCGGTTACTCTTGCTTAGTTCCATGGTCCTATGAATGAGTGACGACTCTCCAGGGGGGGATGAGTCTTCCTACTGAGGTGAGGTGGACCTGTTGCTTTCGTGGTGTGGAGACAATGACTTGGTCCTCAACACCAATAAGACCAAGGAGCTTATACTGAATTACAGAAGAAACAGATCAGACATCCAGCCCTTGCTTATCAATGGAGACTGAGTGGAGCAAGTGACCAGTTTTAAGTTTCTGGGTGTTACCATAAAAGAGGACGTGACCTGAGGTGCTCACATTGCAGCACTGATCAAAAGGGCCCAGCAGAGATTATACTACCTGAGCTTCTCGGAAAACAACAACTGAATGAAAAACTGCTGGTGATCTTCTACCACTGCACTATAGAGTATCTTAACTTACTGCACCTCTGTATGGTTTGCCAATTGCACAGTGGCAGATAGGACAGAGAGTTAATGTCATTGCCCAGAAGAGAGGTTTCCCTCTCCCCTCTTTGGAAGAGAGTTAATGTCATTGCCCAGAAGAGAGGTTTCCCTCTCCCCTCTTTGGAAGAGCAGGAGGTTAACATTATTGTCCAGAAGATCTTTGATTGCCCTCTCCCCTCTTTGGAAGAGTTTTATAGCTCCCGCTGCCTTAAGAAAGTTCAAAACATTCTCAAAGATCCATCTCATCCTGGGCATCCTTATTTTGAACTATTACCATCTGGCAGACGGTACAGAATAATAAAAACAAGGACAAATAGGCTGAAAAATAGCTTCTATCCCAGGACAATAGCTCTGTTGAATTTTACTGTATAGTGCAGTGTTGGTGTGGTGTCGGAGGTTTTCAATTCAATATGTGGAGTATGAAGGATGTGTGTTTGTGTTTATCTTTACAGTCATGATATGCACTGAAGATGGTCTTTGATTTCGTAGTATGAGGTGCAATGACAAAAAAATAAAATAAAATAGATTAAACTAAACTAAACTAAAACTTGTGGCTGCTCCCATTGTTGACCTATCCTTATCTATGGAAGCCAGCATTTTGAATAGATCATTTTACTTAGTCAGGCAGCAGTGCATGATTCCTGAACAAATAAACACACAAACAAATGGGTACTGCATTCAAGCACACAGATAAAGACAAAGCCACTTAAGCTAAGGTGGAAAGATTTTAATTTCCTTATAGGGATTCCAAAGCAGATGACAAGAAGGTAACTAAGACCTGTATTGCTCTTTGTTGGCAATACTTTATACTTTGCCACATGGCACGTGCATATGTGTTCAACTGGAGCTGTGTGTACATGCATGCTCATGTGAAACCATTCCCCTCTTCCTCACACATACCCCACGTCAGTCCACAAAGTCAAAAATGTTGGGGAACCGTGATATAGGTTCTGTCAACTCTGAAGCTGACTTGACCGAAGCCATTTTTGACCGCTTGAGTGTTGCCACATCGAAGCTGAGGAATAGGATGGAGGGATTTGAGATGGAAGGGATTCTGTAACCAAAACAAAATATTTTCTCTTGGGAACCAATGACATTGTCATACCTGGTTGGAAGAAGGCCGAGTGATGCAACCCAGTTGCCAGACCACACTATGATTGGGCCAAGAGACTTATTTGTTTTGAGAAAGTAGAAAACCTTTTAACTAGGTGAAAACCACGAGAGTCTTCAGAGTCGGTTTTCACCAGATCTATGCCAATATGATATTTCCAATAAAGCTATTCTTTGAGGAATCTGCTGGTCTTGGAGTTTTGCTTGATATGGATTTATTACTTGGAACCCTGACAGATACACTACATACTGTCGATCTCCCTCCCTCCCTCCCTTCCTCCTTCTTCCTTCCTTCCTTCCTCCCTCCCTCCCTTTCTTTTTTCTTTCTTTCTTTTTTCATGATGATAGTAATGCATGATCATTATCAAAACGTATTTATGCAAAACTTTAAATAGAAGTTCTCACACATTGTTCTAAAAAAAGAATCTTGAATTAATCTATGAATTATCATGCTATACATCTGTTTTGCTAAGAAAAAAAATATTGTTTAATTCCACTGTAAGTTGTTATCTTGAAGCTACATCTTATGGAGCTTGCTTATAATGCAAACAAACCTTCTTTTTGATATTCATTCTATTCTCTATTTTCCAGTTTTGTTTGTTTCCCAACATACCAGATATCTTTGTTACATGATTTCCAATTATATTTTTCAATATATCTGTGATTACTTTACATAATAAATCTTTTTTTTTCCTTGAGGATGCTCTTCCTCAGCTGACCAAGGTCCCCAAAATAGTACACAAATGAATAAAAAAAATGTCCCTTCTTCCAGTTTGGCATGGACTTCTCCTAAATATATTGGTTTGCTTTTAGAGTAAATATTTGTTTTAATCTGAAATTGTTAAAATATTTAAGGCGGACAAATAGCCAACATTTGCATTCTACAAAGCAAGTGCCATAAATAACAGAACATTTAAATTATAAATTTTATGTATGTTTGAAATATTTTGCTAGAAAGTACACATGGTGCAGTCACAGCTGTATTTCAAACATTACCTTGTTACATTTGCTTCTGTTTTTCTTCTTGTCTGCTGCCTGTTTGAAAATTGAAATGTACATTTCTTCAAGGTATGTAACTTTTTATTACTACTATAAAAATAATTGTAATTAGAAGGATGCATAATAGATTATGATCGTCAGAAATGTTTTTTTTCCTGTTTTTAGATCAGATTCCTGTTATAAAAGCAAGAAGATTCTTTCTCTCTCTCTCTCTCTCCCTCCCTCCCTCCCTCCCCCCCCTCTGTTTGTTAAATCTATGGATAAATTCCTCATGAAACAGATTTTGGCATAATGAAACAAAGATAACATATTGTAAAAATGTAATACTAGAATGGTAATGTTGTGCTGAAGCCACCAAGAAAAAAACCAAATTGGTATCATTATAGCTATTTAAAGCAAAGTGTTCAACTGGTAAACATAATGATTCATCCATTGGAATGGCAAGGCTAAAAATTGCTAATATAATTCTGTAGCTTTTCGTCCATGCACCCAACTTGCTGAAACTATATGCATGATTCTTCACCAATCATTAAGAAGCATTCCACTTACAGAACATATTTTCGATCTATGGGAATATAATGCTTGACTATTTAAATCAGCAGAACAGTTTCTTTTCCATAAGGGTTGATTACAAAAAGGAAAGAAAGAAAGAAAGAAACAAAAACATCTATTTATGTCTACAAGTTTCCCCAACATATGGAAAATTTGTATGTAATTCTACCTAGTATCTATAATGATTCTTTTTTTTCTTTCTGAAAACACTATGTAAATGTATACAGTCTGAAACTCACTTATTTTGGTCATGTCATGCGGGGGGGGATTCACTGGAGAAAGCAATTATGTTTGGAAGAGTTAGCAGTAAAACGAAACCAGGCCTCTAAAGAACACAGTGAATAGACACCATCAAAGCTGACACCAGCCAGACCATAGAAAAACTCAAGAAGTAGTGTAAGAAGTAGTGCAAGACTTGGCCCGTAGGATCACCATGAGTTGGATATAACTGAATGAATATCATCATCATCACTATCACCATCATCTATACAGTAAGTAGTATATTGCTACTTCTTTGAGTGAGTACTTCAGAAATGGCCATGTTTTTTTTAGAGACACATGTCATGAAAGAATGATGCCCCTTCCAGCAGCCGAATCAGAGAGGAGGAGGCATAGGAGTCAGGATTAGCATTAAGACAACCTGAGAGGTTCAAGGGGGAAGAGGGATTGGAGCTTTCAGACAGACAGACAGAGGCGGAGCCTGGGCTGTCCATCAGTCCTCAAATGGAGAGTCAACAGTCCCCAGGTCTGGAGGTGGCTGATGAGAAAGAGGAGGAACAGCTGGGTCCAGTGCCTGACATGCAGATGCACAGAAGGCAGAGGAGAGGAGAGGAGTGGAAATCTGTGGGCCGATCCTTGGGAAGGAAGACCCACCACTGCTAGCAAGGCTCCACCCTAGCTCTGGGATCAAAGGCAGGGGGGAAAGATGAATAGATGTGGCAGACAACTATTCATCTCCCGGATGGATGGACTTGTTAGCCTGTGGTGAGACAGAAACTTTTTGCCGGGGCTGCTTGCACTCCTAATAAAGGAATCTTTGTGTTAACTTCAGAGAGTTTGTCCTGTTTGGGGAGCTGGGTCAGAACAGAATGATACTGGTTCTAGTTTCAGAATTGGTGAAAGATTTACAGAACACAACTTTTGCTGGTGTCTATGGTGCATTATATAGGTAGTTGTGATGACCCGGGGCATGGCACAAAGTCAACACAGTCAGATAATAAGAGTCCCTTTATTAGCTCCAACTTTGCCCCAAATGTCCAGGTTACCTTCTGGCTGGAGAGAAACTCTCCCAGGAGCAGCCTTTGACTGCGGAGAACCAAGTCCAAACCATGGTCAACAAAAACTGTACAAAACATGATCAACAAAAAACTATAAATCCAATCAAGCCAAACTGAGGTAATTAGTTTGGCAGGGCAGGAGCAAGAATTCCAGACTTGCAGGTACGGCAAAATTCACATGGTTGGGAAGACGCCAGGAACACAGATAAGCAAAGACAACACAGGATAAAAGTCACATTTGCTCCCAACAGCTGCCTCAGTCAGCCTGCATTTCTTATAAACTTTCATTCCCAGCTGTGGCTAATGAAGAGAATCAGGGCCCTTTCCTCCCCCGTAAGCCACGCAACCCACGTTGCTCCCTTCTCCATTCCTCCCTGCATGCATTAGGATGAAGAGGGGGTGGGCCAGGGGTCTTTCTCTGAACTCCCTCTCCCTAGTTCTACCTCTATCCTGCTCTGCCCAGCCGGACTTTGCCCTTCCCCAGTTTCCTCTACAGCCAACGGAGCCATACTCCCACTCCCTGTCAGCTGTTTGGCTTCCTCCTCAGATTCAGACTCCAATAGGGGCATGACAGGTAGTCCTCAATTTACAGCAGTTCATTTAGTCACCCTTCAAAGTTACAACGGCACTGAAAAATGTAACTTATGCCCATTTTCCAGAGTTATGTCCTTTGCAGCATTCCTGTGATCATGTGAAATCCATATGCTTGGCAGCTGGTTCATATTTATGACCGTTTCTGTGTCCCAAGGTCATACAATCATCTTTTGTGACCTTCTCACAAGCAAAATCAATAGGGAAGCCAGATTCACTTAAACAACTGGGTTACTAACTTATCAGCTGCAGCGATTCATTTAACAACCGTGGCAAGAAATATTGTAAACTGAGGCAAAACTCACTTAACAATAGAAATGTTGTGCTCAATTGTGGTCATAAGTTGAGGACTACCTGTAGATCATCTGGCAAGTTTCACAACACTGTTCCCATAACATTCATTATGTGTGTTCTTCTTTGCTTTGGCATTGATAAAGCATCGATCTCTTTGTGATGCCCAGTATAGTTCAGAGAGAGATGGTCTTTCATTTTTGTTTCAAACAGAAGTATTCTTAAAGATGTCAAGGCCTGGAGCTTGTATAATAAAATGGACACTTTTTTATTGAAGTGGATCCCTTTCTCAACATACTCTCTTGCATTAATAGAAAGAATTTGAAGCTGTAGTCACTCCACGTGGTTATAGGAAATATTATCCAGTAAATGACTTAGTTCTTTATGCTATTTCATAACCAATATACATGCATTTTCAGTGAAAATATCGCTGACATTTTCTTTTCCTTTAATTAAGGAAATGAAAACAGTTTCTTCCTTTCCCATCACTGGAGACAGACTTGTTCATTTCTGAAACTGAAGATTTAACAGGGACAATTAGAAGAGCTAAAATGCAAAACAGTTTTCAATACATCCCCTACACATACACACACAAACACACACACACAGCATTCTGCATGCAATTAGTCAGATGCAAATGTAACTCAGCCGCAATGTATATTTATCAGTCTCTCTTTGGAATGATTGGTTCAAGTATTTGTGCTCTGTGATTGACTTATTAGTCCTAAGCTAACTGTCCACTTTGTTCTTTCACATCTGGATAGGTGAAGCGGGCATCAACACAATTTTGGAGATGCAGTCATCAAGATTTCAGGTTTAGCATCAACAGATGACCCAGAACAGGGAAAAAGGGATGGCAACTCTCATTCAAGAATTTCTGGTGCATCTAGAATCAGTGTTCCACAAATACCTGGATATGATTACTTTTTTGTGAAGTTGTGGTCTAGGAACAAGCTGGAACTTCTGCTGTTGTATGATTCCCTCTTTTGGAGAGTGGACTGCTTTCTCAGGCTGCTTGACATTTCTGCTGCATTGTTAATGGAATTTCATAGATTATGGTTTTAACGGAATGTCTGTCTATAGTTCTTACCTTAAATGAGGGATTAGAAGTAGTCTGATCATTCTGAAACCCTAAATCTAGTTTATGTTGGGCACCTAACTTGCACAGAAGACTACTGGCTTCTGGCATTATCTTGAAGGACACCAAGGTAGCAGAGATCAGTATTCATTAATTGTCATGGTAGGAAAGCTCTTTCATTGCTAAGAGTTGACTGATGACATCATCTTTTGCAAGGATGATGAATCTATTTGAATAGACTCTCCAAAGCTCTTAATCAGGCGTGTCAAAATCAAGGCCCACAGGACAGATCTGACACACAGAGTACGTAAATCTGGCCCATAGGGCCGGCCTGGAAATAGCAAAGGACTGGCCTGCAGTGCCTCTGGCAGCCAAAATGGGGCAAAGGGGTCCATGTGTGGCCATTTACTCCCTGTTTTTAGCCTGGGTGGCCTCCTGCAGCACTCTTCAGGCCAAAACAGAGTGCAGGTGGCCCACATGAGGCCCCCACATGCTCCATTTTGGCTGGCAGGGTTGCTCCAGGAGGCATCCATCCTAACTGCCCTCTGTCCCTCCGGTGGACAACTACAATGGTGATTCAGCCCTCAAATAAATCTAGTTTGATACCCCTGCTCTTAATGGATCAAAAGGGGATAGCTCTGAATAGGATGATTCTTGAATGACCTTTGGATGTTGTCTAATTTAGGGATCTCTTCAATTTACTGAGGAGTTCCAGGATATAAAGTAGCAGAAGAACAATATCAGAGGGATACAAAGAGACCATATTCAAGTATAAGTCATGATGCTGAGAGAAACATCATTATTTCTTCATTGTTATATCATGTGCGAAATGTGGCCTATCTGTGACCCAAACTCTATTACAAAAGGATGTACCAGAAAATTGTTTGCAGGCTTTAAAGACTGGATCTTAATCCTCCATTTCCCTGAACCCCATAAAAAATAAAACAAAACATGCTAACTAAAATTGATTGCTATTATTTTTAAGGGCTGCAAATTCTTGGGATTCTGTTACTGATTAGGTAGCCTTTTGTGACAGAGAATAATATTGTGACATCAGAGTATTTCATGGATAGATGATTTTCCTATTACTATGAAAAACACTAGCTGATAAATATTACTTACTATTGGAAGCATACAGACTCTAATAATTCATTTTCTTGTTATTTCCTGCAGGGCAAAGGCAGGTTTTTCTAGTCAAGAAAAGGTTCATTAAAAATAAATTAGATAACACCTCCTCACTGACAACAATTGTATGCAAACATCATATCTAAAGGTTCTTCCAGGGCACAGACCAGAGGTCAGTGGCTGGACCTGGAGTCTTGAATTAAAAACACAGACTGAGCAAAACAACAACAATGACGAGAGAAAGAGAGAGAGAGAGAGAGAGATTCTAAGTAATCATGCAGCTTGGATCAATCATAAGACTTGGTTCAGTCTGCCTGCCTTCACTTGCAAAAAATGATATTGCAAAATGTATTCTGCATTTAAACAGGCCTTTGAAGCACAAGGAGACACCCCATCCATGGTAGCTCATCAAGTTAAAGAGATATCAGGTCAGGTTAAAAAGTTCTGGATATGATGTATGTGTGTATGTGTGTGTTTGAGAGACATAATGAACTTTGCACCTTTTCTCACCCCAACAAAATTAAAAGGGAAGGGAAGAGACCATATGACTGCAAGGAATATATATCCTTCCATTCTCCACCTCTCCTTCAGAATTGAAGAAGCTTCTTGGATGAGAAGTGAAACGTCTTCAAGCAAAAACAAACAAACAAACAAAAAAAGTCCAGTTGTCTTTTGAAAAAGAACCTTTGAGAAGGGAAGGGATTCAAATCAATTTTCTCTCCCCCCAAAAAAAGTAATTCAACCCCATTTTCAAATAAAATCATTGACTCTTTTTTTTTTTTAAGAAAACTTATTGAATTTTGTTACAAAAAGAAAACAGAAAAAAAATTAAAAAGTATATAATTCAATAACAGCTGTTTCTGGTGCATTATCATATAGCAGTCATTTGTGCGATAGTGATAATTTATACATAACTATATTCTTATTCTATCTATGTTCTATGTTTAATAATCATCTATCCTTAGTCTGTTTCCGATCTATCCAATTCTACCATTGTTCCTATACCTTATAAAATATTGAAGATTCCTCGTCTTTTAAACTCAACGTTAATTTATCCATTTCAGCACAATTCATAACTTTTTGTATAACCAGTTCTTCTACAGGTGTGAATGACTGTTTCCAACACTGAGCAAAAGCAATCCTGGCCGCAGTCAATATATGTCAATCATTGACTCTTGATCGCATAAAATAACAAGCAAGTCTGGCTAAGGTGGTGGGGATCGGACTCGGGATGCACGAGTGGTGGGAGAAAAGAGAAGAGAAGGCTTTGCGGTGTGGTTTCACACTCCTTCAGGCTTCTCCATGCCAAAAGCTTTTGCAAAGGGACGGAAAGCCTGAAGTAGCGTGAGATCTCCCCACTCCCCCCTGAAGCCTTTCTCTTTACAAAAGCTTTTGGCTTTTGGAGACAGTGGTGGGATTCAAATTTTTTTACTACCGGTTCTGTGGGCGTGGCTTGGTGGGCGTGGTAGGAGAAGGATACTGCAAAATCTCCCAACAGAGGCGGTATTTGCCGGTTCTCCGAACTACTCAAAATTTCAGCTACTGGTTCTCCAGAACTAGTCAGAACCTGCTGAATACCACCTCTGCTTGGAGGTCTTCTAGTCCAACCCCCCTCCTCTTTGTGGAAGCCCTTGAAATATCGGAATCTACTGCTATCATGTCACCCCCAGTCCCTTTTTTCATTAAACTAGACATATCCAATTCCTACAACTGTTCTTCATATGTTTTAGCCTCCAATCCCCTAATCATCTTTGTTGCTCTTCTCTGCACTCTTTCCAGAGTCTCAACATCTTGTTTTATATATCATAGCGACAAAAACTGGATGTGATATTCCAGAATAGTCAGAATCTGTCTGACTCTTGCAGTGTTTGCAGAGGTAGCAATCTTGGAAAGCCACAATTGCTTCTGGTTAGTCTCTATGTAACTTTAAAGAGAGATTACTTGTGGTAAAATCCTACATGAGACTAAATGCGTTTTCAGATCTAGAGCAGTTGCACCGATGTGTGTGCAATTGCATCAATATGTAAGTGTGTGCATGGAAGAGGGAGATACTGGGGATTAATGGGATTAGAGAAAACATGACATTTGCAATGGCCCTGAAGAAAATACATTACGTTTTTCTCTGGAAAAGATTGCCTGTTGCTATTAATTTGCAATATCAAAACCAAAGAGCCACTTAACATTGTGTGCTGCATGCATCTCAGACATGCTTTTGTCAGATGATTTGATTGCTGCGTTACCAGTTCACTGCATGCCTGACAATAAAGAACAAGCATGCTTATGAGATTGGGAATGTGAATTACTTGTTTTTCCTTCGCATCTGAATTCAATCCTATGAGTAATCTCCCATGAGTAATCTTGCTTTTTTGTAAAGCAAGAGAAGGCAAAAGAGAGAGACAAAGCCAAGACAGAGAAAGATTGGTCTTTTGCAGTGATGGGATTCAGCCTAGTTTGCACCACTTCAAGAGAACTGGTTGTTAACTTTCTGAGCAGTTTGGTGAACTGGTTGTTGAAAGAAATAATTAGGGCAGACAACCGGTTGTTAAATTATTTGAATCCCACCACTGGTTTTTTTGTTTAAATGTTTGATAATGGAGGAAAAGCATAGTGAGAGAGGTGGGGGGGCAGAGACACAGAGAAAGAGAGAGAGAGAGAGGGAGACAGAGACAAAGAGACAGAGAAAGGATGGATGGATGGATAGATGGATAGATAAATGGATGGAAATGATTAGATAGATAGATGGGTAGGCAGGCAGGCAGGCAGGCAAGTAGATAGATAGATAGATAGATAGATAGATAGATAGATAGATAGATAGATAGATAGATAGATAGATAGATAGATAGATAGATAGATAGATAGATAGATAGATAGATAGATAGATAGAAGAACAGAAAACAGAATAACAGGATTGGAAAGGAGCTTGGAGTTTTTATAGTCCAATCCTATAGTCCTATCCCCTGGTCAAGCAAGAAACCCTATATCATTTCAAACAAATGGCTGTCCAATCTCTTCTTTAAAACTTCCAATGTTGTAGCACCCACAACCTCTGGAGGTGAGTTGTTCCACTGATTAATTATTCTCACTGTCAGGAAATTTCTCCTTAGTTCTCAGTTGCTTCTCTCCTTGATTAATTTCCATCCGTTGCTCCTTGTCCTGCCTTCAGGTCCTTTGGAGAATAGGTTGACTACCTATCTATAAATAGATGCACTGTTATGACTTGCTTTGTGGATATTTGTGGATGTATAGCTTTATAAATTACTCCAGTCCCATAAGCAAGATCCTTTCCTTGTTTCGTGTCTCCCTCATTAGTACTGCAGTTGCAGTATATTCAAGCGACAATGTATTCCTGGTGCAGAGACTCTGCCTTAGTTCTGCTAGGTAGTAATTAAATCTATCAGGGTATATTGTTTTTGTACCTGGGATTCAATACCATATAGAAAAGGTCCAGAGACTATATCCAATATGCTTTCTTAAGTGAAAACATGTTTGCAATGTAAGTCTCTGTAGTTAATAATTATTATATGTCTGTGGTTTTGTTTAAACTTCATTGCTATTGTAGACCAATTGGTAAACTTCTCCGTATACATTTTGTGTGTGTTCCCAATAAATAAATAAACACATTCTGTGATTATTGTTGTATCTTGCAGAGAAAGACAAATTTGTAGGTATAATTAACATCTCCATTAATATTTGGATTTTCGATCATTTATATCCACTATCTGACTAAACAAATTAGTGTTAAGTTTGGGAAGAATTTTGATCAGTTTGCATTTGAATGTGAATCCATGTGCATGGAATGAACCACAAATCATTTTTAATATTGTGGTGCAAAAATGTAAATCTGTAATTTGAATTCTGATTATGCTTATACTGAAGTTATATGAAACTGCAGATCATGTCCATAACTGTTTTGCTCAGAAACATTTGTTAGCAAAATAGAGACTGTAGTCCTGTTTGAGATATTTAAATATATCAACGGTCTGAAATTTCAGCTATCATATCATATTTGATAAATTAATTAATATATATTCATGGTTATCCAAGAATAACCAAAAGTTATACTATACATTCTCGAAACAAAATCAGGTTTGGCTTATTTGCAAATGGATTATTCAGAAGTATATAAGTATATAAGTAGTAATGCTTTTCTTTTAAAAACTGTATTTCCCATATATACTCATAAATAAGCCCATCCAAAAATAAGCAGGCCTTCAAATTTTTAAACAGCAACAACAAAAAAGCATTACGCATGTGGCTCAATTTATCTGCAGGTGGCACATTTTTCATAGGTCTTGGGTTGGAAATTCAAAGGTCAGCTTATCTACAGTTGGATTTATTTCAGAATATATACAGTAATCATATTTCCCACTGCTGAGTTTAAACTCTATCTATCCATCTTATAGAAAACATACTGGAATGAAATCCAGCCATTGGCGTTACAGGACTTTACTCCAAAGTAACAAGTGTATTGATTTTATAGATTTTATGGCTATATTTGTGACAAAATATTTCTTGACACTGGAAAATTTCAAGAATGATTTAAACTGGTTTTACAGATTGACTAAGAATGAAAAAAAAAGTAATACTTTGGAAGAGATATAGGATTGATGTAGATAAGTCTCATTTAGAATTTGTTATCTTCTTGAGTACAGAAGAAAAAAATGGAAATATGTGCTGTTCAATTTAGTGGAAATTTAATCCAACAGAATTTCCTGGAAGCATTAAAATGACAAAACTGGCTAATTCCATTATTATTATGGCTCATTTGGTACAAAATGAATGTCTTGTAGTGCTTTTATATTAAGCACATTTAAATATTAACCAGATATATTATTTAAATATGTATGCTTGCACCATCATGAGGGCAGAAATGTTTAATTCATGATTATTATCTATCATTCTATGCAAACAGAGGTAAACTAAAATGACTGTAGTTGAAGGTACATAAGTCTCAATCATAAGGAATATCTGTATTTAATTTCATACACACAATTTATTTTCTTCTGAATTTTTACAACAAAAGTCCATACATTAAGCCATACTCCAAAAAGAATTACAAAGGAAAACTGCTACACCAGTACATCATTAGGTATGTGGGAAGCCCCTCTTCTCCTGAAAGAATGAAATATTTTGAGGAATATTTTAAAAAGGCACATTATTATATTTCCCTAAATGAGAAATGGAGAAAGATGTTTTAAGGCAGGAAGCAGCCCCAATCTCCCTGCTCCCAAATAGAAACTGAGGAGGCCAGGCTTTTAGAAATGCAGATTTGATAATCCTTTCAAGACAGGATATTTTGAAACAAAGGCAGAATGGTAGGATTAGAAGCAGTCCCTCACTCAAGATCCAAAATAGGAAAAAAGCCATTAAGCCACAATAGGAATTGACCAACACCCTTTCAGAACACAAGCCCTTTCATTGCACCATCCCAGAGCAGTCCAAACTTTCAAACTTGGGAGCTCAGATAAACAATAAACCAGAGATAGACCAGATTAGCTCCGACAAACACCTAGGATTTGCATTTCCTCTTTTGCCTATAGAACCAGCTACATAACCCCTACATGATCCCATAGGAATATTACAACACCCAATAGAATATTAAAGGACATGTTCTTGCACAGGAACAGGAAGCTCAAATACAAAACCCAAAGAAGGTATCAAAGTCACCCACTCTCAACATTTTTTCAGCTGCCCGGAATCAGATGTGCTTGATGGTTCTGTTTCATGAATAAATGGATCTTCTTTCCAAATAGGCTTCAGCTTCCATTTTATTCCCAGTGCTTTCCTCCTGGCTTGGAATTGAACCATCTGGATATTTCTTCCCACAGGTAGAATCATGAAAGAACATTGTATTTAGATTAAAAAAAACATGTCTATTGAGAGAGCCAATGTGGTCTAGTGGATAAGGCACCTAGGCTAGAAGCCAGAAGTCTGTAAATTCTAATGCCAATTTAGGCATGAAAACTGAAGGGATGGCTTTGGGTCAGTCATGCTCATTTAGCCTGCAACACCAGGCTTAGGCATCAATTCTTGTTGGTCAATTCCTGTCACAGTCAATTAATCCACACTTAGTTGATCTGAAAAAAAGTAGACCCTGAACTTGCAGGAAAACATAAAAAGGAAACCTACCTTTTGTGTAACTTTTATTAGACTATTAAACTGATAAAAAAAAAAGGAGGGAACAGAGTAGAACAGCAGAGTTGGAAGGGACCTTGGAGATCTTCTAGTCCAACTCCCTGCTTAGACAAGAAACTCTATACCATTTCAGACAAATGGTTATCCAATCTTTTCTTTAAAACCTTGAAGCACCCACAACTTCTGGAAGCAAGTTGTTCCACTGATTAATTGTTCTGTCAGGAAATTTCTCAATAGTTCTAGGTTGCCTCTTTCCTTGATTTGTTTCCATCCTTTGCTTCTTGTCCTGCTCTCAGGTGCTTTGGAGAATAGCTGTGTTGACCAAGGATGGATTACAAAATAAACACAGTCACAAAAAACAGGTGAAGCCTCTTTTATTCCTTCACTTTGCTTACAAGCTCCAAATAGCCTTGACTGGTTACAAAAAACTCCCACACAAGCAGTTACAAGAAGGAGGAAATGCCATTTAAATTATAAAGAATAAAAAACAACACAAACTAGACAAGATAACAGCTGGAGGACATCCACAGATATCAGAACACAGACTGGGAAGGAAACCAAACTCAGAGAGGAACAATAAACTAGAGATATTTCCATGCTTTGTTTCCAGCACTCGCCAGTACGCATGTCCCTCCCCTTATCCAGTTGTCACAGCTGCAGCCCATGAAGAGGATCAAGGCCCTCTCCTCCCAAGTAGACCATATCTCTCCCTTATCATCTCCTTCTTGCATACCCTAGGATGGAGAGGCGATGGGCCTGGGTCCTCCTCTGACTGTCCAGCCGGCCTCTGCCCTTCCCCAGCCTCCTCCACAACTTCTGAAGCCATACTTCAATTCCCTGTCGGCTATTCCTCCTCTCCCACAGAGTCAATCTCCACCAGGGGCATGACAATAGCTTGACTCCCTCTTCTTTGTGGCAACCCTGTTTTTTATGCCTTCTTGGCCAACTACCTGCCACCCCATTTCCCTGATGCAATAAACACAAACCACATTTAAGAATTTGTCCATCCAGTTTAGAAAATAAATTCAAGTTATGAAAATGTTTGGGCAAGGAAAGATAAATTTCTTCATTTATTATTATTATGACTTGGATGCATATACAGGTAGGCATATACTTTGACTTGCAACCCCAATTGAGCCAAAATTTTGTTGCTAAGCAAGGCAGTTGTTAAGTGAATTTTGCCCCAGTTGTTTTGCCACAATTGTGCAAATCACTGCAGTTTCTAAAGTAAATCAAGCAGTTGTTAAGTGAATCTGGCTTCCCTCATTGACTTTGCTTGCTAGAAGCCAGCTGGGAAAGTTACAAATGGTGAACACATGATATCAGGACAGTGCAACTTCCATAAATGCATGTCAGTTGCCAAATGCACTAATTCTGATCCCATGACCATGAGGATGTTGCAATAGTTGTAACCTTTAAATTACTGTAAATTATAAATTAACTATGTCCACAGCATACAGGGAAAATCTATATAAAATGTTTTATAGGTGGCATCTTCCTCCTGCTAGACTAGCAAAAATGTTCAACCTAAGCCCAAGCTGTTGGAAATATAAAAAGGAAAAAGGCACATATTTTCCAGGGGTGGGATTCTACCGGTTCTGTCCACCTCTGTAGAACCAGTAGTTCTGAAGAGCAGCAGACAGAGAGCATACATAGAACCGGTTCTATGTTTGCTGCTGTTTTGGCCTGTCTGCCTTCCCGGGCTCTTACCTGATCTTTATTTCCTGCTTTTTCAACCGCAGCTGTGGTTGAAAAAGCAGGAAAAAAAGTGCTTTTTCAATCATTGCGCATCCACTCGCAGCACTGATCAGCTGTCCAGGCAGCTAGCTGAAGACGATATACACATGCGCGCGCAGCAAAACGTAAAATCACCAAACCAGTAGTTACACCAGTCAGAACCCATTCCTGATATTTTCATATGTGGTGGACCTACCCAGAGGTCAAGAAATATTGGAATATAATTTGCTTGTGGCTAGAAGAAGTAACAAAACAGAAAATTGAACCCAAACCAGAACTATTTCTATTAGGCATAATAACAGAAAAATATAATAAAAAAGATAAATACATTATGCTACATATTTTAACAGCTGCTAGGATTTTGTTGGGTTTGATAGAAATCCCCTCTGCTGGGTTCGAATTTCCCACCGGGAGGAAACGCCGGAACGGCGCAAGAATCAGATGGAAGCAGCTGATGAAAGCGAAGGTTTTTTATTTCAGGAAGAAGTACACGTGGTACGGAGAGGCAGCAACGGTACAAGTTCCTGGGCTAGCTAACAAATGGTGAGTAGCCAGGTGTTTTTATACCCTTTTTCCCTTTTGTCTTTGTGTTGCAATAGTTTCTGGTGTTTGCTACATTAAAAGGTTGGCATTTGGGGTCTTTGCTTTATTTGGAAGTAGCCTGGGGCTGGTGAAAAGGGGCTGACCTGGACTTGATTGGTTTTCCTAAATTAATCCTTTTATTTGGTCTACGTGTCAGGTAAGGTGATTGACTTTGGGTGTTGCTTTATCTGTTTCCTTTCTGTCCAAGGTCAGTAGCCCTAGGTGTTTTCTATATGATTTCCTTATCTTGTAATCCCCTTTGATTGCCCTGTCTTTGTCTCATTCTTTCTGGTTTGGGGAAATCTTGGTGTTTCTTATTTTAATGTTTTTGTGCTGATTAAGTTTCTTCCTCTCATATTCTTCCTACAATTTCATATGCACAATTTTGGAAGCAGGAAAATGTTCCATCAGAGGATGTTGTTATATAAAAAAATTAGACTGTGCAGAGATGGACAGACTAACAATGAAATTAAGAGATAAAGAAGAGTCGATATATTATAATGTCTGGAATGCCTGATATGAATAGTTTAAGAATAAAAAGAAATTAAAATGACAATTAGGTAAAGAATAAGAAACTATATAAATACTTATATCTATATTCATATCTATCTATATTTATTTATACAGTATATTAAGTTGAAATTGTATAATGAAAGAAATGTATATATAGAAAGATGATAAGAAAATGTAAAAATGTCTTTTATGTTGATATAATGATGCATAAAGTTTTATTTTATGTTTTTTAATTTTGAAAACTAAATAAAAGTTAATAAACAAAAAAAATAGCTGTAACCTTTTTTTTCAGTGTTATTGTGATTTCAAATGGTCACTAACATATGGTGATAAGGCAAGGACGACTCATATATACATGAATATCATTTGACCTGAATATTAAACTGGTACTGGCTAGGCGAAAAAGCTTCAAAGGTGGGTTTTGCTGAACTTATAAAATATGAGCTACACAGGTTTGGCTGAGTCTACATTGCAAAGACCTCATCAAGCATTTACTAGATTCTGGGGAAAAGGTACATCTTTGGTATGGTACTGAAATGCATGGATGCTTTTGTTTTATTATTGAAGCTTATAGATTATTGAAGAATAGCTGTCTTTGAAAAAAATAGGTCTGCTGAGCAATCTTCCATGTCTTCCTTTCCATTTTAGAAATAAGATTCTGTTACACTTGGTCTATTTGTACAGGCTGAACTTAGAGAAACGCTTAATTTATGTAAAAGAAAAACCAACGAGAAAGCATCTATCAACATATGATGTCTGCAGAGTAAAGAAGATTGAGAGAACATTTATGACTCAGGTCTTGAGGATTATTTATAGGGTATCATATTTTTACACGAAATCATGGATATTCTGAATTCATGTGAGAAAACCCTTCTGACAAAATTTAGGAATAAATTACTTGCCATCATGATTAAATTATAGCCTGTTATGCAAACACAGAGATGTACACCCTGAACTGGAAAGAAATAACTAGAATAGTATTTCAGTTGAACTCAACCTCTGGTGACATATTTATGCAGAAGATTTGCTTTATTTGCAATAATAACCTTTGCCTTTTTTTCCTGGCATTTTTTTTTAAAAAAAAACCTTTCCAATTTAGAATATTAATTCTCAGGTAGTCCTTCATCTAAGTATTCATGAAGTTCAACCTTAAAACAAAGCATAAAGGTAAAAAATTGGGGGGGGGGTTAAAGGTTTCCCTTGCCAATTGTGTCTGAGTCTAGGGGGCCATGTTCATCTTCGATTCACAGCTGAAGAGGCAGCATTCGTCTGAAGACAGTTCTGTGGTCACATGGTCAGCATGATTATATGCTGAAGAGGCACAGAATATTGTTACCTTCCCATGGAAGTCGTACCTATTTATCTACTTGCATTTACATCAGTGGTGGGATTCATTTTTTTTTCTACGGGTCCTGTGGGCGTGGCTTGGTGGGTGTGGCAGAGGAAACTGAAAAAATCTCCATTCCCTCCCTACTCCAGGGGAAGGGTACTGTAAAATCCCTGTTCCCTCTCCACTCCTTGGGAAAGGTTACTGCAAAGTCCCTATTCCGTCCCCACCCCACTAACCTGCTTTCCAGCTCTGTTCTCCTGTGCAGGGCAACAAAAGAAGACCCAACCGATCAGCTGGGACTCAGAAGGCAGGGAATAGATGGGAGTGGGGCCAGTCAGAGCTGATATTTTCCGGTTCTCTGAACTACTAAAAATTTCCGCTACTGGTGCTCCAGGACTGGTCAGAACCTGCTGAATACCACCTCTGATTTACATACTTTTGAATTGCTAGGTTGGCAGAAGCTGGAGCAAGTAATGGGAGCTCTTTCCATCATGCAGTATTTATGTCTCAAACTGTCAACCTTCCAGTCAACAAGTCCAGTGCTATCAGCCACTGTACCCCAAACAAAACACAATAATCCCCAAATAGGAAACACATAGAAGCTCTATATTCCAATATTTAAGGAAAGACACATTTTTATGGCCTTCCAGTAGGCTAAGAGGTCAGAAAGGAAGGGCTACCACAGAAAAGGCACACTTGCTAAGCAACATGCTAGGAAAGAGATCTGAATCATGCTTATTCTAACTGGTTTTGAGGAATAGGTAGATATCTTGAAGGAAAGCTAATCTTGTAAATAACTTGATTCCACATTACAAAAAAGACTTTAAAGATTATAAGATTTGGGATTTATTTTATCAATGGTTAATAAAATATGGTAATGAGATATGTAGAATTTTAGAAATATATAAAGATGTATTATTATAATGTAACTATGGGATAGATCTGGGATGATGATATGAATTGTCATAAAATAAATCAATTAAAATATGGATTATTTTGCATAACATGAATAAATAACAAAATAGTCAAATGATAGATTAATAAGGATATTAATGTATTTAGGAATATTTCATAGATAATATGAGAATATATACAAGCAATTGTATGTGATGACTATGAAGTGGATGCACAAAAAAATTTGTAAACCAACCGACACACTGTATGTAAGTAAGTGGAAGATGGCTTGATGTTTTTATGTTGTGTCTGTGTATGTTTGTTTAAAAAATAAAATTTGTTTATAAAAAAAAAGACTTTAAAGATAATAATCAGATTTTGGAATTGCATCCAGGAAAAAAAATCTGAAAGCTACTCCAGCTCTATATGTTGCAGTGTAGTGCAACAGAGGTGTAACATGGAGCACCCAACGATGCACAAGCCATCACATTCTGTCCCAGTCATAACTTTAGGGAAGTCTTCAAGGGCAGACTCATGTGGGATATGTTGCAGTAGTTCAGCTGGTATGTGACCAATATTTGTGAAAAATATTAATCAAGGTTTGCTAGTCCAGGAATACATAGAATTGATGGACACATTGAATACCTACAAAGGTAACCGTAACCTCAGCTACTACCTGCTCCTCAAACTGTAAGCCTAAGAGGACCCCAAACTGACACCTCCTCTATCTGTGAAAACTGCTACCCCAGTCAAGAGTCAAAGATACACATTGCAAGATCCAGGGCACATATACTGTATATAGAGAAATTCTAAAAGCCACAGGAATCTACATCAATTCTAGTATGGTAATACTAGTTCTTAGAACAGAAAATTCATTTTTTTTTTCAGCATAATAAAAATCTGTGACTATCAAGTTGAATATTGCCCAACTTCCAGCTCTACATTTTATAATTTCATAAGTCTGCAAAGAAAATTGTAGACATTATTCTAGATACGAACATTTTTGAACACTTTATCGACATTTTCACAAGACATTTCTCTTTGTGTAAAACATCTATGCATCATATTTTAGGTAAAGTTTCTAATACTATACACATTTTTGGTTTGTATTTTGTTTTCTCTGTAAGACTCTCAAAGTGCAAGGTCAAGAAGCATGAATATTTGAAGTTCATATTAATATGTATACCCAATGAATTTTCTACTATTATATCATTTTTTGTATCAGGCCCAGAATATCTCTAAATATTCAAAATAACTAGAAAAATTTCATGGCTCAGTCCACTTCTAACTTGCTCAATGAATAGGAAAGGACTCCATGGATTGCCCTACCGGTTCTATTTGCAACTGCCATAAATTCTTCTGAAGATCTGTGATCTGTGCAGATCTGTGCAGTCCTTGCTGCTCTCTGAACTTTTGTAAGATGTTTCTTACAAAAAAATCTAGCACCGATGATACTACCTAGTTTTGGTAATGAAACATCTGCCAAGAATCCACCAAGTTCACAGAGCACCAAGGTTCCCTCATTTAAACTCTTGAGTTACACATATTCTCTTTTATTGATCTATAAAAGCCCACAAATCCACAGAGGCCTGCACTGTGAGGTTTTTTTTTTTTGACTCATCCCTTTCACTGAATGCCTAAACTTCAGGGTTTTTATTTTAA
Source organism: Bungarus multicinctus (assembly GCA_023653725.1). Lineage (NCBI taxonomy): Eukaryota > Metazoa > Chordata > Lepidosauria > Squamata > Elapidae > Bungarus > Bungarus multicinctus. Next base: position 38,257,819 of record CM042851.1, on the reverse strand, counting down.
CATCAACAGCAGCTCCTTAATAACAGCTTCTTAACTAAACCACTATTAATTTCTAATTTATATAATATATTTTAAATAAATGAATAATATGTACTTCCCTTTCACAAAATAAGATATTTATTTGCAAATAAAAACAATAATAATTTAACAGCAATAAAAGACTTTGGCAATTATAGCATAAAATGAGTACAAATAAATAGGAAACATGAAATACCGTAAGAACAAATACTGTAATAGAAAACAAAGAACAAATGAAATACTCTAGCAATCATAGTACAAATGAGAACAAATAAATAGGCAACATACCACACCACATAAACAACCAACCAATTTGGAACTTTTGTGGAGCTTATAGAGAGAGAAAAATGGAGACCAAAAAGAGCATAAGTAATAGAAATGCTGTCTAAAATACAATGCATATCTTAAATGAAGGGAAATGCATTATGGAAATGTGAATAGGTGTTCAGAAATGTTCATATTTAGAGAAATGTGTACAACAATGTATACAGTTTATAACAATTTACTATAAAATATCATATTTTAAGAGCCTGACACTATATTTAAATGTCTACAATGATGGATTCACTTGAACATAAGGATTCTCTTCCTCATCCCAATTTATGGTAGTTCCATTTCAATCCACACAGCTGAATCCATGAATGTTGGACTGAAGAAGGAATTGGGTATGTCTAGTTCAATGAAAAGAAGGACTAGTGCAGAGATGGTATTCAGCTGGTTTGGACTGGTTCTGGCATACTCGTAGCGGAAAATTTGACTGGTTCAGAGAACCAGTCTACCTCTGGCTGCCCCTCTCTGGCCTGCTCTTACCTCTCCTATAGTTCCTTGTTCTTTAGCTCAGCTGATTTGTGTGGCAGAATGGATTGTTGCACCGCAGTTGAGCTAAAAAACAGCACAGCTCACCAGTGTTGATAGAGATCAGTCTTGGAGTGCATGTGCAAAATGTGCATTAGGCGTGTGCATGTGTTAGGCGCACCTGCACAGCTAATCAGCATTGATACAGAGGGTGGTCTTTGACACCTATGCACGAATGCACAAAGCACACATGAAACAGTAGAAAAATATTTTGAAACCCACCCCTGAACTACTGGTGTCATTATAGCAGTGTTTCGATATCTAAGGGACTGCCACAAAGAAGAGAGAGTCAAGCTATTCTCCAAAGCACCTGAGGGCAGCACAAGAAGCAATGGGTGGAAACTAATCAAGGAAAGAATCAACTTAGAACTAAGGAGAAATTTCCTGAGTTAGAACAATTAACCAGGGGAACTGCTTGCTTCCAGAAGTTGTGGGTGCCCCAACACTGGAGGTTTTTAAGAAGAAATTGGATAACATTTGTCTGAAAAGGTATAGCTTGAGCAGGGAGTTGGACTAGAAGACTTCCAAAATCCCTTCCAATCCTGGTATTCTGTTAAAAAGAGTAGGAAGAATTTAAGGACATACAACTTGTGGTCAACATTCCAATCTTGTCTTTTACATGCTTTAACCTTCATGTCTTTTTAAAGAACATCTTAATTAATCAATCACTCAATCGGTAATTTTACTAAGACAATTAATCAGCTTGTGAATAAATGGAATGGAGTTTAGCTAATAGGCACTAAACTGAAAGGCTATTATCACAAGTACAGAGGTGACATATTTAGGTTACATTATTTCTTTATTTTGTGGAAAAGGTACAATATCACAACTGTTAAAACTGAGAGAATCCTGACAAAGTTCAAATAATTACTAATTTTTCTCCCCTTGTTCAGAGCAACCATTAAAAAAAAGGTTGATTCAATGAATTCAGGCTATAGATGTCCTTAAAGTTCAGTTAGGATGATGAAAAAAAATATTGTTATTACTTTTAAAATGCTTATGGAATCATTGTATTGGCCTCCTAGGTTCATATGGCAAAGACTACTACTCAGTCTTTTACAATATAGGAAATGGTTCAAATTTTTCTCTTATGAATGTGATATCTGAATACCTAATCATGAAACTTGATTTATTAGATATGGTTGCTTCACTTTTAATCATGCAAGATGCAAGTACGTGCAAGTAGAATAGAAGATAGGTAAATAGTTATTTGCGTAAATAACATTTGTAATTTGCAACTGACACAAAGGGCTGAGTATGGTGTTTAGAACACATTGTTCTTGGACAAGTATTAGATAAAACCTAATATGCAGCCCTATTTTTAGAATAGTGTATAATAATAAAATAATAACACAAAGACCCTGAGTGACACTCTTTGAGCAGTGAGAACTTCAAGTCTCCTGAAACGTGTTCATAAAAGTTATGGTTCCATAGTCTTTGAAAGTAGAATAGGGATGGAGTTCATATACCCTCTGACAATCAGGGGGTAGGTTGCTCTAAAAGCAGGAGCTGTTCATGAGAATTTTCAGGCACAGAGGTTCCTATAGATGGCATTTCATCAGATTTGGGAATCCCTCATGGTAGATATCACCAAGGAAACAGTTTCAGAGAAGATAGTCTTGGAGATATCCAGACCTTGAGACATTGGGCCTTTAACTTGAATTTAACTTGAATTACATCCAGAGGTTAACTGCAGTCAATGCAGCTCCTGCAGTAGTTTTGTTACATGGATGAACCTCAGTACACCCATCACCAGCTGAATTACTGCCAGATGGTCAGGGAGCTCCAAATAGAGTAAACTGCAATATCATCTCAGTCACAAGATGACAAGGGGTTATTTTTGCAGCAGGACTTTCAGTTGAAACATTTCTACAACTACTGTAAATCTGCAATGCCTTTGCTCATTAATGGTTATGAGGCTACAAAGGATATACTTTTTTCTCATATCTATATCCTGCTTTTAAAAATATATTAACATTATGCAAGCAGGACTCCCAGGAGTATATGTCCATTCACTGATTGTAAATATATACTGAACAATGCACCTAAATGTATTTCTTATAACCTTGGGAAGAGATGATTTTATTCCTTTAAGTACTGTAGATTAAGCATCTAAAAACCTGTTGAATGGAGCCTACACTAAATATATAGTTGCCATCAAAACTATCAATTACACCCTACTTTGTACATGGCTTTCTTGGATTTTGATCATGGGTGTCAAACTTGCCACATCATGTTGCAGTCATGTGACATTTCATGACATTTTCCCATCACGGAGCTGGAGTGGGCAGGATTGCACATGATGCATCCAGCCCACTAGTTTGACACTCCTGATTTAGATCGTAGATATTATATAAGGGGAATAAAACCTAGGGGATGGTTCTTCAGAAAGTACAATGTAATGGATAATTGACAAAGTTAAAATCTGGCCATTTCTAACTAACATTTCTAAATTCCAAAAGATCTTAGCTCTTCTGACCAAGGCTTCCTGAGACCATAATTAATCACATGCTTAGTCCAAACAACCCTCTTTTTATTTCAATGGCTGGGAATTATGTTCATTCCCATCCCGTAATGAGTCCCAAACAGTCTCTTAAGATAAGCACCCACCTTTATCTCCTTTGAATTGCTGCCAACAACTAAAGTGCCAAATTAACTGTAAAAAGCCAACAGAGTACAAGGTTCCACACAGAGCTTCAAGGTTTAACTCGAACAGAGTGAACAAAGTTGCTTCCTGCAAAGGTTCCTGTCCCTTTGTTCCTCCTTTATGTCTTATGGGAGGGTCAATCACCTCCAAGCCTTACTGCCGAATCACCCTTTTTGTTTTAACTGTTCCTGCCTTCTGGCAGCTCTGCAAACGCACACACTGGGAACAAGCTCCCCTTGTTCCTCTGCCTCGCTGTTATCAGATTCTGGAGGCTCCAGATTCAGCACATAACTCCCAGATGGCCCTGGCCCCATCTCTGTATCAGAGGCAGGACCTTCAGCCAAGTCATCTCCAGAATCCCAGACTGGCCCATGTTCCTTCCCACTGTCTGATTCTGCTGCCATCTCTGCAGCTGCCGGCGGACCACAACACTAGCAAGGGTTGTATGTTGAAAGGAAAGGTTAAAGATTATCATTTATTTTTAGTAGTTTTAATTAAAATATATCCTTTTTATTTTTTAATATATACTATCATATAAGGAGCCCAGCAGAGAAGCTGCTATTCCATTACCATCTTACCTTTGCCAAATATACAATCCTTTCCTATAGTTGAATGATGCTTCTTTTTAAGTATATATATGTTTCACATCAGGTCAGAGGAAGCAAATTCAATTTATTCTTGTAATCACAAAGGTGTTGATATAAGGTAAGTGGTTTTAAATGCAGAACAGTTCATACTTGTATTCCATTTTAAGAAGAGCTGGCACAGCCCCGACTGATATGGTAAATCAAAACAATCATGCAGAACTTTTTTTTTTAACAAGGAACCGTATGGAAAGAGGAAAAACAGACTGTATGCTTTAAAACTGAAATAACACAGCTGGCTATTTATCCTCTTAAACAGTCCACTTTGCATTTCTTCTGCCTCTTTTTAAAAAAAGAAACTTCATGTTTGTTTTAAATGTCTGTAAGCTGTTTTTAAAAGTGGTAAGAGTCCTCAGGGAAGTTTACCAATATCTCTAAAATATGTGAACATTTTAAGGTAAAGCAGCAGCTTGAAATACAAAGCAGCCTGTTTCTCTGTTGTGTGATTAAAACACGCACACAGAAATTATTCATATATTCCTGCCGATTTCACTGAATACATGCATTCTTTCTCACACTTGCATTTCTTGAAAGCAAATTCCACTAACATCAGACCTTTTTACCTATCTCATACTAATTAATAAGTTCATTACACTTTTGTTTTTGCATGCATTTTTGCCTTGCAAAGTATGGGGGGGGGGGGAAAGATGGTCTTCAATTTCAAATCTTGAGCAGGCATGAAAATAATTAGGGGATGTCCTGCTCAAATGTGAACCAAATAAATCCCTTCCTCATTCCTATTCCAGGTATAAAATAACTTTCCTCAATTGGTGGCTCCTGGACATGATGATTTTCATTTGGTTGGGGATAAACTAAGAGCATCAAAGACAAGTTAGAAAATCTACTTTGACATTTCCTTTGTGCTACACTTTCTCCTCTATACCTTAGACTTGACTTCTGCACTATATAAGTAACTACTACTGAGCGTCCACCTTTCAGGATATGGATATATTAGACCAGACATACAGAGCTATTCTGGTTACAGTTGCGTGTTTATCCTAACAGCTAATTTGGCTTTCTGCCTTGGCTTTATAGGGCAAAATACAAAGACTTTATTGTTAATTGTTTGATTTCCCTCAGGGGGAATGATGTGTTAGGAACTTGTTATGTCTCAAAAACAGTTTTTTTTTTTTTAACTGAAATCTTTTCCTTCTTCCTTCATTTCATTCATTCTTTATTCCCTCTCTTCTTCTATTTCATTATATGAAAATCATATTATTGTGTGCTTTCTTCTACTTTCTTTCTTCTTGGCAATCTGATTAGATTGCACACAGAATAGTAAGTTGGAAATATGAAGATAGTGAAAAGTCACTGCCACAATGTGCCTGTTTTATATCAGTTGTAGACCTTCTGTAATGCCTCTACAGAATGATTGCAAAGCCAGCTCATAACACATTAGCTGTTTCTATCCCAGGCTATGTTTGTACAATTTCTGCAGCCTCCCACTTCAAAGCCTAAATGAATTCTTTGTTAGCAGAATATAAAGTCAGACAAATCATTTCATTAGCTGGCCCTTCCGTTGATGTGTCACTGTCCTTCTGAATGTGGGCTCTTAATTACGGCCTTGCTTTTTTGGAGCCAGGAAATGTTGGGGCTTCACTCATTTGGACAGCTAATAGTGGACTAAAAGTGGAAACCATTCATAATCTTTTTACTTTGAAAATCTTTCACATAGCACAGGCCTAAATGTCACGCAAATTCTCTCTGACTTTGAAATTTAATAATGTTTTTGGCTTTCCATGAAAGACACAATAAAAATCACAGTCACAGACATTTAAAGTCATAGTCACCCAACATTTGGAAAATATTCAACATGTTATCATTCTATAATGGATTTTAAAGCAGTTGCACTTTCTTGGAAACACTATGGAAAACTGACATCTATATATACAGTGTAACATCTGCATCTATATGACCTCTGTGTAATTGCTATGAATATTTAGAATGTACATTGGAGTCTACATACATTTGTAAGTCATTACATTTATTAAGTTGACTTATCTGTTCTATTATTTTAAAAAAGCTAAACTTGTAAATAGATGTATTTCAAAATCTTTATATATAAAAGCGAAATACCATTCACACATCATCACAAAATCTCCAGAACCGTAAAGCCTACAAACTTAAAATTTGGCATGTAGATGTTCATTAAGAAAGGATTTTTTGAAATGATTATCAAAGCAGTATTTCATATATTATTATTAACATGCTCTGATGCTAAGGAGTTCTACTCCCTTTCCCCATCTGAAAAGAATTCTGTTCCAAATACAAAACACAAACAGAGGAGAGGAGTTTTAGTTTCAGTTTTAATTTCACAGCACCAAGCAGCTTTAGTACAGAACAGTTGAGCTAGGTCATGCCCTGGCTCCTTGCTGTCTCCTTCTTGCTCACACAGCAAATACAAACAGCCCTCAACTCACACACTGACAAGACGCTAGCCAGATGAATACCAAAGGATGCTGGTAGGCAGAGGCAGAATTTTTTTCCCTTATTTTCCTCCCCCAAAACTAAGCCCGACCACATAATTTCATACCGAAGCACAGGTATCAAGCTAGTACCTAAATAAAATAAATAGACTGCAATGGAATTTTTATTCACTGGGTTTTAATTTGATGTTTTTAAATTTTGAATTTTGGCATTCATATCTGTTAATAGTCTTGTCTAATGAATCTTTGATATGCAAAATTTTGCACTCTACTTTGTAAGCCTTTGGTACAGTGAATTTAAATGGATTTGGGTTTATTTTTCCTAATAGTCAACATTTTGTTAATATAATAAACCAAAAATTGTATCTTTTTAAGAAATATAAATTCCAGTAATCTTCATTAAAATATAAAGAAATCTTTGAATCCAGTTCCACACTTCAAGAATGCATTAGTGCAATTTTCTTGGCAACAATTCAGAAGTGATTTTCCACTATTCTCACTCCAATTTTTTCCCTACAACTTAGATAAGCCAGTAGCCCAGAAATTCTCACATACACTCTTCATCTAAGTACAGACACAGCCAATCCTGCTTAATGTCTAAGATGAGCTAAGGTAAGGTAGAAAGAATGATAGAATAACAGAGTTAAAAGGGACTTTGGAGGTCTTCTAGTCCAACCCCCTGCTCAAGCATTCCAGGCAAGTGGCTGTCCAATCTCTTCTTGAAAACTCCAGCGATGGAGCACCCTTCTGAAGGCATTAATTGTTCTCACTGTTAGGACATTTATCCTTAGTTCTAGGTTGCTTCTCTACTTGATTAATTTCCAGCCATTGTTTCTTGTCCTGTTCTCAGGTTTGGAAAAAAAAAAAAAACATTGCCATAGGGAGTCTACTATCTTCTACCTACTATTTACTACCATTTATTGATTTGTATCATTATACTGTAAATTTCAAAGCATTAACAAACAGTAAGTTTTGGCTGATTTTGTTCTTTACGATATCACCTTATAAACATCTTCAATGTCATCCTTAAAAAAAGAAAGATTGTCTTGAGGATAAAGCACTCACAATGTCCATTATGGTAGGCAAGCTGCAATCCCAGAACAGTACATAAAATATCCAATATGACTGAGGAAAATCTGTAGTTGGTTTCACAGTGTGAAGTAGAAGGAAAGCAGGCATGTGGGCAGGAAAGCACTTTCCACTTTTCAGAATATAAAACCCCAGTGTTTCTCTGCTTGTGACATGGGCTGCTGGTTTTGTATCATTACTTCACTCAGAGTGAGAACATTTTCCCAAGCTGAATGTGTGCTTTGGAGCTATCAAAAAGTTATCCAGCCTCTGGATTATAACAGCGAAACAATCCATACCCCAACCGTCATCAGTCTGTTTCTTTTCCATATCAACAAAAATGTTTGATGGAAAACAGGGCAAAATAAGAATATTAGAGATGAGAGGGTGATCTGGACACATATATTTCCTGCCAGGTTTGCTTTTCATGCTGATTTTTACATGGCTAAGAAGGTGCATTTAACTTTAAAGGGCAGGCTGCAATTTTTGCTTCACTTTATCCTGTTGAGTGCGCATGCAGATTTTATTTTTGTGCATAACAATTTTATAATTTTGTTAAAATTGCAAGTCTTTAAAAATGGTAGTCCAACTTTTTTTTTTACCTACTTTGGTAGCTATTCATCTCCACACTACCAGGAAGTAAGAAAAATCAATTGCAGTGTTAACATGGTTTTATAGACTCAGTACTGAGTCAGAATTCTGGGTTTCTGTTCCTTGTAAAAAAATCCAGACTTTATTTCAAAATTAAAAAGTAACCTAGTCCAATATAATATCTAATCATAGCTTGTATGTTTTGTAGAATTAGAGGATAAAAATAAAAATGAACAAGTTGTTTTTTCAAATAAAAGCTAACTAACTAAACTTCTGTTAGTTTTTATTTGAAATCTGCATGCACATTAAACATGGATAAGATGAAGCTAACATTGCACTCTGGTCTTTAAAGTTAATGCACCTTCTTAGCCATGTAAAAATTTGTATGAGAAGGAAACCAATATATTGTAGTGATTAAGATATTGAATTGCCGAGGGAGATCCAAGTCCAAGTTCATCCTTAGGCTTGGATGGGACAAAACAGGCTTCAGCTCAACCCGGCCAAAACCGAGTGGCTGTGCTTTCCGGCACCCCGATACAGCCAGTTAGTTCCATCGCTGGCTGTGGAGGGGAAAATTCTTGCCCCCACGGAGAGGGCGCGCAATCTGGGTGTCCTCCTGGATGTGCAGCTGTCATTGGAAGATCATATAGCGGCTGTCGCCAGGGGGGCTTTTTGTCAGGTCCGTAGGATCTTCCAGTTGCGGCCCTTTCTGGATCAGGATGCTCTTCGCACGGTCATATCCTCCCTCGTTATCTCCTGTCTGGACTATGCCAATGCTCTCTATATGGGGCTCCCCTTGAAGAGCACCCGGAGGTTCCAGTTGGTGCAAAATGCAGCCGCGCGGGTGGTTTTGGGGGCTCCTCGGAGCTCCCATGTTACGCCACTCTTGCGTGAGCTGCATTGACTCCCAGTAGCCTTCTGGGTGCGATTCAAGATATCGGTGACGACCTTTAAAGCGCTCCATGGCTTGGGACCTGGTTACTTACAGGACTGCCTACTGCCGTCATCGATCTCCCGTCGCCCAGTACGCTCCCATAGGGTGGGCCTCCTTGGAGTGCCGCCGGCTGGATAGCTGGTGACCCCGAGGGTATGGGTCTTCTCCTTGGGGGCACCCTCCCTCTGGAATGAGCTGCCCCCAGAGATGAGGACCATCCCTGACCTTTTGGCCTTCCGGCGCACGTTAAAAACATACTTATTTCATCAAGCCGGTCTGGCCTAGGGTTTTGTAGGGTTAATTTGGTTTTAATGGGATTTAATCTTTTATATTCTTGTTTGAATTTTATTTGGAGCCACTATATTTAATCTTTTTAATTGTTTTTTAAATATTGTATTTATATCATTTTTTAACTTTGGCTGTACACCGCCCCGAGACCCGGTAGGGAGAGGGGCGGTATAGAAAACTAATAAAATAAATAAATACTAGATATCTTCAAACTCTGACATTCTCAGCCCAGCCCAGCCCAAGTTAGTTATAGCAATAGCGTTTAGACTTATATAACACTTCACAATGCTTCACAGCCCACTCTAAGGGGTTTACAGAATTAGAATATTGCTCCCAAGAATTTAAGTCCTCATTTTACTGACCAGAAGGATGGAAGGCTGAGTCAACCTTGAACAGATGAAAATCGAACTGCAGAACTGCTGGCAACCAGCAGTCAGCAGAATTAGCCTGCAATACTATATTCTAACCAGTAGCTGGATATAGGAGTATTTTATATATGCCACCTTAAATTTCTAAACAAATAGAAAGTTATGATTCTAATTGACTCATTAAAATCTATCCTGCCAAGCAAATCTTTCACTCTTACATGGAATTATAATACCATTATAAAAAGACAAAATACTTCAGTACCACTCAGGACTCTTAAAACCATCATGATAAATAAAATAAGTGCTTATGCTTTAAAACTTAGAAAAATGTTCACAAAATATCTTTCGGTTTTTTATTTTGAAAATCTCTTTTATCCTCATATTGGACTGGTGCAAACAACAAGGGGATATCTAAGGGAAACTGACAATAGTCTGAAAGTTCAAAACCTTGCTAAATTTTGTGAAATTTGTGGCCAATTTGAGGCTGACTTTGTCAAACATCAATCATTTTCAAATCAAAGTAGTTCTTGATCTAATCTCTAGTATCTTTTAGCCCCTTTAAGCATCGGGGTTGACGTTCTTTAAGCCTGCTGTGTTGGGATTGAGTTACATCAACCATTCCAAATCATGTTATTGAGTAACATCTCATTAATCTCCATTTTTAGACTGCATTTGTCCCCAAGAGGTTGTTTAAGCAATGTGGTCTTTCTGGTTTGACCATGTGCAATTATTTTCCATCTAACTGTGCTTTGAGAAAGGGTGAACAGCAGGCTCACACATTTGACATGCTCTATTATGCCTTTCAAGCATTAAAGACAAGCTGTTCATTTTGCTCTGCCTGCCCTGTTCTCCAGTCCAACCATTTCGGTTTCATGCCTTCAGAGTTAAGAGCATTAGACTTTGCATGAATCTGATAAAGCAGATCAGCAGAATTCATGACCTATCTAGTCATATACAACCCAAAGCATGTTAGGGCCTATCAAATGCTTTGACACATAATTTCTCTAATTTTGTATTTACACATTAGGATAAAGTGAGGGAAAGAGAAATGTGTGGTGGGCTGCAATACATCATAATGAAATTGTATTGACACAGAGAGAGGGGGGAGGGGGGGGAGAGAGATTTTGAGGGGGGTTTTCCCAAACATTTTCAAAGGAATGGGAATTACAAACATCCATAGATTACTAATAATATACTTATCGTAGTAACTAGGACTATCACCAGCAACACACATACTCAAGCAAGTGGTATTCTGGATGTTCTAGCTTTTCCTTCCCATTGAATTTGATATCAGATATGTTCATTGTGCATATTAGTTTGTTGACAGTAATATCTCAGCTATTACTGTACTATCACATCAAGTAAGGCTTTTGAGACAGTCTCCTCAAGTCCAATTCCTATAACTGTAGTAGCAATCGAGTTCTGAATTTTGACTCTAGATTCTATATACCCAAAATAAGTCAGAGGTCAACCCCAAAACTTCCCTATATTCTGCAATATTCCAAAATATTCTACAGGTGTACACAGCAATAGGCTTTTTTTTCCTGTTTCCTGAAAGACAATCTTATTTCTGTGAACTTACAGTATAGAAGGATAACTGGGTACTTTTAAGATCACCATCTTATCTTTCTTCTCTCTCTTTCTGTGTCTCTCCCTCGCTCCCTCCCTTCTTCCTTCCCCCTCCTCTCTCTCTCTCTCTCTCTCTTTCTCTCTCCTATCATCTAAAAATGCCTCCAAAGGCTCAGACCTACCATGATGTGCAATGAAAAACAATTCTGGAAAGCAGGCTGTAGCAACTCCCATTCTATAGAACAGCTTACACCCTACCACCTCCAATTTGTAAATTCTAAACTGTAATTATATACTGCACCTGTTTTATTGTAAGGGTTGGTTGCACCATTTGTTGATCAATGGACGTGGATTGAAAATCCATAAGCAAACAATGTAGGAACCTAACTTCTTAGTTTGGCTTTGCTTCTTACAATGGGCAGGTTTGCCCAATTTCAGTCACATTAACTGATAATTAAAATGTCTCCAACAGTAAGGGAACAAAATAAATAAATAAAACAATGGTTCATTTCTGGGACAACCCAAACTCAGATTTTGCTTGCCTATCCCAGCTCTCTTCTCATTAATTTTCTAAATATTCCCTGACTATTCATTTTAATTAGCTTTTTTATCAATTAAATTAAAGGAAAAGATAGCATTCTATTTTATAATTTTTTAAAGTTACTTGCAATCAATTATGAGAGAGAGAGAGATTCCACTAGAATTAGAATTCTTCTAATTTTTCTAATTCTACTCTTTCTTCTAATTCTACTCTTTGTTCATTAGTCATAAAGTCCCAAATACTTTTGACGTCAGAAGAATTGGCAGATATGGAAAAGGAGAGATGCAGTCTATGAATAAAATAGACAGTATTTACTCCCTAAACTGAATTAAAATGTGAGCCAGAGGAGAATGTTAGAATACATTTCCCTTGTATTAAAGTGTGCAATATGAATCACCAGGGCATTGAACAATCTTTTTTTATCTCTCCAACTTTGCGTTAAGGAAGAAACAATTTTATGAGGATATGGATCTTGCCTAAAATCTCTGGTAATATAGTTATTAGTAGGAGACTGAAAGTTAACGATATTATTTTCTGGCCACAAGATTTGGGTTTTTCGTTTGGGATCAAGCAAAAATATGGATTATAGAAAAAAGAACAGTCATAATCTCTTCCAAGTTATTAAACAGACAAAGGAAGTCACTTTAGCTGACATTTAAATGTCATATTACTTAGCTAATAAGTTACATCCACTAATTCTGCAATAGGTAGACATGCATACACACACTCATGCACCCCTTGTACTAGCAGCTTTAACATCAAAGGATTATCATAAATATCCATACTTTTGTAACAGCAACAGTTGTCATTGTTTTCATTGACATGTTTTTTATTTGAACTTTCTGAATCTATGCAGGAATTTTATCTACGAAAATACTGTATTTGTTTTATTATTACAAGAAGGAAATGCATAGAAAGAAAAAGATTTACATTGAGCAGTACAATGGAAGGACACAAAAAGAATCAACAACTGATTGTTGCTAGTTTTTTGTCTATCCAAATCTTGTCTGTCAAAAAGTCTAAAGTAAAGGCAAAAAATATGAAATAAAATAGATACCCTCCCCTTGTGCTTTTGTTTATTTAAATATTTTGGGGATATTGTTAGATTTGTTGAAATCTTTACCGTTTGGCATTAAAGCATGATCTTAAAATTGCTAACAAGAAAGCTACTCCAGTTTGTCAAAGGAAATACTGTATATATTTTTCCTTTGTGCTTTGTTTCTTTTTAAATAAAAGCATCCCTTTTCTATTTTAACATGTTTGGGTCTAAAAATCACAGAGGTAATACAAGTCACTTGAATTTCTCATTCAGTTTAAAATAGAAGAATGAGAGTATACACTGAATAAATTATATTAATATACAACAGAATCTTTTGGTTATACTTCTATTCTGAACAAACTTGTGACATGTTCTCTGGAGTTACAACTTTCTGTACTGTATTCATTTTTGAGTTAATGTGGGATGTAAGTTAACAAAAAATGCAAAAGCTGTAGACCATGACAATCACATGATTAACTGTGGCTAAGTACAAAACAGCTGTTGCTAATAACATTAATATCTTGGCATTGTGTTAAACCACAAACGTGTTGATTGTAAAAAAAAATAATAATAATAAAAGCAAAAGGAAACAAAAACAAATCTCCAGGACACAGATCTTGCTTGTTTGGGTAATTGTAAGTCTACCATAAAATCAACCTGGTATAATTGTTAAGGCAGGGGTCTCGAACTCACAGCCTGCAGGCCAGATGCATCACATGCTGGCCAGGCCCATCCCCATTTTAACAAAGGGGGGAAAAGTCGTGATATGTCACATGACAACAATGCAACAGTGCAAGTTTGACACCCCTGTATTAAGGCATCAGTCTAGAAAACAGGGGACCATGAGTTCTAGTCCCACCATGAGCACAAAGCTAGCTGGGTAATGTTGGGCCAGTCTCTTTCTCTCAGCCCTAGGAAGGAGGCAATGACAAACCACTTCTAAAAAAACCCTGCAAAAAAACCCCTGCAAGGTGTTTTCCCAGGAAGTCTTCAAAAATTGGACATAATTGAATAGAAGCAAATTAAATATATACATATATAAAAAAGCTAAAAAACAAATTGTTTACCTTGTCATCCTAATCTAGTCATATCATATTCCGAATGCAGAACTCCAGATAACCAAAGGATGGCAGCAAAGGGTAATTTTTTTTTCTGTATTTCTTTCTTTTCCCTAGTGGTAGCCTGGATCTTTGATCTCACTTATGAAATGTCTCTGCTATTTGCCCGTTATTGTTTCTGAATTCAGGATAAGTCTTCATAGTTTCAAGAAACGGGCTGCAGTCCATGCAGGTTTTATGCTGGAATAAATAATCAGCATAGAGATAATTAATTTTCCTTAATGTCAGAGTTAAGTTGTACACCGTGCAATGTAAGTTATGCGCGCACATAGATAAATGTTATTACTGATACATATATATTGATAAGTGAACAAGAATAGGGAAATATTTGCAAGTCTTTGAGTCCATTATTTTTTACTAGGATGTTAGGCCAACAAAAATAGCAATAGCACTTATATACTGTCCTATAGTGCTGTTCTGACCTAGGTTTCCCCAACAGCACGAAGCTGTGTCCTCGTCCCGATAAACCTCTTTTATTTTATTTACAGTGAATTCCTCTCCAGCAAAATCCCAGTCTTTCAAGAAGTTCACAATTACAGACCTTTATCAGGCTTGGAGAGTGGCCAGGCTGATATCTTTCTGATGCCACAATACTTGGCAAGAATGCAGGAATGAACTAATTGTCTCCTGCAAAACCCCACTCCCCTTTCGCTCCTCTTTCATTCCCTATGGGAGGGGCCATTCACCGTCTACCTATGGCTTTACTCCCAACTCAACCCTTGCTCCTTAGTTGTTCATTTCAACTGGCAACTCTGTGCATGTGCACACAGGGGACAGGCTCCAGCTGTTCTTCTGCCTCACTGATGTCTGATTCCGAAGGCAGCTGGTAACTGTCAGACAGCCCTGGCCCCATCTCTGCCTCCGATGCAGAGCACTCGTCAGAGCCTTCCCCAGACTCCACGGCTGGCCCATGTTCTTCCACCAACCTCCGAATCTGCTGCCAACTCCACTGGCCACTGATTGACCACAAAAAGTGCTTCACAGCAATCTTTGGGTCAACAAACTGGATTCTCATTTTACCAACTTCAGAAGGATGGAGGACTGAGTCAACCTTGAGCCCCATCAGGATCAAACTCCAGGCTATGGGCAAAGTTTCCCTGCAATAGTATTGCACTGCAATACTGCATTCTAACCACTGCACCACCAGGGCTCCTTTAGAGGAAGAGCATTATTAGAGCATAATTTACAGCAGGCCTGTACTATTTGTAGAGAGGAAATGGCTATATTGTTAAATTAAAACTTACCACAGGCCACAAAGAAATAATTGAGGTTCCAATCAACATCTAGTAAAGATGGTGGTGGGAGAGGGGGTGAGGTCTGCAGGCATTCATCAATATTTTGAGGCAGCAGCAATAATTTTAATTTTCAAAAATGATAGTGTGTGGCATAAGGCCGATTCCAGTCTGCATGCAGTCTGTGAACCATATATTTAGGGTTTGCTTGCTCCTTATATATTTTTTTCCTTTATATTCCTATTAAGAAACATGCAATGATGATTGGATTTTTGTTTTGTTTAGTAGAGTTGAAAATGTTCAATGTTCCAAATTTCCAAAAACAGATAATGATGAAAATAAAACCTAGTTCTTACCTAGTTTTTGTAATTGTTGGCTATCCATAGCTTCAAATCTACATAAGTTTTAAACAATAAGCAATGCATAGTTTCAGCCTTTTTTCCTTTGAAGTGCTCCTGATTCAAGTTAAATTTGGTTCAACAAACTGAAACCAGATGTTATTGTTGTCATTATTTTAAAAGTCAATTAAGACAAAATATCACTTGGTAAAACAAAACCATAAAAACCTGAAACAGTTGTAGAGTTTCATATCTTCCATTTGCATGTGCACGAAGGGTTGTTTCTTTGGACATAATCCCAAGAATAAAATGGTACATCTTGATTAAAGGGCAACTTTATGGTTCTGAAAAGTGATTTTATAATGATTTATCAACAGGATGTCAGGTTGAATGCTCAGGATAGTCTGTACGTGTAGGTTGAGTCTAATGGAAGAAAGAATCAGTAAGACAATCTCCCTGAAGACAGCCAAATATGGAAAATGATACAGCAGAAAATGTGGGTGTGAAACTTAGTGACAGGTGATTTGGACACATGAGATGCTCCCTTTTAGTTACATGTTTTCTATTTTATCCTTGGAGATGAGCCAGGTTCCAGGAGAAAGTGATTTGTCCAAAGTTATTCATAAGTTGCCATGGCTGGCGTTTTTGATCACTGCTATCTCTTTTATGAAATCAAATCAAAATCCTCATTCAGCTACAGAGGTCACTTTGGAGCAATCATAAGATCTCAACAAAATTTTCTGTAGAGTTGTTTAGAAGATAAAATCAGGGACGACCTGCATTTAATTGTTTTGATATACCAAAGGGAAGGTTGGACGTCAATATTGTTTTTGCTGTTGTTTCCTTAAAACTAGCATTAGTCTTCAGATGTAAAAACAACTACCTAGCAGTTTCATCCCTCATTCAAATTCTTTGCATGTAATTTTCCTTTATTTTTAAAAAATGATTTTAGCTTAAAAATAAACTTCCCTGTTCTAAATTATAGTGTGTGGCCATTTCTCTCAGACATTATGACACCAACATCTAGACAGACCTATCTGCCAAGGAAGGGATGATATGAAATCCATTATGATGTGATTGGGTGTCATGTGGAAATTTTGGGTGGTTATATAAGTTAGTCTTGTTGCAATTATGAAATGGGACAGAGAAAATATTTAATCAAAACTTTTTTTAGGTTTATTGATTTCTCTGTTTAATTCCTCTTAGTGGCTCATTCTCTTCAAGAACTATGGGAAAGAGTATTTTGCACAGAATTATATTATTTGAAATCTCTCTTGCTACTGAGAAAAGTAGAACAGAGTGATTAATGATAAACAACAAATTTCTATATGCATCAGTTCAGTAATACCTGTGGGAGGACATCATCGGTGCCAAGTTTCATACTTTTGTGGCAATCTAAATGTATGTAAGACAATTTGCCAAGTTGCTTCATGCAGATATACTGTGCTTGGCATCTGCCATGCCTAAATTGAAGATCAGAATGAGCTGTTGTAATTCTTACTGCTAGGTGCACCAAATGAATATATGACCAATTATTTTCCAAGTATAACTTTATCATTGGGTGCGCTTCTCAAAAAACATTTTTATCCACATTCTTTCCATCTATTGCTCCAGATAGAACTATAAAATAGCAAGGACCATGTTTTCCCAAATTGTTTATATAGTGGTATAATACATGAATTGTATTACGTTTCTTCTCTGTTCCTTTTTTCCTATTTTGGTGTGACTCTTCAGTTATATTTAAAATAGGCATGTTGTGACAAAAAAGTAGCATATAAACTTGGTTTAATAAGAATTTGTATATAAACTTTAATTACATTCAACCATAAAGTTGGCTTAGAATATTTTGCTGTATGAAGGCAGCTCAGATAGGTTTATCTCTCTTTCTTGTGAGTAGCACCTATAAGGTATATGGTGCAAGATTCCACCATCATTGTGTAATATGGTGTTTGGCAATTATTTTCTTGAACTATTCCCTAGACAATATATGACTCCTTATAAACTAGCATTCATGAACAGGGGGGAAAAGTTCCTTTTTTGCTGGAATGGTAGTGAGGAAAAAGAATTATTTCCACTTGTGACAGGGTACCCAAGTCTTTTCCTTCTGGTCTGAAGTATTTACATAGATTACTACAGTTATCAATCAAAGGATTAATATGTGTCCACAGTTTCCTTTGCTGAACATATTTTAAGGTCTAAGACAAATATTTACTGTAAAGAATTAGTATTATTTTTTGTTTACTGCCACCGGAATTCCCCTAGCTAAACACTGATAAAATAAGACTATGAGATTGTCCTTCTGGTAGCAACATTTTGGCATAATGCCATAGCTCAGAAAATGACCTACGCTGTTAATCTGCATTCTGGTCAAACTAAAGTCAAAATCTTCCCAGCTATGTAGTCTGATATTGTATCTTATGTTAATCAGAGAAATTATAACAGTTTAATGCCATAAGAATATATTAATGTGTGGGATGACCCTTGAAATTATTAATATGTGAGTTTTTCCTGTATCTCTTTTTAACTCTTATATGTTTGTGTTGAATTGTATTGCACTAGTTATGGTCGTTATAATTTGCATATATGTATGGATGTATGTATGTATGTATGTATGTATGTATGGTATTCAGCTTTGTTCGGGTATTTTCCCACGTCATTATAGTTGTGCTTTTAAAGTTGTAGCAATGTTTCGGCAAAATCTCATCTGCCATCATCAGGCTTGTGTATCAGGTTTGTCTGTGTGTTAGGCTTTGCAGCCATTTCTGTTTTAAAGTTGGTACTAGCCTCGTGCTGTGTTAGAATGGTTTTTTCTTCATCCTGATTGGTTGGGAGTCTTGGTCTGTGTTTATTGGTCTTGGAGTTTGCTGTGTTCTGCTTGATTGGTGTTTCTAATATCTTCTGTCTGTTTTGTAGCATTTTTTTTGTCTTGATTGGCTGGCAACATGTGTATTGGGGGCTTTTAGCACAGCTTGGCTTCGGGTGAATGGCCGGCTATCGTTCATTAGGAAGCTAGGTTTCATTTGAGTGGCTAAAAAAAAGCACAACTATATAATAATATAGTGCATTCTGGTTCCAGTGCAAACATCTTCCTGTCTTTAGAGCTTATAAACAAAATCCAAAGGTGCTTTTTTCAAGAGGCAACTGGACTTTCTGGTTTTTCTTTGAAGACATTTCACTTCTCATCCAAGAAGTTTCTTTGGCTCTGACTGGATGGTGGACAATGGAAGGATTTATACTCTTTGCAGACAGCTGGTCATTTACATTCTTTTAGTGGGTCGTTAAGATCATCTGGGGGTTTATCTGTGTCATGAGGGTCACTTGAATATGCAAATTGCTGTGGAGCCTTCTTGGAACTGCTGAAAGGACTATGTTGTAAATTGGAGATAGATGATGTCGAATCCTTCCACCTCTATTGAGAAAGGGCTGTTCAATTTTGACATAGATGGCCTCTTTAACCTCTCTTTCAAACCAGAAATCCTCTCTGTCCAAAATATGGAATTTGTTGTCTTCAAAAGAGTGGCCTATTAAATGCAGAGAGACTGCTGAATCTAGTCCTGATGTGTTTGTTCTCCTATGTTGACAACTGGACTTTCTGTTTTTTTCTTTGAAGCCAAGGAGTATAAATCCTTCCATTCCCCACCATCCAGTAAGACCTGAAGAAGATGAGAAGTGAAATGTCTTCAAGGAAAAACCAGAAAGTCCAGTTGCCTCTTGAAAAAAAGTACCTTTGGGACAACCATGACCTGGATGACTGAGAATCTCCGTAGACATATAAACAAAACCATTCTTTCATCCTGATTTCCATCAGACTGTTTTTAAAAAGTGATTCTCTTTCTAACCCTTCTAAAATTTGATTTGACTCTCCTGTAACACTGAAGTTAGCTATACAATGTGTGCAAAAAAAATGTTTTGTTTTATCTGTCCTGCTACCAGGAATGATTTATCTCTCCTTAGTGAACATAATAGGCACACAAAAGGCTAAAAGGTTTGACTCTAAAATGATCTGACCTTTTTCATTTTTAAAAAAATAAGTTTTCCAAAGTTTTCCAATGCTGTTATAATCAAATATGGACCAAACTAGAAACATGCAATTTTCAATACATTTGATACTTCAATCATGTCCCTCCCAGAAAGATTAAAGGGGTGTGTGTGTGTATGTGTATTAAAATGTGTGTGTGCGTGTTTTACTCCCTTCAATCATATTTTCAGTTGACATACATAATGTCAATTTGAAAACTGCATTGACTTTTGATAGCAACACATCCTAATGTATCCAAATTGATTGGATACATAGGTAGGATCTCTCTTTAATGGTCTTCTACCCATTACTTCTTGTTGTGCCATGTGTTTTGGAGAATAGGTTGACCCCTTCTTCTCTGTGATATTCCTTCAAGTATTGGAAGACTGCTATTATGTCATTCCTAATTCTTCTCTTTGTTAGATTAGATCAGCTGCGGCCCACTGGTGGGCCATGAGAAAATTTTGGTGGATCAAAAGAGAAATCTCACCCCCAGAGCACCCCCCCTCCAAAGCAATTAATCCAGGCTACTCAGGAACACAAGGCTGCGCTGCGGGAACCATCCCCGCCCACTCACTCCTTACCCAGCAAATCTGCCTGCTAAGTTGCTATTTTTCCGACCATCAGCTGTTCTGCTGTGCAGGGAGATTTAGATTAGCTAGCAAGCAGGAAATGGTTGGATTTATTGCTTTCTAGCTAGTCTTTAGATCTTCGGCTCTGCTTTTAAGCACAGCCGAACCTCCCTTAGGACTGAAGGTTTGCTTGCAAGCAAATTTAGTGCAGACTCATGGCAAGCAAATTTGAGAGACTGAGCTAGCCGATGGCAGATAGATAGATCACTGAATGATTCTGTGAGCAACTCAATCTGCCTGCTTTGCCTGATTTTGGGTAAAAGTTGCTCTTTTTTATACAAAATTCAATATTTACATATATGGTGTGTTAATATTTACATGGTGTGTCAATATTTACATACATGGTGTGTTAATTTTGTGAGAAATTTTATGTGACAGGCTGAGCTAGCCAATGGCAGATAGATAGATGTCTGAATGAATTTGTGATTCTGTGAGCAACTCAATCTGCCTGCTTTGCCTGATTTTGGGTAAAAGTTGTTCTTTTTTAATAAAAAAATCAAAATTTATATAAATGTTTATAATATTTACATACAAGCCATGCCCAGCCAGTCACATGACCACCAAGCCACACCCACAATTAGGCCATGCCCACAAAACCGGTTAGTGGTCCCTGGGATCTAACATTATGAGTTTGGTGGTCCCTGAGGTCCAAAAGGTTGGTGACCCCTGGATTAGACATACCTAGCTCCCTCATTCATCATATGGTTTAGTCATCTTTTATCATCTTTGTTGCTACCAGTTCTGTGGGCATGGCTAGGTAGGCATGGCTAGGTGGGCATGGTCATGTGACTGGGTGGGTGCCCAACCCCCATGCTCCGTTTTTTTGCCTCATGGGCCTCAGGGAAGCCTCCTGGCGAAGCAGTAAGACAGTGAGGGGGATCCTTGCACAGCTGATTGTTAGAATAGCTGATCGTTGGGAGGAAAAAAATAAAAAAATAAATGCCGGTACAGCTGAACCAGTAGCTGTTTTTTCACTACTGATTTGGCTGAACAGTAACACTTTTTACTGCTGGTTCACCTGAACTGAGCCAAACCAGTAGAATATCACCACTGATACTAATCCAACTAATCCAGAAACTGTGGACAAAGCAGTTATGGGCCTGTTTTTGGGGAACTACGTTATCATTCAGTTGCCTTCCAGATGCAATTCAAAATGATACTTATCATCCTTAAAGCCCTTTCTGCACAAGATCTTGTTACTCAAATGACTCTCTCCTATAATGTTTGCCAACTATAATCAGTCTGTGAGAAATCAATATGTTTGGAGTTCTATCAATAAAACCCAGTCATTGATGAGACGAAAGAACCATCCATTTCATATCACAGTTCCTAACTTCTGGAACAGGTATGCTCTGAGATTTGTTTGGTTCTTGCTGGTCTTATTCAAAACAATAACAACAACAACAACAACAACACAACTAAATATTTTTTCTCTCAGGCTTTGAGCTAACTTGGATAACGAGGTCCCGAACAATACTCTTCTTGTCATGGAAATGCGTCAAATCTCAATATTTTAACATGTTATACTTCTTACTTATTTTTAATATTATACACATCAACTGGGAGGTTTTCAATTTTTTTAAAAAAGTAAATTAAATTTATTCATAAAATTAGTGTTGGTTTAAATGCGATTTCTTCCCCACTAAGGTCAAGAGTAGGTCTAATAATTTAACAGAGTTCTTCAAGATGGACTTGTTGGTCTCTTGCCCTTACCAGAAAAGTGAAATCCTGCTGAAATAAGTTATTTGCAATACAGCTGTCTCCCCAACTTATCTCCCAGGAACGATGACAACTGAATTGTATGCATTTTGATAAACTGTATCATACACTGAATAAAACTAAATAAAGTATTAGACTGCTTGGATTCTACCTCCCCCCCGCCAAAGTTTATCTTTTCTTTATACAGAAACACTTGAATCAACAACTACTGCCTTCTTTGAAAATGCATAATTCTACCCAGGAGGAAGCTACATTTGCATAACTCAGATGAAGGGCAGTTGACACCATTGTAAGAAGAATAAATCAAGTAAAGAATAGGCTTTGCATTTGACTTTATGCAGCTTTCTGTTTGTTACTATGATCCTTGGGCACACACTAAAACAAAACATCTGTTATATAATTCAATTAGCATTATCTATAGCACAGTTTAAGGCTATGAGGAAAGGGAAAGTGGTTTCACTGTGTTGTGTCTTCAGTGAAAGTTTACACCAATTGTATGATCCTGAAGACCGAGAAACAGTAAAAAAAACTGTATCTGGAAAGTACATGTGCTTAGAAGTAAAACTTATTGAATTCAGAAAATCTGACTTTCAACCAATTTATGTAGCTCACTTATCGTGGAAGCAATTACCTACTGAATAAATTTCTTTTGGAATAGTCTTGTCTAACATTACTTGGGGACTTTCAAATATTAGCATTGTTTTAAAATGCCACCATAAGCCTTCAATTTAGTTCAGAAAAAAATATCTGTCTGGATGGATATATAACAGAGGTGGTATTCAGCAGGTTCTGACCAGTTCTGGAGAACCGGTAGGGAAAATTTTGAGTAGTTCAGAGAACCGGCAAATATCACCTCTGACTGGCCCCACCCCCATCTATTCTCTGCTTCCTGAGTCCCAGCTGATTAGCTGGGTCTTCTTTTGTTGTCCTGCATAGGAGAACGGAGCTGGAAATCAGGTTAGTGGAGTGGGGAGGGTATGGGATTTTGCAATAACCTTCCCCCAGAGTGGGGAGGGAATGGAGATTTTGCAGTATTCTTCCCCTGCCATGCCATGCCCACCAAGCCATACCATGCCTATCAACGCCCATAGAACTGGTAGTAAAAAAAATTGAATCCCACCACTGATATATAATGTTATCAGAGAGTGAATTTTTGGACAAAGCTGAAAGTTTAAGGAATCTTCCATTTTTTCTATTTTAGGGGACATCTCAACATTTTTCTATTGAGGATTTGATCAGCTGAGAATAAGCAATGGCCAATTTAACTTTCAGTGGAAAATTGGAAAATTAGAGTTGGTCGTTAATGTTTAATGGAATTGTTACAAACATACCGACCACAACATTTAAATGCTATTACTTTTTTCAAATATCTCACAAATGCTGGTGTTTGGTTGCAGGCTTTACAATCAATCTCATTTACATTATTAAATATATCTTACTTCCTAAGCAAAAAAGGACCAACAAATAAATACATGTTGTGATGAGAAAAGGCAACCTTTAGGAAATCACAAGGACTCAACACTCAGACTGTTCTGATCTTTAAGCACTTTATAATGCTCAGATGCTGAGATGAGTCATTATTTTGGTTATTGAATGTAACATCTTTAACCAGGGTTGGAAGCACTATTAGATAATAGGCCCATTTCTCCTATTAAGTTGCTCATTAAACTTAGTTAATTGCTTAAATATAATAAACTACTTCATTTGTCCATTGATCTCATTAAGGAATATGCATGTTCAAGCAGCAAATTTCCATATGTGCACACCTAGTTGGGTTAAGAAAGAAAAGCGCAAATAAACAGCCTGTATTATCTCAATGTATTTACTTGGGCTGCATACATACTAAAGATCAGAAAGACAACCAATCAGCTGTATGGGAAAGAAAATCTGTCACCATGGACTGAGGTATCACCAATATGCTGATGATACTCAGCTGTACTGTATGTCTCGGCCTGTGATGAGTTAAGTGTTGCTGTGTCCTCCCTCTCACAGTGCCTGGAGGCTGTTAGGCGCTGGTATAGGGAGCAATGGGTTGAAACTAATCCCTTGCAAGATGAAGTGGTTCTGGGTTTGGGGTTTGTTGACTCAGGGAGAATTACCACTTTTAGTCTTGGATAGGGTGACACTACCCCGAACAGACCCTGCGCGTAACCTAGAGGTTTTCCTGGACTCATGACTCCTGTTCAAAGAGTAGGTGGCGGTCGTGGCCAGGAGGGTCTTTGCGCAACTGTGGTTTGTGCACTAGTTATGCCCTTTCCTGGATCAGCGGTCCCTTCTCACAGTCACACATGCCCTGGTCATTTCCCGTCTTGATTATTGCAATATGCTCTACATGGGGCTGCCCTTGAAGAGCATCCGAAAGCTCCAGTTGGTACAAAATGCAGCGGCCCACATGGTTTTGTGCAGACCCCAGTGTGCGCATGTGTCACCTCTCCTGCAGGAGCTGCCTTAGTTGCTGATTTGCTTCCGGATGCAATTCAAGGTGCTGGTTGTCACCTTTAAAGCCCTTCATGGCTTGGGTCCGGGTTATCTGTGGGAACGTCTCTTACCAATCACCGACCCATTAGAGCGAGGAGGCAGGGAATATTGTGGGTCCCACCACTGAGGGAGATACACCTGGTGGGAGGGCCTTCTCCATGGTGGCTCCCTCTTTCTGGAATATCATTCCTCCAGAGATTAGAATGGCCCCCACTCTAGCTCTCTTCTGAAAGGCACTGAAGACCTGGTTTTGCCAGCAGGCCTGGGGAACCCAGAGAGGAATGGAGCCCATCAAATGGCTAGTGTGATCTGCTGTCATCAGGGCGGGGGTTGGGAGTTGGTTTTTATTTATTTTTTTTGTTTTGTTTTTTGTTTTCCCAAATTTTGTTCTATTGTATTTTACTAATTTATTTGAATCTTTTTGTTAGTTTTGTTTTGTTTTTTATTATTTTTATTTTTTGTTTTAAATATGGTTTTACATTGTGTAAGCCGCCTCGAGTCGCCATGAGTGAATAGGCGGCAATATAAATTAAATTAAATTACATTAAATTAAATTACATTAAATTACATTAAATTAAATTAAATTAAATTAAATTAAATTAAATTAAATTAAATTAAATTAAATTAAATTAAATTAAATTAAATTAAATTAAATTAAATTAAATTAAATTAAATTAAATTAAATTAAATTAAATTAAATTAAATTAAATTAAATTAAATTAAATTAAATTAAATTAAATTAAATTAAAAAATAAATAAAAAATACATATCTGGATGGAGTTTTCTTCATCCCATCATATAAATCCAAGATGGTGAACCTATGGCATGCGTGCCGGAAGTGGTACACAGAGCCATCTCTGCCGGCATGTGAGCTGTCACTCCAGCTCAGTTCCACTGCACATGTGTGTGCATCTCCTGCCAGCCGGCTGATTTTCAGGTATCTGCCGCACATGCGTGGCATGGTAGGGCTTATGTGGGAGACAGGTGCAGCGGGCGGGGGGTGTGGGGAGTCGGGGGGGGTCTTGCACACATGTGCAGGGGGGAGCGTGGAGCAGTTACACATATGCATTGCATTATTGGTTTAGTCAGGCACGCACTTTCAGAATGCGACAACAAAAAGGTTAGCCATTACTGATATAGATTACCATGATATCTGTCTGGTCTGATTTTTCTCTTTGCAAGATCAAACTGTTGGAATACTTTCCCTTTTTGCATGGTACAGAAAATACTGATATATTTCAGTTGATCGTGCATTCTTACCAGTGGTGGGATTCAAACATTTTTACTACCGGTTCCGTGGGCTGGCTTGGTTACTGTAAAATCTCCAGTCAGAGATGGTATTTGCTGGTTCTCCAAACTACTCAAAATTTCCGCTACTAGTTCTCCAGAACTGGTCAGAACTTGCTGAATAGCACCTCTGATTCTTACCCGTAAATTGATATTGTTTTCAAACCTACAACACTGTAGAAAAGTTTTTATTTAACTGCATCCTTTCTGTCTTTTTTCAGCATGTTTGTATGTTACTAAATGCATATCCCCCGTTTCCTTTTCTTTAATAGAAATGACATTTTTTTGGGGGGGGAGGAAGAATAGTGTTTGCAGAATTGGCAACAATAATTCATATGATGTGAATAATAGGATATATTTTCATTATTCATATTGTTCACATACAAAATAGGATCAAAACTATAGTTTCTGTTATGGCAAGGTAATTTTTTTTCTCTTTCTTTCTTGCAGCTAAATGGCTCTTCATCAAAATGCTTTCTATTCCTGTTTTTTTTTCCCCTGTGCCCTAGACAACAATATAACATTCAAATTTATTTCAGCAATGGCAAGATTGTTTTGATAATGGAAAAACCACAGTCCAAGTTAAAAGATGGAGCCTGACTCACTGACTTTCTCCATTTATTTATTCTGTGGCTTACATAATTATCCAATCTAGCTATTTTCTGTACACATTCTTCAAACTATCAAGAAAGCGTCAGTCAAAAATCCTTTCTTGTTATACATGAGACAGACAGTCTAGGCACAGTATTTATACCCTGGAATATTTGGTATTGCAATTTCTTTCTGTGAAATCACCAGAGCAATGTACCATATGCACTTATGCACACACAAAGTCATTTTCTAAGGTCTTTCTGTTCTTCTAAACCCCCAGACTTTAGTTGGGGGTTTAACATTGTCAACCTTTAACCTCCTTTAAACTCCTTAAGTTTGCTTTTAAGTAATGGTTAGAATTAAACTGGCTGTATCTCGGGGAAGTTATTTAGGTTTTAGTGCCATTGAAATATTATTAGGATCTCTGGGGCTGGCAGAAATGGTCTTAAAATGGTTAGAGGTAAAGCAACATTTGAGGGGTGGGAAATCCCCATTTGAAACTATGTGGTGGGATCATACAGAATAGATTCTTGTTTACCACAAGTGAAATTGATAGGTCTAAACTTATATGTCTGCCAATCTGTAAAGATTTGGTCCTTAAAATTATCATTTGTTTCCCCCCCCCACCTACAGATTCAGCATGTTTCATGGGGCAACACGAGGACAATACCCCCAAACCACATGATTTATGAGCTACGGTAGTGTGGTGGTTAGAGTGCAGTACTGAAGGCTACTTCTGTTGTCTGCCGACTGCCGGCTGCCTGCAATTTGGTAGTTCAAGGTTGACTTAGCCTTCCATCCTACTGAGGTAGGTAAAATGAGGACCTAGATTGTTGGGGGCAATATGCTGACTCTGTAAACTGCTTAGAAAGTACTGTAAAGAGGTATGTAAGTGCTATTGCTATTTAGTCAAATAAAATGCAGCAAAGAGAAGGGAGGGGGGTGAGAATAAGAAAATTGATTCAAGGACAAGATTCAGTGTCTCATAGGTGTTTTATCAAATCAGAACAACTATGTTTACAAGGCAATGCTTAGAATATTATTATTTGCTCCAATCATTATTTGCTCTTAATAAAAGCTTGCCTGGGGCAAGGTTCTATAATTCTAGTATTTTGCATTAAGTTACTTTATTGTTGTCTGGTCTCTCATTTTCTGAATTGTGTTTGCTAGCTGACATGGTTTAATGACTGTTTTATCACATGTAAAGAACAATCTGTTGTTCTATTTACTTCTAGTATACTCTCCAATCATTAAGTCACTCACATTCAAGAAGGGGCATTATCATCCATTACCAGTAATACCTCAGCCCCTTGTAAAGCTTCTCCTAATGTACCTGTTTAACATTGAACAAAAAGCATTCTCTATAAAAGAGATCATTAGCACTGGATATTTCATTGTCTTCTGGGCTGGGACAATAAAGTTACAAGCATGAAGATTGTCACAAATACCTGCACAGATGTTTATGGTATTTGGCATCATTCCCTTCTGAAAACATCAGCCTTCCTTCCGTCAGACTGAAAAACAAAATAAACCAAAAAAACCTCATTATTTCTTATGCTAGTATATAGAAATGCAGGTAGTATGTGACAACAATCATGACAGAAATTTTGGCTGCTAAGTGATGTGGTCTTTAAGCAAGTCATCACATGATCCGGCCCAATTTTATGATTATTTTTACTGTGTTGTAAAGTGAATCAAATGTTCATTAAAAGAATTGTGTGGTTATTAAACAAATCTCGCTTTCCCCATTGATTTTGCTTCTTCGATTCTGGCAGGGTCACAAATTGTAATCACCTAATTGTAGGGTGCAACAAACATCATAAATGTATGTCTGTTGCAAAGTACTCATGATACCACAGAGGTTGTACAATAGTTGTAACTTCAAGCATGTGTTGCAAGTCAAATTTTTCAGGACTGTTGTAACTTTGAACTGTGGTTAAATAAATGGTCATAAATTAATATATCTACCTGCATATAGATGTGATAGTTTTTATGGGGTTTTGTTTTTCCTTTCAGATCTCATTCTATTTCCTTGAAATGATCCAGACTAGATCAGGTCATTTTTAGATCCTTGGATTAGGGTAGGGCTGTCAAACTCCCGAGCTGGGGGCCAGATGCATCACGTGATGGCCACGCCCATGCCCGGTTTAGCAAAGGGGGGGAAAGTCCTGATATATCACGTGACACCACCATGACGACATGAGTTTGACACCCATGGATTAGGGACTTCAAAACAAATTAGTCTTGGACCTACCTAATGTTTGCCCTCTGCATATGTCACCTGGATATCCACACGAAAGCATCAACATTTGCAGAAGGAACATCTACATTTAAGCAGGTACTTGTCCCCAGTTCCTATAAACTGTTCCTTATAAATATTGACACCAATGTTTAAATCCCTAAAGGAAAGGCCCATGGGATAGTTAACCATGAAGACAGTTATTGTTACACTCCAAATAGTATGTTGTTTCAGTAGGACAGTTACAAAGTGGCTTGAAGGTGATAGCCTTTCGTACTTGTTGAAATATATGAAACCAATATGAGTCTAATTTGAACTAACAAGCCTAATTTGTCAAATTACTGGGAGGCATTAAGCAAATGACACTTGCTTTGCTTTGCAACAGCCTCATATATCTTTGGCACAGACCTTACATAAATGATCTATATTATGAGGAAATAAACATTAGTCTCCAGGTGATCTTTTATTTGACATACTGTCATTAGAATGCATGCTATGTTTACCTGAGAAACATTAGATTGTGAATGTAGGAGGGATCCGCCTTTTTCAAAATACTTTCTTTCTGAAGCTGTTATCACTTTCCTATGAAAAGGAGGACATGTTTTCTGCGGTGAATAATAATGGTTAGATATTAATAGCATAACTAAAAAAAATATGGTTTCATAAAGCTTTGGCTTTAAGGTGCTTAAGTTCACATACTTCAGCTGTCTTTCCTGGCAGTTAAACCAGCTTGGAAAAGCTTGAATTAAGAAACTAAAGAGAAATTTCTTAATGGTGAGAAAAATTAGCCAGTGGAATGGCTTGCCTTCAGAAGTCATGGATGCTCTAACATTGGAGGCTTTTAAGATAAGACTGGATAGCCAATTGTCTGGAATAGTCTAGGTCAGGGGTGTCAAACTTGCATCATCACAGCGGCATCACATGATGTATTGTGACTTTTTTTCCCCATCACTCAACCGGCCATGGGCATGGCCAGCACATGATATATTCATGACAGCCCTGGTCTAGGGTTTGCTTCTTGAGCAGGGGATTGGACTAGAAGTTCTCCAAGGTCCCTTCCAACTTAGTTATTCTATGATTTTATATTATATTTGATAAGTAAAATCAGTTTTCCAATTCCAAATAGTGTTCCAGAATTGCAGTAATTTAATCCATAAAACTGAGCAAATACATTAACTATTTAGTAAGAATTTAACTTTTGTAACTAAATCTGATTGTCCATTAAAAAAAAAAGTTTTATACTTTTTGTTAACCTTGTAGAAGACCTTCTGCATTGTATCTGGATAAGGGTTAGGTTATACTCATTATTAATTTCAATTTTCCAGGCAAGAACAGCTTTGCTAGGTTATTCATGCACCAGTAACTTATCATTTAGATAATTGCAATATACTTTATATAGGACTATCCTTAAATGTGTCTACAACACATTGAATGGAATTGTAAGATTTAATGAAGGACTTGTCCTCCCGATATATTCTCATCCCTTCCTCCTCATTTTTAGTTATAACTTATATTTTATTGCAATTTTAATGTGATTTTATATGTTTATTCATATATTTATTCTTTCATTTTAATATTGTAAGCTGTCCAGAGTCATCTTGTAATGAGAACAAATGCAAACAAATTAGATGATCGATAGATGATAGTGATGTATGATATAGTTTGATTGATTGACTTTTATAACAGACAGACATAGATGATAGACAGATGACAGATGATAGATAGATAGATAGATAGATAGATAGATAGATAGATAGATAGATTATCAATCTACCTTTTCAGATCTATCTAAATATCCACTACCTACTTCACTTCACTGGTGATTCACATAAATAAGATTCTTTCCGTAATTTTCAGTAAAACCTTATTTGTTGTGATATTGGTTCCATGGAAAATTATCTACCTCTGAAATCTTCAGGGCACCTATAATGTACTACTTTTAAGGTTCTAAAACTTAAGTCTTCACTCAGCTTTCCCAGTATCTACTCAGTTTTAGTTCTCTTTTCCATTCTCTCTTTAACTAACCTGTTCTTATATTTATGAGAGTTGTAACATCCCTTGATCACATGCTTTGCTTCTGATAAGCAAAGTCAATGGGGAAGTTGGCAAGAAGTTACAAGTTCATGTTCATATATCATCTTACTAAATGACCTATAAAGATTTGATTAACAACTGCAGCCAGATTGTAAGTTGGCAGGGACATATGACACTTCATTTAACAACCACATGACTTAGCAATGAAGTTGCCAATTCCAATTGCTGTAAGTGAGCACTATCTGTGTTAGTCTATAAATGCATTCATTTGTTAAACAGATTATCAATCTGGAATTCATTCATCAAGGATTCTCTTCGGTTCCAGCAAAGAATATATATTATGTAAACATATATTTTGTAAAGATCATAAAAGAATCACTTTCAAGCAGCAGTTCACACTTTTATCTGTCCTTTTTTCTGTTGACGCTACCAAAGTGAGAAACTTTAATGTATTTATACATACAGTTCTATCAGAATGAATGTTGTGGTATGAATGCAGATTTGCCACTCTTAAGCAATAGACTGAAGTAACCTGTTTTGAATGGAATAAAGGAAAGGCTAATAGAAGTTAACAGAAGGCACAAGTGAAATGTATCAGAGAAAGGCAAATAACTAATATAATAAATACATTCCCTTGATGCAGACTTTTTTTTTTCAGTATTCAAGTCATGGAAAATGCCTCCAAGAAACTTTGCAATGATTCCAAAATTCTTTTGCATGACAGCTTTTAACTAGGCCTTGCACTGTACAGTAGTCCTTGACTTACAACCACAATTGAGCCAAGTTTCTGTTGCTAAGCAAAACATTTGTGAAATGAGTTTTGCCCCCTTTTACAGCCTTTCTTGCCACAGTTGTTAAGTGAATCATTGAAATTGTTAAGTTAGTAACCCGGTGGTTAAGTGAATCTGGCTTTTCCATTGACTTTGTCACTAGGTCGCGAAAGGAGAACACATGATCTTGGGACACAGCAATGGTCATAAATATGAACCAGTTGCCAAGCATCTGAATTTTGATCACGTGACCTTTGGGATGCTGCAAAGGTGGTAACTGTAAAAAATAGTCATAAGTCACATTTTTCAGTGCCGTTGTAATTTTGAATGGTCACTGAATGAACTGTTGTAAATCAAGGACTATCTGTGGTTCAGAGTTGGATTCTTATTGCAATTACAAGTCTTTAAAAATAGGCAAACCAAGCTCACAAGCTAGAAACTGATTAGTTCGGAAAAATAAAACAGTAACTAATATTTCTTGGCTTAAAGGCACAGATCCACAGATCCGATTCGTGTTGTCTGCATACCAATTTCAATCCCAAAATATTGCAGTCTCATATCTTATCAATAGATCTAACACTGAAGAAAAAATAAGTAATTGAATCATTTTTCCTTTGCATAACTTTTTACTGATGTATCAATGAAGGAAAAAAGTGGAAATAATTCTTAATGCAATTGTTTAAATTTTACATTAAATTATCCATAATAATAAGAAAACTCCAATAAAAAAAAATCACTATAGCGTAAAAACAAAACTAGGTATGTAGCAAACTTTAAAAACTGATACAACACCTTATGGCAACAGGTAAAGGCAGAATGCACAAATTATTACTGCAAACAGGAGGAAAACCTCCTACGTACAAAATCTACCTGGGCCTTCCACAATTTTGTAAATACAAACCTTAAAGACTCAAGAACCATCCCACCTCTAAAGGGACCAAATGCGAAAGATTGCAGCAACGAAAGTGTTAAGGCCAACCTCTTCAACACATTCTTCAGCTCAGTCTTTGTTAACAGCAATGGCTCATGCTCCACATTTCCTAGTCATACCACAACTAACTTCAATGATCTATTACATATTGACTTTACAGAAGATAATGTAGAAAAGGCATTACGTAATCTAAAACCATCCCTATGTATTGGCCCCGATGGATTATGTGCATACTTCTTTAAAAAGCTTTTCGGTACCATAGAAGAACCCCTAAGCATTATATATGATATATCATTCAGAACCAGCTCCTTACTGAACCTATGGTCCTTAGATACGGTCATCCCTATCTTCAAAAAAGGTGACCCCAGCCTGGTTGAAAACTGCAGACCAATCTCACTGTGTTATGTCACATGCAAAGTCATGGAATCAATCATTAATCAATTCATCACCCTCCACTTAGAGTCAAGCAACCTACTCTCCAAAAAACAATTTGGTTTCAGAAAAAAATTATCCTGCAACCTACAACTCCTACACTGCAAAAATATATGGATTACTCTACTCGACCAGGGTAAAGCAATAGATGCAATTTACATAGACTTCTGCAAAGCCTTTGATTCAGTGGTACATGACAAACTACTGTTAAAACTAAACTCTTATGGCATTTCCGGATCCCTTCATAAGTGGATTACTACATTCCCGTCAAACAGGCAACAAATAGTAAACATAGGGAGCACTATATCAAACCCTGCTCCACTTAACAGCGGTGTCCCCCAAGGCGTTCTAGGACCCACACTCTTTATACTTATATAAATGACCTTTGTGATCACCTTATAAGCAACTATGTCCTCTTCGCGGATGATGTAAAACTGTTCAACACCACTGACAATGCTACTGCTCTTCAAAGTGACCTTGATTATGTGTCTGAATGGTCAAACAACTGGCAACTCCAAATCTCAACCAACAAATGTTCTGTCCTATAATTGGTAAAAAAAAAATCAGTACACCAAATACAAACTAAGCAGATATGACCTCGTTGATGATCCTCACTCTGTCAAGGACCTAGGAGTACTCATATCTAATGACCTAAGCACCAGAACTCACTGTAACAGCATTGCCAAAAAGGCATTAAGAGTTGTAAATCTAATCTTATGAAGCTTCTCCTCTGGAAATATTGAATTGCTAATTAGGGCATACAAAACCTTTGCTAGACCAATACTCGAATACAGCTCATCTGTCTGGAATCTGCACTGTATATCGGACATTAATACAATTGAGCGAGTCCAGAAGTATTCCATGAGAAGAGTACTACATTCCTCTGCTCGCAACAAAATACCCTATATCACCAGACTTGAAATTTTGGGCTTGGACAATCTTGAACTACGCCACCTATGGTTAGACTTAAGCGTAGTACACAAAATTATCTGCTACAATGTCCTACCAGTCAATGACTACTTCAGCTTCAACCACAACAATACAAGAGCACACAACAGATACAAACTCAATGTTAACAACTCCAAACTTTGATTGCAGAAAGTACAACTTCATCAACAAAGTGGTCAATGCCGGGAATGCACTACCTGAATCTGTAGTTATATCCTCAAACCCCCACTTCTTTAACCTCAAACTATCCACTATTGATCTCACCCCATTCCTAAGAGGTCTGTAAGGGGTGTGCATAAGTGCACCATTGTGCCTCCCGTCCCTGTCCTATTGTCCCCATTTAATCGTACCTATTTTCTGTATTCTTCCTTGTGTTTAACTTATACCTATTATTTTGTAAGCGATTGACAAATCAAATAAATAAAAATAATAAATAGAATAGCGATCAAACTGGCAGATATTTGACTGCAGTACAAGATCAGCAAGTATAGGTGGGTACCATAAATATTTTAATGGTAGATTAAGCATGACTCAAATATCAGTTAATAAAAACATTTGGCACCATTGAACAACCTGAAAAACAGGTTATGGGTAGATCATCATGAAAAATATTTCTATGTGATCACTAGGACTCAAATACAATTTGAAGACCATATAAACTAAGCTAAGAAACACAATGCAACACAACACAACACAAAATTGGACCTAAGAATCTCTAGCAGAAAACATGTATGTGGCAGTGGTTACTATATGCTATACCGGGTTTGTTTCCTTACCTTTCTCATTCTTTCCAGCTAAATTCTGCACATTGCACTCATTATCAATAAGTTGATCATAAGGCTCAAATCCTATATAGGTCCTCATAAACACTTTGTCATTTCTTTTAGAAGGAAGCTGTCTTGCACCAGGTAATCTGTTAGCTTACCAAACACATTGTCTATTTTATCTTTCTCTCTCTGTGAAATGACCAGGGATCCAACCTAGTCATTTTGCAATTTGCACTAGGCCATATGTTTTCTACTACTCTTCTTTTGCTTCTCATTTTTCTCATAATAGCAATCAGCCTAATCAGGAAACCCACTGTACTAATCAAATGT
Organism: Bungarus multicinctus; assembly: GCA_023653725.1. Classification (NCBI taxonomy): domain Eukaryota; kingdom Metazoa; phylum Chordata; class Lepidosauria; order Squamata; family Elapidae; genus Bungarus; species Bungarus multicinctus. The sequence goes on along the minus strand of CM042851.1, from coordinate 38,222,967 downwards.
CCTGAATCAGGAAAGGACAAATCAACAAACTTAGAAATATTTCTGAGCCACAATAGCGCAATGATTAGAGTGCAGTACTGCAGACTACTTCTGCTGACTGCCGGCTGCCTGCAATTTGGCAGTTCAAGGTTGACTTAGCCTTCCATCCTTCTGAGGTGGGTAAAATGAGGACCCAAAATTGTTGGGAGCAATATGCTGGCTCTGTAAACTGCTTAGAGAGGGCTGTAAAGCACTGTAAAGTGGTATATAAGTCTAAGTGCTATTGCTACTATCACAAGAGAAAATTAATATTCAGGATTGGTTTGATAAAGAATGTATTATTTTGTGCTAAGTCTTTATTCCCACCTGTCACTTCATCTGGCCAAATCAGCAATTTGGCTGAAAATTTTAAAATAAATGATTATCAGATAGTGCTTGCTGAAATGATTAATCCCGTGGAGATGCAGTTTTCAGCAGGGAAAAAGAACAGGTATAGCAACTTATTATTTTTTACACAAAGGAATACATATACTTAAAATAATAACAAAGACAACTGGTAATTGATAATCACATCTTATTCAGCAGTTATAATGCTTTAGACCCTTAGTTGAGAACTCAGTGAGAATGTCCTTAAAATTCCCACAAAGTTACAACAGGGCAAATAGCAAACTGTTTGCTACAATAAGTCATTAATCTTTCACAGTGGCATTATTCAACTTAAGATGAAATTATATTTGAAAATATTCAATATAGTTGCTAAACTGTCTGCTTTTGTAACTCAAGTTTTGAACGTGATGTTTCAAAGTTAAAAGTTACAAGAACAAGTCAGAGTTTAAAAAGTGATTGCTTCTGATTTATTAGCACTTTCCAATTGTTTCTGAGTAATCAATAATGCAAAATTTCAGAAATGGTCATTTGCTGTTAAAAAATACCTTTGATTGGTATATATGATGATAAGACCTTTGTACTGTTGATGGAACATTCTGAATCAGTTTCATGCATGTATAGATAGCTCTTTGACTCATTTGAGTGGATGCTAGGGCTGGAAGAGACTCTCAAAACTAATGAAAAACAATTTCCAGTGAAGAAATATTGGATGAGCATGTATATGTACAAAGGTTTAGAAATGAACACTGTTTAAACACATGTATTTAATTAGGCAGGACGTGCAGGAAAATCAAAGCAAAATAAACAAACAAAAATCCCTACTCTTTGCTATTGGAAATGCAATGAAACCCAGAATAAAGAGACAGGTGTGTATTTATGTAGTTATTTATATCCCGCCTGTATTATTTTTGCAAATAACTCAAGACAGCAAATACATCCAAGGTACCTTCTTCCTCCTATTTTCCCCATAATAACAACCCTGTAAAGTAGGTTGGGCTGCGAGTGAGTGACTGGCTCATAGTTACTCCTTTGGTTTTCATGAGTAAGGGGATTAGAATTCACAATCTCCCATTTTCTATCCTTGTGCCTTCATTGCTAGACCAAAGTGGCTCATGTATTCCCATGACAATTAAATTAAATTCCAAGAAATTTCCTAGAAAGCTGAAGTATGTTATATTGTGAATCACCAACATGCCAATTGTTTATGAGAAAAAAAATATTTGAATTAAGTTTATAAGAAAGATAAGTCAGCTTTGAAAAAAATATCTCCAACATGAGGATCACAAGCTTTAGAGAAGCATTGGAATAGCAGGACGTGTTCTTGGTAATCCTAATTTCTTTTGCCAATGCTTTCAGTTATTTTTTTTTTAGCTCTCCTTTCAGGCTTGTAATCAGTTTAAACCCATTGGCTCAAAAAATTGTTCTGGATTCTATTTTAATTTAACATGATTCCATCCAACACAAACCCATTTTCTAGTTTCAAGACCAGAACCTACAAAACTTTTTTAAAAAAATTAAGACAGAGAGTTAATAACAAAATCACATGAAATATTAATACAGCTCAGTAGTGGAATTTAAAAAAAATTACTACCAGTTCTGTAGGCATGGATTGGGGGGCGTGGCAGGAGAAGGATACTGTCAAATCTCCAATCAGAGGTGGTATTTGCCGGTTCTCCAAACTACTCAAAATTTCTACTACATTTTCTCCAGAACTGGTCAGAACTTATTTTATTTTATTTATTTATTTGTCAATCGCTTACAAGACAATAGGTATAGGTATAATCATGAGTAAGAATACATGAAATAAGTATGAATAAATGGGGACAATAGGACAGGGATGGTAGGCATGATGGTGCACTTATGCACGCACCATACAGACCTCTTAGGAATGGGGTGAGGTCAATAGTGGATAGTTTGAGGTTAAAAGAGTGGGAGTTAGAGGATGTAACAACAGAATCAGGTAATGCATTCCAGGCATTGACCACTCTGTTGCTGAAGTCGTACTTTCTGCAATTGAGTTTGAAATGGATTACATTGAGTTTGTATATGTTGTGTGCTCTTGTATTGTTGTGGTTGAAGCTGAATAGTCATTGACTGGTAGGACATTGTAGCAGATAATTTTGTGTGCTATGCTTAAGTCTAATCATAGGTAGCATAGTTCAAGGTTGTCCAAGCCCAAAATCTCAAGCCTGGCGATATAGGGTATTTGTTGCGAGCAGGGGACTGTAGTACTCTTCTAATGAAATACTTCTGGACTCGCTCAATTGTATTAATGTCCAATATAAAGTGCGGATTCCAGACTGAAGATCTGTATTTGTGTATTGGTCTAGCAAAAGGTTTGTATGCTGTAGTTAGCAATTCGATATTTCCAGAGGAGAAGCTTCATAAGATTAGATTTATAACTCTTAATGCCCTTTTGACAATGCTGTTGCAGTGAGCTCTGGTGCTCAGGTCATTTGATATAAAAACTCCAAGGTCCTTGACAGAATGAGGATTGTCAACGAGGTCATATCCGCCTAGTTTGTATTTGGTGTACTGATTTTTTTTTTTTACCAATGTGTAGGACAGAACATTTGTTGGTCGAGATTTGGAGTTGAATACCACCTCTGGTTATTGAATAACCAACTAATATTGAATCTAGTTCAGATCACCATGATATAAAAAGATATTGAGACTCTAGAAAGATTGCAGAGAAGAGCAACAATGATGAGAATTCTGGAAACTAAAACATATGATGAATGGTTTTAAGAAGTGACTTGAAGCAGTCTTCCAATATTTGAAAGGCTGCTGCAAAGAAGATAGGTCAACCTATTCTCCAAAGCACCTGAAGGCAAGACAAGAAATAATAGATGGGAATGTATCAAAGAGAAATCCAACATAGAACTAAGGAGAAATTTCCTGACAATTAACAGTGGAATGTTTTACCTTCAGAAGTTATGGGTGCTTGATCACCGGAAGCTTTTAGGAGAGATTGGACAGCAATTTGACCTGAATTTTATAGCATCTTCTGTTTGGGCAAGTGGTTGGAATAGAATACCACCAAGATTCCTTCCAACTCTATTTTCTGTTTTCTGAAAGTCAATACAGCTAAAGAAGCAATGGTGTCACATGCACTGACTCCATTATGATTAACTCCTTGTGCCATCACATCACTTCAAGCTTTCAAATACTCTTCAAAGGCAGCTCCATGTAAAACCCATTGCAGTAGTCCACACTGAAGATCACAAGAACATGAGTGACAATGAGCAGACTCCTACTCATCAGTCTGAAGTTGTGCAATGTCCTTCTAATCATGTCTGACACCTGCTGTGAGAGGAGCCACAAGTCCAAGAGGATCCCCAGATTGTGTACTGGATCTTTAGTGCCACTTCATTTGGGACAGGAAATGGAAAATCTCCAGAACAGGAGGTCCAAAAACCAAAACCACTCAGTCATTTTGGTTGTGCTAAATCTGTTGTGCCATGTCCAGAGCCCTACAACTTTCAGGCACCTCCATACTCTAACTCTGATGACTATGGAGAACCTCCATACTCTAACTCTGATGACTCGGTATGGAAATATCAAACTGCGTATCATCATCATAAACACATGTCCATATAGGCTGGAAAGGATTTCCTTTGAATCCCTGTTGCTATCAGGGTTATTTTTGTTTCGGTTCATTGAGCTTTGGCAGCTAAACACTTGATGTGTGTATGCTACTGCTGGTCAAGCTTTCTTTTGAAAATGGTTATTTCATTGTACAATTGTGTTTGGATTACTTTTTGGGAGTAACACAAACAGTTGGGTGCATAATTCAGAAATTTAAATTATGTGTGCAGAAGGAGAAAGCCTCTATGAAGCCAATTGCTAGAAAGAAGTTGAGCCCCAAAACAGACATCAGGAAGAATTTATAGCAGAAAGAGCTATTCAGAAATGGAGCAGATTGTCTCAGAAGGTAGCAAACTCACTTCTCCCTTAAGCAGAGGCTGAATTATCATCTGTTACAGAAACTGGGATGGTGGACTGCTCAACTGGGCTAGATAGTTTCAAAAGTACTTTCCAACAATGATGTTCTGTGATTCTATGCTTACATATATATTGATTAAATATTACTATTTATTGTGGGCTATATTAAAGCAAAAGTGCAAGGACTGATTAATTTTAATAGGTAAAGACACCTTAAAAAAGAAACAGGAAAATAATACTGGAAATCAGCTATTTGTTATCTGTTTCTATTTTTCAATTTATTCACCACCAGTTGCTATTCATTTCTGTCAGAGAAGCAAGGCGCATAAAAGAGCACCACACTTTGTCTGTTCATCTAGGTCCTGACAATTCTTTCCACCTCTTGAGTTATCTGAGTGAAACTTATTAGGGGAAAAGTAGAAGCTGCATGGCACCAGGTCTGAATTATATGATTGCTGGTTGATAAAATCCAATTTCACTACTCTCTTGGGTGACTGTTGAGGTTTAAGACCTCATTGTCATGCTATAGTATCAGATCAAAGCAAATCCACTTGAGAAATACATCTACTGCATGTCACCAATATGTAGCCATGAATTGTCTAAATAGTCAACCGCTCATTCATTTTCTGAAGGAAGCTATGTGATAAAATTCCATGGGCACCTCCATACTCTAATCTTTATTTCTGAATCCTAATGTTGACTCTATATCACAATGCTGTGAAGAAAATTCTCCCATTCATTCCCATAGCATAACAAAGATTTGCTGGCAAATATTAACTCCTAAAACTTTCATCTTTGCTATCAGCAACCAAGGAAGCTGTCTTGTACAAACATTTCAGTATTAATAAACATCAAATAATGTGATTGACATGTTCTTGTAAAAGGGCGGTCTTGACAGCAGTTTTCCTTTGAGTAATCCATTAATAGACTGTAATAGTTCACCAACCTTAAGCAAAACTGTCATAAATCACTACTTCATTTTTGATTACACAAACTAGCTCTTCCCTATTTACTTTTATCTCAGTGCTGCAATTTACTCTCCTCAGAATAATTATCACTATTAAAAAACCCTTCATTAGGCAGTAAATTTTAATTGTAGGAATCCCCTACAGAAAAGGTAAATGTTCCCCTGTCCAGTTGTGTTCAGTGGTGCTCATCTCTACTTCCTAGCCAAAGGATCCAGTTTTGTCCAAAAATGCTCCCATGGTCACGTGGCTTGCATGATTACAGCTTATGCTGAGGTGCACTGAACTCTGTTACCTTCTTACGAAAGTAGTACCTATTTATCAACTTGCATTTGCATGCTTTCAAACTGCCAGCTTGGCAGGAGAGGAATCTCTTAGGCAACTAAAATTCAATCACAGGATGTTTCTTAGACACTGATGAGTAGTTATTGCAAACTTCTATTTCATGGAATGCAACATATCTTTTTCTCACAGCAATCCTGTCAACTGAAGTGAAAGAACAGATTTAAAGAACATGTCAAAGCTTCTTACAGATCTGTTGGTGACTGGAAACAATGACAATATTTGGCCCTCATAACTGCTTCAGGCACGGTTCAAATTGCCAAAGGGGTTCAAGAAGTCATATTCAGGTTTACAGCTGAAGTGTATTTTTGCTGCAATAGTTGATAGGCTTTGTTGAAGTAAAAACTATTTATTGTCATTGTTTTCTATGGAATTTTACACATTTTTTTTAAAGAAGATTTTTTTTTCTCAACAATAATTCTTCTCTTTGATGGCAAACAGCATTCATCACTGGCTCATTTGAAAACAGTTTTTTTTCAAGATATCATTGTGTCTTGTGGTAGAATATTGAAATCATTTGTAAATTGAGTGCATCTTTCAACTAATTGATTCATACTGCAGTTCTTTTCAAGGATTTGTTAGATTGATATCTGTTTATACACATATATCATTGTGAGATTCTATCAATATTGCAATAAATGATTTCCAGCAACATAGCTCTGCATGAGTTCTGCTAGCCAATTATTAAATTTCTTTATGTTTAATTACCATTATATTTAACAGGAAGTCACAAATGGCTTCTATATTTTTATAAATTTCATTCAGAATTGTGAAGGTTTTTGTTTATTTTGCCATGAAGAATAAATTGGGTGAAATTTTCATGGATCAATGCCTTTTTTCGTTAGTTAGAAGTTATATATTTCATTTGTCCTAAACACAACAATGAAACTCATCTCAGAGAGTGGACAGAATTTCTATGCAATGGAAGATGATGCAAAAGGAAGACATATAAACAACAGTCTTTCTTTCTTTATGCATCTCATGAAAGCATTTTGATGGAGAAGCTATTTTGCAGAAGAAAACATTTGGGAGATGGGATTTGGCACAATAATCACAGTAACTTTCAGATAATATGATGAACATTTAAGCAAAATTCTATCTCGGAATATGATTTTTCATCTGTTAGCATTTTTTGAAAAATTTTGAGGAAAGCAAATATTTATTGTTTTAGCGCTCTGCACTATGCACAGTTGAGGAAGCTTACCCATCATTTTCTTGGGCAGTTACATAGGTTTTGTTTTTTTTTTCCAAGAAGGAGTGGTAATAAAGGAGGAACAGCTAGTATTTGAGTAGGAGGACAACTTGACTTAATGGTGCTTTGCTAATATTTCTGATATTTACGAAGCAATTCTGTAATTGCTTCTTCTTTTTCAGTGGTCTTTCAAACAAGCTCTGATGCCATGGCCTTATGAGTTACCAAATGTATGATATGCTGAATATTTTTATTTCAAAAGATGATTAGGTTCAGTGAAGCATTTTACAGAACTCCTCTGTGCAATACGATTGAAGAAACTGTTTCCTTGGTTCCCTTCCTTCTGTCCACAGCTTTGCAGCACGAAGTCCTTTGTTACTCCAATTATTTTCAGGCAAAAAGAAGGCTATCATTGCTAAAACACAAATGTAAATATTAATACTGGAAGAGTTAACCTGTAGCCTTATAACAGCATTTTTATTTATTACATTTTAATGATTCCTTTTTTCTCCCCAGTTAATTAGGCATATTTTAGGTTTAATGGGGAACAATATCATAAAGATTTTGTTGTTTCCCCAAATTTGTGCAAGAAGTAAGTATGTCAAAGCTGTAGAATTACCTTCTTACATCCTTTCTGATCATTAAATAAAATCATTTGTGAAAGATAATGGAAAAGATTTTATATGTAACACATAATCAAACTGTGGAAGTTATAGGTATGAGGTGTGAGGTTGGGCACCAGTTTAGAAAGCTTTAAAAGGAGACTTGTACTTCAAAAAGTTATCTGTCTTAATGTCTGTTTATGACTTCCTGAATCATAGACATTAATTAAATATTATGGGACTATACACTCAGCAAGGATTTAAATGTTTGCTCTCCATAAATTTAACCTTTTATGTAGAAATTGGCTTTCTCTGCAGACTGGTTTTTTACTGCAGACAAGAATAAAGACTATTGTGTGTAACAATCTATAGACAGGTGTATGCTTCATAGTTTAAAGATGAGTTTTTCACTCCAGCCTATTCAAGTCAATAGATATTTGGCCTCGATAGCCTTGAAAATACTTGATTTGGGTTGACATAGTGGTTCTGTTTAACCTGGGAACTCTTGGTTACAATTTTATCAGCTTAATTTCTTAGGTTTACCACCTTTGGAATGAAGTTAGTCCTTCTGGTATAGTAGTTCAACATCCTTCTATCTTTCTTGAATGACTTAGCTGAGCTCTATGTGACATATGCATTGGACAAAAATATGCCTAGCAGAGTTCTTCTTTAGTCCTTACACAAAATTGTAGTTTCCTTCTGAGGTTTTGTCTATCATACCTCCTCATTGATTTCCATTTCAGTTTCCAGTTAAACATGCTTACTGTTTTGGTCCTCATTATTTCCACTGTGAACTGGTGAATATGCAAAACAGAAAAGAAACATATATTTGGAGATTGATAGATGGATGGATGGATGGATGGATGGATGGATAGAGTGATAGATAGATGAGAGAGAGAGAGAGAGAGATGATAGTTAGTGATAGAGAGAGTGATAGATAGATATAGATGATATAGATATAGATGCATAACTTATGCATTCCAAGCAGCACAGCCATTACTTTTATATCTCCACAAATTTCCAGTTGTACTTGGTGTACAGAATGTGCTTCAACAACAGTTCCATTTTTTTTAAGAATAGCCAATAGGTGTGTACATTGCTGTTGTGTTAAAAACCAAAAAAATCTATAAAACTGTATGTGGTACGTTAAATTACAGGTTATTTCATGATTAGCACCAAAAATCTATATGACACACCAAAAGTGTTCAGGAAGCAAAATTGCCTTGTCCAGTGAACTTGATGTACTTGATGTATTTTCAATCAACGTATAAAACTGTCTGCATGTTGGTTTTGCTAAGCTTCCAAATTCATGCTAAGCCATGTACTTGGATTTGAAATATCAATATCTTAATCTGCCATACATGATTTGCTATAATAATTTAGATTCTTCTCTAATGTTTTTCTCCTTGTTATATTCTACTTTGCTAAGTAATAGAAAAAGACAGCAGAATCCACATTTTTTTTTCTTAGAAATAATGATTACTTTCTAAATAGATTGCTGGATCTTTGTTGGATATGAAGCACTTTCATTACTGAGGAGAGGAAAGAAAAGAAGTAGGTAATTAACAATAATTTATAGCAACCACAAAGAAGGACTATATATTTCAGCATTAAAAATTCTTTCCACTTAGATAATTTCCATTAAACACAGAGGGGAGACAGAGAAAGAGAGAGAAAGATAAAGAAAAAGAAAAAAAAAAAGAAATTTGTAATAGTAGATATTTTCAAAATTTCATTATTATGAAGTTTTAAAAAGTAATAAATTCAAAACTTCTAAAATAGTATTGGCCAAAAGACATGATAGAAAGAGAGAAAGCAAGAAACAGTCATAAGCACAGACATAGATACAGACATATAGACACAGTCAAAAAGACATTTTTCTAAGCAAGTCAAAAGCAGAATTTTCTGCTTTAATGAACACATTGACTGTTGAAAATAGAGAATAGAACAAACCTTTGCACCCAAAGAAAAATTGCCATTCTAGAAAAGGTATCGTGCTATTCTCTAAAAATTCTCATTCTATAGAACATTCTATATACAGAACAAAAACTAAATACAGGCATCAGGAACCTATGGCTCACAATGTTGTTAGATTATAACTTTCAGCATCTATTGAGCAAGAAAACTGTGCATTTGGGAGATGAGTATAAGAACTCTAGATTCAGCATCCATAGGAGAGACAAGAATAGGAAGCTATAAAGTGTGTGAAATCATCATGTAAATTATGATTTTTTAAATGCTGTTAACCGCTCCAGTGTTTGAGTTAGACAGCCATACAAATTTGTGTAATAAACAAGTTAAGGTGCTGTCCATTAGTACAAGCCTCTCTTTTTCTTTCTGACAAAGCTGCTATTAAAATGTTGCAAGAATATCAGAAGCCATGCATGGTGTGCTGTTCCATCTTGTTTCAACCAGTTTTTAACCAGTGGAATGACTTGCCTTCAGGACAGAGGTGAGATTCAAATTTTTTTACTACCGGTTCTGTAAAATCTCCAGTCAGAGGTAGTATTTGCCGGTTCTCCGAACTACTTGAAATTTCTGCTACTGGTTCTCCAGAACTGGTCAGAATCTGCTGAATACCACCTCTGCTTCAGGAGTTGTGGGCGCTCCATCACTGGAGGCTTTTTTGAAGAGACTGGACAGCCACCTGTCTGAAATTGTACAAGGTCTCCTGCTTGTGCAGAGGACTGGAAGACCTCCAAGATCCCTTCCAACTCTGTTATTCTGAAATAAAAATCAAGTAGGAGAAAAGGTTGAGGTCATTGAGAACATTGGTGGCGCTGTGAATTCAGTTTGTAAACAACTTCCAATTATAGTTCCTGATAACATTCTGACTCTGATGCCACCCTTATTAGAGACTCATAGGTTGAAGCAGGAATAGGCCAACAAACTTTTGTCTTTTAGTTAGCTCTTATCTGGTACACAAATACTGAACACTGATTTCTGAAAAGACACAATAGTGTGAAAAGTTGCATAGGATTAGGAATAGGAATAGTTGAATAGGAAATTTCCATTATTAGAACATTTGTACAATCGGTGTGCCCTTATAGTATGAACACCCACAGGGAGTATACGAATAATCTTATTTCACGAAAGGCAATATCAATTAGGGGATAATAGAACCCCAAAGGTTAAATATCAAAGTGGGATCAACAGCAGAGTCCAGTGCAGTGTACTAAACATGAATGAAAAGTATTATTATGTGACTTACTTTAAATATACCATACATGTCTCTAACGGTCTTTAAATAAATTGGTAGAAAATCAATAGATTTCAAGATGTGTACTTTATCAAAGCACCAGCCAATACTGAAAAAGTCCAACAATGAATATTTATAAAGTTTTGCTGAGAGAAAACTGCTGTACTTATGGACAAGTAGAATTATTATGGACAAAAATTGCCTATAAATAAATAGTTTAATGTATAATAGGCATTCTAAACAGTTTTGGAAATAGAATATTTTCTCAAGACATCATTAACTCCTACCTAGTAAACATCCTGTTTCCCACAGTGGTTGTACATATGGGAATCCCTTAAACAAGACATGAGAATCATAGGGTTTTTCTGCATTATTTTTCTCCCAATGGACTGGTTTTATTCAAATGTACATTATATTGCCTCTCATTTTGGAGATAATTCTATCAGTGGTAATAGTTATAATAGTCACTGATCATTTACTGAACAGGAATTTATTTAATTCTATTTTAGAGGCTTAAAATACACCACAGCACATAAAATGCATCTTATTAAGCTCTATTTCAGAGCTGTCAAACTCCCAGCCTGAGGGCCAGATGCATCACGTGCTGGCCATGCCCATGCCAGTTTTAGCAAAAGCGGGGGGGGGGGGATCCTGATATGTCACATGATGCCGCAGTAATGCCATAAGTTTGATACCCCTGGTCTACTCCCTGTTTATTCCTTATAAAAATATTTTTAAAATGCCTTATTTAGACTGGCAACTCCACTCAATGTTCTTATCTCTGTCTTCAATTCTTTCATCATTAGGGTGAAATGCTCAAATTAAAAACATGGCTATTCTTTTATAAATAAATAAATAAATGCTGCTTGGAGAGCTGAAAACGTTTTACCTTTTTCTTTTTAACAATCATTTCCATTGTTGCATTTTAGTTATTAAGATAGAATTATAGGGAAGGAGAAATTAGTGACATCATAGTATACGTGGTCATGTTCTAGTTCAGGTGCGTCAAACATGATTTCATTGAGAGCCGCATCAGGCTTGTGTTTGACCTTGGGGGTGGGAGGGCATGGTTAGAGTGGGCATGGGCAGCTCTATGTCACTCATCGAGGCTCCATTTTCAGCCATGACACATTCCTGCAGTCCTCTGCCAGAAAAAATGGAGCTCAGGGAGGTTGCACGCAGTCCAACTGGGCGCCATTTTTACTGGCAGAGACACAATGGGCTGGTCCTTCACTGTTTCCAGGGTGGGTCCTTAAGCCAGATCTAAGCATCCCTCAGGCCAGATCTGGCCCACGGGCCTTGAATTTGATAGCCCTGATTTAATTGAACCTTTAGTTGCTTACAATTTGAAAATATAATGAATAAGAAAGTAGAGCATGATAAGACAGTTAATAATTGCCTATTTTGTTTTTAAATGTTATTGTTAGATGGGCGCTGAATAAGAGGCAGACCCAAGAAGAACAGGTAATTGCTTTATCTCCTGCTTACAACACAAGTTGTGAAACTGCGGCTGGTGCCAGCTTATGTAGCCAGCACTGTCCATGGCGCCGGCTTGTATAGCCGGTGCTGTCCAATGTTTCCGCCATTGATGGGGCTTTGTTTCTCCCGCCAGTGTCTGGGCCAATTGGTGGAGCCTGGCATCAGATTCCATTTGGCTGGCCATATAAGGCAATACTTAACAGTTATATTGTCCAAAATAGATCCTTGTAGTGAAATCCTCAATTTAGCAATGCACTGTGTGAAGAAACAAAATTTTCTATTTTCAATTTTAAGTGATTCAGCTTTATAAAATAATGTGAACTCTAGTGTTACACCATTATGACAGAGAAATCTTTACATACCTGCATTTGTTTAGGTTCAGATGATATCAGAATTTTAAACCAACCATAAATCAAAGCTTGTGTTGTGTATCAATTGTTTCTCAGTTCAAATTTATGCCTAATTCATACAGCATGTTCATTTTTACATCTTAGAAATAGATAATATATTCTATTAACTTAAATATTAAGAGGCATATAACTCAGTGCTATGGCCCTTTATGGAGACAAATAACAAAAACCAGACAGCTTCTTTATTTCTCTCTGTATCTTATTTAAAGTGACCATTTTTTCCATACAAGAGATGGAATGGAGAACTTTTCATAATAAAAAACTTCTTAAGTTATCATTACTCAAAAAGGAAGAACAGAAGAGAAGAATCAAGGTTTGATAAACATTCAAACATTCATGCTATCATCTGAACAAGGAGAAGAGAGACAAATCCCAAGTGCCAGTGAAAAGCAATTTTATTAATCAGGCCTGAAGCATTTCAGATAAGTTTTTTTTCTTCATTAGAACTTGCATCTTTGCTCAGTCTCTTTTAGCTTTAGGAGTTGTACTGCCTGTTTTCTTTTTCTGCTTTTATCATCTGAATAAAGTCATTTTGTTTGCTGAATATTTTAGTGAGTCAAAGTGAGTCAATATAGGGTTACTACATTTAAGTCCCCAGACATTTCTCCAAACAGCATTTTTAAGAGCTAGTTTTTTTTTTCTGGATTATTTGTTTATTTGCTTATTTATTTATTGCAAGTTTTAGAAGTTTTCTGAAATAGGAGAAGCTTTTGCTATCTTCTCTATCCCAATTACCAATATTCTGAAGATTAAGTTAGAAATTTTGTGTAGTATTCCTTACCTAAAACAAGCAATGAACCCAACAACGAATCCAATGAAACCAACATTTCCTACCTTGTACTTAATAAATCAGGTTATGGGAAATCACACAATGAAAAGAACATTTTCTTCTCCTGTAGTTCCAAATTATTGCAGCGAGATTAGCTGCTAACTGTGATATAAAGGGCAATCTTGATAAACGAATTCAATTTCAGTTTGGTAGTGTTGAGGAAAGCATTTCCAATTTATACCAGATCAAGGTCTTGGCCTGCTGAAAAATTTGCCCTATTCTTAGTGACCTTAACAAAATATCATGGCAGGGGGTGGGGGCACAGGGCAGGAAAACTGCAGAAACTATAAAATAATTTTCAAGTGTAGAATTAAGGACCACTCCTATCTATTTCAGACAAGATGAATAGAGTAACGGTATTGGGGGAAAATGTGGGCTTCTGGTACTACTTCTGTTCCTATGATCTAATATCTCAGGAAAAAAACATGTTATCTCTGCATATAACATAAATCTAACTACTGTTCTAGAAGTTATTAGTAATTTTACTAGTAAGTTATTTACATTTGCTTGTTATTCAGTGAAATCATTTATATTAAATACTATCTGCCTTGGGATAAATATCTAGAAAATGAACATGAGGAAGAGATAGAGAGAATTCAAAATGAGGATACAAGGAATACCAATGAAGGAGGATATTTGTAGCTCAGGATTGAAATAAGGGGCGTTCTCTGAGCTTGGTTGTTTTCTTACAGATGTTTCATTACCCAAACTAGGTACCCAAACTAGGTAATATCATCAGTGTTAGACTAGCCCTGATGATGTTGCCTAGTTTGGGTAATGAAATGTCTGTGAGAAAATAACCAAGCTCAGAAAGCACCAAGGACCCTCATGCAACAACACAGAATGTGACTCTCTGTATGCATTCTTGCATATGTACATTAGATCAATTGTCTGATGTATAAGAAGAGTGATGTATCTACCATCTATCCTGCCACTAAGTTCTGCTGTGCTCCTTCATCATGGCAGAAGGGATGTTCATGTGAGAAAGAGCAAAGAGCATCCAGATGAATGATTTTCTGAAATGATCTTCACATCTCCAATCCAAGATGATTTCCCCAAGCAGACACTTATATCAGGCAGTTAACAATTTAGGAAGATTCTGGAAGCAGATTATTAACATGACAAAAGTATTACCTCATACCAGTGGAGGGATTCATTTTTTTTTATTACCAGTTCTGTGGGTGTGGCTTGGTTGGCATAGTAGGGGAAGGATACTGTAAAATCCCCAGTCAGAGGTGGTATCTGCCGGTTCTCCGAACTACTCAACATTTCTGCTACTGGTTCTCCAGAACTGGTCAGAACCTGCTGAATACCACCTCTGCTTCATACCATGTGGGAGAAGGCAGTGGGAAACCATTGCTGTGTGTGTGTGTGTGTGTGTATGTGTGTGTATGTGCATGTGTGCATGTGTATTATATAAGTGTGTGTGTGTGTGTAGGTGTAGGTGTAGGTATAGATGTAGATGTATGGTATTCAGCTTTGTTCGGGTATTTTCCCAAGTCATTATAGTTGTGCTTTTAAAGTTGTAGTGACATTTCGGTAGAATCTCATCTGCCATCATCAGGCTTGTGTATTGTATTCATCTGTGAGTCAGTCTTTCACAGCTGTTTCTGTTTTAAATTTGGTGCTAGCCTCGTGCTGTGTTAGAATGGTTTTTTCTTCATCCTGATTGGTTGGGGGTCTTGGTCTGTGTTTATTGGTCTTGGAGTTTGCTGTGTTCTGCTTGATTGGTGTTTCTAATATCTTTTATCTATTTTGTGGCATTTTTTTTTTTGTCTTGATTGCAACATTTGGCAACATTGTTTCCTGTATCGGAGGCTTTTAGTGTGGCTTGGCTTTGGGTAAATGGATGGCTATCATTTATTAGGAAGCTAGGTTTCATCTGGGTGCCTGGTTGGGGTGTGTTTGAGCTGGAGGTATCGGGGGTCTGTTTGTGCCCAGGTGTTTGCTTGGCTTGTGGTGTTGAGATTTTTTTGTTTGTGAGAACAGGATTCCAGATAATTGACAGTCTGGTGAAGTCATCTCTTCTATTCATGCTTTCAGGTCTTTTTTCAATATCTATGGCTTCTCTGATAATTCTGTAGCTGGGGTTTTCTATAGTGGCTAGGGTTTTGGTGCCATTGAAATCGATGCTATGACCTGTGGCTTTCATGTGTTGGACTAGTGAGGAAGTGTGTTCCAGCTTTTTTACTGCATTTTTGTATTCATCCAGGCAGGTACTTTTTCTTCTATTGGTCTGTCTGATGTATGTGGCCGGGCATGATGTGCAGGGGACTTCATATATGCCTTGGTTTTCCAGATCAATTTTATCTTTGGGGTTTCTTAGGATGGCTGCTATTTTTCTGTATGTTTTGAAGGCAGTCTTGACGTGATGCCTGTGTAGTATCTTACTGATTTTGTCTGTAGTACCTCTTATGTAGGGCAGGACAGCTGTTCCATAGGTCTGTTCATCTTCTAGTTCTCCACAACTTTTCTAGGTCACTATAACTTTAAAAGCACAACTATAATGAAAACCATACATATAAATACCCATGAAAACTTAACTTATACACAAACACACACACACATACATATGTGAAAACATATATATATATATATGGATCTTTGGTTCTTCGGGTTTTCTCCCGTGTAGAATTGGATAAAACCCAAAGAACCAAAGATCCACATACAAATACCCGCGAAAACCTCCAAAAACATACATATATATATATATGTTATATATAACATATATATTACTCTGAGAAGTACAAGACCGAAGACACAAGCCTGAAGATGATGAATGAGACTTCATCGAAACATTGCCTAGATATTTCCAATTCTACGCGGGAGAAAACCCGAAGAACCAAAGATACACACACACACACACACACACACATATATATATATATATATATATATATATACATAGATATACATGTATATACGAAAACATATATATACATACATATATACACATACATATATAACCAAGAAAACTGCATTGTTTTGATGGTATATAATCAATTAAAAACCACCTTCCTGTCGATAAATGGCAATCTAAGTAGCCTGAAAGGCAAATTAATGTCTAAAAAAATAAGAGTATAAATAAATCCAGCCCGTGCTTCTGGCTTTTGGGTTATTCAGATAATTGTACCTGAAAAACAATTATTAAATATATTTATAATCCAATTTCAACATGAAAATGATAATTATATTTGGTGCAGAGCTAACATTCAGTGAGAGGCAGAGAGTGGGGCTAAAATATGTGTCTGTCTTCCATCTGAGTCTTCATATGCACCTAAAAAAAGAGTATTATGGCTTAGAAAATATTCTTAATTCTAAAAATGATATAGGATCCTTCAAGTTTAAAAAGAATTATACTGAGTTATATTAGAATTAGCAGCTTTCTGCTTTTGTTAAAGATTTTCCTTTGGTCCCCACATTTATTTAAGCCTGTTTTTTTCTCACTTCCTAATGACATTCTTATAATTACCATGTCAAGATATCTGTGTACATAATTGTGTCATTGCTCTGTGGGTAAAGCAGAATTGCACCAAAGCTTCATTTCCTTTTATAAAGGAAAATGAAAAAAAAATCATATTTCAAAACCATGTAATATTCACAAAAATCCATATAACATTCAATGGGTAAAATAAATAAGCAGGGAGGAAAAGGGTGACTCAATAGAGGGTAAATATTTATGTTGGAAATGATTGCATCCGGCTTTAAAGATGTGAGGACTGACTGGGAGCAAACATTATTGAGAGGGAGAGATGAATGTTGATGGGGAAATTAAAAATCCACATTGAGTAATTAGATGTTTATTTGGATCATTTCGCTAATGGCAAAGGCTGATTCCCACTAACCAAGCCATTATTTGGTTTGAAAGTGGCTTAAAACTGCCCTCTCAAATTTAGCTCTATTTCTATAAATAGATGCTGAGTCTCATAGGAACGATTCTATTTCCCTGGGCTCTGTTTCCTATTTGCATGGAACAATGGCAGTATGAGAATAAACCTTCTCCAGCTCATTTAAAAATGTAAATTAAAAATATCTTCTCCCCAACTCTGAAAAAGCTGTGATATTTGCAGGAGGAGGCTGATGTGAAACATTTTTTCCTTCTTTCCACTGATAATGATAATGCATCCTAAGAATGTTAACTTACCATTATACGGACAAATGCTTCAGATTTTGTAAGTTAGCAACCAAATGCTTGGAATATTGGAATTGGAATTGGAATATTCTTTATGGCCAAGTGTGACTTGGATGCACAAGGAATTTGTCTCTCATAAGCTCTCAGTATGCATACAAACCTGAAAGTGATGTCATAGATCATAAACCCTACAGTGCAATCATAAATCATAAGATACAAACATCAAGTGATAAATCATAAGATACCAATAGGAGAAGATAGTAGGAAAGATGAAAAGATGAGAAGGAAATATCAATACAGCCCTACTACATGGGTAAATATCTTTAGGCAAAAAACAGTGTTGTGGGAATTAGATGTTTAACAGAGTGATGGCATATGTGTTTGTGTGGGGGGGGGGGAAGAACTGTGCTTAGTTTTTTGGGGCATATAAAGCTCAATAATGGCATCCTGAGGGGAGAAGCTGAAACAGTTCATGTCCAGGATGTGAAAGGTCTTTAGATATTTTCTCAGCCCGCCTTCTGGTTCATGCAGTATACAGGTCCTCAATGGAAGGCAGGCTGGTAGCAACTGCTTTTTTCTGCAGTTCTAACTATCTATTGAAGTCTGTAACTGTCCTATTTGGTTGCTGTGCTAAACCAGACAGTTATAGAGGTACGAATGATAGACTCAAGCTATTCTATTCTGTAGAACTGTATCAACAAATAGAACAGAACAGAACAGAACAGAACAGAACAGAATAGAGTAACAGAGCATGATAGAGGTTAGAGTTTCATAAGGAACTGGAAAACAAACTGCAACCATTTCTTTGGTCTGGGAAAAAAAACCTAGCATTCTTTATTTAAATCTAACATACAAACATATCTTTATTGTTTTCATATGTGAAAAATAATACTGCATAATGAACAAGAGTTGTTGTTTCATTTTGACCTAAAGAGTATATTTGTTTTTAATAATGTCATTTCAGCAACTCAGAAGAAGTTCAGTGGTTCTCATTGTTCTGGTATAGAAGATTTGGTGAAGAGCAAATTGTGAATGAGTGAAAGGAGAATGGGAAGTTGGAGGACGGTTGCTATTATCTTAATAACTTCTTTGTTCTGAGTTGTGATCAGCAGCACGGATGGAAACTCATTTTAAAAGCTGCCAAAGTATATACACAATGACAAATGTGTACAATGTGTTCAATGAAATTATTTCTCTCTCTCCCCCCTCTCCCCCTCTCCCTCTCCCCCCCCCTCTGTGTCTGTGTGTGTATCTGTGTGTCTGTGTGTGGTGTTTCTTGTTTTTATCTGAGAAACAAATGGAGATGCCAGTTAAAGCAGGAGGAGGAAACATACCCTATACTTCTTATCTTGTTCTTCTTGCTATAGATCTCTTTGACACTGTTTTAATCAAACCAGCATTTGTAAGGTAGTTTAGTGACTTTTAGGAGTAGCTTTTGTGCCTCTAGGATTGCAAAGTTTTGAGTTAATGATGTGTTATTCTCTAAGATTTTTATGTGGATGTTTTACTCTCATGGTGACTGCTGTTCAGAGAGAGTTCGAGGCTCAGTTTTCTGAAGTCTTTATCCTATTAGTTTTTCATTAGTTTCACATTTCAGAACCCTTTTGTGTCTTGAACATCAGAAAGCCTAAAGCATATGGCAACCACAAATCCTGGAAATGATGTGGAGCTCTCCAGATGAAGCATATGTATTACAAATGGTATAGAATATCTCCCTTTCATGTTTTATGGAACAGTTTTCTTGTTTGAGCTGAAACAAGGGGGTAAAAATGGTATGTTTACAGGATTTGAATCCTGGCATAGCCTCAAGCAATGGCTGCCTTATCTCTTCCTTCCTTGAGAAAATGCATCTCACCTTGCAATGCCTATAAGAAATCAGAAAGAGGTCAGGCAAACATCTTTCTAGAGAACCAGCCACAGAGTATCTTTCCACAAACTAATGATGGAAAAATAAACTTTTGTCTACCAAGAGTTCTTTTCTGAACAGAAGGGTCAGTTCATGTAATTCTATTTTTACAATATTAGCTTATAGGACAGGCGAAGATCAACACAAAAGTAGGTAGAATATTGTAGGTAACACTTCTTAAAACAAGTAAGAAACTACATGCAAATGCAATAGTAAAGTAAAGTCTGATGCAGGCAAGTTTTGAATGTATGTGTTCCAAACACAACAATCACACTGTTTTTTAAAATAATCATTCCCTTTATTAGGAGAGCCAATAACCCTGGCAAAGAGTCTCTCTCCCTCAGCAGGCTAACTAAGTCTCTAAGTGTCTGTGGAAAGTGAAACTCACTCCCTTTCCCCCTGAAATGGCGCCAACACACCATGAGTCTCTCTCACTGACCACCCTCGTAATGAAAGTTCTGGAAGGTGCTCCCACTATTTTTTCCAGTAGTGGAGGCACACACATACACACACACACACACACACACACTCCAAAGGTCACCCGATTCTCAGCGCTGCAGATTCCAAGAATGAAGTATGATACGATTCCAGACAGGATTCAAAAGTTCGGACCATCAGTGGCTGACCGACAAGGAGACAAATAGTTGTCAAATATCTTTTTGTCTCCACCCTCTGCCTTTTATCCCCAGAGCCAGGGTGGGGCTTAGCTAGCAGCGGTGGCTCTTCTGTCCCAAGGACCAGCACATAGAGTCCCGCTGCTCTCTTCTCCCCTGCCTTCTGCACATCTGCGCATCAAGCATGGGAGCCAGCTATTCATCCCCTTCCTCATTAGCCACCTTCAGACCTGTGGGCTATTGACTCTCCATCTGGGGGCTAATGGATAGCGCAGGCTCTGTCTCTATCTCTGACAGCTCCATTCCTTCTTCCTCCTTGGAGCTGTCAGATTACCTTGATGCAGGCCCTGAGGCCAGCAGCCGACAGGCCACAACAGTATACCTTCAAATCTTGGTAGCAGTTGCTAAAGATTCAAGGTCGTCACTGAAAAGATTCTGTCTCCAGTGCCTGTTAGTCTGATTGTACTATTTATTTATTGAGCATATGTCATACAATGTCAGGGAAATCAAATGCTAGACACAATGTAGTCCTGGCAGCTTAGATTGCTAGTTCATTCGGTTAGGCACTTGTGTACCTATCCTTGGTGCATCGTGGGGGGTGAACTAGCTTTACTCCAAGTAATTAGTATTGCACAGGTTGCTGGCTCTTTCACACTCCTCCACCATTCTCACTTCACCTTATGTCATATTGGCTCACATCTGGCTGGGTCTAGTGCTGGCTTCTGCTCTTTTGCACACATGAAGGCAGCTATTTTTTCCCACCCAGGTGGTACCCATTTATCTACTCACAATATGCTTTCAAACTGCTGGATGGGCAGGAGATAGAGAACAAGCAGTGGGAACTCATTCCATCTCATGGAGCCGGGCTCAAACTGCTGGAGTGCAGACCATATCTGGTTGGCAGTTCCAACATCATTAAACTGCTGCACCACCATGTCCATCATCATTTGACTGTTCTAAATCAGAGGCATACAAATTGACTAGAGCTTAAGATATAGGTAGAGCCCTGTTCTAGTTCAAATACTGTGTTTCTCCGAAAATACGACCTACTCCAATAGTAAGTTCTACCTTGATTTTTACATGTGTACCCGGTATAAGCCCCACCCCCCAAAATAAGCACTAATTAAGACCCCACCCATTCCATTGTGCACAGGTAAAAATTAAGCTAGGGTGGGGATGGAGGGTGGAGCTGCCCTACTACTTACCTTCAGACAATTGCAGCCAGGCCTCGAAAACCCCGACACCTACCCTGCCAGTCCTTTTCTTCTGCAGCTGGCAAGGCTTTCCTGAAGGCCTCTGCAGCTGATAACAGAGCTCCGGATCAATCCAGAGCTCTGTTATAGGCTGCAGAGGCCTTCAGGAAAGCCTTGCCGGCCACAGAAGAAGTTCCTGAAGGCTTCTGGAAGTGAAAAGGAGACTGGGGGTGACACCACAAGTAAGGTGAATCAGTGGACAGCATCCCCTAAAAATAAGACCTGGTGCCTTTTTTTGGTGACAAAAAATGTATAAGACAGGGTCTTATTTTTGGGGAAACACGGTAGGTATCTTCAGTGGTTTTGAAAGAGTGAGAAGGATGGACTAAGATGGAGGACTATTCGCAAAGCTTAAAGCATGTACTTTATCACTGATCCTACTCTTCCCCCTGTGTGTAAAGAATCTAATATTCTAGACTACACATTAAGGAGCTTTATAACTATAAAAGGGATATTGCCCATCTGCTGTGATTTTTCTTCGCACCATAGCTTATATTGTTGGCTAGTTTATTCATTTATGTGGAAAAGAGTAAAAGGGAGCAATCTGATAAGATTAACATTTCTAACTTATCCCAAAGTCCCACCACTTATGAAGGACAGGAACAGGGATGTTGTCCTCAGCTCATTCTGAGCCAGAAGCTAATGCAACCTTTATCAATTTTTAATGCCTCCATGTCAAAAGTAATATTTTCACATTGGCCCAAACTGAGCTGTTCAGTTTTTGTGATGTACTTATAGCAATGTCCTCCATGCTGGCTAGGTCATGCTAGCATATATAAATGCAATAGATGGAAATTATTATTTTTTTTGAAAAATATCAAGGCAACTCAACTTTCTTGTTTTGTTTTGTTTTGTTTTTTGAAGACATTTTGCTTCTCATCCAAGAAGCTTCTTCAGCTGTGAGTGGATGGTGGGGAATGGAAGGATTTATATCCTTTGAAGGCAGCTGGTCATTTGCATTCTTTTAGAGAGTCATTGAGGCTACTTGGAGGTCTATCTGTGTCCTCAGGGTTACCTGAGTAGTGCAAATGGGTGTGGAGCTGAAGAAGCTTCTTGGATGAGAAGCAAAACATCTTCAAAAGAAAATCCAGTTGCCTCTTGAAAAAGCACCTTTGGGATTACACAAACATTAAGTAATGTAAAAAAAGATATTCACGGATAAGAGCAGAAATACTACAACTTCCAAAGGAGAGAGAAAATAAAGTAACAAACATTACTTGAAGACAGAAAGCCTACTTGCACAGAAACTAGGTAGATTACCAAGTCAAATTTGACCCCCTAGTTATTGTAATTGGTACTGGATCAAAGCTATTTTAAATATTTCAGCTGTCTGTAAGTATTAGACAATGCAAAATAAAAGTCTTCATTGCCAACAGGAAAATGTGTTTACTGTAGAAAAAGAAAAGAAAATTAACAAACATTCCACAACTAAATATGTAGAGCGTAAATGGGAATTAGATTCCCCAAGAGCACTCTTCCTACCTATTAACATGACCTCTCTGCGTGGGCCAAGAATAAGGAATCTGTTTTTCATCAATTAAACTAATGGTTGTATAATGTTTGCTTCATAGTAGACATAGTTAAAATTAATTGCATCTTGACATATACAAAATCCTGTATATAAATGAATTTTAAAAGACCACAACTGTCCTCTGTAATATAAAAGCTTACAAATGTAAATCAGACATTAGTAACAATAATAAATTATATATATTTTTTCTGACATAGATTGGTGTATTATGTTTGTGCTGTTTGGTGTTTTTTTTTTAAAGCTACTATTGTGTGAGGTATTAGGTCAGTATTTAATCATACATCTCATTGTCTACCAAAAATCTCCCTCTATATGCCATGAACACAATGCCGCTTGTAAAAAGATCCGGCTAGAATTTTAAGGTGAAAATTTCTTCCCTATCCAATCATATTTATAGGTCCTGCATCATCCACAGATTTCAAAGGAAACCCAAGAAACTTTGTGTATTTGTTTTCAATTAACTCAATGCAATTGTGATATTTGGTTTTTTTAACCACATTTTTATATGTCATCTGTTCTCACGATTTTAGATAACTTACAGAAAGCTAATAAAATAGTAATGAAATGCTCATAAAATGATGAAAACCGATATGTGCTGCGAATAAAATATTAATCAAAACTGTCAATACAAAATTGCTGCTAAACAGTACTCTGGAGAATTCTTTCATCTTTTTGTGAAGCATCAAAATAGGGACATATCTAACCTTGAGAAAAATCCATTCCAGAGAGGGGAGTACTGCTGAATGTATTATTCTTCCCATAAACCTAGTTTCTTTTATTGTAGTGTGGTTTCAACAATTTATGAATAGGATCCAATTTGTGTCAGTCACTAAGTGTGAAGTTCTGCTAGAGAGAAGTTCCCTGAGGATTGGCTCCAGCACGAGTCTGAAAGCTCAGAAGATTAAACCGCTGGTCCCAGTGACCAATGCAGTTTGCATCTTGCAATATTATTCTGGGACATGTATATTCACCTTCAATTTATGAATATTTCAATAAAGTTTTGGCGAACAAAACTGATGGAAGAATTGGGAGAAGGTGATCATGGAGCTTTTCAAAGTGATTCGTTATCACCTTTACTTTTTATACCGTCAATGTAATTATCAATGTTCCCATTGATAATTATTTTAAACAATATAAATTGTGAGTATGAACTGAGTAAAAAGAAGTAAAGATTGAAATTTATTCACCACTTAAAGGTCTTTGGAAAAATGAAAGCTGAACAGGATTCCTTGATAAAAAATACAGAAGAATTCAGCAAAGTTATTCGAACAACTTGTCATTGACTCTCGGCTATGCAATCATAGTCGTAAAGATAGGCAAAATGATTAAAGATGATGAAATACAATTTGATAATGGCAGCACTAGCAAGAGAGAGCTACAAATATTTGAGGGTTTTGGATGCTTTGGATTTATTATAGAACTAAGTTAAAAAAAGGTACTTTTGCCAAATTCTTCTTTTCAATTACTATCAGATAAGTGGTGAACACATCACCACAGCAATCAATACCTGGAGAGTTCCCATTATATGTCATACAGCAGGAATTGTTGACTCAACTCAGATGGAACTTGGATTGGAAAACAAGAAATCTAATGTCAATATAACATGTTCTATCAAAAAAAAAACACCTATATCTGTAAAGGAGAGAGAGCGTTTCTACAGGTGAAATAAACTGTGGAGGAAAAAAAACATGCCATGAACAACAAAAGTGTTAACTATGTGTTAACAAAAGTGAAGAATCCTCATTGAAGGTATGCTTTTGAAAAATGATAAAGTGAAGGCTGATTGTAGAAAAGAAGCAATTGAAAACTCTTAAATCAGAAGTACAAGCTAATGCATGGTCAATAGTTGAAGGATATTGGAGGAAAAGCTGATAAAACCCTACATGGAGCTCTTTAAGATTAAGAGTGTTAAAGAAAGAAACTCAAGACGTTATTTTAGTGGCTCAAGAACAAGAGTGCCAACTAATTGCATGAAAGTAAAAATTCACCATGTATGAAACAACGTTAGATGTAACATTTGTAGTGACAAGCATGAAACAATTGGCCATTTGATCAGTATCTGCAGCAAAATTTCACAAGCTCAGTTTAAACAGTGTCATGACTATGTTGCCAGAATTTTTTATTAGAAACAATGTCAGAGGTTTGGATTTAAATCTAGCAAGGGCCACTGGAAAATAGGTGGGTTAAGTTCTTCTGGGATTTTAAAATCCAAATAGACAGGTATGTCTAATATAACAGTAATTGAAAAAAGAATGTCTGGTTCATTGATGTTGTTATATGGGGTGATTTTTGGATTAAGGAAAAGAAAATGTAAAAAATTACAAAGTACCAGGAGATGCAGATCAAAGTTGAATGCTTACAGAAAAAGAAATCCATGGTTATACCAATTGTGATTGGAGCCCATGCACTGATATATATGCATTGATATTTGGAAATTTTAAATTTATCAAACCTGAACACTCTTAATTTTCCAAAACAAAAACAAAAAAAAACATTCACTGCTTGGAACTGCCTATATCCTCAGGTGCTATCTGAATAATTCTTAGTCTTGGTTAGTCTTAATAATTTTGGTTAAAGGTAAATGTAATTATTCCCCTCGCACATACATGCTAGTAGCTTCTGGCTCTAGGGGGCAGTGTTCATCTCTGTTACAAAGCCGAAGAGCCAGCGCCGTCCGAAGACGTCTCCGTGATCATGTGACCGGCAAGGCTAAATGCCGAAGGCGTATGGAACACTGTTACCTTCCCATCAAGGTGATCCCTATTTTTCTACTTGCATTTTTATATGGTTTCAAACTGCTAGGTTAGCAGAAGCTGGGACAAATAATGGGAGCTCACTCTGTTACATGGCGCTAGGGATTCGAACCACCGAACTGCGACTTTTCTGATCGACAAGCTCAGTATCTTAACTACTGAATCACCGTGTCTCAACAATTTTGGTTAGGACTTGAATTATTAAGTTTTCACCATGACTATAAGTCGAATTGCAGGTTGCCCATAATAATATATTGCCCAATTACCAATTGACTCTGGAGTTTTAAAAATGATTTAAAACATGAAAAAAATGACAATTAAAAACAACAAGCAAAAAAACGGATAGAGATGAGGATGACAAACGGAAAGAAATAAAAACAACATAGGTTAAAAGGAGGATCCAATTATCCCCATCAAAGTCTGTGTTAAGAGCCGGGTCTCCTTTGAGGCATCATCAGAATGGGATTTTGACAGGAATCTCATTCCACAGGGCAGGTAGCGTGTCAGAAAAGAAAATCACAATCCTTTTGAAATGTTTGCATTTTTGAATTAGGAATATAGTTTCTATCTAATTATCTAAACGTTTTCCACAGCTTAAAAAGATAACTTGTTAAATGTATTTGTAAGCAACAAGATGAAATGGATGACTCAAAGAAGAAACTACATTCTTGCTTCGTAAAGCTGAAATATAAAGGAAGATGTAAAGAATTGTGTAAGAGCACAATTAGTTAATGATTCACAGCTTGGTGAAGAATTCTCCATTGTTTGTTAACATCCTCAAATGTCAAAGGAAGAAATATAAAGAGTTCCACATGTTATGAAACATCAAAGCCTACAACTTCTGAATTAAAAAAGAACACAGCTCAAGATTTCTTTTGATTTCTTGTTCTTAAGAGAACATTAACACTATATATAAATTCTAAGAGTCTGTGGGATTTTAGAATCTGCCTGCCCAGACAGGTAGGAAGGCATTAGCCAATCATCCAGACATCATAGTAGTAGACAAAGAGCAGAAGACAGTGATGGTGATAGATGGAATGGTGCCAGGTGAAAGCAACATCACAAAGAAGGATGATGAGAAGCTGAAGAACTACCAGGGCCTGATGGAGGAACTAGATTGGATGTGCAAAATGAAGGGCAAAGTGGTCCCAATAAAACCACTTGAAGCTCTGACTCCTAAGCTGGGAGAATGGCTCCAACAGACCGTCTCTTTTTCAGGATCCCATCTACTCCATCCAATAAAACATTCTCAGATTTAACCATTTCTTGGTGACTTAAAATCGGATTGCATGCACCATGCCTGCCCCGTGCTTTCCAAATGTTGCTCATAGTTATCTTTGAGATACTTTTAATCAGAATGCATCAATACCATCTTCAGTGCTAAAAGGGAGTGGGGCTTGCTCCCTATTCATATACAGTAGCTTGCCTTAAGGCTCCAGTATATAAACAGAGAGCAAACCTCACCCTTCTAGCACTGAAGATGATACCTTGCTGGGTAATGAAATATCTGCAGGAAAACAACTAAGCCCAGACATCACCAAGGATATACTTTAACACCAAATGTATGTGGAAAGGGGTGCCAAACTCACAATGACATGTCATCATGTGACGTATTGGAACTTTTTCCCCTTTCCTAAACTGGGGGGTGGGCATGGCCAGTGCATGATGCATCCAGCCTGCAGCCCATAAGTTTGATGCCCCTGCTCTATAACATTAGAGAATCATACTTGTTTTTGATCAGGACTTATTTATGTATTCATAGAACAGTTAACAGATAATCAGAGTTGGAAGGGACCTTGTAGGTCATCTACTCCCCCACCCAAATAGGAGACCCTACACCATTTCTGACAAATGGAAGTCCAATCTCTTATTGAAAGTTTCAAGTAATGACACTCCCACAACTTCCGAGGGCAAGCTGTTCCTTTGGTTGACTGTTCTCACTGTCAGAAAGTTTCTCCTTGTTTCCAGGTTAAATTTCTCCTTGTTCAGTTTCTATCCATTATTCCTTGTCTGGCCTACAGATGCTTTAGAAAATAGCTTGACCCCCTTCCTCTGTATGGCAGCCCCTCAAATATTGGAAGACTACTATCATGTCTCCCCTGGTCCTTCTTTTCAGTAGGCTAGCCAGGCCCAGTTCCTGTAACCGTTCTTCATATGTTTTAGAATTATATTTTGAGTTACAGACAAGCAAAGAGAAATGAGAACATTCCTGTGAGCCTCTCTAATATTTAGGTTTCGGAAGTTTATTAAACAACATGCAAATTATCCATACTTACACAAATCTTCATGCTTATTTTTCTATAGTTCAACCAAATATACAAGAGCAAGAGAGCACACTGTAATCCAACATATTAGCCTTTCAGACTCTATATTTGTGTTCAGTCTTTGTTTGAATATCTATGCATAATAAACCGGATAGCGCACAGATGAAGATAAACTAAGTTAGCAAGAACATCTGTTTAGAGATGTGCCTGAAGGCCTCTAATTCTTTTGCCCAGACTATTATGTAATAAAGTTGATTAACAATAGAGAACCATAGTATGTCACATCGCCTAGGAGCTTTAGGTAGATTAAATAGAATGTGCTAATATAGTACCAGTACATTATAGAGCCTTCAGAATGCTTTAGGAAACCCCAGATCCCCCGCAAGAGTTTCTGAATACCTCCAAACACATTTTTTACTGCTTTTTCCATATGAAGGTACCATAAGGGAATTGTTAACTTATCATAAGAATACATAGCCGATCTTGGATGATCACAAGAAAGTTGAGCAGGAATGGACTTGGTTAATTGTGCAGTAGTATTAACTCAAGTAAATTCCTACTAGTAAGCTAGAATGGAAAGTCCAAAAAAGAAGGAAAAAATGCCAGATGATACAATGGTAAAATACTGAGGGGATTTGTACGTCCTTAGTTGCCACGCAAAAAAGGTCTCCGTCCTTATTAAAGAAATTGGTAAAAGCTTTGAATTAAGGGATACAGACATTTTGCTTAAAGGCATTTTTTTGTTATTTTTATTGTTAAAATTTAAAATTTTCCCTCCTTCATGTTAATTCAATAATCAGTATGTTTTGGTGTAGTAACAATTTGTATTAAAAGAAAAATTGTAGCAAGACCACATTTGGAATACTGCATCAAGTTCTGGACCCCACAATAACAGAGACTCTGGAAAGAGTGCAGAGATGAGCAACAAGAATTATTAGGGGGCTGGAGGCTAAAACATACAAAGAACAGTTACAGGAACTGGGTCAGGGGTGGGTTTCTATCAGTTCTGTCCACCTCTGTAGAACCGGTAGCTCTGAAGAACAGCAGACATAGAACCGGTTCTATATCTGCTGACGTTTTTGCCCACCTGCCCACCCGGGCTCTTACCTGACCTTTATTTCCTGATTTTTTTCAACTTCAGCTGCCATGCGAGGCACAGCTGCAGTTAAAAAAACAGGGAAAAAGGGCTTTTTGAAAGGCTGCTTCTCTGCACGCAGCATGCTGATGACGATTTATAGGTGCATGCCGGCAACAGCCAGCAGCATGCAGGGAAGCACATTGTAAATCACTGAACCTCGTATATGAACGAACTGGTAGTTAACCCTGTCGGATCCCACCCCTGAACTGGGTATGTCTAATCTAATGAAAAGAAGGACTAGAGGAGACATGATAGCAGTCTTCCAATATTTGAGGGGCTGCCACAGAGAGGAAGGGGTCAAGCTATTTTCTAAAGCACCCGAAGACCAGACAAAGAACAATGGATGGAAACTGAACAAGGAGAGATTCAACCTGGAAATAAGGAGAAACTTTCTGACAGTGAGAACAATCAACCAATGGAACAGTTTGCCTTCAGAGGTTGTGGGTTCTCCATCATTGGAGATTTTCAAAAAGAAACAACCATTTATCTGAAATGGAATAGGGTCTCATGCTTGGGCAGGGGCTGGGACTAGGAGACCTCCAAGATCCCTTCCTACTCTACTATTCCATGTTCTGTGTTCTAAACCAATCTGTTCAATGTCAGGAATGGGACTTTAAAAAGAAATCAAATAGGATTTTATACCAAATGCAAGAGTTCACAGAGTGCTTAAATGTTTATTTGTCTGAAAGTAATAGTCTTGCTTGCAGATTCCAGACTTCTCATTAACTATAATTTACTTTGCAATGTAAACTGTAGCTAGAAATAGGATTATTTCCTACTTTTTGTTTATACTTTATTGTTCTACAATGAATTGTGTTTACCAGAGTTAGCTGTACAACTGTCTAGTGACTGTCTGCAAAATCTGCCTTACATATAATCAGATTAAAAGTTGGTGTGGTCATGTGTCCTTTTTTTTTTCTTGGGGGGTGGGGGGGTGGGGTTTAAACAAAACAAAAGTTTTATAAAAAACATAGATTAATTTTCATCCTATGGAAAAAAATATTCAGGTGCTATGCAATAATTGAAATAATCTGAGAACCTTCTGTTCAATTTTTTCCTCAGCTAAGATCTATCATTCTTTCTCAATCTCCCAAAAAAAATGTTGTTGTATGAATACGATGAAAGTCATGTCACATAAACCATTTTCTGTTCCCAGAGAAAAGGTAAGAGAAAAAGAGGTAATACAAAGTTTTGATAGAGAAAATATATATATACTTGTTTTTTTTCTTGTCACCGCATTTCCAATCTGCTTCCAGGTCAGATATTAAATATACAGAAACATTTTAAAGCTTTTATGTCCAGGTCTGTTGCATTAATTTAATTCCAAATGCACTCCAAGAGGGACATCTTGAAGGTTCAAATACAGTTTCTTTTTTTTTTTTTTTTGAGATTACAAGAAATGTGGCTTCATTCCAGCCAAACAATGTGTTTCAAAGAAGAATATATTTGCTTTCCTCTCCAATGCAATTTGGTATGAAAAAAATGTTTTGACATTAAGTTCATTCAAATGGTTTGCCATTAAAATGACTTCACTTTAAAGTTCTGGTGAATTAAAGAGAATTAATTAATGCCAGATTTGGAGTATTTTAATTTTGATGGAACTTCTGTGGTTGGATTCTGCTGAAGGCAGTAGTTATTCTAGGAAAATACTTACCCTTGTGTACTGACAGAAATGAATCAAAAATTCCCTCTCAGTGAAGTTATTTTACAGCCTCAGCTATTACAAAAAAGACTGACAGGCTATCATTTCTTGAAACTTTTGTGCTAAAAGAAAAAGTTTAAAAAAGAATAAAATCTGTGCTTCCTCCAACTGAGAAAACTCCAAAATGCTTGAGGTAAATTCTAAACACCCTCTAGCTAGGTGAGGAAAAATAACTTAATGTCTGTGATATTCCAACAGAAACTTGCCGTTTCATATTGGATCACAAGGCCCCCCATATGTATGTAAAGTACTGATAGAAGGGAGTATTTTGTAGCTCAGGTGGAACTGTGGGTCCTTCATGCTCTTTGAGCTTGATGGTTTTCTTGAAGACAAACCATTGATGTTAACTTGGATCATATTAATTGTGTGCTGTAAAAATGGCTAAACTTCAGTCTAATTTATTCAATTGTTTGATGGCTGGGAATCTGAACTGGCAGAAATTTCATTTTTTAAAAAAAAATTGGGGAGAGGTTTGTGTAGTATTATTAAAATGCTATACAATTAAATGCTAATACAGTATTAACACGCTAATATAGAATATACCCATAAAGCTTACCTTTCGCATAAACTTAAGTGTTATGATTATTGAAATTGGTATATGATTAACTTGGATAATATTTTAACATACATGTTGTCAAGCCTGAAACTGACCTGACACATGTGCAAATTTAGGACTATAATCTCTGGCCACATATATAGTAAACATTAAATTGTGGTCACCGGCCTTAGGTTGTCTTTTTTCTCCTTCTCAGACTAAAACAATGAGATCACTTTGGATTTAACCTAACATTTTTTTGTCTTTGAAAATCATTTTTAGTGCAGTGAATTGTTCCTTGAATATGTCAGAGTCACAGCTTTCCTATCCATCTTTAAGCAGTCTTCAAATGCTATGCGTGGAACAAAGTTAAGAAGCTTGGTATTTTCTTTTCTTTGATTATCGACTCTAAAATGGAGAGAAAAATAGATTCAATAGAGAAAAAAAGAACACTGAAGCTGCTGGTAGTTCTACTTGTTCTAGTAAAATACATTAGGTGCACTATAAAGTATTTTAGAGAAGCCAGTCATTGCTTGGGTTTGCGAAAGAAGTTCCAATAATATTTTAACCTTGACACTCCTTTTTGTTTTCAGCAGAATCCACTTTAGGAAGCCAAAACCAGTTGGTTGGCATTATGTTCCCCCAGCAGACAAGTCATTGCATAAAGAAGTTGAGCAATTCATGTGCAGCATTGCCAGATAGGTACATTCCCATCCCAGGAGTTGACCCCAAAAAATTTCACCTGTTTTTCTTTTTTTCACAGTCAAGAAAGGATCCAATTTACAAAGACTTTCAAACCTCCTATTGTAAAAGTATCTGCGTGGTATGGGGAAAAGATCAAATTGCATGTAGCCTTCCCCACAACCCCAGCAGAGAATGTGTTGGGTAATCAGGACATATCTATGGGATGGTGTGGGGAAAAAAAATAAAGATGACAACTGAGACAGGGCATTCAAAGCCCTGTCTCTTGTTAATGTGTTTTGCACATATATGTATATGTGGAATTGTGGATTATTATATATACTGCATATAAAACCTCACATTTTTGTTTGGCAGTTGCGGGAAAGAATGGAGGAAGTAGTAGCATAAGTACAAATATATTTGACCTCCTCCCACTCCCTCCCTCCCTCTCTCTCTTTCTCTCTCTGCAATCTCACTATATTTACATTCTGTATGACAGAGGACAGATATCAATTTCTAATACAATGACTCTTTTCTTCTGAGCATGCACACTGATTGTATCTGCACAACATCATATCTGGTTAACTTACTCATCCCATAATCATTATCCCAACTACTGGGTTTTTATACTACATAAGCTATAAATGGGCAAATGAATCCCAAAATGTACTAGATTAAACGGTAGTTGGCTAACTTGTAATTCAATGTATCATTTCAATGCCACCGCTTATTTTTCTTTCATTTATACAGCTCAGCTTGATTGAATTATACTATAAAAGTTTGATCAGTCGTATTACAAGTCATGGAAGAGAGAGACAACCAACATTATTTTAAAATGAACTCAAAAATTTGATGAAGGAAAGGGACAGAGAAGTTTATTCTGCTCTTTCTTTGCTGTTACTTCAAGGAGCAATAAGAGAAAGTCAACCAGATGCTTTCTAGATATTTAAATTACAATTCCCAGAATCTCCCATCAGTGAATATGCATTTGGAAGACTCTTAATTCCTTACTGCTGAGAAAGATCTTACTGTAAATCATACCGTATCTTTTCAATTTCAATCCCTATTGCTTGTGTATGTTCACATTGATTGATTGATTGATTGACTGAATGAATGAATGAATGAATGAATGAAAATAGACTCCAAATAAGTAAAATCATTGGAAGCTGTACAATAATTTAGAGGAAAAAAGGCAGGCAACCATTGACATTTATAGGAGACTATGATAAGTCAAGACCAACATAGTTTTATAAAGTTTGTCATGGGTGGCAAACTCCTGCAGAGAAATTAGTGGAAAAAATATAACCAGACATGAAATAATATTATAGTACAAATGAAACAAATAAAAGGTTAAAAGGTTATATTTATGTAGTTAGTTACCAAGCATATCTAAATTATAAAGTAACCAAAATATATTTACAATCCCCTAGGCATGTCACAACTTTTGAGCATCCCCAAGGTTTGGAAATTGAAAGTTGGAAAAATTGACATGCCCTATGACAGGAAAAAACAGAATCCCACATTTAATTATACAGCAAATCTACCAGCTTCTGATAGCCCTTGCTAATGCTAAAATATTGCAATTTTCTTGAATACATTGAATTTTCAATAATGGATCTGTAACCTATCCTTGTGGTAGGTGAGAAAGGTTGTTAGTAAGTAGTTTGGCAAGCTCAACATGTCATACAGTATAAGGAATATTTAAATAATATGTACTACCGCGTCTATTTCAGTATCTGAGCACACAAGGAGGCCATTCTGTTAGGAGATGTTGTTATAGCCACCTCCTGTCATTTCTTGGGTCAGAAGAGTATGATAAAAAATTGTACATATAACGAATTCAACCAGCACAATCTCAGGGCAGTGAAATTTAAAAATTCAAACTTTTTTTGTGTGCAGTCCTAATTTTAACACATACTTGATCTCTCTCTGCAGTAGTTGAGATTATAAGATAAGTAAAAAATTATAGAAACATCAAGCTTCAAACCATAATGCATAAACTTTTGAGCACTTGCGTGGTGAAGACAATATTTGACATCAATTTATTTGACGTGAAGAAAATGGGGCTATCCAGTGGCTTCTGTCCTTTGTGATTATGATGATATGCACACAACAACATATATGTACCTGCCCTTTGTGTCCTGATAAGTGTACATTTGAGGACTTCATGGCAGCATGACACAATGGAATTAATGTTACTAGTTTCTGAGCAAGATCTGCTTAACTCGTACATATGTTAATTTTATTTCAAACTGCCCCAAGGAGCTGCTGATCAAGTTCTACAGAGGAATTATTGAGTCTGTCATCTGCACCTCTATAACTGTCTGGTTTGGTTCTGCAACCCAACAAGATAGACACAGACTTCTGAGAGTAATTAGGACTGCAGAAAAAAAAACAATTACTACCAACTTGCCTTCCATTGAGGACCTGTATATTGCATGAGTCAAAAAGAGGGCTGTGAAAAGATTTACAGACCCCTCACATTCCTGACATAAACTCCTACTCCTAGCCTCAAAACAATGCTATAGCGCACTGCACACCAGAACAACTAGACACAAGAACAGTTTTTTTTCCAAACACCATCACTCTGCTAAACAAATAATTCACTCAATACTTTCCAAATACTTACAAATTCTGCATTACTATTACTATTAATCCTCCCATCTTTCCTTTCACTCATCTCCTTCCACATGACTGTATAACTGTAACCTTGTTGCTTGTATCCTAACGATTTTTATTAACTGTTTCTTAGTATGATTTGATTGTTTATTGTACCCTATGACTATTATTAAGTGTTGTACCTTATGATTCTTGACGAATGTATCTTTTCTTTTATGTACACTGAGAGCATTTGCACCAAGACAAATTCCTTGTGTATCCAATCACACTTGGCCAACAAAGTATTCTATTTTATTTTATTCTATTCTATTCTATTTATTCTATTCTATATTTTAAATTTTATCTTGTGTAGTATGCCTTCTTTTAATTATGTTTCTGATAATAAACAAACATGCAGAGAAGCACTATCACTTAATTTAGAGCTTTTGCTGGACTACAAATCCCTCTTTCTATGATAAGGTGAATAATCATATTACTTTTGTAGAGACATTTTTGGAGTTCCAAAATTGATGAGCTCAATTTTATCTACCAGGAAAAAAACGTTATGAGTATCTGCCAGGTAAAATTGAGCTCACCAATTCTGGAACAGAACAATCCATAAAATGTCTAGAACCCTTTGTTTTAATTCCAGTATAAGATGGATTTCCTCCTGGACCATGCCTTTGTGGAGTTGGCAAGTAAATTGTCCAAATTACAAGAAAGTTGAAGTAACTTAAAGGTTTTGTTTCAGGAAAAGTGTAAAATGTGGTTGGGAAGAAAAAAAAATCAGAACATTCCATAGTTCTATTCCTAATGATAAGCAATGGAAAGAGAAATTATCCAAAAGATATGGGAGAAATCAAAAAGCAAAGCACTGAAAGGGGAGTGGAATGATTCAATCAATAAAGCTTTTCCCAAATTGTAGGATTAAAATTGTGAATGGGTAGGCCATCTAAAAATGAGAGAATTCCGCAATGCTAGGGTATTTGATAACAAAGTAATTGATTAGGAGCCAGGGACTTAAATGTCTCTCCAAATGCATGTAGCTATGCTGAAAATGAGGTGATATCAGCCACTAAGAGTGATTTGGCTGCGTTCAGTTTCTTTTGTTTCAACTTTTATAATGTGGTCAGTTACAAATTTTAACTTTCCATTCTCCTGTGCTAATTTACATATACAGATGCAGAATATTCCTGTATATTGCAATGCTGGTTCTGCAAACACAATTGGGAGTTCAGTCCAGCTTTTAGTACTCTGAATGTTGGCTCAAGATGGAACAGTCCAATAGTATGTACTCTTGGATCAAACCTTTCCTTTGTATTTTGTGTGACTGCAGCAGGTTTAATTCTCACCTCCTTAAAAGAGATGACTCTGAGCCAACTTTAAATTGACAGGTGCTGGTTTAATCATTTTCAGAATAGGGGGTGATTAAAAATATCAATGCCACTTGCTGAGTTCAAGAGCCTTCTCTGATGATCAGAGGTGGTATTCAGCAGGTCATGACCAATTCTGAAGAACAGTAGTGGAAATTTTGAGTAGTTCAGAGAACCGGCAAATATTTATTATTATTTATTTATTATTTGTTCATGCTTCTATACCGCTCCCTCTCCCAAAAAGGGACTCGGGGCGGTGCACATTCAACAACGAAAACAGTACAGGTAACGGAGATGAAATAAATAAAAATCTAAAATGGTTAAGAACAACACCCAACAGAAAGATTATCTAAAATTTAATTTAACCCGAATGATTCAATTGGCTAGACCGGCCTGCTTGAACAACAAGGTCTTGACTGCGCGCCGGAAGGTGAGGATATCCGACATGGCTCGTGTCTCCGAGGGGAGACAATTCCAGAGGGATGGGGCTCCCACAGAGAAAGCACGTAGTCTCGGGGCTGCCAGTCGGCAGTGATTTAGTGGTGGGACCCCGAGCATGGCGACTCTGTGGGAGCGTACTGGGCGGCGGGAGGTTGTTGGTGGCAGAAGGCGGTCCCGTAAGTATCCAGGTCCCGAGCCATGGAGCACTTTGAATACTATTAGTACCACCTTGAATCGAATCCGAAAGGCCACAGGAAGCCAGTGCAGCCGGCGGAGAAGAGGTGTTATGTGGGCGTCCCGAGGGGCGCCGATGATCATCCGCGCGGCGGCATTCTGAACTAACTGTAGCCTACGGAGAGTCTTCAAGGGGAGTCCCATGTAGAGAACATTACAGTAGTCCAAACGGGAGATGACGAGAGCAGAGGTGACTGTGCGAAGTGCGCCCAGATCCAGGAAGGGTCGCAATTGGTAGATCAGACGAATCTGATAAAAAGCACTCCTGGTGGCGGCTGCAATATGGTCTTCCAAAGACAGTCGCACATCCAGGAGTACACCCAAGTTGCGTGCCCTTTCCACAGGGGATAGTGTCTCTCCTCCTATGGTCAGCGATGGAATAAGCTGACTGAATCTGGGGGCAGGAAACCACAGCCACTCGGTTTTGGTCGGGTTGAGACGGAGTCTGTTTTGACCCATCCAATTTCGTACGGCTTCCAGGCACCGGGTCATCACCTCGACGGCTTCGTTGGGGTGGTCTGGAGTGGAGATGTACAGCTGAGTATCATCAACGTACTGGTGGAATTCCACTCCAAAGCCACGGATGATATTACCTAGCGGCTTCATATAAATGTTGAACAGCAGGGGAGAGAGCACCGACCCCTGAGGCACCCCACAGAGTAGGGGTCTCGGGGTCGATCTCTGTCCCCCTGTCAACACAAATTGCGAACGGTCGGAGAGGAAGGAGGAGAACCATTGAAGCACGGTGCCTCCAATCCCTAGCCCCTCCAACCGATGCAACAGGATACTGTGGTCGACAGTATCGAAAGCCGCCGATAAATCGAGGACGACCAGAACAGAGGAATGGCCTCTGTCCCGTGCCCTCCAAAGATCATCCATCAACGCGACCAACGCCGTCTCAGTGCTGTGCCCGGGCCTGAAGCCCGATTGGAGGGGGTCAAGATAATTCGCTTCATCCAGGTACGACCCGTCTGGCAGGCCTGGTTGTGCAGAGTCTCAGGCCCTGAGTACCCGGCTGATGTTATGTAATGCCAGGTCCGTCGTTAACAAGGCCCCCCTGATTTGCGATCTCATTCAGGAGGAGGGTGCGGACCTGGCAGGGGTTACCGAAACCTGGTTGGGCCCAGAGGGCGGTGTCCCTCTGGTAGAGATTTGCCCACCAGGTTTCCAAGCATTCCATCGACCGAGATCTCAGGGAAGGGGTGGTGGGGTGGCGGCGATTATTAGAGAAGTCCTTTGTCCTAGGGAGGCCACTGTTCCTCAGACGACTGGTTGTGAGTCTCTCTTTGTGAAGTGGGGTCGGGGGGTTCAGATGGGCCTGTTGATAACGTACCTGGCTCCCTGCCACGTGTCATCGGCCCTGCCCGGGCTCCTCGAGGTGATAGCCGGGCTGGCGGTTGAAACCCCCAGGCTTTTAGTCATGGGTGATTTCAACCTGCCTTCGCTCGGGGAAACCTCTGGGGTGGCCCGGGAGTTCCTGGCTTCCATGATGGCCATGGATCTGACCCAATTAGTTTCTGACCCCACTCACACGGGGGGACACACACTGGACCTGATTTTCGCCTCTGGTCAGTGGTTGAATGATCGTGTTGGAGATCTAGTCATAAAACCCTTGTCATGGTCCGATCATTCTCTTCTTAGACTGGACTTCGGTGCCGCCACCCCCCATCGCAGGGAGGCGGAGCCGAGGAGATGGTTCCGCCCCAGGCGCCTGATGGATCCGGAACGGTTCCAGATGGAGCTTGGGCCATTTCCTGAAACTCTGGCTCATAACTCGGCCACAGACTTGGTGGCCACCTGGGATAGGTTGGCCGCGGAGGCTCTGGACCGAGTTGTGCCTTTGCGACCTCTGACTCGGCATAGATCCCACCTGGCTCCGTGGTTTACGGGGGAGCTGAGGGGGATGAAATGCCGGAAAAGACGTCTGGAGGGTATCTGGAGGGCCAGTCGTGCTGAGTCTGATCGGACACAGGTGAGGTCCTATATTAGGACCTACCTAGTGGCGATAAGGGCGGCGAGGCATTCACACTTCTCCGCCCTTATTGCGTCTGCAGAAAATCGGCCTGCTGCCCTGTTTAGAGTGACCCGCTCCCTGCTTGAGCCGAGAGCGCGGGAGGACCTCTTGCAGGGTAAAGCAGAAGAGTTTTCCCGATTTCTGCATGATAAAATCGCCCAGATTCGGGATGGGCTGGACTCCAGTTGGGTGGTCCCGGGGGAGGTGTCCGGGGCAGGTCTTGAGACGGTTATCTGGGAAGAGTTCGATCCTGTGACCGCCGAGGGTGTGGACAGACTTCTGGGGAGGCTGAATGCCACCACATGTTTATTGGACCCGTGCCCTTCCTGGTTGGTTTCTACCTCCAGAGAGGTGACACGAGGCTGGCTCCAGGGGATTGTCAACGCTTCGTTGACGGAGGGGGCGCTTCCGACCGCCCTGAAAATGGCGGTGGTGCGGCCCCTCCTCAAGAAGCCTTCCCTGGACCCGGCTCTTTTGAATAACTATCGTCCTGTCTCCAACCTTCCCTTTGTGGCGAAGGTTGTTGAGAGTGTGGTGGCGCGTCAGCTCCCTCAGTATCTGGAGGAAGCATCCTATTTAGATCCGTTCCAATCGGGCTTCAGGCCCGGGCACAGTACTGAAACAGCATTGGTCGCGTTGGTAGATGATCTCTGGAGGGCCCGTGACAGAGGTTATTCCTCTGTCCTGGTCCTCCTAGATCTGTCGGCGGCTTTTGATACTATCGACCATAGTATCCTATTGCGGCGGTTGGAGGGGTTGGGAATTGGGGGCACCGTTTTGCGGTGGTTCTCGTCCTTCCTCTCGGACCGCTCGCAATTGGTGTTGACGGGGGGGGAGAGGTCCACCCCTAGGCCCCTCATGTGTGGGGTGCCTCAGGGGTCGGTCCTCTCCCCTCTTCTGTTCAACATCTATGTGAAGCCGCTGGGAGAGATCATCCGTAGTTTTGGGGTGAGATGCCATCTGTATGCTGATGACACTCAGCTATACATCTCCACCCCAAACCACCCCAACGATGCTGTGGAGGTTATGGCCCGTTGCCTGGAGGCTGTGCGGAACTGGATGGGCGAGAACAGGCTTCGACTCAACCCTTCCAAGACCGAGTGGCTGTGGTTTCCGGCGGCCCGATATAGTCAGCTGACTCCATCGCTGGCTATTGGGGATGAGATCTTGACCCCCACAGAAGGGGCACGCAATCTTGGTGTCCTCCTGGATGTACGGCTGTCTTTGGAAGATCATATTACAGCCGTCTCCAGGGGGGCTTTTTATCAGGTTCGCCTGATACGCCAGATGCGGCCCTTTCTTGATCGGGACGCCTTACGCACAGTCACTCATGCCCTGGTCACCTCCCGTCTGGACTACTGTAATGCCCTCTACATGGGGCTCCCTGCGGGGAGCACTCGGAGGCTTCAACTGGTACAGAATGCAGCCGCACGGGTGGTTATGGGGGCGTCGAGATACTCCCACGTGACGCCCCTCCTGCGCGAGCTGCATTGGTTGCCAGTGGCCTTCCGGGTTCGCTTTAAAGTACTGGTTTTGGTCTTTAAAGCGCTCCATGGCATCGGACCAGGATACTTACAAGACCGCATTCTGCCAGTAGTCTCCCACCGACCGGTGCGCTCCCACAGAGAGGGTCTCCTCCGGGTCCCGACGCCTTCTATGTGTCGACTGGTGACCCCGAGGAATAGGGCCTTCTCTGTGGGGGCACCCGCCCTTTGGAATGGGATGCCCCCTGGATTACGAACGACTAGTGACCTGAGGGCCTTCAGACGTGACCTGAAGACCTGGCTCTTCGAGCAGGCCGGCCTGAGCTGACTCAAATGGGATTTTAAATGGGGTTTTTGGATTGGTTGGGATGGGTGTACAAAGTTTTAATTTATTTTAATTGGGGTTTTTAGATTTTTATAGGGACAGCCTAGGGTTTAATTCTTTTTTAACTATTTATATTTGTATACATGTATTTTAGTTGGCTGTTCACCGCCCTGAGTCCTTCGGGAGAAGGGCGGTATATAAAACCTAGAATAAATAAATAAATAAAAATAAATACTGCGGGAACTGACGTGCCACCACGGTCTCTATAACCTTCGCTACAAAGCGAAGGTTGGAGACAGGACGATAATTGGATAGTAATGCTGGGTCCAAGGACGGTTTCTTGAGGAGGGGACGAACCACCGCTTCTTTCAAAGCAGTGGGTAGAAACCCCTCTCTCAAGGAAGCGTTTATAATGCCTTGGAACCAGCCTCGTGTTACCTCCCGAGTGGCTAGAACCAGCCAGGAGGGACACGGGTCTAATAAACAAGTGGTAGCATTCAGTCCCCCCAGTATTCTGTCAACGTGTTCTTTGGTAACAGAGTCGAACTCAACCCAGTTGACCTCACTGATATCTGATCCCGCCCTCTCGTCTGGAGAGGACCAGTCGGAGTCCAAACCGTTCCGAATCTGAGCGATTTTATCCTGGAGAAATATGGAAAATTCCTCAGCTCGACCTTGCAAAGGGTCATCCTGTGACTCCACTTTTAATAGGGAGCGAGTCACCTTAAACAAGGCAGCTGGGCGGTTTTCTGCGGATGCAATAAGGGTGGAGAGGTAAGTTCTCCTCGCCATCCTTATCGCCACTAAATACGTCTTAATATAAGCACGTAGTAGTGTTCGGTCAGAATCAGAACGGGTGGATCTCCAACTACTCTCTAGGCGTCTTTTCCGGCGTTTCATCTCCCGCAGCTCCTCGGAGAACCAAGGGGCTATCTGGGAGCGGCGCTGGGTCAGAGGCCGCAAGGGCACAACCCGATCAAGTGCTTTAGCAGCCGCCAAATTCCAGGCGGCAACCAAGTCCTCGACCGAGTTGTGTGTGTGAGTTTCGGGGAGTGGCCCAAGCTCCATCAGGAACCTTTCAGGGTCCATCAGGCGCCTGG
Organism: Bungarus multicinctus; assembly: GCA_023653725.1. Taxonomy (NCBI): domain Eukaryota; kingdom Metazoa; phylum Chordata; class Lepidosauria; order Squamata; family Elapidae; genus Bungarus; species Bungarus multicinctus. The sequence continues at coordinate 38,181,560 of CM042851.1, read as the reverse complement.
GGCGGTACCATTTTAATGGCCCCGCCTCCCTGCGGTCAAGAGGTGTGGAACGAAATATCACCTCTGACTGGCTCTACCCCCAACTATTTTCTGCCTCCCAAATCCCAGCTGATTGGCTGGGTCTTCTTTTGTTGCCCTGCACAGGAGAATGGAGCTGGGGGTTAATGGAGTGGGAAGGAAATGGGATTTTGCAGTATCCTTCACCTGGAGTGGGGTGGGAATGGAGATTTTATAGCATCCTTCCCCTGCCACACCCACCAAGCCATGCCCACAGAACCAGTAGTAAAAACAATTTTATCTCACCACTGTTTATGATCCTTTTGCAGAACTAGTTTCTCATTTTGCTAATTACCAACAAAAGTAGGATAATGTGATATCTAACTCCTGTCTTCAGATCAGAATAAAAAAGAATCATGTTTCCATTTGTAAGAGAACAAGCAACAGCCTTTTTTTAAAAAAAGCGATATTTTAAAGGTTGAGTTTTTACATTGGCATAGTGCTATGCATTTCTTTAGTCTCTTTGTTAGACACCAAACTTTAGCATATTCTTTCTTCAGGTCTGCTATCTCTGCTATAAAGGAGACTATTTCAAAAATTTACCTCAGTGAAACTACTGAAGGCATAAGGTGAATCACTGCAGGGTTCATGGAGGTTTAAAATTCCTGCTACTTTCATCTCAATTTGTTCCAAAAGAAAAAAGTTTTAATGATACCCCATTATAGCCTATGGATTTCCCCCCTCCTTAAATTAACTTTCAAGAAGCTTCGGTCAAAATGGATTGCCCTTGAATCTCAAACTTTTTAAAATTTTAATCTCTAATTCAACCTATTCAACCTAGCCAAGTCTATTGTTTTCTTTTTAATGATACTGGTATGTTAAAAGATGATTTAATTTTCTTCTCCGTTCCTCCTGCGTGCCCTAGGATGAAGTGGGAGCAGGCCTGGATCTTCCTCCAAATTCCCTCTGCCTTGCTCTACCTCTCCCCTGCTCTGCCCAGCTGGCCTTTGCCCTTCCCCAATTTCTTCCACAGGCAATGGAGCCACACTCCGACTCCCTGTCAGCTGCTTGGCTTCCCCCTCCGAATCAGATTTCTGACAGGGGCATGACACTATCTAAATTTCTATAATAGGATGGATGAGAGTGAATAAGCTGAAATTATATCCAAATAAAACGCAATTAGGGGTATGAATAGAGGTGGTATTCAGCAGGTTCTGACAAGTTCTGGAGAACAAGCGGAATTTTGAGTAGTCCAGAGAACCGGCAAATACAACCTCTGACTGGCCCCACCCCTATCTATTCTCTGCTTCCCAAATCCCAGCTGAATGGCGAGGTCTTTTTTTGTTGCCCTGCCAGGAGAACGGAGCTGGAAAACAGGTTAGTGGGATGGAGAGGAATGGGATTTTGCAGTAACTTTCCCCCAGGAATGGGGAGGAAACGGAGATTTTGCAGTATCCTTCCCCTGCCACGCCTACTAAGCCATGCCCACCAAGCCACACCCACAGAACTGGTAGTAATAATAATTGAATACCACCACTGAATATGAAATTATATTCCCATATTAGGTTTCAGCCTGCATGTTCAGAGAAACACGATTCAAAGCTGGAAGCTTTTGCTCCATAAACCAAGGGTGACCCTTCCAGAATAAGTCAGATTTGGCAAAAGTGATCCTTGATGTAGTTATTTCACATCTTGATTATTGAAGATACTCTGCGTGGGGTATCCTAGAAGCATTTCTGAAAGTTGAAATTATTTACCAGTCAAAATTTAAATATTTTTACTGAGCTGTACAATCCTAAATAACTTATGGTCAGACAATCTAAGAGCATATCTCCTCTAACAAGCTTGTTTAATCTTTAAAGACAGTGGAAGAAACCCTTTGAAGATGTCCAGTTCCCAAAGACTTGCTTGTCTGACACATGAGCCTTCTCATTGTACTTAGATATGAAATGCTGCTCCGAGGGAATTTCTCTATCTCTGTTTTTAGAATGTATTTTTGCAAGCTTTTAATAGTTAACTGATATTAATATTTCATAACACACATTTCATACTTTGCGCAGTTATTGTCCTGAGTGCTCATCTAAGCAAAAAAATGTGGACATTAATTGCACATCACTTAAATACAATGTGTATAAGTTGAGATCCTGGTATATCATCGAGTTCATCCCTCTCATTTCTTAAGCTTTCCTATTTTCCACTTTCAGCGATGAGATGGTTTTGGTGTCAATGGTCACAAATTTGGGGATTCTGCCAAATGACGTTCTCTCCCTTTGGCCATTTATAGTAGTTTTTGTTCATTTAATAAGGTAGACTGATGGAGATGTTTATGACCAAATGCTGGAAAAGGTGCTATACAGTGGTGGGATTCAAAAAATTTTACTACCGGTTCTGTGGGCATGGCTTGGTGAGTGTGGTATGACTTAGTGGGTGTGGCTTGGTGGGCATGGCAAGGGAAGAATACTGTAAAATCTCCCACCCCACTCCAGGGGAAGGATTACTGTAAAATCTCCATTCCCTCCCCTCTCCTGGGGGATGGTTACTACCGGTTCTCCGAACTACTCAAAATTTCCACTACAGGTTCTCCAGAACTGGTCAGGACCTGCTGAATACTACTTCTGGTGCTATAGCTGTATTGCTGTAAATCTTATTATAATGTTTAGATGGTAAGTAGGTTCAGGATTTTACAGCTGTATCAGAATTTTTATTGTTATTCTAAATACATCAATTATAAATATATTTACTATATTGACTTTTCATAATTTTAACTGCTATTTAATTTTTGTTAGTTTTTTTTTTTTTTTTGTGGTTGGATTTCACATCATTGGGGGATATATTATAAATACAATTATTAATTTATTTGAACTAGAAGATAAATCGATAGAACATAAAACATTAGAGTTGGAAGGTCTTCTAGTCCAAACCCCTGCTCATTTCAGACAAATGGTTATCCAGTCTCTTTTTGAAAGCACCCACAACTTCTGGCTTATTCCTTTGATTGATTATTCTAACCATTAGGAATTTTCTCCTTAGTTCTAGGTTGCTTCTCTCCTTGGTTAGTTTTCATCCATTGCTTCTTGTCTTGCCTTTTGGTGTTTTGGACCAAAAGGCATCATCATTTTTGTAGGAGTCCCTCAAATATTGAAACACTGCTATCATGTCTCCCCAGTCCTTCTTTTCATTAGACTAGACATATCCAATTCCTATAATGGTTCTTCGTATGTTTTAGTCTCCAACCCATTGATCATTCTTGTTGCTCTTTTCTGCACTCTTTCCAGAGCAAGTATGATAAATATGAGCGTATGTGTATTGATCAATATTTGCAGTTCATTCTTCTCCTATTGTAGGATGAATCTGTACACGATAATAGACCAAAATATAAATTTATCTATTTATTTATCCTTTTGAGGGAAAATAGGAAGAGGAGATGGAGCACTTTAATATATACTTCTGAACATTTTCATCAAATCTACTGGAAATATGAATTTGGCTAAGAAACAAATGAAAGCAAAGATTGTACAGCAAACATGAATTAAAATCTGTAAATGATCCTGACAATTTACACAAAATGGGCATTTGAGAGATCACAAATGCTTTCAATTATTAACATGACAACAGCACAGCTTGTTTATAACCAAATGGCCATGTTTTAGTCCATTGCAGAAAGAGAAAAACATGTTAAAACTCAACCCTTAAGTAGTGTGATAATGGAAACTGATGGAAAACCATGAAAGAACATCTTCTTTAATCATAATGACATTAAAAGTAGTCCCAAATGATGATACAGACATTTTCAAATGGAGTGCCAATCTTGGTCAAGATTTGCCACTGATATATCTGCTTTGATCTTTTACTTAAATGCATGTGTTATCTTACATGAAAGCTAAAAGCCATGAACAGGCCTAAAATAGATGTCTTTCCACTGAATTTTTAGAGACCCAACTATTTTACACCATGCAAAGTACATGTTAAAATCATTAACTTTTTTTAAAAAAATCACAAATAAATAGGGAATATCTACTGTAAATCTATAGTTACATGTCTGACTATTCATATTAAAATATAAACAACCCATACTGGAAAACAGTGCTTAAATCAGTCTGAATTGTGCCTTGTTGTTGAAATCTATGCAGATGCTTACTCATCCAGGTCACAGTTGTCCCAAAAGTGCTTTTCTAAAGAAGTTTATTGGATGAGAAGCAAAATGTCTTCAAGGAAGTACAAAGAAAGTCCAGTTGCCTTTCAAAAAAAGCACCTTTGGGACTTTGTTGTTTAAGATGTCTTAAGGGAAGCAGTTTCTCAAAAATGCTTCCCTTGTAAAACCACCAAGTATCTTATTGTGTTTCCCTGAAACTAGGACCCTATCTTATATCTTTTTGAACCTACAAATAAGCGCTTGGCCTTATTTTCGTGAAAGTTTTATTATTTGGGGGTGCAATTTGGGGGTGGCAGGTGGGGAGGGGTGGGGCAGGGGAGAAGCGAGATATGTGTCTTACCTGACGTTCAGCTCCATTGCGTTTCTCGCCATTGTGTGCAGGGAAACAAGTTGTACCATAAAAAAAAAACACTTCTTGCGAGTTCGAAAAGTTAATTGCAAGAACAACTTGTTTCCCTGCATACATTGTGGGAAACACAACAGAGCTGGAAGTCAGGTAATACGGCAAGAAACGTCTTCTACCCTCTTCCCTGGACTTGGCAGGACTTCCTGCTCTTTGCTTAGCCACCTGACCCCTTTATAGATACAATTTGGGGGTGGCAGGTGGGGAGGGGTGGGGAGGGGGAAGAATGAGATGCGTGAAGCGAGATGGGGCTCCTCTAACTGTCTCTTCTCCTCCCCTCTTGGATCAGGACTCCGCTTCTGCTTTTGGTCGCATACAAACAAAGCAGCAGAAGTCTTTCTTTCTCTCCCCCAAACTCCATCAGAAATGAGTCTTTGGGAGACTCATCGTGCCGCTGCTGCCTCTGGGAGCAAGATTCTGCAAGGCTTATTGCGGTGGTGGTGCGACAAGTCTCACAAAGACTCATTTCTGGCGAAATTTGGGATGGAGAAGCAAGACATGTGGAGGACTGGTTGCGCATACATTTTAATATTTTTGAGGTGGGCTTATTTTTGGGGGGTGCTTATTGTAGCACATGCATTCAAAAACCTGATTGGGCTTATTATCTGGAGAGGTCTTAGTTTCCGGGAAACACTGGTATTGTTATCCTGGCAAGTTATAATACTATGGTCATGCTACCAGGTTTTCCCCAAAATAAGACCTAGCATAAGGAATATATGAACAAACTTTATACATAGTGCTGGAGATGAATGTTTCTTTTTTAATGTACTGTATTACAATAATTAAGACATTGCATTCATCTTCAGTAGAAAAATTTCTACCCACTTTCCCTCTATTGTAGAATTACCTACTGTAATTATATATAATATATATAGCAAACTGTATAAATAATTTGAGAAAATCTTTTTCATCTCTTACACATACACAGACACACACACACACACAGACACACTTCTAATTTTAAAGCAACCCCAATCATAGCTTGGCTTGGAAATAGAAAAAATATATATATAACTGTATAATGAATATAAAGAGGTCTTACTCAGAGTTATTAACATTTCACCAGCAGCCAGCCAAGGTAATACTACAGAGACAAAGATTTAAATATTGTTGCTTATTGTGAAGTTCTTTTTCCTTCCATTCCTTCTAATGCAAATAAATGAAATAGTTCAGCTCTTGTACTGACAGTTTTCCAGTGCTGTCTGGGGTTAATGAGTATGCTAACAGACTTAAATATTAAGCCATTAATTATTAAATATTTGATCTAGTTAGACAGATATATAAAAAATTAATGAATATAAATGTATTTGCTGTAAGTTACTATTGCTTAACATTACGAAAAGAGAGAAGAGACATTTTGGAATTCTACTCTGTAACATGCATGCAGTTTTAAACTTCAGGAAATGTACTTTCTCTCAGCAATTCTCACAGAGCAAGATTTGGTATTTTCCTCAAGGTCATCTTTAATGTATCTGCTAAAGGGAACAATAGTGTTATCAGTATTACTCCTCTGGTTTCTGCTGGTTAAAGAGACATGATCAATTATTGTATTGGATGTGGACATTAGTGTGGTACATGGCCAGTGAGAATGGTCCCTCCAACATCCCATTAGTGTAAATTTTTGAAGTGGCTTGAGGTCTTTTTGTAAGTCAGGATAAAAAATCCATTGTATTTTCACTGAAAAAGCTTTGCTATAGCCAATGACATCAAGCACTGTGAAGAAAATCTTCAGAATCTCAGATTGGAATTGATTTCAAATAGACATGAGGAGAAGAAAGCAAGGGTCAAGGAGGCCAAGGTATATATGTGTTTTTTTTTTTTTTAATGAGCCAATATTTTGAGTCACCTTTGAGCTTCAGGTAAAGTCACACTTGCTTCCAGTTGTAATAATGAACTAGAAACATATGTGGGCAGCTGGAAGAAAATCCTTTTGAATTTTGATTGCTCAGCTTTGGGGGGGGGTGACATTGAGATACCCAATATGGACAGAGAGGATCGCTGTTTTGAAAGAGGGGTTAAAGAGGCCATCTATGTCAAAGTTGAACAGCCCTCTTTCAACAGAGAGAGAGGGATACGGCATCATCTATCTCCAATCTACAAGACAGTTCCAAGAAGGCTCCACACCAATTTGCATCACTCTGGTGACTCTGATGGCACAGATAAACCTCCAGGAAACCTTAATGATCTACTAAAAGAATGCAAAATGTCCAATTGTCCACAAGTAATATAAATCCTTCCATTCCCCACCATCTAGTCAGAGCTGAAGAAGCTTCTTGCATGAGAAGTGAAATGTCTTCCAAGAAAAACCAGAAAGTCCAGTTGCCTCTTGGAGAAAAAGTACTTTTGAGACAACCATGACCTGGATGACTGAGAATCTCCATAGCATTTATCAAACATTGAGTTCCAGGGAGTTGGACCTCAACTCTTTTAGACTAGGTTATCAAGTCCTGAAATGAAATTCTGAGATATTGAAATGACCTGCCATGCCAACAGTTTTCTGGGAATGAAAGATTGTGATAAAACCTTTTGAAAATACTACAAAATTTGAGGAAAATGTTTTGTTTTTTGTCATAATTTATGATTCAGTCAGCAATGTAAAAGCTAGCATTTTTATAAGGATTCTACATTTTACAAGGATTCTACACAATTTTTTTGCTTCTGAATTCAAGGTATTACACTTAGGATATAAAATGTAGGAGATGACCAGGCTGAGCCCAAAAGAAGGGTCTAATGCATCATAAGTCATGAGTCCCTACACACCTACAAGAGATCTACGTCCAGCCCACCTTGAATGCCTATTTATACCTGCTCATTTCCCTTGACAATTAGTAGGTCAGATTTTTATAGAGAGCTTAAACTTGCAATAAATCTTTATACTCATTCGAACTGCCTGAATCTCCTGATTTTCTGGGCCTTGGCATCAAATATTTTAAATCTTTTCAGTGATTCAGAATTAAAATTATTTTTCCTAAAAGTTGCTATTTATATTTTTTCAATATTTAGTATTTAGTTTAGCATGCAAAAGCAAAGTACCCTCAATTTCCACTATTTCATAATTATTTATCAAAGCTGATAAATGGATAGCAGCAATGGAGCAAATATGTTGATGTCGAAAATATTCACTAAAGTAAAACTCATATCCTTGTTCATAGGATAAAAGTTGTGACAACTTTTAGGTCAGTTGAATGGGACCATGCCCTTTTTTATCCATGTAAACTTCTGAAGTAGGTTTAGGTTTTGAAGTTTTGAACATAATGTAGAACCAAGACAAAATCTTATATTGAAAAGTGTACATCTTTCAGAAAAGATACAAGTCCTTTTGTATCTTACAAAACACAATACAAATATGTGTTTTAAATATATACATACAACTTTTAAGGGTTGCACTAACATAGATAATATTTGCATGTATTTATAATTCAGATTCAACCATCAATCACATATCTCTTAAATCTGATTATGTCATATGAAAGGGAAAGGATCATTTAGAGTAAACAGTTTTCTTAGAGAATGTATGTTTATCAAAATAACTAAGACATTTAATTTCTTTGCAACAGTTTAAAATAATCATGTGGGCAGTTTTAAGCTATACTTCAAAATAATTGCATCTACTTAAAATAAAGAATCTACTCAGCATTGATAAATTGATATGGATACTTTAGAGTTATATCAGCCTTTCATTATTAGGAATTCATCATAGTTCTTAGCTGTAATTGAAATCTATTGTTCCGCAAGCAATACATTTTTTTAAAAAAAGTTATAAATTCAGGTTTTATATAAGTTCTTTAATCCATTCACAGAATTAATATTAATGTTTATGGCCTTATGGGATGTAAAGAATACATTATGACATCACATAAAATTAAAAAACAAATATCTCTAAAATACTTGAAACCACTAGAAGAAATGCATTTGTCGGAGTGATGGTTTATGGTGCTATTTTTCAAAATGAGACAACACCAGTAACAAGTTAAAAAGGGAACTAATAATTCATGGCTTGAAACAGCAGAAATTCAAAGCTCATTCCATTAAGCCGAAAGGAGGTCATGAAATAAATAAATAAATAAATAAATCAGTCCAGGTACAACAGCAAGGTCTGTGAAAATTATTGCTCTTTCAACAAAATCTGCAGCGAATACTTTCTTTTTCCATAGAGACAAATACATTAAAACTTCAGGTCCTAATCTAGAATCTAAACTTCTCAATCTAGCACTCTTCGGATATTTTGACCTGAATTCCCATAACTCTCACTATTCCCATAACTCCCAATATTAATTTGAGAAAATCTTCAAATATTTTAGAAAATTAATATTAATATTTTATTGAGGGGAAAAACACTGTTGCATATGTACTACTTAAGAGTGGAAGTGACAGTTGGAATGCTACCTCATGACAATATTACATCGCAAGGAAATATATCATAGGAAGCCACATTTAGCTCACCTTGGCTAATCTGAAAATGCTTAGCGAAGTCATGCCTAATTAGTATTGGATGGAAGTCCACCATGAAATTCAAGGAGAAGGAAGAGGACGAGGAGAAGGAGGAGGAGGAGGGAGAAGAAAGAAAGAAAGAAAGAAAGAAAGAAAGAAAGAAAGAAAGAAAGAAAGAAAGAAAGAAAGAAAGAAAGAAAGAAAGAAAGAAAGAAAGAAAGAAAGAAAGAAAGAAAGAAAGAAAGAAAGAAAGAAAGAAAGAAAGATTTCCATATTGTTACACCACAGCAACCTCAGAATGGTAAGGATGAACTCCTTAGGATCTGAAAAATTTTACCCTCACTCTAGATTGTATTGGTAGGTTGGTTGTTTTTCCTTTCTCACTGCTTTCAGTGTATACTTACACAAACATATATGGAAATACTTTTAGAACAGTTTCTTTTTTTAGAACAGTTTTCCTTTGTTTTGTAGTGAAAGTGTGCCTAGGAGAACCAATCTACCACACTTTTCTTAGTGTGTAGTCTGGCCTGTAATTTTTTCCCCTTTCTTTGTTTGTTTTATTCCCTGAACCATTGACCTAAAGGAATTTGATTCTGTGATTCTTATTCAGTAGTCACCAGCTCTAGTATTTCTAATTCCTAGCCTTGGCCCCTGTTTGACAAAGAACCTTGCATTGCTCCATTAACAAAGTTCATTTTATTCACCAGAAAATATTATTTTTATGTTAAAGAGAATACAGATGATGAAATGGAGGACCAAGATGTGGCACTTGTGAAAACAGACTTTGCTTGGGGAAAACCAGAACATTGGAAATTGGGATTATGAGATAGTGGTTTGATGCAATATCATAATCATGAGCTCATTATGATGACATTGCATCAGACCACAATCCCAAGCACCTGGATTATGATTATGTGACCAGCTGTAAATTCCCCTTCATTCAGTGCGGTTGTAACTTTGAACAATCATTGAATGAATGGATCTAACCTGAGGACTATCTGCATAGAAATAAGATGGTATTAGGATCCGTTACTCCTGGTGCTGATTTACATCTGTATTGGAAACTTATATGTCTAATCCATGACAATGTTACCAAATGAAGACATAGACAGTAGATGCTAGAAATCAGGATTGAGTAGTGTTGGCTATATTAAGAACAATAACAACAATCTTGTATTTTAGTTTCTGTTTTTGTACAGTCTATTACTAGAAAATTTTCCATAACAATCCAATATTTTATGCTTTGTAATTTTCCTTCCTTCCTTCCTTCCTTCCTTCCTTCCTTCCTAACTTCCCAACATATATTGTTTGAGAAATATGAATCCAAGTTGACACAATGGATTCCGCCTTGTATAATCTATAAGAAACTCTGCTCCTTTTGACCTTAGACCGCACTTCTGACCACAGCTTTCCCTTATGGATTTACAACTTCAAAATGACTAATTAACTAAGTTTCTCTGAGTGGGGCAGAATGGTGCATCTTTTTCAAAGAAAGGAAACCCTTGTCAAAATTAAAGCATTTGTATTTAAATTAAGATATGGATTTGTCCTCAACATTATATCAAAGTCTTTGGATTATATGAATGAAGGGATGATTCCAGAATTTCAGTGTCATGTCATATCTTTTATTGTTAGCTGAAAGTAACTGAAATTGAATGCAAGATCTTTTGCAAGCAAGGAGTTTATCTTACCTCTGACTCAGTTGCTTAATTGCTTTCAAAATTGTGCAAAGCCAAGCAGTTTTTCAAAGAATAGGATCTCAGCACCTCTTACATATGTTTAAATTATCTCAGTTCCTTAGTTAGGCTTAAGGCAACCCTTCATCCCATAGCTGGCAGGCTGAATAAATGGATAATTTATAAGATGTGCCATCTAAACTAGAGCATGCCCTCAATTTAAGAAATAATATATAAAAAAAAAAACCCGAGTACTTGCTAAATCTCATATCTTAATATTCTGCATCACTTTTTTAGCTGGTAAAAATATAATATGTTATTTTTCAAAATATCTTCTGAAAACTTTAGGATTGGTCTTCTGAAACCAGCAGAAAACTCCCAGGTATTTGACTTTACCACTGTGAGGTAAGCATTGCCCCATCTTTGTTAGTGCACATTAAGCCCCTGCTGTGGATGAAATAAGGTAAGCAACCTGCAGCATAACAAGAGTACTGACAGCTAAAGGAACAAGACACAGCATGGGTCAAATTAGCTTTCACTGCTTTCATTTTTATTCATTTAATCAGCAGATAGTAAGATGACTGTAGCCCATAAGACAGCTTCAAATTTCCCTGTTAGTTGCCCTAAAAGCTTTGTCTAAAGGGAGCCAGTTTGGTGTGGTAGTTAAGGCAACAGGCTGGAAACCATTAACTTCTAATCCCACGTTATGCACAGAACAACTTTAGGAGTCTCTTCCCCTCCCTCCCTCCCTCTCTCTCTCCCTCATCTTTCTTTCTATCTGCCTCTATCTATCTATCTATCTATCTATCTATCTATCTATCTATCTATCTATCTATCTATCTATCTATCTATCTATCTATCTACCTACCTACCTACCTACCTACCTACCTACCTACCTACCTATCTATCTATCTATCTATCTATCTATCTATCTATATCTATATATCTATCTATCAATGATCTATCTATCATCTATCTATCATCTATTATTCTATCTCTATCCATCTATTTCTATCTCTCTCTATCTGTCTCTTTTGGTTGTAGGTAGAAGACAATGACAAATCACTTCCAAAATGCTACCCAAAAAACTTCAGGGATTTATCTGACAGCTACCGGGAGTCAAGAATGACTCAAAGACACAAAAACAAAACAAAAATTGCATAAAGGTGTTAAAAGAGAGAAGCATTTTGGAAAAGTGCAGCCTCTGGAACAATCTCTGTGTGGCTAAATGGCAACAGATAGTAGACCTTGCCTGATCTTGAAAAGGTTAAGCAAGATTGGTCTTGTATAGTGCTACAATAGAAATCTTCAGGGAATCTGAAAGCTCTAAACTAAACAGCAGCATTGAAAGGAGATACTAGAAGAAGGTAATTCAGCATCATCACTAATAAATTAACATGAACATGTTCATGTAATCACAAGGAGATAAGCACAACCCAAGAAAGACTGTATTTATTTTTATATTTCTCTCCTAGGCTACTGCGAGCTTTTACTTTGAGGTTTGACAGTGTGTATGTGTGTGGGTGTGATTCTAAGAATTCTCAATGTGACCAATCATTTTGGAAGTATTTTCTGAAACAGGGGAGTCTATACAGTTAGTTTTAAAAAGTGAAGATGATTGCCATGATGATGTAATCAACACTTCACCTATTTTTTTATGTACACATATAATGACTGCGATGCACATAAAAAGCAGGTGGAGCTTCAGTTCCATTATTGTCATTGCGTTTATAATGCGTAAAATGGTTTCCATCAAGGCACAGACAAAACTAATGACAGAAGCACCAGTCTTTCTGTTTAGTGGTTGACATAAAATCCCAATTAATGAATAACTACTTATATTCAAGTTAGAATATAATATGTGTTCCATAAATTTTGAAATTAAAGTTGTGGTAAAGAAATGAACAAGGAAAGAAATGCACAAGGAAAGAAAGAAACTAACACTTTGAAATCCCACAGCAGAGAAATGTATAAAAACAGGAAGGGGACAGTGCAAATTGATATTAAATATACTTCTTGGGGGAAGGAAATGAATTTATGCTGAAATCACAAATGTCCATTTGAGGAAACTGTGCTCTCTATTAGAGAAAATTATGATAAATGAGAGAGTTTTTAAGGATCCTTACAATCAATAAAAAATTACAAATAATAAAATATTACTTGAAACCAGAATATTGCTCCAGTAACATAAGTAATATGGATAGAGATGGTAATGCAGTATTATATATAATGATGAAATAATAATATTTGGCCAATACCATAGGGTGACACAAAAATAAGTTAATAAAATCCTAAATTGCAACATAATCTCTAAGGCAAATTCTTTCTCTGTATGTGAGATAATTTGAGTCTGTTTAAAATCACAAAAGATTTCTGTTTTGTCTCCTATCACTTTAATGTGAGCTTAATTGCTGTACCTCTGGGCATGACAAATCTTTATTTCTGGCATCATGTCTAGCTTTCTCTTAGAAGTTTTGTGATTAATTTGAAGTACAAGTTAATTATCTTTCAAAATAAAATGATCAGCTAATCACTGTAGTAATTTACCTTCACAAATAATATAGTATCATCACTCAAAGTACCAAGTGAGAATTCAGAGTGAAATTTCACTGTCATGCTTCCCCGCCCCTATTTTTTACAACAAACCATTAATGTGAATTGTTAAATGAATTTCTCGGATGTCTTAATGAAAAACAAACAATTGTAATTTGGATTGGAAATAGTTTAAGTTGCAGTTGTAGTAATAATCAGAGGTTGTGTAAAAAATAGTCTGTTGACTATATAACGGTAAAGGTTGCATGTCTGATTCTAGGATGCAGTGCTCATCTCCATTCTTGGCCAAGGGAGACAATGTTGCCCAAGGACATTTTCTGTGGTCATGTAGCCAGCATGACTATGTGCCAAAAATTCATGGAAACATGTTACCTTCTCACCAAAGTGGTACCTATTAATCTATTCACATTTGCATGCTTTCAAACTGCTAGCTGGGCAGGAGCTGGGGAAAGGAACAGGGCTCACCCCATTGCATGGCACTCGGGGCTCAAACCCAGCTATCAACTTTCCAACTGACAAGCTCTGTGTGTTTAACCACTAAGCCATCACTACCCTGCTGTTTTCTATGTCCTTAGAAATTTTTTTAAAAAATGTTGAGACCAATGTGTCAAATATTTGAATCTTACTTATAAATATTTATGGAATGGAAGGAAAGAAGGAAGGAAGGAAGGAAGGAAGGAAGGAAGGAAGGAAGGAAGGAAGGAAGGAAGGAAGGAAGGAAGGAAGGAAGGAAGGAAGGAAGGAAGGAAGGAAGGAAGATAAAGCTCCCTTTAGACTGATAATATTTCCTCTTCTTTCTTTTCTCCTCGAGTATGGAATAATCAGCTTAGGATATTTTTTATATTAATTTATATCCATTATCCAGCAATAGGTCTGTGCATGTAAGTAGACATAAGAAACATAAGTATGCCATACATACAGTATGTTATACAATTATTATAATTAATACAAATGGGGCTACTCTTAAAAAGTAGTTGGAAGCTTCAACTGATGCAAAATGCACATATTCAACACATAATATCACTACTGAATGAGATGCATTGGTTGCTAGTGTGTTTTGGGGTGCAATTTGAGATGCTGGTTGACATCTTTAAAGACCTTCATGATGGGATTAGATTACCTGAGGGACTTTTTTCTCCCAGGTCATCCAATTTGGTTTGGTGAGATGGGAATTTTATAGGTCATCCAAGGGATGTCAGCTGTGGAGACTAGGGAAACATCCCTTCTCTACCATAATTCCTGCCCTCCTGAATATTTCCCCTTCAGAATAACAGGATGCCCCTGATCCTTCTGGCTTCTCATAAATGTAAAGACCTGGTTATGCACCTGGAGCCCATTCTTGGCTATGTCAACTTCAATGGCAATCGTTTTACTTGAATCATTGTATATTTATTTTATACTGATATAATTATTTTATTGTTTTATATTTCATAATGTACACCATCCAGAATCACTGGCAGCTATTAAAGAATGTGTCCACGCTGGAGCTGATTAAATAGATAGAAAAATCATTTATTCTGCAATGCAACTCATTTCAGACAAAGAAGGAGAAGAGGGAGGGGAAATAACAATTTAACATTACTGTCTTATCTAAGAGCTCACATCCCTGGAAACCTCAAATAATTTATTCCTTCCCATAATATATTCAGGCACATTACTTGAAGAGTCTGCTTTCAAAAATGTGATTCTGTTGGCAGCACCTATATGAGCTTGCCTGGCTTTGGAAACAAAATATAATTGAGCCTAGTTACTACTTTCATTGTACTATTACTACTAGAAAATCCCTAAATTGAAGTACAAAAATATTCTGAAAGATGAAGTGAGAAACCATTTCTATACTCTGGCCAAGAAAATTGAATGGTTGTGTAATCACTAAGAGTCAAGCGTACATCGTTTAACTTCTACTTGTTGAACTTTTCAACTTAACTTTATTGCAGTGATTAACCAGCAGAAGAAAATTGCCGATGTCAGGATAGTTGAGAAAAGTGCATCGCTAAAAAACAATATTAAATCAAAATATGCTAGGAGGCTTGCTGAGATTACACATATGGAACAAGGAAAAAAGAGGTTAAAATTAGCAATCTGGATAATATAAACTTTGAAATAGCTGTTTAAAGTACACACAAACACATACAAACGTATGAAGATTCAAAAATAAAACAGTAACATTCTCCAAAAGAGATTTAAGAATTATAATGTCTCTTATAGACACCTGTCAATCTGAGAAAAATATAGTCCGTAGGTAGCTGTTTGCAGAGGTGGGCAGCTGCCAGTTCTCCCCGATACAGGCGAACCATAGTTAAGATTCTGTGCAGTTCGGTGAACTGGTAAATCCCACCATTGGCTGGCCCCTCCCTCCCAAAACAGCCCCCAAAATAGCCTGGAAACATCCTGAAAAATGACCTGAAAACAGCCCCAAAATGGCCTGAAAATGCCCCAAAAATGATCTGAAAAACAGCCTGAAAACAGCCCTCCAAAATGGCTTGAAAATGGCTGAAAAATGGCCTGAAAAGAAAGCAAAAAATGGCCTGAAATGGCCAAAAAAAATGACCAAAAAACAGGCTGAAAGATGGGCAGGGCAGGGCCAGCCAGTGGTGGGTTTAGCTCCAACTGGCTGAATCCTACCTCTGCCTTTGAGGCGAGTGGCCAGGAGGCAGGGTGTGATGAGTGACATCACCCACCCAGTCACATGACCAACTGGCCATGCCTACCCAGCCAAGAGAACCGGTTGTTAAAAAATTTGCAGCCCACCACTGGCTGTTTGTTACACCTCATCTTGAGTGGGAGCTAGGTGGAGGGATTTTATATGATTGGTCCACCCCAGAATGGCCAGTGAGAGGGACCAGTTGGGACAGAGGATGTGCTTGTTGTGGGAAGTTGGAAGTCACTTTTCAGTTATCTTCATTTTTCCTCATAGTAATACATTTTGATTCAAGTAAATCAAAGTATCTAATACATTCTATTTTCCTTCCTGGATCTTCAACTCCAACTTCACTAATAGTCCATCCATGCCTATTTCATAATGAAAGCCATATTCATTTATCTTGGATTGCTTTTTGGGCTATTTAGAAGAATATAGAAGAATCTTCTGAATACCAGTATGAAACTGAGCAATCCAGAAGACCAGCAGGGAGGTGAATCACTTTTGCGAATTTATGTCTTGAAAACAATTTGCTCCGGTTTATTCAAGGGTCTATTCATAGTGACTGTTATTGATTTTCTTTCTGATATGGTGATCAGCTGCAGAGATCTAAATTTCCCACTGGCGGCTAAGAACTTTAAGGAGGGGGGGAATTCAAGGGAAGCATCAATTTTATAGTGGGGGATTTGACAATATGGAAATAAAAGTGATAAAAGTGTATAAAGAATTCACTCTTGAGAGTGGAAAACATTGGAATGATATGCAACAAATCACATCATGATATAGCTTTCTCCAGGAGAAAAGATTATACATATGTCTAGAGGCTTCGGCCGTTATTGAGAAGTACTTTCATAAAGAATTTAAGAACCCTAGAATAATGTTCTGTAATATAAAACTAGGGCTAGAGTTGCAAAACTGTTTCCATTGGTAGATTTTCTAGCTTATACTCATATAAGAAAACATATTGAACCAATAATCTTCTTCCTACTGTACAAGCTTCAAATAGTCTCAAAGCCCACTGTAACTACATAGCCAAAAAGACGTTAAGAGTTGTTAACCTAATCTTACATAGCTTTTTCTCTGGTATTATTACACTAATAACTAGAGCATGCAAAACATTTGCTAGACCAATACTCGAATACAGCTCATCAATCTGGAACCCACATTACGTATCTGATATTAACACAGTTGAGAAAGTCCAGAAATATTTCACAAGAAGAGTTCTCCACTCCTCTACTCATTGCAGAATACCTTATGCCACCAGACTCGAAATTCTAGACCTAGAAAACCTAGAACTATGCCACCTTCAGTCCGATCTAAATATAGTACTGTATATAAAATGTCTTACTGTCAATGAATACTTCAGCTTAAACCATAACAACACAAGAGCAAACAATAGATACAAACTCAAGGTTAATAGCACCAAACTTGATTGCAGGAAATACGACTTCAGCAACAGAGTGGTCAATGTCTGGAATAGTCTACCTGATTCTGTGGTTTCTTCCCCAAACCCCAAAAACTTTAACCTTAGACTGTCTACTATTGACCTCACCCCTTTCCTAAGAGGTCTGTAGGGGGTGTGCATAAGCGCATCAACGTGCCTACCATCTCTGTCCTATTGTTTCTTTTATTTTTTTTAATTTTTCTTATATGTATCCATGTATTCATAACTATGTTTTTACTTATACCTATTATCTTGTAAGCAATTGACAAAAATAAATAAATAAATAAATAAATAAAATAAAAGTTGTAGGATCCAATCTGGTCAGAAAATTTTCACCAGAAGTTCCCTGAGAATGGGCTCCAGCATGACTTCAAAATCTCAGAAGACCAGACTTCTGGTCCCAGTGACTGACCCAGATTGGATCCTGCAACATTATCCTGGGATGATGATGTGGTTATTTTTCTGCTCATGCATTGATCCAATAAGTGTTCATTATTAATGATAACTTAGAGCAGCCAAAGCATTGGCAGAAATGAGCATAGATATAGCTGTGAATATAAATCACAGTTAGTTTATTTAGCTAATGTGAATCTTAATGTGAGCCAGAACCAGCCAAAAAAATCTGGATTGAGCACCACAGCTCAAATATGAAAATTCCATTAGTAATAGAGTCTTTAGTCTTCTGCAAAATGATTTGGCTTCTCTTTGGTTTGATGAACAAACAAACTTCCAAATCATGGTTACAGGATTGATAACTCTTCCATACCAAAAGCGGATTCAACAATATGCTTCACATAAATCTCAACGTATTTTAGGATTTCCAGCTAAAGGAGAGCAAGACATAAGAACAAATGTATATAAAGTCACAATTTAGAAGATAGCATCAGAGAGCAAATGCTGCCTCTGCAAAGAAGCTGACAAAACAATGGACCACCTACATAACTACTTCAAGAAGATTGCACAGACAGACTACAAACTATACCATGACAAAGTAATAGCAGCGGTACATTGGAATATTTGCAAGAAATACCATTTCCTGCAAGCAATAATTGGTGGCATCACAAAATGGATAGAACAATAGAAAACGAAGAAGCTAAAGTGCCCTAGGACTTTAGAATTCAAGTACCTGCCATAATATATCCAGGACTTAACAATAGTTGGTAAGAAAGACACAAATGTCTGGATAGTGGACATTGCAATTCTGGAGAAAGTGGAATAGAAGAGAAAGAAGTGGAGAAAATAGCAAAATATGAAAACAGAATTAGAATGACCATGGCAATGGAAAGCAAACACGGGATTTGATAGATGAATAAAAATGCCAAATCCAGCCTAAATATCTGGCTGATTGTGTGACCAACAATAATAATCAACAATAGAAATTTAATTTGGGGGGAAAATTGGATTTCAAGGCAGATACCTTTTATATACCAGACAGTGTGTATATTTTAATACTAATGGTAAAGAACATTTAGGACAATGATTGCTTCAGTTAACAAATGATTTCTCCCTTTGGGAAGTGCCAATGAACTGCTGAATTTAATCTGTTTGGAAATAAAGTGCTCCAGCTGAAATGAGCAAGACTGTTTAAAGTGACATGAGAGGAAAATACTATTTTCAAACTTCAGTAGGAGAATATTCCTGCAAATGGAATTTAAATTTAATGGGTAGTGAATTCAGTCTGTCATTGTCCATTTCTTCCCTTGAAAAAAATAAATGGGGGCAATGCCCATTCTGGTAATAAGACAATACATAATGCAGATAAACTTGATTAATAAGACTTAATTCTACCATTTTTTAAATATTAAGAATCAAATCTCATCAAATGAAGCTTTACTTCATCCCCCCTTTGTTTTATTCTTGTTTTATTCATTTTTTACAAAGACTGAATTCATGTCTTTGTAAGACACTATGAAACATGATTACTCATTTAATCATTTTCATATAGCCTTCTATATTACTTTTTCTACTGCTTCATCTGTAGAATAAGAATTAATTCAAATATTGGCTGTTCTTCAGCTCTGATTTTTGGTTTTTGTCTTCTCAACTTTAAACCCATAGTTCATCACCAGACATTATCAGGGTTGTGATTTAAACTGTAAAGCAAAAGGTATTTTCCACTTACCATTCTTGCCACAAATAAGTGGCTAATCTTCATGTCATTAAAGATCACTGTAGCTTCTTGTAAGAACAAGTTACTATATTGCACAATCCCCTGCAGCATTTCAAAAACTATATAACCTAAGTGCTAGAGCCCACTGTAACTACATAGCCAAAAAGGCATTAAAAGTTGTTAACCTAATCTTATGTAGCTTTTTCTCTGGTAATATTACACTAATAACTAGTAACTAATAACTAATAACATTTGCTAGACCAATACTCGAATACAGCTCATCAGTCTGGAACCCACATTACGTATCTGATATTAATACAGTTGAGAAAGTCCAGAAATATTTCACAAGAAGAGTTCTCCACTCCTCTACTCATTGCAGAATACCTTATGCCACCAGACTTGAAATTCTAGACCTAGAAAACCTAGAAGTATGCCGCCTTTGGTCCAATCTTAGTATATAAAATCATACATTGAAATGTCCTACCTGTCAATGAATACTTCAGCTTCAACCTTAACAATACAAGAGCAAACAATAGTTACAAACAAACCCCCTGTTTCCTGTTTATAACACAGTCCTTTCAACAGTTGCAAGAAGTCCTACATATTGCCAAAAAAAATCAGAAAATAAAATACAGGCTGAATAGTCAAGACCTTGTTGATGATCCAAACTTTACCTGTCAATGAATACTTCAGCTTCAACCATAACAACACAAGAGCATACAATAGATACAAACTCAAGGTTAACTGCACCAAACTTGATTGCAGGAAATACAACTTCAGTAACAGAGTGGTCAATGTCTGGAATACTCTACTTGACTCTGTAGTTTCTTCTCCAAACCCTAAAAACTTTAACCTTAGACTGTCTACTATTGACATCACCACTTTCCTAAGAGGTCTGTAGGGGGCATGCATAAGCACACCAATGTGCCTACCATCCCTGTCCTATTGTTTCTTTTATATATTTTTTATTTTTCTTATATGTATCCATGTATTCATAATTATGTTTTTACTTATACCTTATATGGAGCTTGGGCCATTACCTGAAACTCTGGCTCATAACTCGGCCACAGACTTGGTAGCCGCCTGGGACAGGTTGGCTGCTGAGGCTCTGGACCGAGTTGTGCCTTTGCGACCTCTGACCCAGCAGAGATCTCGCTCGGCTCCATGGTTTATGGAGGAGCTGAGGCAGATGAAATGCCGGAAAAGACGTCTGGAGGGCGTTTGGAAGGCCAGTCGTGCCGAGTCTGACTGAACACAGGTTAGGTCCTATATTAGGACCTACCTAGTGGCAATAGAGGCGGTGAAGCGTTCTCACTTCTCCACCCTTATTGCATCGGCAGAAAATCGACCCGCCGCCCTATTTAGAGTGACCCGCTCCTTGATTGGGCTGGGAGCAAGGGATGATCTCCTGCAGGGAAGAGCGGAGGAGTTTTCACGATTTCTGCACGATAAAATTGCTCAGATTCGGGCCGGATTGGACTCTAGTTGGGACATCCCAGGGGAGGTGACCGCGGCGAGTCTTGAGACGGTTATCTGGGATGAGTTCGACCCTGTGACCGCCGAGGGTATGGACAGGTTGCTGGGGCGGCTGAATGACACTACATGTTTGTTGGACCCTTGCCCCTCCTGGTTGGTCTCTACCTCCAGAGAGGTGATGCGGAGTTGGCTCCAGGGAATTGTTAACGCTTCTTTGATGGAGGGCTCGCTGCCTACCGCCTTGAAAACGGCGGTGGTGCGACCCTCCTCAAGAAGCCCTCCCTGGACCCAACTCTTTTGAACAACTATCGTACTGTTTCCAACCTTCCCTTCGTGATGAAGGTTGTAGAGAGTGTGGTGGCAGGTCAGCTTCCCCAGTACCTGGATGAAGATACATACCTGGATCCCTTCCAATCGGGCTTGAGGCCTGGACATAGTACCGAAACGGCATTGGTCACGTTGGTTGATGATCTCTGGAGGGCCCGTGACAGGGGTTATTCCTCTGTCCTGGTCCTATTAGACCTATCAGCGGCTTTTGATACTATCGACCATAGTATCCTATTGCGCCGTTTGGGGGGGTTGGGGGTTTGGGGCACCGTGTTGCAGTGGTTCGCCTCCTTCCTCTCCAATCGTCTGCAATTTGTATTGGCGGGGGGGAGAGATCCACCTCTAGGCCCCTCGATTGTGGGGTGCCTCAGGGGTCGGTCCTCTCTCCTCTCCTGTTCAACATTTATGTGAAGCCGCTGGGGGAGATCATCCGTGGCTTTGGGGTGAGATGTCATCTGTACGCTGATGATACCCAGCTGTACATCTCCACCCCAAGCCACCCCAACGATGCTGTGGAGGTCATGTCCCGGTGCCTGGAGGCCGTGCGGAACTGGATGGGCGGGAACAGGCTCCGACTCAACCCTTCCAAGACTGAGTGGTTGTGGTTTCCGGCGTCCCGATATAGCCAGATAGTTCCATCGCTGGCTATTGGGGGTGAGATTCTGCCCCCTGCAGAGAGGGCTCGCAATCTGGGTGTCCTCCTGTATGTACGGCTGTCTCTGGAAGACCATATTACGGCCGTCTCCAGGGGGGCATTTCATCAGGTTCACCTGATTCGACAGATGCGGCCCTTTCTGGATCAGGATGCCTTATGCACAGTCACACATGCCCTGGTCACCTCCCGACTGGACTATTGTAACGCCCTCTACATGGGGCTCCCGAATGGGAGCATCCGGAGGCTTCAACTGGTACAGAATGCAGCCGCACGGGTGATTATGGGGGCGTCAAGATTCGCGCATGTGACGCCCCTCCTGCGCAAGCTGCATTGGTTGCCAGTGGCCTCTCGGGTGCGTTTTAAAATTTTGGTGTTAACTTTTAAAGCGCTCCATGGCATCAGACCAGGATATTTACAAGATCGCATTCTGCCATTTTCCTTACACCGTCCGGTGCGCTCCCACAGGGAGGATCTCTGCGGGTCCCGTCGGCATCTATGTGCCGGCTGGTGACTCCGAGGAATAGGGCCTTCTCTGTGGGGGCGTCTGCCCTCTGGAATGGGTTGCCCCCAGAGTTACGGACAGCCACGGACCTGGGGACCTTCAGGCGTGCTTTGAAAACCTGGCTTTTTGACCAGGTCGGCTTGGGCTGATTTTAGTTTTGGGGTGTTTTATTTTTATTAAATTTTAGGGTTTTAGAGTATGGTTTTAAATTTGTTTACAGCGAGGGTTGGGTTTAATTTAGTTTTATTGTTCCACATATTTATTGTTTTAACTGTACGGCTGTGCACCGCTCCGAGTTCTTCGGGAAAGGAGCGGTACATAAATAAATATTTATTATTATTATTATTATTATTATTATTATTATTATTATTATTATTATTATTATTATTATTATTATCTTGTAAGCAATTGACAAATCAATCAATCAATCAATATAAAAATCCTTGCATTTATCAAACCAATTGGTGAGCTCTCCCAGAACCACATGCTATTGGTGGTTCTGCTCATCAGTAAATTTTCTTTCTAAAGCAACCTCCATTTTATTGCCAGCTTGGAACTGGACCTGGATTTTTTTTCTAATGATAGTGAAAGACAATCTTCATGGGACAGCTTGAAAACAAACCATAAATTGCAGATGACTCAGAATACAATAGCTAAGATAAGTAAGTGATAATTTCAGGAGGTCCTATATGAATCTTCCTCCTGAAACCACTATATTCATTACCTGATGCTTTCCAAAAAGATCTAAAGATGGTAAAGATGGTTAAATTTATGGTATAAAAACCTATGCGCCTCAAAGTTTGTAATGATATCTTTTACATTGCATCTGCCTTTCACCCCATATGAATGAGGTGCATGACTCTTGTTCTACTACTTAAAAGAGTCACTTTATAAAAATTAAAACAATTCCTACTGTGCCATTTTTTATTTGTGTGATGTAAAATAGGGTGGTAAATGATTTGACCTTTTTTATTCTTTCCCCATGGAAAAGCAATCAGTCTTACAGCAGAAAAACAAAATAAAACTTTGATTAAAAAAACAAAGCAAACTATAAAAGAAAACTTTATAAAGTATTGCCAAGATTTAGTATGGACAAATAAAAGTATAGCAGCCAGATCATGATAATAAAGCAGTTTGCAAATATTTTTTATTAAATAGTAAATTCAGTTTTCTTAATAGGCAAATCATGTTCCATTGATTTGCTACCAATAAAGAGCCCTTTGGTTGAAGTTGCTGATAAGACACTGGAAAGGTTTCATGATATTATTACCAATAACTTGAATATATTTTCATGAAGACTTCACACACACACACACACACACACACACACACACACACACACACACACACACGATGGGGAACTGGGAAACCTAGCATAATTTCTTAGTTGGTCATTTCTCTTATTTCTACAGGCCTGCAGCAAATGGCCATGTGCTTTACTTTCTACATTTCCCCCACTTGTTGGAAATCCAAACACCTTGTTGGAAATCCAAATACTTCGTTGGAAATCCAAACAACCTGTTGGAAATGCAACAGCTAAGATAAGTAAGTGATAATTTCAGAAGCTGTGGAAAGATAGAAGCCCATGTCTTATATACAATCTTTCTGCATATTTGTACTAGTTGTTTTTAATATTTTAAAATATTATTTTAAATATTTTATTAACCATATTATTTTTTTTCTGCTTCCAGCAGAGGGAAAGCCTGTAGTTTTGAAGTTTATACATGAAAGAGTAATATTTTACATATGGGGATATGGAGTTTTCTATACATTTCTATAACTGTTGTATAATATATGAAGCTTATTGATGTGTTTACTCTGTCAGGTATACATGGGTTGATATATTTCAGTTTACCTTTTTATGGAACAATTCCCCGACATATAGCTATTGAAACATGCAGAAACTTTATATAGACTCAATGTAAAAAGGTTTATTTTTTTATCACCAGGATAGCCCAGAGCAGAAATAATTGTACAAAAAGGAAAGCATTGTTTATTCATTCATGTACCATTTCAAAATATACAGACTTATAGTCCCATAGGTTTTGTGTAAGGTGATTCAAAATACAAGTAATTGACCTAAGTTATAAAATAAAGGTCCTAAGGTCAAAGTTCAAAAATTCCCAAACTCTAAGGAATTTTTCTCTTCATCACTGAAACCAAATGTTTCATAGTAAAGTACATTATTGTTTAAATACTTTAATGTTAAATATAAATATATAGCATATCTACAGAGTAAAACTAGAATCCTAAATATATTGACAAGGCATTCTAAGAAGACTGAAAATACTGTAACTGTAGTTGCTTCTAAATGAAACAATCACATCTACATATGCATTGGCCATAGATGTTAATAAAATCCTTAATACGCTATAACCAAAACCTTTCCCAATATGTTATGATTTGTCCAAAACATTTGTTGGCTTTGGATGTTCTGTGGCTGAAATTAGAAATCTATTTATCCAGACATTATTCTTACCCAAATATCCCATCATCTCCTATTGAATATTTCCTTCAGGATTTATAAAAGTTTTTTAATATGATAGTACATCCCATTCCTACTGTATTAAACTTCATTGATAAACTTGTAACATTTCTTTAGCATTCTCCTTAAGTATACTGATCATAATTTGGAAATATCTCACATGTAGGATGTTTTGGGTAGTATCTAGTATGGGCATTAACAGTTGCCCCGTTATTTAGTGTAGCACTTTATCTACTGATCTATGATTCGTTGTGATCCAAATGTGTTGATGATTGATGCCAAACTGCTTTACTGGAAAACAAAATCATGATTACTGTGTGATTGATTGTCAAATTATTTGCAAATAGAATAGAATAGAATAACAGAATTGGAAGGGACCTTGGAGATCTTCTACTCCAACCCGCTGTTTAGACAGTAAACCCTATACCATTACAGACAAATGGTTACCCAATCTCTTCTTAAAAACTTCCAGTGTTGAAGCATTTACAACTTCTGGAGGCAAGTTGTCCTACTGATTAATTGTCCTAACTGTCAGGAAATTTCTCCTTAGTTCTAAATTGTTTCTCTCCTTTTCCATCCATTGCTTCTTGTCCTTTCCTTCAGGTAGTTTGGAGTAATAGTGTGACTGACTCCCTCTTCTTTGTGGCAGCCCCTGAGATATTGGAACACTGCTATCATGTCTCCCCTAGTCCTTCTCTTCACTAGACTAGCCATGCCCAGTTCCTGTAACCGTTCTTCATATGTTTTAGTCTCCAGTCCCCTAATCATCCTGGTTGCTCTTCTCTGTACTTTTTTATAGTGTGGTGACCAAAACAACATCTTTTTTATAATGTGGTATTTGTATCTCACTTGATCTTGATTATATCTCTCTGTTAGTGCAGCCTAGAACTGTGTTGGCTTTTTTGGCAGCTGCAGCACATTGCTGGCTCATATTGAAATGACTGTCTATGATTCTTATTATTTTAAATATTAAAAAGTACTGTTGCATAGAAAAGGGAAATTTAGAGTGTACATCTTGTTAGACAAGACTTATTTAAGTGGTCTATATTTTAACAATATGAATTTAACTACGGATATTCCTGAAGAAATCAATTACATTGTGTACCTGAATAAAAGGCATTTAAAAGCTCCAGAAATTTGTCCTATTGTAAAGAACAAGAGAAATCAAGACTTTGTTAATTAGCAAATGTTTTTCAATGAACAAAATAATAGCTTTCTGTGAAGATCGTTAATGCAAACGCCCAACATTAATACAAATGGAAAGATAACTCTCTAGGCTAATCATGTTTAGGTTAAATTATACTTCAGTAATAATACTTATTTTCTCCATCCCATTGAAGTCACCATTATTTCAGAGCTATGGACAAAGGGGAATTGATTATAATCATTGCAAAGGAAATTTCCAACAGCAGAAAGGCACAACTTCCTTTTGATTGAAGTGTTAGATGCATTATAGATAGTGTCCTTTACCTATGTAAGGTAAAGGTAAAGGTTCCCCTCGCACGTACGTGCTAGTTGTTTCTGGCTCTATGGGACGGTGCTCATCTCCGTTACAGAGCTGAAGACATCTCCATGGTCATGTGGCCGGCATGACTAAACGTCAAAGGTGGACGGAACGCTGTTACCTTCCCACCAAAGTGGTCCCTATTTTTCTACTTGCATTTTTACCTGCTTGCGAACTGCTAGGTTGCAGAAGCTGGGACAAGTAATGGCAGCTCACTCCATTACACGTCGCTAGGGATTCGAACCGCTGAACTGCCGACCTTTCTGATCAACAAACTCATAGTTATGTAGCATGGCCATATTGCTCTCTTTCCTGGAATGTGAGTGTTTGGCTAGCTAGAAAATGGCTATAATTTAAAACAGTTTTTAAAGTAATAGGTAAGTTGGTAAAGAGAACAAGGATAAATTGCTTTGCCATAACACAATAAAGTTCATTACTCAATCATTAGCAATAGCAATGACTGTGAGAGGGATCTTGGAATCCTGGTGGACAATCATTTAAATATGAGCCAACAGTGTGCAGCCCCCACCCAAAATGCCAATGCAATTATAGGCTGCCTTAACAGAGGTATACAATCAACATCCTGTGAAGGAGTAGTACCACTTTATAAGGCCATGGTAATACCACACTTGGAATTCTGCATCCAGTTTTGGTCACCATAATATGAAAAAGATGTTGAGGTTCTTGAAACGGGGCAGAGAAGATCAGCAAAGACGATTAGAGTCCTGGAGGCTAAAACTTAAGAAGAACGGTTGCAGGAATTGGATATGTCAAGCCTAGTGAAAAGGAGGGTTAGGGGTGACATGATAGCAATGTTCCAATATTTGAGAGGCTGCCAAAAAGAAAAGGGGAACAACTATTCTCCAAAGCACCAGTAGGCAAGACAAGAAGTAAGAGATGGAATCTTATCAAGGAGAGATCCAACCGAGAAATAAGGAAAAAAGTTCCTGACAATGAGAACAATTAACCAGTGGAACAGCTTGCCTTCAAAAGTTGTTAACATAGAAAATATTGTTAGATATAAGGATACTTTGAATGAAAAGGGGGAACTCAAAAATAAACAAGAATTGAGCAATCAAGGGATTGATATCACATGGTATTCACAAGTGTTGATACATTCTAGATACAAGAAAGATGGCTTTTATAAAGAACAAACAAAACTAGAGAAGAGAAGATACTAACAGAGGCAAAAGAAAAATTGATAAAAAAAAACATACAGCTATCTACTATACATTAAATTGGAAGATGAACAAGTAAAGGAAATAATGATAGTATGGGCAAAAACTTTGGTTATACAATTGAATTAGATACATGGCAAAAATTGTGAGCCAGGAATTATAAATTAACAATGTCAACTGCATACAAAGAAAATTTGTATAAGATGTTTTATAGATAGCATTTTGCACCAGTGGAGTTGGCAAAGCTGGCTAAATGCTAGAAGTGCCACCAGATACCTGGATCATATTATCATATATGGTGGACTTGCTCAAAAGCAAAAAAAAAAATACTGGACAAAAATACATATGTGGTTGGAAAAAATGATAAAACAGCATATTGATTTAAAGCCAGACATACTTCTATTGGGGATTATGCCTGAAAAATATAGTAAGGAAAATGTATTTAGTTATTCATATATTAACTGCTACTAGAATTGTATTTGCACAAAGCTGGAAGAGTGAAGAGATACATACAGATAAGAATGTGATTAGGAAAATATTACAATGTGTAGGAAATGAACAGACTAACACTTGCAATTAAGGAGAAAGAGCAAAATGAATATTATATGACATGGGATCTATTTTATCAATGGTTAAATAATAAAAATGGATGTTAGAAACAGGGAAACAAAATAAAGAAGATATGTTAAAAGAAATAAGCAAATATTGTCATGCCCCTGTCAGAGTCTGAATCTGAGGAACAGCTGATAGGGAGTGGGAGTGTGACTCCATTGGCTGTGGAGGAAACTGGGGAAGGGCAAATTCCAGCTGGGCAGAACAGGGGAGAGATAGAACAAGGGAGAGGGAGTTCAGAGGAAGACCCAGGCCCACCCCCTCTTCATCCTAGGGCACGAAGGGAGGAATGGAGAAGAGCGCAATGTGGGTTGCATGGCTTATGGGGGAGGAAAGGGCCCTGATTCCAGTGGTGGTATTCAACATTTTTTACTACCGGTTCTGTGGGCGTGGCTTGGTGAGCATGGCAAGGGAAGAATACTATAAAATCTCCAGTCAGAGGTGGTATTTGCCGGTTCTCTGAACTATTCAAAATTTCCACTACCGGTTCTCCAGAACTGGTCAGAACCTGCTGAATACCACCTCTGCCTGATTCCCTTCATTAGGCACACCTGGGAAGAGAGTTTAAAAGAAACGCATGCTGAGTACGGCATCTGCTTTGAACCAGGAGATTGGGGACAAAGTTGGAATGAATAAAGGGACTCCTACTGATTATCTGACTGTGTTGCCCTTGTGCCACATCCCGGGTCATCACAAATATTATGATTAGTATTTTGAATATTACTATTTTAATATTGTGGAATTAATATGTTGAATAATACTATTTTAATATTGTAGAATTCATATCAATGCAGGGGTGTGATTGAACCAGATTAACAATTGGTTAGGTGAGTGAACCCTTTGTGTGTGTGTGTGTGTGCCAAATGCATGCTCTGCATGTGCATTTTAAAAAGCCCATTTTCAGCTCTTCAACTGCAGCCCCTGTGAATAAAACAGCTGAGATATGGCAAACCGCTCTGCTGCACCGATCAGTTGTGCTCTAAAAACAGGAAATAAAGCACAGGAAAGAGCAGGGGTGGCGGGCGGACCCACAGCGGACCGGTTTAGAGGCAGCTGATCGTCAGAACAAGGAGTTTGCTCTAATCGGTTCAAACTGGTATTAAAGTAATGAATGATGTTGTAAATTTTGATCACTGTTCAACAAAGATAATAGTACCCAGACAACACACTGTTCAACTGAAGATGGAATTATTATATTAAAAAGAAAAAAAAATTAAAAAAGATGCTCATCACTGGAGGCTTTAAAGAAGAGACTGAACAGCTATTTGTCTGAATTGGCATAGAGTCTCCTGCTTGAGCAGGGGGCTTCGACTAAATGACTGCCAGGGTACCTTCCAACTCTGTTATTCTGAATCTGGTTTGGTCCAGAAATTGTTGTAGCATCATAGGGTACCAGCAGGGATGGGATTCAAATTTTTAACAACCGGTTCTGTGAGTGTGGCTTGGTGGTCATGTAACTGGGTGGATGTGACTTGGTGGTCATATTATTGGCTGGGCGTGGCCAACTCAACATCACTCACATCGAGGCATGCATCTCCTCGCCTGGCCTCTCATGACTATGGGGATGTTGCAACAGTCATAAGTGTGAAAAATGGTTATAAGTCACTTTTTTCAGTGCCATTGTAACTTTGAATGGTCACTCCACACAAGCAAAGTACCAGCAAAGGAGGGGGAAAAAACTCCAGAGAAGTTCCAGAGACAGGAAGTCTAGTCTTGCCAAGAATGTAATAAGGATTAACGGAGAAGCAGTTTCTGTAAGCAACACCAGAATGTTTCCTTCCTGCCTTCCTTACAGGATTAGGCCAGTAATTTCTTCTAACAACTGGTTCTCCGAACTGCTTAGAATGTTAACAACCGGTTCTAGCGAATAGGTGCAAACCTGTAGAATCCCACCCCTGGGTACCAGGAAAAGTTTTTGTCCTCTAGGCTGTTCTATTTTGAGGTTCCCTCCCTCTCAAAATTTACAGAATGTCCTCAGCCCTCTTGCAGTAGAAAGTTTCCTTTCAAGGAGACATTGTTAAAGGTTGATGATGTATGAGTGAAGAATTTGCTTAGATAAGTAATAATGTAGTTGCTAAGTATGGATGGAGAGGCACTTATTCCCAAAATGCTGATCCGAAAAGCAGCCAAGACTGCTCCACAAATAATAGTTGAAATAAATAAAAGCTACATGGTATGCCAAAGGGCTGTTTCTTGTTCAGAAATTTAAATCCTTGGGCTCTTTTGATAACAATATTAGCACTCAGTTCTTCCTCCGCATCAACATCTTAAACAGACAGAGTGTGACTAGTAGCCATTTTCACCTACTACTCAAAAATAGCTATAAATGTTTATTCTAGAAAGCATCTTCTAGCAAATCTCTGTGGTTGTCCATGAGCATCTGATAGCTAGATTCTTAATCTTTTCAAGTCAGTCAGCTTACATTTCTCTGTATTTTAGCTGGGAACCAACAATCCCTAAACTTTACTTTATTTAAATTTGTATACCGCCCCCTTCCCAGAGGGACTCGGGGTGGTGTACAGCCAGATAAAAATATACATATAAATACACATACATTAATTAAAATGAATTAAAAGAATTAAATAGATTGGCTATTATCAAAAGATTAAAAGATTAGGGGATTAAGAAAACTAAAACCATTTAAAATCAAATTTAAAACCATACACATAACTTTAGGCCAGACCGGCTTGATGGAATAAGTGGGTTTTTAGTGCACGCCGGAAGGTCAATAGGTCGGGGATGGTCCTCATCTCCGGGGGTAGTTCGTTCCAGAGGGAGGGTGCTCCCAAACAGAAGGCCCGAATCCTCGGGGTCACCAGTCCATCCAGCCGGCGGCACCCCGAGGAGGCCCGCCCTGTGGGAGCGAACTGGTCGACAGGAAGCTGACGGTGGCAGTAGGCGGTCCCATAAGTACCCAGGTCCCAAGCCATGGAGCACTTTAAAAATGATCACCAGCACCTTGAATCGCACCCGGAAGGCCACCGGGAGCCAATACACCTCACACAAAAGTGGTGTAACATGGGAGTTCCGCGAAGCCCCCAAAACCTCCCGCGCGGCCACATTTTGCACCAACTGGAGCCTCTGGGTGCTTTTCAAGAGGAGCCCCATGTAGAGAGCATTTGCGTAATCTAGGCAGGAGATGGACAATTTGACATCCCAAATGTATATAGATTACAGATACAGATTAACAGAGTTGGAAGGGACCTTGTAGGTCATCTAGTCCAACCCCCTGCTCAAACAGACCCTACACCATTTCTGACCGATGGCAGTCCAATCTCTTCTTCAAAGCTTCCAGTGATGAAGCTCGCACAACTTCCAAGGGCAAGCTGTTCCATTGGTTGATTGTTCTCATTGTCAGAAAAATTCTACTTATTTCCATGTTGAATCTCTCCTTGTTCGGTTTCCATCTAATATTCCTTGTCTGGACTTCAGATGTGTACTGAAACAAGGCAGAATCTCATTGTTGCCATATTTTATTTATTTATGTGTTTGTTTGTTGTTTTTCACTCTTTTGAACCTCCCATCTCCCTCAAAGTGGGGTTTTTAAAACCCATTAATCTAGTAGTATCCAAAATTGTTGGGTAAAGTCCTCAAACTCCTTTTAAAACCTCCTACTATATTCTCATTTGCAGCTTGACAACGTGAAATCTTTCACTTTGCAGTGAGTAATTGTTCTAAGTACATTAAATTGCTATAAATGCACTTTAATTAAATTTAATGAAGCAAAAATGAAAATAAAATTCAGCTTTTATTCAAGCCCTATCTATTTTGGTCCCCAACCTACTTACTTTGGGAAGTGTAGCTGAAAATGGAAGATAATTCTTCACATTATTTTGTAAGCAGTTTAAAAGAAGCCATGGAAAAATACAAAAAGGAAAAAAAAACAAAGAAATAATTAAAAGAGAAGAAAATTAATTTTAAAAGAAAAACAAAACAAAAAAGTAAACAGAACTCATAATAATAAATTGCAAACAAGACAGAAAAAGAAAATTACAACCAAATTACCCAATAATATCATATCAAAACATATCATACCATAAGAAATAATCCATCTCCATATCCCTATAGTCTTACAATCTATAAACATTTCAGAATGACAAAATGAAGCATCACTTATATCTTGTATCATATTATGAAATATCTACCAAAAGAAGACATGGTGTCTAATATTATAATTACTGGAGAAGATTGCCTTTTCAAAAAGAACAAATTACACCTAATTTGTATTTAGTCTTCAACATTCGGAATAATGACACTTTTCCAGTTCCTCAAAACAATTTTCTTATTCAATTCCTTGTACCCACTATATACAAAGAACCTGAATAATAGTTGAAATTCTTCAACAAAGTGAAATATAATAAGCCTTAACTTTAAGTAAGTAAGTAAGTAAATCAGCCAGTCAGTGAAATTTTACAACCCAACAGAGCTAGTACACCACAGGGATGTTCTGAATGTCCTTTTCGCTTTTTTAATGAATGTTCAGATTATTTCTTTCTGTCCAGGTAGCAAAGCCATTCAGATTTGATCTGTATGTTCTTTTTTGTATTCCTGCCTTGCATCTTTTTTTTTAATAAGTTTACTTTGCTATTTTCTTCCACTTTAAATCCAATTAGAGTGAGGTGTCATTGCTCTCATTTTTCAATGATGTTATAGAAACTAAAAGATAGTCCAGCAGGCCCAAGTATTTATAAAATACATTGAGGAATATATAAGAATGCTTCTAGAATAGATGTTGAGAAACCTTGAGCCTACTTTAGTGGGAAATAATTTTATTTAGAATTTGAATAGCAACTAGAAAGCAAGAATATAGCATTTCTATTGTCTTGGTCTAGAATATTCAACTGCAGCTCTGAAAATTGCAACTTTTCAACAGAATAACTTTGCAATTTGCGAATACTGAAACAAAACTGTATCAGTAGTTTAGGATTCTGAAGTCTATTGTGTTCTTTTGTTAACATAAGTTGAAAGTGATAGGACAACTCTGTTACCATCATTAATTGTTATGATGGGTAACTGTAATGAATGGGTCTTGGTGTGTTTGTGTGCTTCTATGATCTCTGTCTCTCTCTCTCTCCTTCACATAAGCATCACAGAATATATTTCTTGCATGTCATTAAAGATTTCCCAGTTCATTTGCTTATTTTTCTCATAACCGCCTGTGTGATGCATCCGTGAGAGTGGTTAATAGATAAAGAGGGGGAAAAAAACCTTACATACCTTATGTATTGATTAATACCACACTGCACTGCACTGTGCTATATTACATTGCATGGTGATGACAAATATATACATGAGCAGCCATGCCAAATAACTGCCACTATAAATTATATGAGCTACAGCGATTCCTAAAGAATTTTTATGATTGGTTTTACAAAGTGCTGAATTGGGCAATCACTGTTCCACAACAGTTTAGTCAATTGAAGGTTGAAATGTCCATTTCCATATTCTATATTCCGTATATGGATTATTTTACACTTCAGGAATGATAAAGAGAAACCCATTCCCATGTCTTTGGTGGCAAAACTGAGGCTATTTTGATACCATAAATAAACTAATTAGTAAGCATTTTGGAAAGTGGATGTTTCCACATTATGAAAAGCCAATAGTAACATTTCCTGTCAAGACGTTTTGCAATAAAGAATCCTTAATTTTATCTGAAATGGTATAGGGCAGTGGTGGGTAACCTTTTTGGCCTCTTGTGCCAAAAATTGTCTGGGCACTTGCACGCTTGCACTCATGTGCCAGCACCCAGAAGGCAATGCATACCCCCCATGTCCCCTACACATATGCATGCAATCCCCCCATCCCCCCGCCACCTCCTTACCTGCACTTTGCATCACAGCTGATTTTCAACTGGCTTGAGGCCTTTTTCTGCAGGATTCTACAAGTTTTGTAGGCCAAAATCTAGCCCCGTTTCATCACTTCCTGTTATTTTTTTTTAAAAAAAAAACCGGAAGTGATGAAATGGAGCTAGACTTCGGCCTACAAAGCTTGCAGAAGCCTGCAGAAAAAGGCCTCAAACCAGTTGAAAATCAGCTGTGAGATGTGCACATGTGCAGTGAGGTAAGTTTGCCTTCAGTTCACGTGCCAGAACAAATGGCTCTGCGTGCCACCTGTGGCATACGTGCCCTAGGTTCGCCATCACGGGTATAGAGTTTTCTGTCTGAGCAGGAGGTTGGACTAGAAGACCTCCAAAGTCCCTTCCAACTCTGTTCATTCTAGTCTAGTCTACTCTAGTCTAGTCTAGTCTAGTCTAGTCTATTCATACTGAACTTTCATACTGAAAGTTAGCGGGACACACAGATTTGAATTTCTTTGCAGTTGAAAAGAAGAAAGGTAGATAAATAGTCCAAATTATGGTAGAAACATCATTCATTTTTAATACCTTCTTGGCCTATCAACATTAATTCCAAGTGCCTATCAGTCAAGGCACATGGCATCAAGAAATGCTTATTGCAGAATGTAGAACAAACCTTTTTTTGTTATTAATATAGAATGCATTTATTTATATTGTATAACATACACACTTGAGGTTTTCTGGAATGCTCACACACACACACACACACACACACACACAAGGGGGGGGGAGAGAGAGAGAGAGAGAGATGGGCTTAATTTAATGTTCGGGTCAGTGAGCTGGTAGTTCCGATGACTGGCTGGCCCTGCCCTGCCCCTCCCAGGAGTCCCCATGTGTTTTGGATCCCAGGTAAGTGCAGGGGGCGCATGGAGCTCATGAAGGTGGAAAATGAGCCTCCCAGGGGCCCATGGAGGATGAAAATGGGCCTATTTCCAGCCTCCAGAGAGCCTCTGGAGCCCAGGGAGGTAGAAAACAGATCTTCCACAGCCCATTTTCACTCCCAGGATGGTGTAGGAGGCCAACTAGGCCATGCCCACCATGGCCATGCCAACCCAGCCACCAGGCAGAGAACTGGTTGTTAAATTATTTGAAGCCCATCATTGTGTGTGTGTGTGTGTGTGTGTGTGTGTGTGTTGTTATATATATGTTGTTAGGCATGATGGGAGCGCTCACCATTGGGTCATCTTCATTGGTTGGGTTCTCGGAGTACAGGTGTGGGAGCCAGACAATCAGCTGCTCTATGGCCATCCTGGCCACAATGGTAACATCTTATCATCATATTGGATCAGATGCGAGTAGCTCCATCAAGTCTGGTCAGCGGTCTTCTGGTCCCAGTTCTTTTACGTGGGTCTTCAGGAAGGGGTTTCCTGTGTGGGTTGATGTCACAGTCTAATCTGAGGGCAGTGGAATACCATGCTTGAAGCGTCTCTGGAATTCCCCTAATGTTACAGGCCTTCTTCACTTCTGGGTCAATGGCGTCCTTAAAATAGTGTAAAGTCATTCTTTCAGGCCAATCCATGAGATGGCTGGTGACCCTTTTAAAGTCCCAAATAAAGTCTGATAAGGGTCGCTTGCCTTGTCTCATTTCCATTAGCTTCTCTTCATTTTTTACCACCCAATCTGGATTTTCGAATTTGAGTCTCAATAATCAAATAAACCCATTGACATCTGGGGCTTGTTCATTGTGGAGCTGGAACCCCTCATTCATCCCATCTGATGCAAGTCAGATGCAACCCCCTCATTCATCCCATCTGTAATGACAGTAACCAAATCGCGTTCTGTCACATATTGGTCTCCAAATTGGTCTATGTGGGACCAAATTCGAGTGAGGAAGTAATTAAAATGTTCATGGCACCCATCGAAAATGGCTTTGAACTGGATTTGGTCTGGTCTGTGTCACGGTTGGGGAGGTGGTATGGGCCTGGCATCTGCAAGTTGTGCTGTAATGAAGGGAGCCTGATGGGGTGCATATATAGATTGGCTGGGGGCCCCGAGGCTTGGCCGGGTTGTGTCTCTCTGGAAATGGGGCCCCTGCAAGGTTGCTCCAAGTGGGTTTTGAATTGGTGGTTTTCAGGAGGAAGGTGGGTATTGCCTTTCCCTTTGCCTTGGTGGAGGGGGAGTGGCTGCTGTCTGTTGTCTGGGCAGATTCCCTTCAGACCAGGGCTTTGTTAGCATTGGCAGCCATTGGCACTGAATCCACCCCTGGCTTGGATAAAATCCCCACCCTGAAGGATACTTTCTGCAGGGGGTAACCTCTTCTCTGGGGAGTGGGGAGCAGGGCTTGGATGTTGCAACATACCTCTGTTAGTCAGGACCTTTTGTTGGGGTGGGCTTTCACGCTGGGCCTCTGGGTAATTTTTATTTCCCCCATGCATTTTGGGAATGAGAAGGTGGGTGGTGCCAGGCTCCAACTTGTCCCAATAAGTTGTGGCTTTGAGACCAAACCTCCCACTCTTAATTGCTCAAATTGCTGTGGTAACTCTGCTAATGACTGGCTCCCAGAATAAATCTCAGGGTTGTCTTCTTGAGAGAGTTCTGACTCCATTTGGGCATCATCCCATGCTGCATACAGAGAGCTAGGGAGGATTTTTTTCTCCAGGCTGTCTGTTTAAGGTAGTCCGACAGCTCTCCCATGAACTGGACTGCCTTGGCCAGGCTCCCGAATCTTTTCCCTCCTCTGCAAGTCTGAAATCATCCATCATCTCCTCCAAAAGGGGACTGATTGATTCAGATGGTACTGGCGGGGGGAAGGCTCCCACGCCCCCTTCTGCTCACCTTCAATGTTGGCTGAATCTTGAGCCTCTTCCATTGCTGGAAAGAAGATCCTGGGGTTATCAGCAAAGTCCGTTAGCAATGATGAGTACTGAAATAATTGTCAGACATCCAGAATTCCTTCGTCCCAAAACAGTAACTCTGAGCCAACATAATATAAAAGTGCTTTATTAGAAACAAAACATTCTAGCATTGTCTGGTAGAATTGCAGTACCGGAATTCTACAAGCTCATCCCACAAAATTCCACCCCCTTTTCCACACCTCATTAATCACATGAACCAATGATCTGCATTCTCAATTCTATGCTACGCCACTCTCTGTGACCTTGAACTAATAACTCATAATATTTTTTTCTCCATGAACTATTCAATACATCACTTCCTCCCTCCAGAACTCTATGGCAACGATGAATTCCAGAGTTGACAAATTAGTTTCCTGAACAGAAAGATGAGATGACATCGCAACAAAAGATCACATTGCCCAATGGAGGACAACTGAAGGACATGTTAATCTGCAGTCCAAAATTGAATATATTGGAATATATTGCCAAAGCACCTCAATGAAAATATGATTTTCTTAAGAGGGTTTAGAGTCAAAATAGCATGAGTACAGGTCAGAAACATGAATATGAATACAGGATGGATATACTGTTTCCTAAGATACTGTGGCAGCAGTTTGCAAAGTACTCATTCTAGATGGGAAACTATCATGTCCTCAAGTAGTTTCTCTGCTACTATGCCCTCCCAATTTTCTATTTTATTTAAAAAAAAAACTATCTTTTCCTTTTGGCCAAGTGTGATTAGGAACTCAAGGAATTTGTCTTGGTGCATATGCTTTCAGTGTACATAAAAAGAAAAGATACATTCATCAAGAATCATAAGGTACAACACCTAATATAGTCATAGAGTAGAGATAGGCAATCAAATCATACTAGGAAACAGTTAATATAAATTGTAAGGATACAAGCAACAAAGTTACAGTCAGTCTCAGGTGGGAGAGGATGGGTGATAGGAGTGATGAGAAGATTAATAGTGATTGTAATGCAGACTTAGTAAATAGTTGGACAGTGTTGAGGGAAATACTTGTTTAGCAGAGTGATGGCATTTGGGAAAAAACTGTCCTTGTGTCTATTTGTTCTGGTGTGCAGTGCTCTATAGCGTCATTTTGAGGGTAGGAATTGAAACAGGAGTTTAGAAGATTATCAAAAAGAGATCCAACCTTCACAGCTCTTTACTATTGTAATCCACAAAGTCAATCTGTAGATTAGTCCAGTGCTTCTTAAAAAAACCTGTTATATCACCTTCGCTCAGCAAACAAAATTTGTAATCCACAAGGGCCCATTAAATCCCCAAAGTTTTATAAACCACAGTGTCTTGCAGATCAATGGAAGTTTTTAGAAGATATTGACCAGTTATTTGTCCAGAATGGCATAGGTTCTCCTGCTTAAACAGGGAATTGGATTAGAAGACCAGCATGGTCCCTTCCAACACTATTCTTTCATTCTATAATTCTGTAAAGCAGCTGGCAATCATTTTCCTTCCTGAGGGTGGCTTTCCTGGCAGTGTATGTGAGAATGTTTATATATATCTGTACAAAATCAAAGCATCAAACTACATAAACTACAGGATTAAAACAGATTATCCTTTTTTGCATTTTCCTACTTGTCTGCAATGACCTCTGCCATGAATTCTGTGATAATAGGTACTTTTATGGGTAGCCTAGAAGAAAGTAAAGTGTAGAAGGAAACTGGATAGTGATATTTCAGATGCCAGAAGCAGGAAAATATGACAGTGGAGGAGAAAAACAGGTTCAATGATCAGTTTATCCATGGGTGGTGGGCGAGAACAATATTGTCCATTCTGGCATTTCCATCAGGCAGCACAGATAAGACGTTTGACAGGTATAGAATATGTCCTATGCTTAACATGTGTGTATTTCATGTTATGGAAGTATAAATTAACATTCTTGTTCTTGAGTTGCTTAAAAAAAACCTTTTGTGCTCAAGACCAACTTTAGATTTTTCAATGTATGAATAATATAAGAATTAATTAGCAATGATACAGATACAAATGTGGATAATCACAGTTGGAAGGGACCTTGCAGGTCATCTAGTCCAAACCCCCCACCTAAGAGGAGACCCTCATAGAAACTCATAGAATAACAGAGTTGGAATTGACCTTGGAGGTCATCCTATACCATTTCTGACAAATGGCAGTCCAATCTTTCTTGAAAGCCTCCAGTGATGATGCTCCCACAACTTCCAAGGGCAAGCTGTTCCATTGGTTGATTGTTCTCACTGTCAGAAAGTTTCTCCTTATTTCCAGGTTAAATCTCTCCTTGTTCAGTTTCCATCCAATTCCTTGTCTGGCCTTTGAGTGCTTTAGAAAATAGCTTGACCCCTTCCTCTCTGTGGCAGCCCCTCAAATATTGGAACACTGCTGTCATGTCTCCCCTGGTCCTTCTCTTCATGATCTAACATAATAACTATGCAAGTGGGAAAGTAAAAGCTGAACCTGATTTTTGGTCATGTTTCTTTTTTGGAAATAGTCCAAAGACTTTAACATTAAGTTTGGGATATCTTACTGCTTCAATGAGCAAGTAATAGAAAATCTAACCAAAATAGTTTATCATAGCTACTATATGCACTGAAATAGAAGTGAGCCTGGCAAACATTTTCCTTCCTCAAAGTTTGCATTTGAAAATAGTCAAGTTGAGCCCTGTTGCTACTTGTGCTGCTGTTTCCATTGATGGTAATTATAAGTTTCCTTAGAGTAATTGCTGGACTCTCCTTACACTGCAGATTATTTTCTAACAAGCAACAAGCAAATACACCTGAAAATTTGAAAAAAAAATGGGAATAATAGCAATAGCAATAGTACTTAGACTTATATGCCACTTCAAGTGCTTTACAGCCCTCTCTAAGCAGTTTACAGGGTTAGCATCTTGCCCCCAACAATCTGAGTCCTCATTTTACTTCCCATAATTCTATTTATTTTACAAAGGAGATATTCAAGGTAACTCAAAACTAATTATGGCAGGAGCTGTAGGACATCCACTCCTTTCATAACCCACTTCAATGTAGATTGCAATATACTAATTGTAATGTTGACTTTTGCCTTAATAACCTAATGCTTCTTTAACCTAACAAAAGCATTAATCAAAAATAATGCTTATTTGCCTTATGTTATTATTGTTAGTGTGGACCTCGATAAAGAATACAAGAGCAATCGTAGTTCACAATAGCAGTAGCTCTATACTAATAGCACCTAGATTTATATACCACTTTATAGTGCTTTACAGCCCTCTCTGAGCAGAGTCAGCATATTGCCCCAACAATCTGGGTCCTCATTTTACCCACTTCAGAAGGATGGAAGGCTGAGTCAACCTTGAGCCTGGTGAGATTTGAACTGCCAAATTTCAGGCAGCCGGCAGACAGCAGAAGGAGCCTGCAATATTGCATTTTAACCACTGTGGCTCAAACAAGCTACAGAAGTCCTCATTTTGTTTTTGTTTTTTTGTAAGGAGAGAAGAAGGGAAAAAAAATCTGGCTATATTGGGAGAAATATCTCTTCTAATCCTTCTAAAACATTATAATTGACCTGGTGGAAATGGGAATTTTTGCTTCACTTCATATTCCAGAGGGAAAAAAAAAACCATTCATCTTATATGCTGCGCTTTGTTCCATTAAATCCACTTACACTGTTATTTGTTTTTTTTTAATGTTTCATATATTCTCTGAATCCACCAAGCTAAAGCAGAATAAAACTGTTACAGCATTGCTGCAGGCTAATATTGAGTGGTGAGCCTAAATACTGTCCAGCTTATTTAGAAGTTATACCTATCATCTTACTCATATATAGTAATATTCCAGTTGATTTGTACAATTTAGTGACTGCCCTGTTATTTGGAAGAGGTATTTAAAAAATAGTGAATCAGTCTGCCATCCAATCAGCCTGTTGGGCATTGTAAGTTCTTTGTATGATTTATATGAAATTGGTGGACAAGATGCTGCAGGATAACACCTGAATTATGGAACAAGCTGCTTTTGGAGCATGTTGCATCAAGTCTAGATAAGTTTTATTCTCCAAAATAACAAATATATTGTATGACCCACCCAAACATACATTTCAAATAGGCAGCGTTTGATTCATTATCCAGAAACGGGTATGGGAAAAAATTGTTTGCCTCTTACATCAACCTACATCTTCTTGCTCCAATAATAAAACTTCACCAAAACAATCCAGTGTATGTATGCTTGCTATGATTCTCAGGAGCACCTTTGATTTGTAGTGCTTATTTTTTTTCTTTTACTGCACATCAATTCATTGGGGAAAGCTTTGTCAAACAGGTTTTATTCCCATTCTTGATATTCCAATAGAGCTGTTTCAGTTCTCTGCAGTTCTATTGCAATAACACATTCTAAGTTTAAGGTTTAAACTACAGGGAAAGTGGACTAATCAATCAAGATAAAGACAAAGAAGTTGGGTACCAATCAAGCTGTCATTTGAATGCAGGTAGTCCTCAATTTATGACCACAATTGAGCCCAAAATTTCTGTTGTTGAGTGAATTGTCAAGCCTGAAGCTGACCTGACCAAAGCCATTTTGACCACTTCAGTGTCACTCCACATAATGGAGTTGAAGGATAGGGAGGGGATGTCTGCTGGATCTCCAGCGTTGCTTCGGTGCTTGCTTGGATTTTCCCTTTGATGCTTGCTTGCTATCTGCTGCCACGGTAAAGTGGAGGCATGGTATTTGGATTTGAGAAGTGAGCTGGTGTGATGAAGGCCCATGTGAACTAAAAGGGAGGTTTGCTCTCATGTATTATTGCACTGCTGAATTGAGTTGTTTACACCCAGTCAAGGCCAACCACCCTAGAATTCCAGATGGACGAAAACTCCTGAAGATGTGGCTGGAGGCTCATGGTTTAATTATGGCTTCCCTCAGAACCCTGGCACCAAGGGGTGGGATGCTACCAGTTTGTACTGGTTTGAGCGTACCAATAGCTCCCAAGAGCAGCTGTCAGAGAACCGGTTCAGTCTGACTTAACTGAAAAATATGTACATACTCATTGTACATACAAACCCTTGACACTATTCCCTTTTAGAATGTTATCCTCAAGATCCCAAAGAATCCCCTCCAGGTGAGATGAATGACACACAAATCTAATATAAACAAGCAAACAAACAAACATAAACAAACAAACAAACAAACAGTTGTCCTAAAGGAGTGCAAAAGAAAATAAAGACAAACAAGGCAGTCAGGAATTTCATCCTGCAGATATTACATTCATTAAGAAATGTTTTAGAATAAACTGAACATTACGCTATAGAGAAGTGTTCCACTGATTATAATTTCTAATACTTTAGCATTCAGTGTTTAACTTTTTTTTTTTTTTTTGCAATATATCCTTGGTGTAAGTGAAAAATGAAAACCCAGAAAGAAGAGGAGAGATCAAACTTAGGAGAAAAAGTTCAGCCAAGACTATATATAGAGATGTGTGGAAAAAATCATTTCAATACACACACAAACATATAAAAGAAAGAAAAAGAAAGGGTGGAGGAGGTTTTTTTTTTTTTTTTAAGATAATAAATTATGGGTGGCCTACAGTTTTTACCATGCCCAAGCTTCAAGCACGGCAGTGAGAACAATTAACAATGAACCAGTGGAACGGCTTGTCTTCAGAAGTTGTGAGTGCTCCATCACTGGGGGCTTTTAAGAAAAGACTGGAGAACCAATTGTCTGGAATGGTATAGGGTTTCCTGTTTGAGTAGGAGTCTTGGGCTAGAAATCTCCAAGGTACCTTCCAACTCTATTATTCTGCTATTCTGTTCAGACTGTAGATATGAGGACATGAGCACTTGTCGTACTTACAATGCTATAGTTTCATTCACCTGAGATTGTTTGTTGTGTAGTTTTGATACTCCACCCATTCTCATATAAGGTAAATACTCCCTTGAGTATTGATAGTGCTTTTCTACCATGCTCATCTAAATGTAAATACTTCCTTGAGTTGAACTCAAGTCCTTGTATGGGGACATCCATGTAATGTTCTTCAAAGCAACATCAAATTGTTCTCCCAACTGTCTTTTCGAAATACAATTCTAGCTGACAGGTAGACTTTCTTGATGATCTGATTGCCAACTAGATCCAATCCCAGTTTACTTTGGGACATCAGACAAGCTTGAATAGATGCAACGAAATTTCATTTTAATGTATGCCTATTAGTGTACATTCAAAGTGATAATAAAGTTATTATATTACTCTACTCTATCTGT
This sequence comes from Bungarus multicinctus, assembly GCA_023653725.1. Taxonomy (NCBI): domain Eukaryota; kingdom Metazoa; phylum Chordata; class Lepidosauria; order Squamata; family Elapidae; genus Bungarus; species Bungarus multicinctus. The sequence continues at coordinate 38,138,507 of CM042851.1, read as the reverse complement.
TCTATTCTATTCTTCTTCTATACTACAGGTAATCAGGTCCCCACTTCAGATATACCATCACTCTTCCAGTTGACTTGTCTTAATCAGAGTTCAGGGTGACTTGTTTATCTTTATTAACACTGCTAGAATTGGAATGGACCATGCTTTAGCCATATTCTTGTTATAAAGAAGAAGGAAGAAATGAAAAAAAGAGATATGTTCCCTTTTATATTAGTTAGTCATGAAGAATACAGTTGACTCACAACTATTTGTTTATTGATCATTCAAAGTTGCAGCAGCACTGAAAAAAAGTGACATGACCATTTTTCACACGACTATTGCAACATCCCCATGGTTATGTGATAAAAATTTGGACGCTTGGCAACTGGCATGTATTTATGATAGTTGCAGAGTCCCAGGGTCATGTGATCACTTTTTTGCAACTTCTGACAAGCAAAAACAATGGGGAAGCCAAATTGACTTAACCACCATGTTACTAACTTAACCATGGCAATGATTCGTTTAAGAACTGATAGAAAAGGTTGCACAATGGAGCAAAATTCACTTAACAACTGTCTTCCTTAGCAACAAGTATTTTTGGCTCAATTGTGGTCATAAGTTGAGGACGACCTGTAGCTAATATGCCTACAGTCATTGCTTCTAAAGGTTAAAAAAGATATGTAAGCAATGTCTAAAGGGGGCATTCTTGTTCTATTATCTGCATTGGTTGTTCAGAGTGAGATTCTCTGCAAATATGAGAACTTATTTATAGTATGTCCTGGATAAAATAGAAATATATTAATTTTTCTCATTTGATATATGTGACCTATAAAAGGGGAGAAAATATAAGAAATTCATTCAAGGAAATGTAGTGATATTTCTTTTTCTCCAATAATTTATTCTATAAGCCAAAAAAAATGGGCTGTGAAAGGAAAGTCTCCATTAATTCATTACATTGGGGAAGTTCATAATAGTTAAAAATGTTTAATCAGTAATTACAGAGTCATTATCATAGTATTTTGATGTGGGCTTGCTGTAAATCCATCACAGCAAGAATAATAGGTTAATTGTGTGTTGACAACATAGCTAGTTTTATCAGCATGAGTCCTCATTTGTGTTTGTGTGTACATTACATCAAGTTGCTCTCATTTATTTAAAAACAGATGCAAAAGCATATTATTAAGGCAAATTTATTTCCCCCCCACTGAGTTAGCAAAACATAGAAGGTTTTTGTATTCATTTTGTATTTAAATGCAGCAATACACTGACATAATAACATAAATTAGTAACCGATTTAAAAATAAAAGCTTCATCAAAGTCCTTTTCAAACTATATAGCATGGGAAGATGAACGTTTGTTTAGCAATTCTTGATAAATGAAATCAAAGATGGAGGCTAGGCAAATGGGCACAAAGAAGCATTTTCAATAGATGCTTGAAAAATTAGACATAGGCTTCCTGGTATGTTAATATAACATTAGTGTATTTGTTCTACCAAAAAGAAGTTGCAGAGAAACAAAACTAGCAGTGCATTGTAAGCTATTTACTGTATATAAATATAAAAAAATATATAATGGGATCACTACCATAATTTAAACCTATGTTGCATATTGCCCCTGAAAATAAAACTTCTTTCAGCTTCATAAATGACCTAAGTGTTTTGAAGATATTTTAAAATCTTGGGAGATAAGATTCCAAATATATCTGGAAGAGAGAAAGAAGGAGAGATTGTCAATTCCTAAAAGTAGAAGTTTCTAAGGAAAAACTAAACAACTCTGATTGCATGATCAAGCAGAACACACCGGAACATGAATTGTAATCAAGTTATTCAAATAACTGGATGTTCCTGTAGGCACAGTTCCAGTACTCACTGCTCTGAAGCTCGGCATCAGCTACATATACTGGTATAACTCAATAATATTGACACAATATTCTAATGTTGGCCTTGTCTTAGAATTTCATTTGCTTTAAGACTCTGAAGATAGAGCTTGAAGCAGGAAATCTGTAAATCCCAAAGCTTTATCTTGAATTCATACCATTTCTTAACTTCAGCTTCTTCTCTCATATTGATATAATTAAAAGAATTAAATAACGATTGAGGTTTCAGGCATATTTTAAATACTATATAGCCACTGAAAATCAGGTTAGATGCTCAGTCTTCAGTCTTTGTTTTTCTCTGAGTTTTAAAGCAAAGATTTATGCTGGACTCTGGAGAATTTAAATATGCTTTTTGCAATTGAATACAAACTATTGCAGTTTGGAGAGAAGAATAACACAAAAGAACTTTTAGTTTCTGTGAGGTTTTTTTTTTCCTATCAGGAATTTGCCAGATGATCCTGAAAATTATGCAGAGAAATATGCTGGTTTTGCTCCTGACTTTCAGAATATAATAAAGGAGGAGGTATCCCAAAGCTTCAGAAATGGAAGAGTTAAACAAAAGCACAACTCTGATGTTTTATCACATGGGTCCCCAACACCAGGGCTGTAGCCTGGGCAACAGCCTATTTGGAACTGAGCCATGCAAGAAGTGGGCCAGTACATGCAGAGTTGAACTCACACGTGCAGCAGGCTGGCAGTCGAGCTGCATGGCATGTCTACCAAACCGCCGTTCGTGTGGTCCCATTCCACTCTCCCTCCCCCACAGCTGGGCTACCAAGCTGCAAAGGTTGGGGACCACTGTTTTATCAGGTGTAATCTGTCAATCCAGATAGTGGTCAGAAACAATAAAAAAAAAATCACAAGCCCCTCTGTTAATTAGAAGGGAAGATTTACAAACATTCCTCTGAAGACCTATGGGCCTTGAGAAATGTCCCCCTTTCTCTTAAGTGGCCCTCTAGACTTTCAAAGACATTTCTTGAGGACGGATCCTGGGATCCAGAGAGATGGTGTGGCCGCAAGAAATGCTTGGGGGAGGGTTCTTGTTTATGTAAATTTTTATCTAGATTTTTATTGGGGTTAGGGAGGATGGCCGGGCGGGGGTTGGGGGACAACCCGCCTGAGGCTGGGGCCAGGCCGCGGGTCGAGCGTTGCCGGGAGGTGCTGGTGTTGGGTGGGGTCATATCGAGGATGGGGGGTTGTTCCGGAGAGGGCGGAATACAGTCTATTGGCACAGGTGAGCGGGAGAGGCAGATTTGGCGGTTATAGGGGGCCATATCCTGTATTGGGAGTGCGCCCCTGCTGTTTGTGTACAGTGGCACGCTCCGACCCCCTTGTCATGTCCCGTTCCCCGGGTGGTCTGAGTCATCGGGCCCTGGGCCTTCGGCTGATGTTATGTAACGTCAGATCCGTCGTTAACAAGGCCCCCCTCATTTATGATTTGATTTGTGAGGGGGGAGCGGACCTGGCGGGTGTTACCGAAACCTGGTTGGCCAAGAGGGAGGAGTTCCTCTGGTGGAGATGTGCCCACCTGGGTTTCGGGTCTTTCATCGACCGAGGGCTCAGGGGAGGGGGAGGGGGGTTGCGGTGGTTATTAAGGAAGATCTGTGTCCTACGGAATCCACTGTTTCTCAGACGACCGGATGTGAGTCCCTTTTCAGTGAAGTTTGGTTCCAGGGTTCAGGTGGGCCTGTTGATCGCATACCTGGCTCCCTGCTATGTGACATCGGCCCTGCCTGAGCTCCTTGAGGTCATAGCCGGCTTGGCGGTTGAGACCCACAGGCTTATGGTCATGGGGGATTTCAATCTGTCTTCTGCCGGCGGGGCCTCGGGGATTGCTCAGGAGTTCATGGCTTCCATGACAGCCATGGGCCTGACCCAATTAATTCGGGACCCTACTCACTTGGGGGATCACATCCTGGATTTGGTTTTTGTCTCTGATCAGTGGCAGAATGATCTTGGCATAGGGGATGTGATTGTGGAACCCCTGTCATGGACTGATCATTCGCTCCTTAGACTCGACTTCCATTCCGCACCCCCCTGCCGCAGGGAGGCGGGGTCGATAAAATGGTACCACCCCAGGCGCCTGATGGACTCAGATAAGTTCCTGATGGAGCTTGAGCTATTTCCCGAGACTCACACACGACTCGGTCGAGGGCTTAGTGGCTACCTGGGATAGGGTGGCGGCTGGGGCCCTTGACCGTCGTGCCCTTGCGGCCTCTGACCCGGTGCCAATCCCAAGTGGCTCTTGGTTTTCCAAGGAGCTGAGGGAGATGAAGCACTGGAAAAGACGCCTAGAGAGTAGTTGGAGGGCCAGCCACTCTGGATCTGACCGAACACTATTACGATCCTATATTAAGGCGTATTTAGTGGTGATAAGGATGGTGAGGCAGTCTTACCTCTCCGCCCTTATTGCGTCTGTGGAAAATCGCCCGGCCGTCCTGTTTAGGGTGACCCGCTCCCTTTTGGAGGTGGAGACGCGGGAGGATCCCTTGCAGGGACGGGCCGAGGATTTTTCTAGGTTTCTGCAGGACAAAATCACTCAGATCCGGGATGAGTTGGACTCTGACTGGGCATCTCTGGGCGGGGTGGGGGGGGTGGATTTCGGGGAGGTCATTTGGGATGAGTTCGATCCTGTTACTCTGGAGGACGTGGACAGGATACTGGGGGGGCTTAATGCCACCACTTGTTTATTGGACCCGTGCCCCTCCTGGATGGTCTTGGCCACTCGGGAGGTGACACAAGGCTGGTTCCAAGGGATTATTAATGCTTCCTTGAGAGAGGGGCTTTTACCCGCCACCTTGAAAGAGGCGGTGGTTTCTTTTCCTTAAGAAACCGTCCCTGGATCCAGCATTATTGTCGAATTATCGCTTTGTGGCGAAGGTTGTTGAGAGTGTGGTGGCACGTCAGCTCCCTCAGTACCTGGATGAAGCGGTATATTTAGACCCCCTCCAATCAGGTTTCAGGCCCGGGCACAGCACGGAGACGGCATTGGACACGTTGGTGGATGATCTCTGGAAGGCCCAAGACAGGGGCTTGTTCCTCTGTCTTGGTCCTGTTAGATCTCTCAGCGGCTTTTGATACTGTCGACCACAGTATCCTATTGCGGCGGTTGGGGGGGTTGGGAGTGGGAGGCACCGTTCCACGGTGGTTCTCCTCCTTCCTCTCCGACTGCTCGCAATTTGTGTTGACAGGGGGGCAGAGGTCGACCCCAAGGCCCCTATTATGTGGGGTGCCTCAGGGGTTTGTGCTCTCGCCCCTGCTGTTCAACATTTATGTGAAGCCGCTGGGTGAGATCATCCGTGGTTTCGGGGTGGAGTTCCATCAGTATGCTGATGATACTCAGCTGTACATCTCTACCCCGGGCCACCCCAACGAAGCCCTCGAAGTGATGACCCGGTGCCTGGAGGCCGTGCGGAGTTGGATGGGTCTTAACAGGCTTCGTCTCAACCCAACCAAAACCAAGTGGCTGTGGATTCCTGTGCCCAGATACAGCCAGCTTATTCCGTCGCTGGCCATGGGGGGAGAAATTTTGACCCCCATGGAAAGGGCTCGCAATCTGGGTGTCCTCCTGGACGTACGGCTGTCTTTAGAAGATCACATTACGGCCGTCGCCAGGGGGGCCTTTTGTCAGATTCGTCTGATTTACCAGTTGCGGCCCTTTCTGGATCTGGACGCACTTCGCACAGTCACTTCTGCCCTCGTCATCTCCCGCTTGGACTATTGCAATGCTCTCTACATGGGGCTCCCCTTGAAGAGTGTCCAGAGGCTGCAGTTGGTCCAGAATGCAGCCGCGTGGGTCATCTTGGGAGCCCCTCGGAGCTCCCGTGTTACACCGCTCCTGCGCATGCTGCATTGGCTTTCTGTGGCCTTCCAGATCCGATTCAAGGTGGTATTGATCGTTTTTAAAGCACTCCATGGCTCGGGACCTGGGTACTTACGGGACCGCTTGCTGCCATCAACAGCCTCCCGCCGCCCAGTGTGCTCCCACAGGGTTGGCCTCCTTGGGGTTCCGCTGCCTGGTCGTTGCCGGTTGGTGGCCCTGAGGGTACGGGCCTTCTCTGCGGGGGATCCCTCCCTTTGGAATGATTTTCCCCCGGAGATACGGGCCATTACAGACATTCAGACCTTCCGGCGCGCAGTAAAGACCCTGTTTTTTCAACAGGCCGGCCTGGCCCGGTAACGATTTTTGGAGTTTTTAAAACTTAGTATTTTAAATTTTTTATTAGTTTTATATTCTCTAATTGTATATTCGGCCTCTAATTTAATTGTTTTAATTTGTTTTTAATTGTATATACTGTTTTTGTTTTTAGTTGGCTGTACACCGCCCCGAGTCCCTTTTTTGGGAGAGGGGGCGGTATAGAAATTTAATAAATAAATAAATAAATAAATATTGTGGGCCAAGTAGCCTGAGATTTTCCTTATGGGAGCCAAAACAACGAATCTACCATATTCATACACCCCTTTACTCAGTATACTCATCCTATATCTCATTATAAAAAAATATTTGTTTGTTTGTCAAACATGAACAAGATAACAAGTATAGGTATGAACATAAACAGGAACAAAGGAAGTAAATACAGATAAATGGGGACAGTAAGACAGGAACGGTAGGCATGCTGGTGCACTTATGCACACCCTTTTTAAGGACCTCTTAAGAATGGGGTGAGGTCCATGGTAGACATTTTGAGGTTGAAGTTGTAAGGGTTTGAGGCTGTAAAAAATGGAGTTAGGTAAGGCGTTCCAGGTGTTGACCACTCTGTTGCTGAAGTCGTATTTTCTGCAATCGAGTTTGAAGCAGTTTACCTTGAGTTGTATCAATTGTTTGCCCATGTATTATTGTGGTTGAAGCTGAAGAAGTCATGGACAGGGAAGATATTGTAGCAGACAATTTTGTGTACTATGCTTAGATCGGACCACAGATGGCGCAGTTTCAGATTGTCCAAGGCCAAAATTTCAAACCTGGAGGCATAGGGAATTCTATTGTGAGTAGAGGAATGGAGTACTCTTCTCGAGAAATACCTCTGAACCTGCTCAATCGTGTTAATGCCCAATACACAGTGTGAGTTACAGGCAGATGAGCTGTATTCCACAATTGGTCTGGCAAAGGTTTTGTATGCCCTAGTTAGCAATTCCAATGCAAATGAAAGTCAGTGTTTATATATGGGACAATATTCCATCTCCCTGTTTAATGTCTGTAAGGCTAGTAAGTGCTAGGATACAACAGTGAGGGACAATATTTATTGCATATTTATCCTACCTTTACTTTAGAAGTACAAATTGCCACACAGAGTAGCTTTTCCTAATTTTAAATGGCAAATCTTATGAGGTTGGTTGAGAACAACCGTCCCATGTTACCCAGACAGCTTAATGGTTAATGGTGACTTGAATCTATGATTTTGTACATCAAGTTGGGTATCTTAGCTGCTGCTGTATATTGGCTCTTTACTTCTTCCATGGCTTATCCAGATTTCTCCTTAGCCTTGATGGAGACAATGACTTGGACTACACTGAATTTTGAGATGATGCAAAGGAGAGGTGGCATTTCCTTTTGCGTCTAATATGCATAGGGCAAGAATATGCATGGAATGGGCTCTATGTGAATTAACATTTTAACTGTAGAATATCAAAATATGACTTTTTTAATCCTAAATTATCAGTGCTTTTTCAAAGCGATCAATAACAAGGCATTCTAACTATCAAATGCAGAGGTAAAATTTCCGAAAAGAAAAGGCATTTCTCAAGATCAAAATAGATATTGAAATCAGTTATAAGACTTAGCAATGAGATCCCAGACCACAGGTCTCAAACTCGCCATGTCACTTTGCCATCATGTAACATTTCACAGTGTTTTTCCTGTTTGGGGAGCTGGGGTGGGCATGGGTTGCATGTTTTATTTTCATTTTTATTTTTTTATTTTTTTTATTTTGTCAAGCGATTATTAGATAACAGATATAAGTATAAACATGGTTATGAATACATGAAATGGATACAAATAAGAAAAAAAAAGAAACAATAGGACAAGGATGGTAGGCAAGTTGGTGCGCTTATGCATGCCCCCTACAGACCTCTTAGGAAAGGAATGAGGTCAATAGTAGACAGTCTAAGGTGAAAGTTTTTGGGGTTTGAGGAAGAAACCACAGAGTCAGGTAGAGTATTCCAGACATTGACCACTCTGTTGCTGAAGTTGTATTTCCTGCAATCAAGTTTGGTGCGGTTTACCTTGAGTTTGTATTAATTGTGCGCTCTTGTATTGTTGTGGATGAAGCTGAAGTATTCATTGACAGTAGGACATTGTAATGTATAATTTTATGTACGATACTTATATCGGACTGAAGGCGGCGTAGTTCTAGGTATTCTAGGTCTAGAATTTCAAGTCTGGTGGCATAAGGTATTCTGCAACAAGTAGAGGAGTGGAGAACTCTTGTGAAATATTTCTGGACTTTCTTAACTATATTAATATCAGATACATAATGTGAGTTCCAGACTGATGAGCTGTATTCGAGTATTGGTCTAGCAGATGTTTTGTATGCTCTAGTTAGTAGTGTGATATTACCAGAGAAAAAGCTATGTAGGATTAGGTTAACAACTCTTAATGCCTTTTTGGCTAAGTAGTTACAGTGGGCTCTAGCACTTAGATAATTAGAGATGAGAACTCCAAGGTCCTTGATAAGAGTTTGGATCATCAACAAGGTCTTGACTATTCAGCCTGTATTTTATTTTCTGATTTTTTTTGCCAATATGTAAGACAGAGCATTTATTTATTGAGATTTGAAGTTGCTATTTGACCATTCTGACACATAGTCAAGGTCTTTTTGAAGGATAACTGTGTTTTCGGTGGTGCTGAACAGCTTTACATCATCAGTGAAAAAAAGCATGTGACGCATCCGCCATGAGCCGCCAGTTTGATACCCCTGTCCTAGACTGAAGAGGGAGGGAGGGAGGGAGGGAGAGAGGAAGAGAGAGAGAGAGAGAGAATGTAAAGAGAGGCAAGCAGATAATAAAAGTGGGAAAGAAGTATGTATATTTATGCATCCAAAAAAGTTATTTTCCTAAAGTTGCAATTCATTTTAATTAGAAATTATCTTGAAATACATTCTGACAGGTACAATAAAACCCATATTCCCTTTAGCATCTGTAACTTTCCTAGTGGAAGAAATTATTTGGGTCATTTGCCGCAAAAGTGAAGTCACCTTGTGTGTTAGGTTGACTGCTTTCCGTGAAGGACAATGTGTGATTTGAACAGTGGCTGGAAAGGAGCATTGCCCTTTGGCAGATGATGGCAGAACTGCAGAACCCTTATTTGACCATTTATAAGAACTGCAGGCCTCAAGGCAACTAAAATATGTATTTGGATAATTATAAAAGTTATGTCATATAGATCAGCTATTACATGCTATCATAGTAAGCAAATCATTTTGCATTAAATTGATTTTAATGTGATTTGCTTACTATGGCCACCAAAAACTACTCAGCACTTTGCTTGCTCTAGATTTTTTAGATTAATGGAAGAAATTATTAAACCAATCCATTTCGGCAAGAGTACTATAGTTATACAATGCCATGTGCCTTAAATGTTTTGCATTGGCCTACATCATCTTAAATTTATGATTGTAAATTGTAAACTGATGAAACAATAATTAAGAGCAGAAGAAGGACCCAGCTGTGCAAACCAGCATCCTGTTTCCTTCCACAAGAAATATAATAATGGGTGGCCTTTCACTTATATTCTTTATCAACTGATATTGAGAAGTTTCCTTTGAGAAATGCTGCTGGAGTAAAATTAATTCTTTTTCAAGTCCTTCTTGGCTCCTAGTAACCATAGAGACAGAAAACTGAACTTTAGTCGTCAATGATATAAATGTAATATATGTCCATCCTGGTTAGTAAGGAATATAATTAATTAATTGCATAGGTCTACCAACTTGTTTTTCCTAGGGCTTCCAACAGCTGCATAATGCAGTTGCCATTATGCCAAATGGGCAAGATTTGGATTTTCTGGCTAGATGTAGCATAAAATTGTAAGTGGGAGGTGTTAAGCTATAATTATTATCACTAACATTGTTATTATGCTAATTTGAGTCTTTCTCATAATAGGCTGGCAATGCCAAACCACCTGTGTGGTTTAGTGGTTTGGCATCCAGTCTGGCACATAATCTCTGACAGCAAAGGCAAGCTGATAGGGAGTGTGTCACTTCATATTTTGATGGTGCTAAAATTGTGCCACATTTTTTGTGATTTAAATTTAAATAAAGATAAATTTGTGATTTAGTTCTATGTATAAAGAGGCATTTTTAAACTATCTAACTTAATATAAATAAATAGTTTTAAATAGGTTTTAGACTAGGTTTTTAATTATTATTATTACTTTAATTATTTTAATTTTTAAATACTGTGTAGTATGATTGTGATGTGGTTTTTGGGGCACTGTGCTGGAGTAGCTTTCAAATTTCGCTGTATTTTGAATGCAATGACAATAAAGGTATTCTATTCTGTTCTATTCTATTCTATTCTATTCTCTTATAATATCTTAGGACATAGATCTTTGGTTTCTTGTTCTGTATATTTTAATCCCTGGATTACCTGTGTTCTGTTCCTTCTTCCATCCAGATTTTTATTGTTTGTCAATTTCATATTATTCCAAAGAACCCCAAGGTACAGAATCCCAATATATTAGACTCCTTTTAGATGACCTGCTTTAATAGCTGAATTCATCTCATTCTTTTAAGTCAATTTAATGCTTAGTGAGCCTCCAGTGATCAGAATACTGGAAAATTACCTTTCTACACATCATGGATGGTAATGAAGTAATATAATACCCATGTTTCCCCAAAAATAAGACCCTGTCTTATATTTTTTGCCATCTAAAAAGACACCAAGTCTTATTTTGGGGGGAAGTCATTCACTGACTCACTTCACTTGCACATGTCGCCCACGGCCTCCTTTTCACTGTCAGAGGCCTTCAAAAACTTCTTCTGTGGCCAGCAAGGCCTGCAAGCCTTTCCTGAAGGCCTTTACAGCCGATCACAGAGCTCTGGATCGATCCAAAGCTCTGTTATCACCTGCAGAGGCCTTCAGGAAAGTCTTGCTGGCTGCAGAAAAAATGGGATGACAAGGGAGATGTTGAGGTGTGCAAGGCCTGGCTAAGGAAAATAGTAGGGAAGCTCCACCGCCCCCCCAATCCCCATCCTAGATTAATTTTTACCCATGCACTCTGGAATGGGAAGGGGCTTAATTAGGGCTTATTCTGAGGATAAGGCTTATACTGGGCACCTGTGTAAAAATTAAGCTAGGATTTACTTTTGGGGTAGGTCGTATTTTTGGGGAAACATGGTACATATTTGAAGGTATTATGCAACATTTCCTTTTCTTCTTACCTTCCTTCTTTCATAAGCATGCATTCTCATGCAGTTTACATAAATGAAATTGCAGCTAATGCGCAGTAATTTTTGTACAATGAACTTTAAACATTCTTCTCCTCTAATCAAAAATATTCTTCATACCTGTGAAGTACAGTGGTACCTCAATACTTGGCATTAATCAGTTCAGAGAGACACACCAATCACTAAAAACTACAAGTGCCACAGAAGCCATGTGACTTATCATCTGACCCTTTGTTTTGACTAGGAAGAATTTCCTTTTTTTTTCTTTTTCCCATCAGTGACCCTCTATGGCCATCCCCCTCTTTCTTTTGCAGCACGCTGAATGCCAAAGAAACTACGAATACCAGGATCAAAATGCAACAAATACTAAATTTAATGAGTTTTGAAGTAGTTGAATACTGAGGTACCACTTTAATAAATGCAGGAATTATGTCTGAAATATAAACAGATCAGATCAATAGAATGCTATAGCCAATTGGAAGCTGCAAAAAGGAACTGCGAGAGATGCATCCATCATACGCATAAGTGAATTACAGAAGCTCTCTGTAACAAGAAGCTGATCATCTGAGTACTGTACTCTTTGGGGTTTATGTTTAACTCTGAATAAAAGACATCCCACTTCTCTAAAATTAGTTATATCAAATATCTTTGATATTTCCCTAGTCAACATAATGTCACTGAAATTAAACTTGAAACTAAAATAAAACAAAACAGCAGAGCTGCCGTGTTATTCCTATGGTATCTTGAGTAAGCATGGAAACTTGTCTGTATGCAACCTCTTCCAAATTGTTTGAAAAAGCACTCAGTTCATAAAACTGGGGGATATTGTCTTAACTGTAAAGCATTTTAATAATGGCAGAAAAACAATTCAGTGTATCTTACCACAGCTCAATAATATGTTTTCTATTTCACAGACATGGAATGTCATTGCCAAACACTGAACTCCTGACTCTTGTTTAAGGTTCAATACTAAGCAGGATTTGGCCTGGATTTAAGAAGAGACTGGACAGCCACTTGTCTGGAATGGTGTAGGGCAGTGGCGGCTAACCTTTTTGGGCTCTTGTGCTGATAATTGCGCCAGCTCGTGCTCACGTACCATCACCCAGAAGGCAATGCATGCACCCCCCCATGCCTCCTGCGCAAGTATGCATGACCCGCATGACCCACGCTATGTGCTTCTGTGCATGCGCGCATGACCCCCCCATGCATGCCATGTGGTTCTGCGCATGCTGAATGTCTCCTGCGCACCACCATGCCCTCGCACATGCGCACCAGTTATCCAACAATCAGCTATTGGATGGGCGGCATGCGCATGTGCAGTAGACTTTTTCTGGGCAAGTGCTCGTGTTCCAGCAGTAATGGCTCTGCATGCCACTTCTGGCATGTGTGCCATAGGTTCGCCACCACGGGTGTAGGGTCTACTGTTTGAGCAGGGGTGGGAATTTGACTGTGCTGTTTACATTGATCTGTATAATTGGTTTATCTATAAATGTCTATTTATGACTGATTTGCCTGAATGCTAATTTCCAGTAATTTCTTAGTGTTTGGGGATTTAGCTTGGTCTACAATGGTCACAGTTTTTTAATTGAGACTATAGTTGAGTCTGTCCGTGCATTGTGATTTATGACATTCCCAGCCAATTTCAGACAAGAAAAATCAATGGGGAAAACCAGATTCACTTAATGGTCATATAATTCACTTAATAGATGCAGTGGTTCACTTAACAGCTATGGTAAAAAAAGATTGTAAAATCAAGCACAACTGACTTAATAACCACCTTGTTTAGCAACCAAAATTCTGGTAACAGTTGTTGCTGTAAGTCAAGGATTACCAATAGCAATTATTTGAGAGCTTCCACTTATTCAAGAAAATAATAGAGAAGAGATAAATTATCCCTCCATAAAAAAGAGATTAAAAAGTCAAATCTGAGATGTCATATATTGCCTAATTCAGATGGCTTCACAGCCTTGTTCTATAAAAAATACCTGGAATCTTAATTTCAGAAGTAGTGACTTTGAAATTAATTCCAAATGTGAAGTTTAATTCCAGAATCATAGACATATTATAAATTAATTCTATTCCTTATGTCAAATAGAGATAAAGAACAGGTAGAATATGTTTGTCTACACATCCAAGCTTTGTTCAATCAAGATTTGAAGGTTCTGACAAGCTTGTTTGGCAAAACTAGGCACTATATAAACTCTTACCAAGTGGGATTTATTAAAGGCAGATGGATTTCAGATCCAAGTTGCTTCATTTTGAATTGCTTGCAATACAGTAGACATGATAAATAAGTCCTGTTCTTGGCTTAGATATTTTTAAGGCCTTCAACCAATTGCAATGGCCCTACTTAATTGTACTGGTGGAACATGTTCAAGTGGGAACAGGGTTCATTCAATTCTTAAATAAATATAGAGTAAGTCCCCTAAATCACATTTTAATTAAAATTTAATATAGATCCTTTCTTCTTAGTTTAGAAATAAAAGCTAAGCAAAGATATTTATTTGACAAAATTTGAAGCAGTGATATTGGATATTTCAGTTTCATCTAACGTTATCTCTAAATTATATTATTTATTTATATTCTGTCATTATTGTTTTTTTCTTTATAAATAACTCAAGGTACAAAACATTACTAATACTCCTTCCTTCTCCTATTTTCCTCAGAACAGCAGCTCTGTGAGGTGGGTTGGCTTGAGACTGAGTGGAGAGGCCCAAAGTCACCCAGCCAGTTTTCATTATCACAAAACAAACATATACAGCAAACACAGAAAAAATGAACCAAACCTCTAACTGCTTTGAAAATAGTCCGGAGAAAAGATTCCCAACAATAAATTGAGAATCAAGATTGGAATAAAATATGGAACTCGAAACCAGTGTCATCATTCCTTAGTGCAGATTACATAGATATTTCTTCAACTATTCCAGTGGTGGGATTCAACCGGTATAACAACAGGTTTGGTGAGCGTGCTCTTTGTGCGAGCACCAGTGGTGGGATTCAGAAAAAAATTGCTACCAGTTCTGTTGGCATGGCTTGGTGGGCATGACAGGGGAAAGATATTGTAAAATCCCCATTCCCTCCCCACTCCTGGGGGAAGGTTATTGAAAAATCTCCATTCCCTCCCTACACTACTAACCTGCTTTCCAGCTCCATTCTCCTGTGCAGGGCAACAAAAGAAGACCCAGCCAATCAGTTGGGATTTGGGAGGCAGAGAATAGTTGGGGGTAGAGCCAGTCAGAGGTGGTATTTACCGGTTCTCTGAACTACTCAAAATTTCTCTTACCGGTTTTCCAGAACTGGTCAGAACCTGCTGAATACCACCTCTGATGAGCATGCAGCATTAGAAAATTACCCATTTTCATTCCTAAAACATATCTTCTACTACAGCCCCGGAGAGTAAAACAGCTGAGGCTGTGCCACGCGAATCAGCTGGGCTGCAAAACACAGAAATATAGGACAGATTAGGGCAGGGTTGGGTGGGCTGAGCCAACTGATTGCCAGAACTTAGGGTTTGCCTGAACCTGTCTGAACCAGTAGCAGCCCACACCTGGACTGTTCCTTAGATGGTATATAACTCCTCATAAATCAACATGCGGAAACAAAGAAGTTCCTCTTTTTGCTGGGAGGGTTAGGAAGAAAAGGGGAAAAATATTTCCATTTGTGATGGTCATGTCTTTTCCTTCTGGTCTGGCATGTTTTCGGAGATTGATAGTTAGAAATAAAATAATTTATATGAGGTCACAACTTGTTTTCCTAAATACATTTTTTTTTTAATTTTTACACAAATATCTACTCTGAAGAATTAATGGTGTATTTTGTTGATTGCCACCAGGATATCCATAACTAAACATTGCAAATATAAAATCATGGTTGGCATATTGCCATCAGACAGAAATAGATCTGCTTTCTTGACCTGTATTTTGGTCAAGCTGAAGTTAAAGCCTTCTCAACTCAGCCTAATTTTATATCTTATATTAACCAGAGATCTATGATAGTTTTATGACAGATGTTTATTAATTATTGATGTGTAGAAGGACTCTTGAGAGATTACTAATACATAGTTTAATGAACTGCATTTCTTGTATGTCTTTTTAACCCTTATATGTATGTGTTGAATTTTATTGCATTGTTATAGTTACTGTCAGTTTTATTTTAAGTAATTATTGCTAGTTTCAAACATATACCAATGTCTGACTCTGTAAAAGAGCCTCTCTTATTTGAATTAGTAAAATTTCTATTGTGGATCTATGATGCACTGTCAGTTTTAACATATTCTCCAATTTTAGCCTCCAAACCTGGTCTCATAGGGAAGACATCTCTTTCCTAAAATTGTACTAGTTTTTCTTTTTTCATACTATGGTAAACATATATCTTAGTACATTAACAGATAGATGATGAAATAATGATGATGTTATTCATTTAGTTGTGTCTGACTCTTGACAATACTGTGGGCCAGATGTCTCCACATCTTCTGATCTTGCATTAATTCTTTGAGTTGCTCTATGCTTTAATTGGTGTCAGCTTTGATGGTGAACTGATGTACAAAATTTTGTATAAAACTGTCTGGTAGCCGAATAAACGCAGATGGGAATTGTGAATTAGAAAAGGAAATGTTTACATTGAATAAAATGCAATTGTGCAATATCCATTAGTCTTTAGGGAACACTATTGCCTACTGGATAAAATCCTATTAAAGTTTAGGCAACGGATTTTTTAAAAAATGTTTTTTGGAGATCATCAATTATCATAAATACTAAGCCAATACTGAATTATGTTAACTGTGTCTGTTTTAAGACATGCACGGAGAACATGATCTATTTCTATAATCATTGTCAGACATTCAACTCTTCTGACATCTAATCCAATCATATTTATCTATAATGTCATTTTGTAGTTGATCAGGCCAAATATATAAATCTGAAATACCACAGGAGCTTTGCATTCTTGCTATATTTGCATAAAAAGCTGGTCTTGGAATAAGCATAATAAATGTTATTGTAAATTGACCATGAAACCAAAAAAGATACATAATTTTTACATCTTTACATACCCAACTGATGTGGAAAAACCATTCTGGTGCAGTGATTAAGATGTTGGATTAGGGGAGAAATCTACCTTTGTTCTATAAAAACTTAGGGCTGGTCATTCTTTCCCAGCTCAGCCTAACTTATAGTGATATTCTAGTGTGGATCAAACAAAAAGTGGTTTTCATCAAATTTTAATGTATTTGTTCACTATCTTAAGTACTGCTATGAGATTCCATCAATCTGGATTACTTCATTGTTCGCACCATAATGTCCCTATTTAATCAATGAACTTGAGCTTCTGAAGATACATAGAATTATGCAATCATAGGGCTCAAAGGGACCTTAGAGGATTTCTAGTCTCCTGCAAAGACAGGAGTTGTTATTGAATATCTAAACAAACGACTGTCCAATCTTTTCTTGAAGTCCTCCAGTGATGAAGCTCCTACAACTCCAGTAGACAAGCTGTTCCATTGATAATTGTTCTTAATGCCAGGAAATTTATTCTTCATTTCAGATAGGATCTTTCTTTAATGAGCTTCCACCCATTATTTCTTGTCCTGCTCTCGGATCAGGGGTGGGATGCTACTGGTTCGGCCCAGTTCTATAGAACCGGTAGCTGCGAAGAGCAGCTGACACCGAACCAGTTCGGTGTTTGGCCCACCCGCCTGCCTGTGCTCTAGGCTGTCCTTTATTCCCTACTTTTCCCTCCTCAGCTGCTTTGTGCGGCACAGCTGAGATTGAAAAAGCACGAAAGAAGAGAATTTTCAAACGCTGCGACTTATGCACAGCACTTGTCAGCTTTTCAGGCAGCACAGCTGATTATTTCTTGCAAATGCTGCATGCACACGTGTTGATTGTCTGCAGTTCAGAGAACTGGCAAATCATGCCACTGGGGGGCCCCTTCCCTTCCTGCCCACTCACTCCTTACTTGGCATGCGAGCCATCCAACTTGCTTGGTTGGTAAGTTGCTATTTTTTCTTTTTTTTGCCGACCATCCGCTATTCTGCTCTGCTGGGAGATTTAGATTAGCTAGAAAGCAGGAAATCCTTGGATTTCTTGCTTTCTAGCTAATCTAAAAGCAGAGCTGAACCTTCCTTAGGACTGAAGCTTCTACTTTTCAGTGCAGACTCAGGTAATCAATTGCAGATAGATAGATCTTTAAGTGAATCTGTGATTTTGTGAGCAACTCAATCTGCCTGCCTACTTTGCCTGCTTTTGGGTAAAAGTTGCTCTTTTTTATTTAAAACAAATCAATATTTACATCAATATTTCTAATATTTACATACAAACCATGCCCACCCAGCCACATGACCACCAAGCCATGCCCAGTCAGCAAGCCACGCCCACTCAGTCACATGACCACCAAGCCACACCCACAAATTAGGCCACAGCCACAGAATCGGTTGTTAAGAAATTTGAATCCCACCTGTTTCAGATGCTTTGGAGAATAAGTCAATCTCCTCTTCCCTATCACAGCCCCTCAACTGCTGGAAGACAACTATCATGTCGCTCTTAATCCTTCTCTTTGTTATGCTAGATATACATAATTCCCTGAATAGATCATCATACAATTTAGCTTCCACACCTCTTATCATATTTGTTGTTCTGCTCTTTCTGCTCTGCATTCTTTCACCTTAACATCCTTTTAGTATCATGGTGACCAGAACTGGATGTAATATTCCAAGTGTGGCTTCATTAGCACAATATAGAACATAGAATAATAGCAATGATGGTATTAATTTTTTTTTAATACTGGTTCTGTGGGTGTGGCTTGGTGAGCATCACAGGGGAAGGATATTGTAAAATCTCCAGTTAGAGGTGGGATTTGCCGCTTCTCTGAACTACTCAAAATTTCCACTACCGGTTCTCCAGAACTGGTCAGAACCTGCAGAACCTCTGAATAACAGAGTTTGAAAGGATCTTAGAAATACGTTAGTCCAACCTCCTGCTCAAGCAAGAAACCCTATACCAGTGGTAGGGAACCTTGGCTCTTTTATCACTTATGGACTTCAACTCCCAGAATTCCTGAGTGAGCCATAAAAGTTTCCCCATCCCTGGCCTACTGGTTTTTCAGTTGTGAGGGAAATCAATTTTTGATTTGAATGGGATTGTTCAATATACAAATGTCCTAATTTTTGACTTGAATGATCAATATTCTTTATATGTCCTACATTTGTATATTAAACAGTCCCATTCAAGTCAAAAATTGATTTCCCTCACAACTGAAAAACCACTAGGCCAGGGATGGGGAAACTTTTATGGCTCACTCAGGAATTCTGGGAGTTGAAGTCCATCAGTGATAAAAGAGCCAAGGTTCCCTACCACTGCCCTATACCATTTCAGACAAATGGTTGTCCAATCTCTTTCTGAAAGCCTCTAATGATGAACCACAACTTCTGACGCTTTGAAGCAGTACTACAGTAGTATAGAGCAGCACATTGAAAAGTGTCTACCTGATGAAATAGTTTTGGAATCGACCATTGTTTGAATTAGATGCTGAAAATCGGTATCCTGAAAATAGGTATCCGCTGACCAATTGGTTATTTTAATTGTATTCTATACTTTCTACACTAATTTTATTTATTAAAAATGTGAGCATAAAATTATAAATAAATAATTTTAATAATTACAGTAATGCTTGTGAGACGAATCTGCCATTAAAAATAATATTTATATGTGACAATTTTCCAGCACAAAAATATTATTCCACTCCGATTTTATTCTGTCATATTTACAATAATCAACCCAGAAAGAAAATTACAGTGCTTCTGCAACATACAAACCCTCAAATGCAGCTTGAAAAATGAATCATAATCAGCTTCGTATCTGCCAGCTTAGAAATGTTGAAAGTGAGAAAATAATCAGGATCAGAAATGCAGAAATACCCCAACTTCACACAAATAGAAAAGAAGGGAGGGGGGAAGGAAGGGTCTTCTGTATTCTACTATGATTTGCAAAATATATAAAATATTACACATACATTATATGATCATATCCAGAATATAAGGCACATCAAACAATGTTGAATTCTTGCTACTGCCAGGCAGAAATTGGTGTTAAATCTTGATTTTTAACTTTTAAAGACAAAGAATTGAATCCCAGAAAACATCCCAAGAACATCATCAATTTCTTCTGTTCTTCCGACATTCATTACAGATGATCCTAAGTTATTGTGCAGCTACTGAAATTTTAAACAATTTAGAATATCCATTTTAGAAACAAAAACGGATGGAGAAGAGGGGAGGGAAGTATCAGCAGACATGGATAGCTTTTTACCTGGTGATATCTTACTGCAGTTCAGATTACATTATTAGGAATAAAAGTGTCACAATCTGTGGAGTGCTTTCACATCATTTTCCATTGAGGATCTGATATATATGCTGCCTGTCCTCTACAGATGGTTGCAGAAAGAGTACATGAAATGATTGCAGCTATGAATCAAATTGCTAAAAATATTTTATAGATGGGAAACACCCCAGGAGAAGCAGAGATGAAAGAAACACTGTCAAGTTTTGGACATAAATGTCATTCTTTATTGGTTCAAGTTTCTCAAAAGTTCAATATCTTTTACAGTCCAAAAATGGAGATGACTAAATACCTTTCAATGTAAGAATATGTTTTATGGATATATAAAACAGCCCAAGGAATTCCTAATTGATGAATCTTTTTTATCACAATGCACAAAACAAAGCAACATTATAGGCATATTTGTTTTTTTTAACATACATGAATGTTCAATTCAAGTAACATGACCCTGGAAGGTGTATTAAAAAAACATAAATAAAAAATGAAGACCATGAATGCAATTAAACCATTCTACGCATGAAGGTTTTCTTGTTAGATATGATCTATATCTAATCTTTATATATATTATCGTGAAATCATAATATAATAATGTATTATCATGAATTTATAAGTTGTGGTGTGCCAAATTATTTCTTTAGCCACTTTATTTCATAAGATTGTTATAAAAATAGAGATGTCCTTTGATTAAATTAAAATTAGCCAGTAATATAAATCTTCCCAAAGTTCATTTCAAGAGCTTATATTTTTAATCTTTTTTATTGTCACTGAAAAATGTAGAGTTTGACTAAAGGCAGTGAATTAATGTAAATTATTATTATTGAAAAAGAAGACTCTTTTGCAGGTTTTTTTCCTTGAGAGCTTTAGGATCCCATATTTTTTTAGGTGCAATGGGATGGGGAATAGATGCAGATTGATACTAGCAACAAAGTGTTAATAACAGAATAACAGAGTTGGAAGGGACCTTGGAGGCCCTCTAGTCCATCCCCCCGCTCAAGCAGGAAACCATTCCAGACAAGTGGCTGTCCAGTCTCTTCTTAAAAGCTTCCAGTGATGGAGCACCCACAACCTCAGAAGACTAGTCATTCCACTGAGTGATTGTTCTCACTGTTAGGAAATTTCTCCTAATTCTAGGTTGCTTCTCTCCTTGATTAGTTTCCATCTATTGCTTCTTGTCTTGCCTTCTGGTGCTTTGGAAAATGACCCCTTCTTCTTTGTGGTAGTGCCTCAAATATGAAGTGTCATTCAAGTCTTCTACTTCTTTTGAATAAAAGTAACAATACATAAATAAAATAAGAAAAGGAAAATAATTAAGATTTTGCTCTATCTTTAAAGTGATGCATATTTTGATTCTCAGTATCCAACACAGTTAGAATAGATTTCTTAGAGACAGATGTCCTTGGAGAAGGAGGCCATCTATTTCAAAGCAAGTTGGTCCAATCATTCTAAAAAAGACAAATAGAAGAAACCGATGTCCTTTATTTGTTTGTCAGGAATATTTAAGTATAAATTGATTGTTGGAGTAAATTAAAGGTCAGATGGAAACTGCCCTTATAATTCAATAACTGGGAGTCGATTTATAAGGTACAAATGGGGTTATTCCAAAACCTACTTGCAAATACCATGGGCCAGAAGATGAGACCTTTAGCATGCAAAATAGACTCTACACAACTGAGTGTAATGTGGTTTTCACAATCATTATCTTATTCCATTTTCTTTCACCATATGTAGAGAAAAGTAAAGTCCTACACTTAGGCAAGGAAAACCAAAAGTACACATATAGACTGAGTGAAACCAGGCTCAATAGCACTAACTGTGAGAGGAATCTTGGAATCTTAGTGGACAACCAGCTAAATATGAGCCAGCAGTGTGTAGCAGCAGCAGCCAAAAAAGCTAATGCAATCCTAAGTTGCCTAACAAGGGGATACAATCGAGATCAAATGAGGTGCTAATACCACTCTATAAAGCTTTAGTAAGACCACACTTAGAGTACTGCATCCAGTTTGGTCATCACACTATAAAAAAGATATCGAGACTCTAGAAAAAGTACAGAGAAGAGCAACCAGGATGATTAGTGGACTGGAGACTAAAACATATAAAGAATGATTACAGAAACTGGCCATGGCTAGTCTAGTGAAGAGAAGGACCAGGGGAGACATGATACCAGTGTTCCAATATTTGATGAGGTGGTCAAGCTACTTTCTAAAGCACCTGTAGGTCAGACAAGGAATAATGGATGGAAACTGACCAAGGAGAGATTTAACCTGGAAACAAGGAGAAACTTTCTGACAGTGGGAACAATCAACCAATGGAACAGCTTGCCCTTGGAAATTGTGGGAGTATCATCACTTGAGACTTTCAAGAAGAGATTGGACTGCCATTTGTCAGAAATGGTGTAGGGTCTCCTGCTTGGGCGGGGGCAGTGGACTAGATGACCTACAAGGTACCTTCCAACTCTGATTATCTGTTATCTGTTATATTGTCAAAGATGATATATCTGCATAAAACCTTTTTTAAAAGTATTTATCAGTACTAACAATAAGAACACACTAGGTTTTTTATTAGTTTTTTTAATATCTTGTGATATGTCAATTGTTCCTACCATTTATTAATAGAAGAGCTGAGACAGCTCCTATGTGAGCCATTGGAAAGACTGGAGATAATTTTAGTTGACAGTGAATGATGTCTAATGTGGTTGTTGAACTCAAATATTGGATAAGCTTTCAAAGTATATTTATTTTGCAGGTTTGCCATGAATATAAATTAAGGATACAATGAGTGTAGTTTGGTGCTCTTTGAAGCAAAATGGGGTTTAAAAAAAACATATTCATTAACTAAAAAAGTCTTTGTTAAAAAATAGTAGGTTTCATATCGGAGAACTCTGGTTCAAATTATCTAAAGGAAAGTTGGAAGTCATATTATTACCCATTTTGGTCTGTTATCCTTAGAATAACAATGCAATAATAATAAACTAAAATAGCTGAAAATATCATTCTTTCCAGACTTTATGATTTTTTTAAGTAAACTTTATTGAATTTTTATTACATTAAAAACATAAAAAATACATCACTCAATAACAGCTATTTGTGGTGCTTAACTTATAACAATCATTTATGCAATATTTACAGGTATTCATTTGTGCATAATTATATTCTTATTCTATCTATATTCTATATTTAATAATTACTTATCCTTAATCTGTCTCCGATCTATCCAGCTATACCATTGTTCCCATACCTTATAAAATATTGAAGCTTCCTCATCTTTTAAACTCAGCGTTAATTTATCCATTTCATCACAATTCATAACTTTTTGTATAACCCGTTCCTCTATGGGTGTATATGGCTGTTTCCAACATTGGGCAAAGGCGATCCTGGCAGCAGTCAATATGTGTAATAATAAGAATTTTGTCCTCTCAAAAGAAAATACGTGAAGAGTACAGACTTTATGATTATGGTAGATGCTCTGCCTGAACTATAGAGTTTGCTATGACATTTTGATGAGGGGGAAATATAAACTTTATGCAAAACTACGACAAAATGTACAAAATGTCTGTGTAATGTCTGTATGTGTGTGATGTGTATGTCTATGTGTTTGTGCATGAGTATGTATTCAATGTAACGTGACTGCCAACTGCTAATGTTGAGAAAAGAAACATCCTATCAGATATATTTTTGGCATCTTTAAAATTCACCCCTGCAGATCTTTTTACTAAGATCCTTTCCTTCCTTCCTTCTTCTTTTTTAATAACACAATGAGTTAAACCATTTGTCAAGTAGCTTCTGTTCTTTTGATTGCTACGTCTTGATCAAAAGCTATAATTTGTTACACACAATTACATGAAGGTTTCGGAGATCTCTTTGGATTTGTACAATAGGATTCAGACTTATTACCTGTCACCACAGGCGGGGAGCTATTTTGTTGTTCTTTCTTTTAACAACTCTCAAAGAAATAAAAGGGCTGCCTTTGAGATAAGCATGCTCAGGGAATAACATAATGTGCAAGTTAGGACATAAACGAGTTAGGATGGCACATCAAATAGCATGTTTAATGTATTCTGACATTTCCAGATCCACATCATCCAACATCCACATCATGCCAAATAACTCAACTTTTATAAAATGTGATTCCCCAACCACCACTGCAACATATTTCCCCATTAACTGACATGCCTTAAGAGTGACATGCCCCAGTACACCTCAAGGGTGTCTCTTTGTTATCAAGATAACACATATTTTGTTTTTATAGATAACAATGAAGTGAGAGTATTTCAACATGGGTATGAAGGGGAAAAAAATGGTGTTTTTCTCCCAACAGATGTATCACAATAAAGGGGAATATTTGTAGCTCACGGTTGAAATGAGGGATCCTTGATGCTCTCTCAGCTTGGCTGTTTTCCTGCAAACATTTCATTACCCAAATTAGTGGTAATAAGGAATTGTGTTTATTTTTCATATTCTCTCTTACGTGCTTTATGTAACATGTAAGAGGACTTGACTCTACATGAAAAATTGATTTTCCTGATAATATCTCCAAAATATAGAAGATCTCTTATACATACACACACAGGTCCCATTTAGAGAAGGGAAGAAAAACAAAACATAAACATTTTCAATATTATTCATTAAAAATTAGAAATAAACTATATTGCAAATGCACAATGCACACATATTCTTTTATGACAATAGATAAGTGTTTGTGTTCATTATTGCTGCTGTTAATGATTTATTCAATCTTTTATGATTGTAAACATATTTATTTAAAACACATTTTATATTCTTATTCTTAGTTTATTTATTCATGCAATTTCAGGGAGAATTGAAATGGCTTAGAATACATAAGATGCTATCTTACCATCACTTATTTTCAGGCTTGAGGGCAGATTTTTTTTATGTAAAAAGTACTTGAAACTTTATATTTTATTGAGTTTCTTACATACCACTTCAAAATAATCAGATAAACGCAGCCATCAAAACTATGTCAGCTCTTTTAAGTATCTAAAACCATTCATTTTGTTATATCTGGTTATCCTTAATTAATATTTCAGAGGAGTGAACAAGTCCTGGACTTCTTCAAAATGAATAAGAATAGGTACTAAAATTTGCTGATCCTTGCAAGATTAGAATATGGATTTTTCTCTCTTTCAGATCACATGATACCATCCACAAAAGTACCTGACACATCTCACAAATGATAATGAGGCCTACATTTATATTTTTATTTTTTTCTTATCACTAGAAGGCTATAATTCTAAAGTTTGCTGACTAACTGCAAGCACAGCAGAGGTGAGAAAAATGTGGGAAGCCTAATTCAGAACTTACATATCTACTGATAAAATGTGGGTCAAAATTGATATTACAATTTGGTTCTCCAGTAAACAAGCAGTAATAATCGTTTAAGTTCAATGTTACAATGCTGTTTGAACCAAAAGTATGCTGGATCATTTGATTCAAATATATTCTTCAGAAAATAGTTTATGCAGATTTATTTGCCATAGGATTGGATTCTTTATATTCTAGAGAAGTCAGAAGATTTTGAGATGAAAAAAAAAAGTTAAGGGTAAGCATCTACATAATGTAAATAAGTAAAGTCTCAGAAGGTGTTCCTGCTATTCTTTTAACGTGAGAGAGGGTTGTCCCTCTTTCATATGATGGTGGTGGGATTCAATTTTTTTTACTACCGGGTCTGTGGGTGTGGCTTGGTGGGTGTGTAAAATGTCCAGTCAGAGATGGTATTTGCCCGTTCTCTGAACTACTCAAAATTTCCGCCACCGGTTCTTTAGATCTTGAAAAATCCATTTCTGAATTTTCAAGAAAATGTCCAGTGTCGATAGAAAAAAACCTTCTAAACATAGTCCCAAAGGTGCTTTTTCAAGAGGAAACTGGATTTCTGTTTTTTTTTTTTCTTTGAAAACCTTTCCCTTCTCATCCAAGAAGCTTCTTCAGCTTTGACTGGATGGTGGGTAATGGAAGGGTTATTAAGTTTTTTCCCCCACCAATGCTGCACCTTTGGGACAACCATGACCTGAATGACTAAGAATAGCAATAGCATTAATACTTAGACTTATATACCACTTTACAGTGCTTTACAGTCCTCTCTAAGCAGTTTATAGATTTAACACATTGCCCCCAACAATCTGGGTCCCCATTTTACCCCCCTCAGAAGAATGGAAGGCTGAGTCAACCTTGAGGCTAGTGAGATTCGAACTGTCTAATTGAAGGCAGCCAGCAGTCAGCAGAAGCAGGATGCAGTATTGCACTAACCACTGCGCCACCATGGCTCATAGAATCCCCATAGACACTTTCTAGATACAGAAAAGAGAAAAGAACCTCAATCAATTTGACAAAGTTGTCATTTATGACATACTTCACCTTCTACAATTTCACTAAATCATAGTCTAGCCACAGTTTATTAATATATAAGCTCCCTCAGGTTTGAATACTATGCTAAAGTAGAAATCATGGCTCAGTAAACCATAACATTGGCTTCACACTATGCACTTCACACTACATACTACAAACATACTAATGTCAAATCAAAGAGCCTCGTGTGTGATTTCTGCTTCTATTCCTATTAATGTAATAGATACTCCTTGACTTACTACAAGAAACTTCCTTCATGAAGTGATGTCTCATTAAGTGAGTCATACCTGCTTTTATTACTCCTTTTTTCCCATCATTGTTAAGTGAATCACTGAAGTTATTAAGTAAATCTGGCTTTTCCCATTGACTTTGTTTGTTGGAAGCTCACTAGGGAGGTCACAATTTCCAGTTACATGACCCCAGGATGCTACAACTATCCTAAACTGATGGGTTTGTTTTCCAAGCATCCAAAATTTTGATCATATCATATTTTTTTTTATCATCTTGATTATAAATGCAAGGAGTGGTTGAAGTCATTTTTTTCAACCTTGTCATAACTTAAAATAGTTGTTCAACAAACGGTCAGAAAATCAAGGCTGAGATTAATGTAAGATTAAACTTGCCCCATAGGTAACTCAAATCTTCATTTCATTGGACTCTTGTTCAACTCGTGCCCATACAGTTTTGGTCAGAAACTGATTGGGTTCATAGATTCTTCTTTGAATCATTCTCCAATTTTTCAGAGAAGTATGGAGTAGACTAGCAGGCAGAGCTAATAGACATTGAACAGGGATGTTAGTCATCCATAGTCAAATCCCCATTCAGTTATCATGTAAACAGTTTTTGAGAACCAAGCAATTTATACTTAGCCTAATGTACCTCGAAGGACTATTGCAAAGAAAATTGGGACAACCTATTAGCATGGAAGCCAATTAAATCTTGAAAAGAAGGGCAGGATACAAACATAGCAAATGTTAGTAAAGTTAAACGGATGTGCCATACATGTTTATTTTATTTCTATATTCCAATGATTTTTTTTCAAAGCTATGGAATTCAACTGGTTTGTCACATGGCATTTCAGTTTTAATATAGATTAAGTTGTTGCAGCAGAAAACACATTCAGTGCAGGAAGAGTTTGTGTAAATAAGCAATGTGAACCAGAAAAAGCATATTAATAATTGTGGAATGCTGCCAAAAAATTAACATATTTTAAATTGTATAGAGAGAAATTGGAAAGGGGGATCTGCTCCCAGGACATTTAATAATAAGAGGAGGTAGACAGCTGAATAATTTTTAAAAATGCATAAATAGGCCAAATATATATTTTAATTGCAAACAGCACTTGACCTTGAAAACAAGGATAGAAGAAGAACTATGGTAGTTCAAACTGAAATATTTGACAGTTCATCATTCTTTTTCCCACAATGGCTAACCAGCAGAGTCTAAGATGCTCATAAATTTATCCAATCTGGTGCCATCCGGATGTGCTACAAAACAACATCCATGTACCCCAATCAACATCATTTTGCCTTTGCTGTCTGGTGAGGAGAAGACACTATAGT
The DNA here is from genome assembly GCA_023653725.1 of Bungarus multicinctus. Classification (NCBI taxonomy): domain Eukaryota; kingdom Metazoa; phylum Chordata; class Lepidosauria; order Squamata; family Elapidae; genus Bungarus; species Bungarus multicinctus. Next base: position 38,111,018 of record CM042851.1, on the reverse strand, counting down.
CCAACATAATTGGATGGACCCCGTTCAGGAAAGCTTTGTGGGGCCAATAAAACTTTTCTATTCATTTTGTTCCAAGCAACTTGCATTGAAAAGAATGCCATAAACATTGATGGGTGTGTCCTCTAATAATTTACCCAATTTCCTTTCACTGTCATTTAAATTACTGGTGATCAGTACAGTTATTACTATATTTTGTGCTCTGTCTTAGTAGGCTGAGAAGGTATTTGCCTACCTATAATTAACTCATTTTATCAACTAGTTTACTCTTCTGATTATGAAAACACAAACAGAGACATATACACATACATTGCATGTTATATAACTATTTGTGTACGGTTTTTAGCAAAAATATCTATACGGTTTTTAAACTGCATGTAGAATTTATCTATCCATATCTATCTATCTATCTATCTATCTATCTATCTATCTATCTATCTATCCATCCATCCATCCATCCATCCATCCATCCATCCATCCACCCACCCACCCTCCCTCCCTCCCTCCCTCCCTCCCTCCCTCCATCCATCCATCCATCCATCCATCCATCCATCCATCCATCCATCTATCTATCTATCTATCTATCTATCTATCTATCTATCTATCTATCTATCATGTATCTATTCTATATACTGTATCTCATGGAAATAGCAAAGAAGTAGTGAATTTCATACAGTGTTACTAATCCTGGCACAGTGTTTACTAGTCCTATTTAGGTTTATTTATTCATTTAATTTGTATTTTATATCTAATTTAAAGCAAAGAACTTATCCAATAAATGCTTCCTCCTCTTATTTTCCCCACAACAACAACCCTGTGAGGTGGGTTGGGTGGAGAGAGAGAGAGAGAGTGACTGGCCCAAAGTCACTCAAGCTAACTTTCATGGCTAAGGCAGGACTTGAATCACAGACTCCTGCTTTCTGGCCTGGTGCCTTAACCACTAGACCAAACTGTTTCCTGTAAGCTTGGAATAATCAATGGAATAGCAGTGGTGTGCTGTATCACAGGAGATTTTTAATAATAGACTGGAGATCGAGATAGTATAAAGTCATGCCCCTGGTGGAGACTGACTCTGAGGGAGAGGAGAAACAGCCAACAGGGAGTGGAAGTGTGGCTCCGGAGGTTGTGGAGGAGGCTGGGGAAGGGCAGAGGCTGGCTGAGCAGTCAGAGGTGAACCCAGGCCCATCCCCTATCCATCCTAGGGCACGCAGGGAGGAGAGGATCAGGGGAAAATGTTGTTTATTCGGGAGGAGAGGGCCATGATCCTCTTCATGGGTTGCAGGTGTGAGATCTGCATAAGAGTTTGGACCTGCATGCTAGCAAATGCTGAAAATAGAGTGGTTTTTCCTGGATGAGGTTTATCTTGGTTGGCATTCTTTCCAATAGACTGTACCTGGTTATCTTCTTGAAGTTTGTGATTAATTATCCTGGTCTGTCGTGGAACTTTCTTCAATGCAGTTTGTTTTTGGTTTTTGCTTCGTTATCTGATCTTCGATTTTGAACTGTATTTCTTTCATTTGGAATGTTATTCTGAAAATAGTTTAATCTCCAACTGTGAACAATTGAACAGTGAAGCCAGGTTGAAGGCATTAACGGACCTTTATTTAAGTTTTTGTTTTTGTTATATTTGTGGTACACTCCAGGTCATCACATATAAGGTCTGACTGAGGTATAGTATAAGGTTTGACTGAGATAGAATAAAGTCTCCTGCCTTGAGCAGGGAGTTGGAATAGATGACATCCTTCCGGTTCTGTGATCATATGTTTTAAGCAAAATACAGTATACCAATTTAAACCTCAATTAAAGATAGGTAGATAGATAGATGGGTATTCATTGTGTGTGTGTGTGTGAGAGAGAGAGAGAGAGAGAGGGAGACGGAAGGAAAGAGAGAGGGGAGAAGGGAGAGAGGGAGAGAGAGAGATGCCTTCTTAATGCTTGTACTGCAATGAATACACAGTTATCCAACTCAGTCTGGGTACATATTTGCATGTTTGCCTGTTTATCAGGGTGTACAAACAATATTAGTCAGATGATTCTTTTAATGTATACAATAAGGACCATTAGTTGCACATGATGCAGAGAAGTTTCAATTACTGAATAAGAGTTTCGGTTTTTTGATGTGGCTTTTGGAAACCATCCTCAAGTGCCTAATTATATCCCCAAACTTTTGACTCAACTGTCCTCATTTTGAAATTGGAGAGCATGGCATGTGCACAGGGCCACCAGAGGTAGCATTTTAAATTTTATAAAAAGATCTTCTTGTGAGTTTATCCAGTCACAAAATATATGATCCAGTTTTAAATTGCAAATATGGGACACATTGTATCACTGCTGTCCATTAGGATTGAATCCTTTCCAATGGTTTAAGTTTATTAAGCAGACAGTACAGTAGTTAGAAACAATAAATTTAAATCACAATTTCTTCTTTAAACAAAGGAATGGGGGGAGGGAGAGAACTAGATAAATGTGTTTTCACATACTTTTCCATGGAATATTGTGCTCTAATGCTGGACCATAAGAATTTATGTAAAGGGTGTTTTTAATAGTAAAATCTTTAGTTAGTTCTTTTCTCTCTGTGATGGGAAACATGAATTAAATTACTCTCCAGACCCCAATGTGATGGGAAGATAGATAGATCAAATATGCTTCAGTTATAACTGAAAATAGTAGATTCTGGTTCATTAGAAAGGGATGATACTGTAAAGAAAAGAAAACCACATATTTATAGGAATCTTTTTAAAAAAGGATTAAATTGCTGTAGGCCAAAAAAATTAATATAAGCCAGAATTCCGGCTCATTATGCTTGCCTGCAGAATCCTTGGTTTCAAAGAACGGTGAGAATGCAATAACCTGGACATTGCCTTTCTTCTGATAGTCTCCCAGACTCTGATAGTCTGAAAACAGAGGCAGAGTTCATGGGGTTGATCAGGGGCTGCTTCGGTCCCACGGCAATATAAGGGGGCTTGAGTTTGTCTTCTGTGGGATCACCATACAGAGCAACAGGATACTACGTGAATGAAGCCTTAGAACTGAAGCCATTCAGTAATTGATCTAATCACAAAGTTTTCAACATGTTTTCTTCAAAATATAGCACTTGTTATATTGTCAGTGAAACTGCTTCTCTTCTCAATGTCCCTGGGAAAGCAGGAGGGGTATGGGTTAATTATTCCTGGCAGAGAGGATTCTTTTCTTCTCAGATAATATGCAAGAAATAGCCTTAGAGAATTTGGAAGATATGGCACAAGAATATTTCCTGAGTCTTGCTTGTCAAACCAGAACTGTAGAATCAGATGAATAAAAGGATTTCTTACTTACAATTGGCTATTTTGTCAACTGTTGATAACAATAATTATAAGGAAGAAGAAAAAGGAAACTTTGTACTGGTTATATGCCTCAGAATTTTACCTTTATATAATGATTTTAAAAAATAGCATTAGTATTTTTGAACTTTATTTTTAAGTGCATAAAGTCTATGTGTGTGACTATATTAACCCTAGCATGTTGACTTTAGATTATCTTGCTAAAGAGACCTGAGAGACTGTGAATTCCAGTCTCATTTTAGGCTGGCTAGGTGACTTTGGGCCAGTCACTCACTGTCTCTGCCCAAACAATCACACAGTTGTAACTGTGGGAAAAAGAGGAGGAAGAAGGAATATTAGGTATGTTCATCACCTTAAGTTTTTTGTAAAAACAATAAAGGTGGGATAAAATTAATTAATAAATAACAATGCTTGAATCATTCAGGACTGGTATCACTAAGGAGTTTATAAGCATCTATATTTTGGCATCCAAAACCTAGTTTGTTCTTTAGGTTATTTTTATAGTTAGTAAAATCAAGTCTCTCCAAATTGCGCTTGGCTTCTAACATCATGCAGTTTTCCTAGCAAGATATGGAAGAAGTTTCTACTAATTTCTTCTGCATTTATTTTCTTTTTTTTTCATTTTCCCACTCCATTCTAATACTAGATTATTTTTTTCCTATACACTGCTAATCAAATCTGAGTTTTCTTAGATTGCTTAGCAATGACCCCAGTTACTGCCACTTATTTGGGCACAATAAAAGCACCTAAAATAGCTTTAATCTGATTGAAAAACTCTAGTTTACCTGAGTGGAAACTGTATTTATATTTTCTACATATGAACAAATTTTCTATTGATCTCCTTGGAAATTTGATACATTAAGGTCTGTGGTCAAACCTTAATTTGTAGTAAGACTGAAGACCATTTATATATTACAATTATCCTAATTATAGAGACCAATGCAATGCAAGTCTTTTTTAAAAAATTTGCTTATATGAATGTATGTGCTTTTTAATAATCTTTTCAATAACTTTGCCTTGGTCAATCTTGCTTAAGTTGGGAAACTAAGTAAACTGTAGGCTAGATTGGGAAGTTGAAAAATATTATATAAGAAAACAATGCAAACTTTCTCCATCCCATTGCCAAAAGCACTGCATGGATGTGTTAAGTCTTAATTCCAAGAAGATTTTTTTTTCTTCACCAAGAATAAAGAATCATTTAGCTATGTATGACCTGGGATGATCTCATTGCAACCATCCCAGAAACAGTTAGCTAGTTCCTTAGATATTGAATTATAACATCTATCCTATTCTATGGTGCCATATTATGGAGATTTATGTAAGTGTGTGTGTATATGCATTTGTGTGTTTATGAAGGTGTATATGTATGTATAATTTGCTGATAATAGAATAATAGAATAACAGAGTTGGAAGGGACCTTGGAGGTCTTCTAAAGTGGCTCTCTTCTTTTATTAATTTGGACTTTAATTGCCTTTATTTCTTACTAAAAGACTTTACATTATCTCCAAGTTTATAAATAGAAAGACAGCCGAGCTGATTTTGCCCCTGGTTTTCACCAGTTAAAGCAGGGGTGTCAAGCTTGCATCATCACAGGAGTGTCACATAATGTATTGGGACTTCCCCCTCCTTCACTAAACTGGACAGGGGTGTGGCCAGCCCATGACACATCTGGCCCATGAGCCACTAGCTTGCCAGCCCTAAGTTAAACAATCTGTGTGTCTCACTTAGCATAATGTTGTGGTTCGCCGGCAGTAGGTACTGACGGTTAAGGTCTCTGACAGTGAGGACTTGGATGAGGGGCCTGCATGTGATGCAGGGATGGGAGAGTGGGGTACTGCCTTCAGAGGTTGTGGAGTCTGGCAGCAGTGATGAAGAGGATCCCAGGGAGCCTGTGCTCAGTGCGCATGTGCGTAGGGCTGATCGAAGGAAAGAGCAGCTGAAGAGCAGGGGAGACTCGGGAGTCTCCCCTTTTATTCCTAAGGGATAAAAGCCAGCCTTCGGGGTTAGCTTCTTTGCAGGAGGCAAAGAAGTTCTTTCTACTCAGAATTCTCAATGAAGCCCTGAATGAATTCTCAATGAAGTTAGTTAGTAAAACTAACTTACTCCAGTTAGTTTTTTGAAACTTCTGGCTTTGGATATTTATCTGCAATTACTCTTTTGTTCTTGGCAGCCTTTCGCAACCTTGAAAGGGCTTGCTCTTATCTGGGACAATTAGTTTTGAATGATTCTTGGCTGTAAATGAACAGAATTCACAGCGCCACATTAAAAAGGTTTGCTATTATACATACTTTGTGTTTGTTTGATTTGAACAAGGCTTGGGTCAGAACACATAGAAACAATTGTGTTTCAACAAGTCACATATCAGAAATAGAGGACTTAGAATGTTTGAAAAGAATTTCCCAGGGTAGTCTTAAGCATGCTTTTTTAAGTGATAAAACCAAATTTGTTTATTTGAAAGGTCTCTCCCTCTAATACATATGTGACTCTAACATTACTCACCTTTCCTTTCCAGTGCCAGTATATAGTGTACCTAGGCTGAGGGTGCCATCTCCCACTGATGCCAACATTTGCATTTTTAGAACGATTTGGAAGAAGCGTTGGCCTTGGCGGGCCCTAAGCTTTTGAACCTAGGCTCATTGCTTATTTCTCCTAAGCCTAAACCCTGCTCTGCTTTTCACATTCTATTATTGGTTTTCAATCAACTTTCTTGATAAGTAATTCTTGGAACGAAAGCATTTGCAACTATGTTGTAAAACATTAGCTATCGTAATAAAGGCATCGATCAGTTCAGAGAACACCTTCAAGACCGCAGCGAGGGAAAAAAGTAAATTATTAGTTCTTTCAAAATTAGCTCCAAGTGTGGACTTTCTCTTTCACTCTCTCTGTCTTCATCTTCCCTCCCACCCACCCATGCATACACCCAGAGCAGGTAGGAAGGACTACAAATAACACCTTCAAACCAAGGGTGGGATTGGTGCAGTACTGTGTTCTAACCAATGCACCACCACAGCTGTGTAAGCAGTGGAGAGCATTTCCTATTATGCCAATGTATCATTGCTTCTTTCCAATATGCATTGTCTACCAATTTGCTTTCAGGTGCAATTCAAGGTACTGATTTTTACCTATAAAACCCCCATAACATAGGGTCTGGATATCTATACTATGTATCTCCAGTCATTTCTGTCCTAAGCAGTAAATTTGGGCAGAGTGGAAGTTCCCTAGGTCTCTTCGATTAAGACAATCCTTTATTTCTACAAACTATGAATTTTTTTCACTACCAGTTCTGTGAGCGTGGCTTGATGGACGTGGCAGGGGAAGAATACTGTAAAATCTCCACTCAGAGGTGGTATTTGCTAGTTCTCCAAACTACTTAAAATTTCCACTACCGTTCTCCAGAACTGGTCAGAACCTGCTGAATACCACCTCTGCTTCAAACATGTAGCTTGGTATGCACAGTATTTGAATCCAATCTGTGGCTGAATATTTTATCCCTTAAAGACAACTAATGGCGAACACATGTAATTAAATAATGATTTTCAGCCAGAGTGGGCTTCAAAAATGTTAGCAATGGGTTCTCTGCTCGGTTGCTGGTGGCATGGCCATGGTGGGTGTTCTGTGGCAGGAAAATGAGACACTCGCACTCCAGTTGATTGTTTCCTCTTTATTTCTTTTCCAGGACTGAACGCCAGTGGAACTGCGGCAGCCTCTCTTATGCTGGCTGCTCGCGGTTCGTCAGGCCAATGACAGTTGTTTAAACTTCCCACCGTTGGACCCACCAATTGCAGGTAAGTATGTAAATATAGAACAGTGGGCATGGCCTAGTTGGCCTCCTGCACCATGGTAGGGGATGTGTTTTTGCCCTCCCCGGACTGTTCTCGAGCCTCCGGGAGGGCGAAAACAGCCTCCTCGAGCTCTGGAGGCTCTCTGGAAGCTGGAAACAGGCCCATTTCCAACCTTCCCAAACTTGTGGGAGGCCTGTTTTTCACCCTCCCCGAGACTCCACTTACCAAAATGGTCTGTGTGAGGACTCCTGGAAGGGCCAGGGTGGGGTGGGCGCGGCCAGCTAGGAATGGGATTTGGGGGTTCTCTGAACTACACAGAATGTTAGCTAGGGGCTCTCCCGAACCTCTGCGAAAACCAGCAGCCCACCCCTTAAATAATACTTACAAACATTAGCTTAGTATGCAGTGTGCACAGTACTTGAATCCAGTCTATACCTGAATATTTTATTCCTTAAAGACATCTAAGGGTCTGGCTAACGCACATAAATAAATAATGGTTTTCAGCTACTTTTGAGTACCAAAATGCCTTCTGGTTTGAAGAACCTCAAATCTTTCACAATGTTTGCCTTAAACTTCGTTCCCTCTCTCACTCATTCCATTACATGAATACTCCCTTCTCTCCTCTCCTTCTTCTCAACCCACCACCACTGCCTCTCTCTTTAGATCTAGCTCTTAGCAAACCTTCAAACAACGAGTCCTGCACAAAATCATGAATCATTCACATTTCTTACAAATGAATGGCCCTTTTTAAAAAAAGCAATCCACTTCTCCAATCTTTCCATTTAATCATCACATTAATAGCTACATTTTTGATGTGCGGTTTGCACTGATATCAAAGGAAACCTTTGTGTCTCATTCTCTTTAAAACACATTTTAATGTGCTTTTTGATAGCTTAAAATAAAATCCATTCCTCAAATCTTCTGCGGGATTTTTGGCAATATATTTCCAGATATCTACTTTGCTCTCTCCTTTGCCCATTCTTCCCATCACACTTCCTTGAATTTATGCTTCAGGCATTTTAACTGTACATTTCATACAGCATGGCTTTTTCTGCAGCCATACTTAAATCTTCTTCTAAATGGATGTGATTAATCAAATTTGCTTTTTTTTCCCTTTCTTCCTAATTTTGCAGAGGATTATCTTGCTTTCTTCATAGAATGTTAAGAAGTCTAAGATTAATTCTAAGTCTTGCAAAATAGAAACAGGCATATCTGCCCATTTGGGATTATTTTCTTGATTGGTATTAATTCCCCAAAAATGGTTATGACACAAAAGTTGGTAAATACAATTAGCTTAAAACTAATTTAAAGAGGATCTCAATTGTGGCTGATCATCGTCCAGCCCCCTGCTTGAATAGGAGAAACTATACTATTTCACACAAATGGTTGTCCTGTCTCTTCTTGAAAGCTTTCAGTGATGGGGCATGTGAAGGCAAGGCATTCACAACATTTGAAGCCAAGCCACTTCACTGGTTAATTGTTCTCACAGTTAGGAAATTTTTCCTTTGTTCTAGATTGCTTCCCTCCTTAATTAGTTTCCTTGTCTTGCCTTCTGCTGCTTTGGAAAATAGGTTGACCTCTTCTTCTTTGTGACAGCCTCTCAAATATTAGAACACTGCTATTACATCTCCCTTAGTCCTCCTTTTCACTTGACTAGACATACTCAATTCCTGCAACCGTTCTTCATATGTTTTAAGCCTCCAGCCCTCTAATCATCCTTGCTGCTCTTGGGAACTTAATGTACACATGGTATGGTGTAAACAGAATACGTATTTTCCCACCCCGTGTGTATGGTACATGTGTTTTTAATATCCAGATCTCTTGGTTTCATTTTTGCCCTTAAATCTCAACTACGTTTCCCATAACTTTGATTTCAGAAATTGAAAATAAGGACAACCTTCTAAACCAGGGGTCTCTAACCTTGGCAACTTGAAGACTTGTGGACTTCAACTCCCAGAATTCCTCAGCCAGGAAAGCTGGCTGAGGAATTCTGGGAGTTGTAGTCCACAAGTCTTCAAGTTGCTAAGGTTGGAGACCCTGTTCTAAACTATACATGAAGCTAAGACCAACACTCTGCCTTTCTGTTTATTATTATTTCTCTTGAATACTTTCTTCCTTCTATTAATCTCTGTATAGCAGTTTGCCAGCCATGACAGTCCCTGTTTGGATTTCACTCAGTCTATATTTTATTTACAATGTATACATCAGCTGCAAAATTCTGCTGCTTGCGCATCTCTCCTTTCAATTATTATAGTTTCTGCTTATTTTGGTCCTTGGCCATTCAATAGATAGACAAACAAATAAGAAAAACAGGAAAGCAATCTACAATGCATCAAGCATCTTCGATCAGGGTGACAGAAACCAAATCAAACAGATGAAGTGTAAATACACAGGATGCTTCATCGTGAACTGTGATGTCAGCTTAAAAGGACTGGCAATACTCCATTTCTTAATCCCCATCTTTTTGAGGTAATTATTAAGGAACAGACTATCCTGTGAGGAAGTCACACAGCTGACAACTGTATCAAATGCAGAAACTTTTGTGTGAGTTTTACTGTCGGCTGTATTTATTTTTTTAGAGATACATTATGGGATTGCTAAGACCCATTTAAAAGCACAGCTAATAACAAGCTTTGATAACACATACTAATTTATGAATTCTAAGCCTAAAAATCCAAGTCAATTCCACGCCAATAAAGGAATTATGATCTTACCAACATTAAAACCCATCTGGGACTGCAGTAATACAAATATGACATGCTCTATTTCCTGTGACCCCACATCCTATTTTTATAAGTTTATGCTTTACTTGCAAGATTTGAAAGCAGTTATTAACTAAAGTGAGGCAACTTTTAAGTGTTTACCTAGATGAGGCTACTTGAATACCTCACTAGGCTTCCACATAAGCCTTGATGATTTTTCCTTGGGTTATTATCTAAGCATGGTTGCTACTAGACTTTGTGATTAAGTCATTGTGCTCTGTTTTTCCACCATTCTTAGGAAGGTTCCATGAAAACCATCCCAGCTGGTGCTTTACAATATGAATGAGTTTTTATGTGTATGAAATATACTGTCTGTGATGCTTTTAAATCATCATATGGATTCTTCCCCATTCTTCACTAAGCTTTATGACTTAATGGGGATTCAGATCTATAGCCAAATGCCTCTACTTCTAGTCCAACATTTAATATTAAAGTGATCATATTAGATCATAAACTGAACAATGTGAAATCATAATTTCTAGCAAGGTATTTCACAGTTTTCATTATATTTGCATTGTAAATCACTGCAACAGTGAGTAATACATGTTTTAGCAATGCCAATGTTCCATATGCAGGATTTAAAAAAAAAACATTTCTCTGAAACTGGATGAAGTATAAATTAATTATTTTTCCCAAAAAATTTGAAAAAAGGGGGAATGAAAATTCAGTGGATGAGATGCTGGGGTATATATGAAAACTTCCACTAGATCTTTTTTTAATTTAAAATGAAGAAATTAGAGAAAGCAGGGAGTCCACATAATAATGGAGAGTTCTAAATAACAGAATTTGCAATAATAGAATATTGTCACCACAAAAATACATTCTGGACAAAAAAAATAAAGATTTCCAAGAATATGATAGAAAAAATAAAAGCCCCTTTCAGAATAAAAGCGTGTTAAAGGTGATTTTGTCACAGAGCTAATCAGGGGTACGATTCTACCAGTTCGCACCTATTCGCTAGAACCGGTTGTTAACATTCTAAGCAGTTCGGAGAACCAGTTGTTAGAAGAAATTACTGGCCTAATCCTGTAAGGAAGGCAGGAAGGAAACATTCTGGTGTTGCTTACAGAAACTGCCTCTCCGTTAACCCTTTATTACATTCTTGGCAGGACTAGACTTCCTGTCTCAGGAACGTCTCTGGGGGTTTTTTCTCCTCCTTTGCTGGTACTTTGCTTGTGTGGCGTGACCATTTAAAGTTATAATGGCACTGAAAAAAGTGACTTATGACCATTTTTCACACTTACGACTGTTGCAGCATCCCCACAGTCATGAGAGGCCAGGCGAGGAGTTGCGTGCCTCAATACGAGGGCTATTGAGTTTGCCAAACCCAGCCAATAACATGACCACCAAGCCACATTCACCCAGTCACATGACCACCAAGCCATGCCCACCACCTAAACCATGCCCACAGAACTGGTAGTTAAATTTTTTTAATCCCACCCCTGGAGCTAATGTATACTTTACTGAATTAGAAGATAACATATAAATTTAGTATAAATGCAAGGAAACCAGATGACAGCATCCAAAGCTCAAAGCATTGAAAATATAAAGCTGAATGTAAATGTAATAGACATTTGAACTGATTTTAAAGAGAAATACTAATTTTCAAGTGAAATACTAATACCATTCTATAAAGCCTTAGTAAGACCATATCTAGAGTACTGCATCCAGTTTTGGTCACCACATTATAAAAAAAGATGTTGAGACTCTAGAAAAAGTACAGAGAAGAGCAACCAGGATGATTAGGGGACTGGAGACTAAGGCATATGAAGAACAGTTACAGGAACTGGGCTTGGCTAGTCTAGTGAAGAGAAGGATTAGGGGAGACATGACAGCAGTGTTCCAATATTTGAGGGGCTGCCACAGAGAGGAAGGGGTCAAGCTATTTTCCAAAGCCCATGAAGGCCAGACAAGGAATAATGGATGGAAACTGAACAAGGAGAGATTTAACCTAGAAATAAGGAGAAACTTTCTGACAGTGAGAACAATCAACCAATGGAACAGCTTGCCCTAAGAAGTTGTGGGAGTGCCATCACTTGAGACCTTCAAAAAGAGATTGGATTGCTATTTGCCAGAAGTGGTGTAGGGTCTCCCACTTGGGCAGGGGGTTGGACTAGATGACCTATAATGTCCTTTCCAACTCTGATTATCTGTTATCTTAGAGATGAGCTCCTTGCAAAATTCAGCTCTTGGATCTAGAAAGGGAACAATATAAGCAATATAAGGAAATGGAAAGAAGATATTCTGGTTGATGCATCTGGAAAAACAGAAGAGAAATATATAGCTTCTATTTTCAAAGTAGGCCTTTATTTTGGGTAATTCTGGCCTGATGAATCAACCTTTATAAAGTAGGGGTTGAAGTGTTTCATTAGGAAACTGTATAGATTGTTGTGCTTTCTGGCCCAAAGGCTGTAATAATGGATTGATTAATATTGATTGACTGCTACAAGATGAACATCTAATCCTCCGTCATAGAGGTTTTTAGAGCTCTTTGTGGCAGCCAACTATTTCTCAGTGCAACCTACCTAAGATTGTTTTGATAGAAGTAGGAAAGGGTACACACACTAACCTGAGTTCCTGATATATAAATCTAGCAGGTAAATAACATATTACAGGCTTTTTATTTTTTTAAATTTAAAATGAGATTTACTGGTTGTTTTACATCTCCTTTATACGCAGGAAGGAGTAGAATTCAAAACTAATAATAAATTTAAATTGTAGGTGCATGCTTATTTTATAACATCAGTGTAAGATAATATTTTGGAGAACAACATATGTTTTTAATGGGGCAGTAGCAATGGAGCAGCTGACAGTGATATGAGGTAAACTGGACCATATTACAAATTTGGGTAAGCCAATAATTAAATTTTAAAGGTCTATTTTAAGGTTTATGCTACTGTTTTCATTGAAATTTGGTGATACTATTGGAGGGGGGAGGAAGGAAGGAAGGATGCAGAATAATTATAGTTCTAGATCGTCCATTACTTTAAAATAAAGAGAACCTATTTTTCTGCCTTTAACATAACATCTAGCTTGATCTTTACATACTGTATGTATTGAAATATAACTTTAACAGTGCAGTGGATGTTGGCTTCCCACTGTGGTTTATTGACAATTTCAGCAGAGTCAATTTTCCTACCTACCTAATTTTATCTGCATTTAGATTTGCTTGGCATGCAGCACACAAAATGATTAGCATCACTAAATTAGCCTTTGCTTCTCAAACTGTGAAGCAAACAACCTCACAAAAGATAATGCAACCTTAATTCCTGGGCTTCTCACAACTTTGTCACTTGGTGCTGATCAACAGCCTTAACATATTGGCCCTTCCCATGACATGCTGGAAGATAAGCTCTGTTTCAGAAGCCAATTTGTCTCTCAGATGAGATATATAGCCTCATTTTTTATTTATTTATTTATTGGAATTCAATCCATCAGATTCTGATTCTACTTCTTATAGGATGCAATTATGTTATACTCTTAACACTTTTTTTTATAATCCCAGTAGGGGTGTTTCAGGAAGTCTGGCTTTTAAGACTGCAAGACATTCATCTGTTGTTTTTCTATCAGATTTTTGCTTCTTGTCTGGTGATGAAATGCTTCTGACATGGCAATTGCATGACATGGTGTATTATCAAGATAAAGACAAGTTTTGTTCTGCTTTTCTCCCTCAAGCGAACATATTCAACATTCTGGTTCACAATAGGATTATCAGAGTTTATAATAAACAACATTGAGGATGGATAGTATTTGGAAACAACTGAAGGGTGTGGATTCTGACAGAAAAAAGGAATATGGCTGTGATCCCAAGAAGAAAAACCACAACATCAGTATGTACCTATGCTGCACATTCCAGATGTTTGGCTGATGGCTTACAATATTCTATGATCATACAAATCTAAAAAGCACAGAAACCATTTTACCAATTGATATTTGGTTCTTTTTGAAGGAAAACTTATCTGAGCTGCACCAAAAAAATGCAACCTTCTCATGAGTAGAACCTTGTAAAAAAGCAGAAAAAGATACATCATATATTATAGTATATTATATACTAAATATTATGTAAAAGTAATATATGTGTGTGCATACACACACAAACATACACTACTAATAATCTGTCCTTCAAAATCACGACAAGTTTCCTTCTTTTAATTCAGTTTGTACTTTTTTTTAATCTCAGTCTCAAATTCCTTTAGATTTTTTTTCTGATTTATTCCTAAATTTTTCAAGGATTTCATGGATTCCAGGTAAGCTTAGTTTTAAAACTGAAGGAAAACAACAATAACAACAACAACAGTAACCATGCATATCATTTGCAAAGTCTAGTAGTTAAAATCAAGGAGCACAAGTGAATTTCAAAAATCGTTCATTAAAATAATTTTATAGTCAAGGCTTTCACTCATATCTTTATAAGACTTCTTGAGAATTAGATAAAATGTTCTGGAATTAGGCAAAATGGATTTGGTTCCTATATAGGTAATTATGCACATTAAATTATATTATAAACAATTTTTAAAATATATATCAACCATGTATACTTTACTACTAAAATTTATAGCAATCATATTGCACTGAAAACCTTCCATATGTTGTGTGATATATGTTTTCCAGTGAACATTTCTATTAACAAAAGGACATGTAAACAAGGGCATTTTTAGAAGACTGGGAAAATCTGTTAAAATAAAACAATCTGATGCCTTTTAACAAATCAAGCAGTAGGATCTCATATTTGGCATTTTAATATGCCATTCAGCCTGCCATCTGCTATTTATTAGGGTTATAGTCCTATGTGCACGTATTTGGATTTCGGTTCCACTGGCTGTCATTCCATGTCAGAAATTTAGAATTAGTTCAAAGCCTCAAAATAGAAATATTTCAACTTAAATAAATAAATAAGCTTATACACTCAGTTTATACAGCATAAAGATATTGGAGAATATTACAGTGGTAACTAGCTCCACTGAAAGATCCTATGGTTATAAATCAGAGGTGGTATTCAGCAGGTTCTGACCAGTTCTGGAGAACCGGTAGCAGAAATTTTGAGTATTTCAGAGACCCAGCAAATATCACCTCTGACTGGAGATTTTACAGTATCCTTCCCCTGCCACGCCCACCAAGCCACGCCCACAGAACCATTAGTAAAAAAAATTCAAAGTTTGTAGAAATAAAGGATTGTCTTAATTGAAGAGACCTAGGGAACTTCCACTCTGCCCAAATTTACTGCTTAGGGCAGAAATGACTGGAGATATATAGTATAGATATCCAGACCCTATGTTATGGGGGCTTTATAGGTAAAAATCAGTACCTTGAATTGCACCTGAAAGCAAATTGGTAGACAATGCATATTGGAAAGAAGCAATGACATATTGGCATAATAGGAAATGTTCTCCACTGCTTATACAGCTGTGGTAGTGCATTGGTTAGAACACAGTACTGCAGGCTAATTCTGCTGACGACCGACTGCCAGCAGTTTGGCAGTTCGAGTCTCACTGGCTCAAAGTTAACTCAGCCTTCCATCTTTCCGAGATCTGTAAAATGAGGAGCCAGATTGTTGGGGGCAATATGCTGATTCTGTAAACCGCTTAGAGAGGACTGTAAAGCACTGTGAAGCAATATATAAGGTCTAAGTGCTATTGCTATTGTTATACCGCTTCATTTTGAACTCACTGCAGCTTCCAATGGTTGACAGCCCCAAGTACAGCACATTGCAATAATCCAGTTGATTATTTGGTTTAGAGTGACTAACTAAAGGACCTTCTAGTTAAGGAAAAGATGCAACTGGCACACAAGATGAACCTGTGCAAATGCTCTTCTAGCCAGAGTTGTCACCTGCTTATCGAGCAATCATTGCATATCTAGGAAACTCCTCGAGTTTTGCATTCGTTTTGAATGGGGATGTCCTACCTCATCCAAGACCAACAATGAAAATGTTCCTGATTCTGGGAGGCCCAAGCACTCAGTTTTGTCAAGATTGAGATACTCTGTTCTTCCTCACAGCCTCCAGGGATTGGCAACTCCATCTGTGCAGTCTGGGGTTGAGATGTAGAGTTGATTGTCATCAGCTTACTGATGTTACTGGATCCTGAACCAATGGATAACTTCACCCAATGGTTTCATGTAAATGTTAAAGAGGAAGGGAGAGAGTGCTGAGTCTTGAAGCACCTCACAAATGAGAGACTTCAGGTACAATCTCTCTCCTGTTCCCTCCCTCCCATCAACACGAACTAAACTAATTAGTAGAGAAGGAGGTGAACCACTATAACTTAATGCCTTCTGCTCAGAAAACCCCACAGCCAGTCCAGAAGGATATCTTCATTAATGGCATCAGAAGCTGCTGAGAAATCAAGGAGCACACGGATGGATGCACCACCCCAATCCCAGTTCTGCCAAACATTATTGACAAGCATCATGACCAAGGCTGTCTCTATACCAGTGGTCACCAACTGGTGGGCCATGGCCCACTGGTGGGCCATGAGAAAATTTTGGTGGGCTGCAGAGAAATCTCACCCCCAGAGCACCCCCCCAAAGCAATTAATCCAGGCTGCTCAGGAAGCACAAGGCTGCGCAGGGAACCCTCCCCGCGCACTCACTCCTTACCCAGCAAATTTGTCTGCTAAGTTGCTATTTTTCCTTTTTCTGACCATCAGCTGTTCTGCTGTGCTGGCAGATTTAGATTAGCTAAAAAGCAGGAAATTGTTGCATTTCTTGCTTTCTAGCTAATCTTTAGATCTTCCTTAGGACTGAAGGTTCTATTATTCAATGCAGACTCACAGCAAGCAAATTTTATGTGACAGACTGAGCTAGCCGATGGCAGATAGATCACTGAATGATTCTGTGAGCAACTCAATCTGCCTGCCTGCTTTGCCTGATTTTGGGTAAAAGTTGCTCTTTTTTAAAAAATAAAAAATTCAATATTTATATAAATATTTATAATATTTACATACAAGCCATGCCCAGCCAGTCACATGACCACCAAGCTACACCCACAAATTAGGCCACGCCCACAGAACCAGTTAGTGGTCCCCAAAATTATGAGCTTGGTGGTCTCTGAGAGCCAAAAGGTTGGCGACCCCTGCTCTATACCATATCCTAGTCTGAAACCCAGATAAAACCAATTCACATGACCTGTGTTGTCCAATTCTTCTGTAACTGCAGTCTAAAAAATACTTTCTAGGGCAATTCACCTGGAATCAACACATTTTGTTTTATTTTGTTTTTACTGTTATTAAGGTAAAATTTTTCTCTTCTCCTGATTTTTAAAATCTTTATTCACATATTTTAACTTTTTTAAGTGGCTCAAATTAATCTAATCTAATTAAACTTAGATATTTTACAATTTCCTCTTCTTATTTAATCAGGTTGGCTTGGTGATTATGTGACTTTCCGTTTTTCCTCTATATTTTTAAGGCTTTGTTGTAGTTTTTTTTAAATATGGTACATTTTGTTGTAACTGTAGAGTTAGACAAAAAGTAGCAGTTTTTCAAGTGGCATATACATACAAATAATAAATAAAAGCATTGTCCTAAAGCAATTATACTGCTCCTTTCCTCCCTTTTCACTGTAATCCTAGGAAAGGCTATCTAAAAAACTTGCTCTTAGAATCTAGGTATGACAACTGAGGAAGCATATGATAGAAATTTAACTAGTTCAAGGAATTAGAAATAATATTCTTCTCCAGAAGCCAGAATGCATAAATTGAATAAATGTTAAGTTTTTTTCTTTTGGGTGTGTGTGTAATTATGGATTCCAACTGAATATTAACAAATATTAAGATGAATATTAAGAAATATTAAAAACTCTGTAATAGTAAGGGTGGTACAGCATTAGAATCAGTTACTCACAAAGTTAACAGGCTCTCTGTTATTAACCATGAAGAGATAGTCAACTCTTTCTACTGAAAAATGAGAATATTTGTAGATCAGGATTGAAATGAGGGTTTCTTGGTGCTTTCTGAACTTGGTTGTTTTCTTGCACTGAACACTAATGATGTTACCTAGTTTGGGAAATGAAACTTCTGCAAGAAAACAACCAAAGTCAGAGAGCACCAAGAACCTCTCAATTCTTTCTAGTAATTTCTTAAATTGGATTCCTGGACTGAGAAGAGGTAAAGCCTAAACAACCCCTTTCATACATGATGATTATCTGAATCAAGGAATGGAAGAACAATCCTGGAATAATGGTCCATGAGGAAACATATGAATTCTTATGGTTTGTAACTTATAAATGTGTATTATATGAATCCAGTCTTTGGGTTGGGATGAATCAATTTATACATACTAATTATTTCCTCTCTTTGAAGGAACCTAATCTCCAATAAAGCAGTTTCAAATAATCTTTATGCTAAATATTCATGATGAAAACTTGTTTTTTATTTGCTTTTAACATATGTCAAATGGAAAATAGTTAGGCAAACAGGTCTATTTAGCTGTGGTTAAATTGCTAACAGTGTTGCTTCTGCTCCATACTGTTTGCATCAACATTTACAGAAATAAACCTGATACCCAGTAGTGATCAGAAGTCTCTTTGCTGTAGGGTAAGTGCAATCTCGTTTTATGCCAAACTGGAAGCAAGGCAACTTCCAGAGGAGAAAAGACCCTGAAGCAACAGAAAATTTATAGGTGAGCTGAACATCTCTTGATTATCCTCAAAACAATTTACTTTGGAACTTTGGACATTCTTACTTCTTTCTATAATCCATAAATCCCCAAAGAGTTGTTCCTTTGTACTAATTATATTTTCCTCTGATTTATGGAAGGAGAAAATTGGAAAGGACCCTTTTTCTATCCTTTCTTATTATTATCCTGGTTGGAATAGTGCCCAATCCACATATCTTCACATTTCTATACATATATCCTCACTTTTCTACATACCTGTATGTGGAACAAACAAATAAGCAAATATGTGGTAGGCTAATGAGGTGGAGGGGGCACATTTGTCATACCTTGTACCTCCTATAGAAGCTTGGTTTAGGAGAACTGACAGAGGTTATTTTACCCTATTGAACAAATTATCTTGGAACAGTAGGTATTTCATTCCCCTATTTTGTTTTGTGTTGTTTTCTGGATGCCTAATTTTATCAAACAAACTAAGAAAGAAAGAAAGAAAGGAAGGAAGGAAGGAAGGAAGGAAGGAAGGAAGGAAGGAAGGAAGGAAGGAAAGAAAGAAAGAAAGAAAGAAGAAAGAAAGAAAGAAAGAAAGAAAGAAAGAAAGAAAGAAAGAAAGAAAGAAAGAAAGAAAGAAAGAAATGCTTATTTTTTTCCTCAGAGCACAAATCAATTATCTTTACTTTTCTTTTATTTTGGATTCTTGTTCTTTGAAAATTTTGAAAATGATATGAAGTAGTGCTCCAGACTTCACACAAACACAGTGCCTCTCTACTGTTAATAGCAGCAATGGAAAAATGTACTGTACCTGTTTTAATAAATTGCCATATTAATATGACTCTTTCATCAGATGCTTTAATGAATGGAGAATTACTCTGGTTGAGATCATGCATGGCCTGAAACATTTCATTTTCACAGCATGTACAGCCTTTATTAGTTTCCCCCCCCCCTCCAGTTCATATCTGTTTATAGTTCATTCTTAGTTTAATTAATATATCCTATACAAGAAAGCTGTTTCCAGCTACAGCCACAGGAGTTTGAGGTTGCATGGATTTTCTCCACTACATAGAAATGGAAAATATGTTTTGTTTGGAATCCAAATCAAATACATTCTGTCCCAGTTCTGTGTTGAACTGCTAGTATGGTTGGGGAGAAAAAAACCAGAAGACTTCTGAGGGTTGTTATGAATTAGTAGAGAAAAATTGACTTCTCTTCCCAGTTGCTTCCACTCTGTACCTCCCTTTAGTCACCTGCCCCACTGCTTCCTCTCGTTGAAGCTGAAGACCTCAAAGGCAACTAAGAAGAACTAAGGAAACGAGTAGTTTGACTTATGGGGTTAGGCAGACAGTTTTCACTTATGTGCTTGGCTTTCGCCCACTCCGTTAAAACAACTCTGATCCAGAAGTGTGTTTGAGTCCCATGTCTAGACTGAACATTCATGTTTCAATCCTGTCTCCAGACCAAACATATGTATTTTAGTATTGATGTAGACCACCCACTAGCTGTTCTATCCCTTCAACTCAGTGCCTGGAGTATTTAACATATCCCTAATGTGCAGCACGTAAACTCTTGCCTGCTTTTTGATGAAAGACAGTTTGCTAACAGGGGGAATTAGAGCCCTGCATGCTCACAGGGTTCCAGAAATCCATTTAAATTTTTCATCTGAAGCTTCAGCTATCATCTTAAGAGGTAGTAGCAAAACCATAAGTCGCATAACTAACAGGGAGGACTTTGATAATCTAAGGAATGCTGAACTGCAATCCAGCATCAAACACGGAATATAAAATAGAGTTGGAAGGGACAGTGGAAGTCAAACCCCCTGTTTGAGCAGGAGACCTTATATCATTCTGGACAAATGGATGCCCAATCTCTTATTGGAAACTTTTAGCAATGAAGTACCCACAACTTCTGGAGGCAAGCCATTCCACTGATTAATTGTTTTCACTGTCAGGAAATTTCTTCTTGATGTTAACATTTTCCCATTAGTTATGTGGTTGAGGTTGCTGGGATTTTTCATTTTAGCCGCATTTAGAAGGGCACCATTTCTCATCTTTGCTTCATTTTTTCTTAAAGTACAGTTTTTGAGAAGAAACAAGAGAAAAGAAAGAAAGAAAGAGAGAAAGAAAGAAAGAAAGAAAGAAAGAAAGAAAGAAGAAAGAAAGAAAGAAAGAAAGAAACCCTCAAACAGCTAACTTTTATAGTGAAGTTCCCTCAAGTACATTATTTCCTTTCATTCTATCTATCTATCTATCTATCTATCTATCTATCTATCTATCTATCTATCTATCTATCTATCTATCCATCCATCCATCCATCCATCCATCCCTACCTACCTACCTACCTACCTACCTACCTATCTATCCATCCTTGGAAGCAAATCTTCATTGAGGAACTCACAAAGCTTATGATTATCTTTTTCAAGATATTCAACAATGTGTAGAAAAATACTAATAGCCTGTTTTCATTTCCATTACCTTTTATTATTATTATGTAATGATGTGACAAGATCATCTCTGTTTTGTGTTATCCATTCTCTTTACAAAATAATCTTCTCCTTTTTTTGTTTTTTAAAAAATTGCACTTTAACATCTGAGTTCTGTTCTGCGAGTAGAGATATTGTTTCTAGTTCAAACCAAGATGAACACAGATACACTTTTTCTTTGATATCTGTCAAAGTAATATATTAATGCAACGTCTTCTTCTTGTTCTTGTCATTATCCGGTGCTCTTTAGCCTTCACAGTGGATGTACTCTGCAACTGCTTCCCCGTATCTGTTGAGATTTGTAACTGAAAACAACTGAATGTTATGAATTGCTGATATTGTTTCAAAAGTTTGAAGTTTTTCTCCTGCCTGGGAGCTTCATGCTCCAAAACAAGCTATGAATTTTTGATATGCTACTCAAAGCTTTCTCAGCAGGTTTGGAAGATTCAACTGTGACCAGATGCATTTTTGGAGGGAAGGAGAAAGAAAAAAACATTGCAGAACATTCTTAACATCACTGAAACTTGTCTTTCTATGCCTGTGACTTACATAGTAACCAGCATGAAAGATTGCTTCTTTTTCCCCAGTTTCACATGAATAGTAGGTAAAATTTCCAATCAAACTTTGTGTAGTCTACCTGGATATTCCTGAGGGAAAATTGAAATAATTATTTCATCATACTCTTGACAGAAATTCCAACTACACAGCAACTGAAATGTTTTTTTTTTTAAAAAAGCAAAACGAAGTGTTATTACCTGATGTTTTTCAAAGGCCATGTGTTTGAGAGAACAATCAAGCATAAGGGGGTTTCCATTTTAGCCCTTAGATCAAATTTTTAACCTTCCTTTGCACCATCATCATCATTTAAAAAACTAACCTTCCAATCATGAATAAACAGATACAAAGGATCAGTCCTAGATTATTATTTAATCTTCAATTCGATTCACAGTCTGGGACTGGTAAAATCTTAACAGTTCAGGTCCTAACCAAGGACATAAGAGCTATTAAGTTAATATCTGAGTATATAGGCAGTTCCGAGTAAGGTGGATTTTTGCAAAGTCGGAATATTCAGGTCTGATAAGTTCAAGATTTCCATGTATCTAGGCCACAGGTGTCAAACACGCCACATCACGTTGTCATCACAAATGAAGTATCACAATGGCTTTTCCCTTTGCACAGCTGGGGTGGGCGTGGCCTGTGCATGATGCATCTGGCCCGCAGGCCACCAGTTTGACAGTTCTGATATTGCTCCAAGGGCTCCTATTACTATTGGTACAACTACTGATTTCTTCCTCTACAATCACTCAACTTCAATTTGTAAATCACAATATTTCATTATTTTTCTACTTATTGTTGTTGTTAGTATTGTGTGTGTGTGTGTGTGTGTGTGTGTGTGTAGGAGGGAGGGAAGAGTTCCATAGGTGAGAATTCCTACCCTATTCAGATTTGAATATATTTTAATTCACACCCACACACATACACACACAAGCTGGTTAATTAATAAAAAGCATTTGTTGCCATTCATCTCTACAGCAAGTGACTTTTTGGGGGGCGGGGGAGAGAAACTAAACATGGAGTAAAGTTGATAAATGCTCAATGGCTTCTTTTACCCTGTAAAATGAAGAAATTTGGGGCGTACAGTATGGTTATTCTAGTTTCTACTTTTTAAAAAAATTACCTTTGATTTTCTTACCTCTATTGTAACCAATATGTTGAGGGAACTTCATAAAGAGACAATAATTATCCTTTCTTCTACCTCAATAAAATTTACAATGTTTAATATTATTCCAACCATTCAGAGTTTATATTCATGTATACTTTATGCTTCGGACAGAAAGGAAATATGTGCTCTGAAACATATAGTTGAATGAGTACACCTTCAGACTTCTTGCCATTTCAAATGTTAACCATTAAGGAAAGGGTTGTCAGTCCCAGTTAAAAATTTCTGAGGATGAGAAATAACATTAGTTATACTGAGTTTACTCAGAGTCCATTTTTTGGCTTACTTTTAATCAAATAGTTTAAAATGCTCCTTATGAAAAAAAAAGAGGAAGAAAATTTAGTATAGAAGACAGTTATAAAGTCTGCTGCTTTCAATCAAAATGGTATTCCATACACAGATTTTTAAAAGGCTGCTTTATTATTACCTAAGGGAAAAAAGGAAATTGATCTTATGCAAATGCTGCCTTTGTAGTAAGTATGCCATTTTATTTTCTGCCGGATTTTCCAATCTACAACTTTTTTATACCTTTGCCTACCAGCAAACATAAAGCTAAAATGTTTATGGAACCCCTTTCCTTCAATATTCATGGTGTTGTGTCTATTCCCAGTTTCCCACATTTAATGGGGATTAATTAAGATGTGGATGAATAGAAATTGTTTGTTTTTAAAAAAGGCTCAAATTTTTCACCATGAAACTCGCATATACATCCAAAAAACTCACAGGCACTGAAAGAAGGTGGGCTATATGGGAAAAAGGAGCTTATGCAGTTTGTTGGGCTTTACAAACTTGGAGACAATTTTTAGAGGGCAGTGACATTCCATTCAAATTGTGGACAGACCATAAAAACCTAGAAGCTCTAAAAACACCCAGGAAACTGACTCCTAAACAAATTAGATGAGTTCAATACTTCAAAAGGTTCCATTTCCAATTGAAATACCTCCGTGGGGCGGGGGGAATCTACCAGCAGACATGCTGTCTAGGAAACCCCAATTTGACAGTAGGCGAGAAGAAGTATTTCACCCAATAATTCCACCATCCTCTCAGGAAACAGTTCAGATAATCACATAGGCAGAAGCCCAAACCAAAAACATCAAAGACAAATCAGAAATGACCAAAAAGTTGTAAAATGAATTAACAACAAATGTCTGGCATCAAGAAAATAAGGATTCATTAACTATTTGGGAGGATGTAGCATGGAAGGGCTCCAAACTATATGTCCAAAAACTTTACATCTTCTTGCACTTCAAAAAAGTCATGCTGTTAAACAAGCAGGACATTTTGGATATTTTAAAACTCTACACATGGTCGAATGCCAGTTTTGGTGGCCAAGAATGAAGCAAGACATTGAGGATTATGTAAAAAGTTGTGTCCAGGGGTGGGATTCTACCAGTTTGCACCTATTCACTAGAACCAGTTGTTAACATTCTAAGCAGTTCGGAGAACCGGTTGTTAGAAGAAATTACTGGCTAAACCTGTAAGGAAGGCAGGAAAGAAACATTCTGGTGCTGCTTACAGAAACTGCCTGTCCGTTAACCCTTTATTACATTCTTGGCAGGACTAGACTTCCTGTCTCAGGAACGTCTCTGGGGTTTTTTCAGAGATGCGTGCAAGCCAATAACATGACCACCAAACTATGTCCACCCAGTCACATCACCACCAAGCCACGCCCATCACCTAAGCCATGCCCACAGTACCGGTTGTTAAAAATTTGAATCCCACCCCTGGTTGTGCCACTTGTGCCACAAGGAAAACCAAACCAGGAAAACCTCCAGGATTATTACAATCTGTAGCTGAGCCATCCCAGCCCTGGGTGGAGATAGGGATGGATTTTATAGTAGATTTGCCTGACAGTGATAGGCACATAGTAATTTGGACTGTAGTGGATTTATTTTCCAAACAAGCTCATTTCTTCCATGTAAAGATCTACCATCAATCCAGAATGTTTGTGAATTATATATATAGACTACATGGAGTGCCTTGCAGAATCATTTCAGATAGAGGGGTTCAATTCACTGCAAAATTCTGGAGAGAATTCATACAAGCAATTGGATCCTCTGAAGGTCTGAGTTCGGCTTTCTACACCCAGACGTATGGATTGGTTGAGAAGACTAACCAAATTATTGGACAATATTTGAGATGTTATGTAAATTATCAACAAACTAACTGGACTGATTTGCCATTTGCAGAAGTTGCTTATAATAATGCTGTACATAGTAGCACCGGGTTAACACCTTTCCAAATCAATACTGGGATGGAGTTCGTTCCCATGCCTGAACTGCCGAAGTACCCCACCCCCCATCCATGTCAGTACCTGAGTGGATGGACACAATTAAAGACTCTTGGGAAAAAAACACAAAAAAGGCTTTGAATAAGGCAGCTCTGATCCAAAAAATACAAGCTGACAAACACCATTCCTGGCAGCCACAATTTAAAGTGGGGGATAAAGTTTATTTGTCAACTAAATATTTAAAGTTACATTTACCTTCTAGAAAATTAACTCCAAAATTTATAGGGCCTTTTCAGATAATTAAAGTAATAAACCCAGTAACTGTGAAACTTAATCTCCCCAGGTTGTTGGGGAAGGTACATCCAGTGTTTCACAGTAGTTTATTAAAGCCGGTTGTTAGTTCTTCCTTGAGGCCAGCAGTACAGATACTCTCCAAAGCCTTTGTTCATTGC
Organism: Bungarus multicinctus; assembly: GCA_023653725.1. Classification (NCBI taxonomy): domain Eukaryota; kingdom Metazoa; phylum Chordata; class Lepidosauria; order Squamata; family Elapidae; genus Bungarus; species Bungarus multicinctus. The sequence continues at coordinate 38,085,670 of CM042851.1, read as the reverse complement.
AGGCCATGAACATTATGAAGTTAAGAAAATTTTGGATTCTAGGATTTTCAGAGAGAAGCTACAATATTTAATTTATTGGAAAGGCTATCCAATTTCACAAACGACTTGGGTTAATAGCTGGAAAGTAAATGCTGATAGATTGGTGATGAAATTCCATGACAAATATCCACACAAACCAAAACTGAATTCTGTGGGTGATAGAGGAGGTTAAAAATGTGCATTGTATGATTGTGTTTAACCTAATTTCAATCTGTGTGGATTTTATGTTGTTGCAGAGGTTTCTTTTCCAATAAGGGAGGGCAGCCTGTCAAGCCCCAAATTGACATAAATGTAGCCATTTTAGTTAGTATATATTCTTTTTCATATTTTCTCTGTGGCAGTAATGGGGGGAAGGGTTACAGGCCTGACACATTCCTAAGGGGGGAGGAGTGGAGATAAAGAGAGTGTTATGACTAGGTGATCTTCTTTGGGGGAAATGAGCTGTCCAGGCTTGGGCCTTTGGAGGTGGAGATTTATGACATCAAGCAACGTTGAAATACTTCCATTGGAGAATGTGACTTTTGGGGGTTGTTTCTAACTTCTAATATTGTGGGGTAATTCTGGATTGGGTCAAATCTGGAATTACCATGGACTTTGCCAATTAGATGCTTTCCTAAATAAAAGAAATCTTTTTGAAGATGGACTTTGTTATTTTTCTCTTAACATGGATTTCATTACTTGGAAACCTGACAGTTCCCTTATTTTGTGTTAGTGTCTGGGAAAGTAGATCTGTTTGCCTTTTTAACTTGAACAATTCTACAAGTGCTCCCTAACATCACTGGAATTCTTTCCTTCTTGTGATAGTTAATGGCACAGTGTTAATTACGTCAACATGTAATATCAGTCAGGTAGTCATTAAGTATTTTGTAATAGCAATAGCGCTTAGACTTATATACCATTTTACAGAGCTCTCCAGCCCCCTCTAAGCAGTTTATAGAGTCAGCATATTGCCCCCAACAATCTGGGTTCTCATTTTACCTACCTCGGAAGGATTGAAGGCTGAGTCAACCTTGAGCTTGGTGAGATTCGGACTGCCAAATTGCAGGCAGCCAGCAGTCAGCAAAAGTAGCCTGCAGTACTGCATTATAACCACTACACTTCAATAATAATAATACCTGATCATCACCTGATCAGAAAGAAAGGTGCCTGCTTGGAATAAGCAGGTAATTGCATGGTGCTGATTACATTACACTGTGCTGATTACATATAATGCTGATGTTGGTCAGGCAATCCTATAATATTGTCTTCCCCACTGCGCAATGATTATTTTTACAAGAAAGCTGTAATAAATAAGACTATTTTTGGATCCTATAAGGTTAAGATTTCCCCTATCCAGTGTTGCCTAACACTAGGGGGCAGTGTTCATCTCTGTTTCTTAGCCGAAAGAGCCAGCATTGTCCGAAGACACTTCTGTGGTCATGTGGCCAGAATGACTATACATTGAGGTACACGGAATGCTCTTAGCTTACCACCAAAATAATACCTTTTTATCTACTCAAATTTGCATGCTTTCAAACTGCTATTTCCTATGTGATAAGAGGTGTACTCCTTTGTCCTTCCTTTGAGACTTAATAAAGAGTCCAATCAGAATAGAGCTGGAAGGGACCTTGGAGGTCTTCTAGTCTAGTGGTCGCCAACTGGTGGGCCGTGAGAAAATTTTGGTGGGCCACAGAGAAATCTCACCCCCAGAGCACCCCCACAAAGCAATTAATCCAGGCTGCACAGAAATACAAGGCTGCTTAGCCCACATGGCCCATGGGAACCCTCCCCGCCCACTCACTCCTTATCTGGAAAACTTGTCTACTAAATTGCTATTTTTCCTTTTTTCTGACCATTATCTGTTCTGCTGCACTGGGAGATTTAGATTAGCTAGGAAGCAGGAAATGGTTGGATTTCTTGCTTTCTAGCTAAGCACAGCCAACCTCCCTTAGGATTGAAGCAAATTCAGTGCAGACTCACTGCAAGCAAATTTGAGAGACTGAGCTAGCCGATGGTAGATAGATCACTGACTGATTCTGTGAGCAACTCAATCTGCCTGCCTGCTTTGCCTGATTTGAGGTAAAAGTTGCTCTTTTTTAAAATAAAAAATTCAATATTTACATGCATGGTGTGTTGTGAGTTAATTTTGTGAGTTTGTTTGCTAGCAAATTTTATGAGTTTGCTTGCAAGCAAATTTTATGTGACAGACTGAGCTAGCCAATGGCAGATAGATGGATTTCTGAATGAATCTGTAATTCTGTGAACAACTCAATCTGCCTGCCTACTTTGCCTGATTTTGGGTAAAAGTTGCTCTTTTTTATAAAAAAAATTCAATATTTATATAAATATTTATAATATTTACATACAAGCCATGCCCAGCCAGTCACATGACCACCAAGCCACACCCACAAATTAGGCCACATCCACAGAACCAGTTAGTGGTCCCAGGGATCTAAAATTATGAGTTTGGTGGTCCCTGAGGTCCAAACGGTTGGCAACCCCTGTTCTAGTCCAACCCCCTGCTTAAGCAGGAGACCCAGTAGTGGTATTCAGCCGGTTCGCACCAGATCGGGTGAACCGCTAGCAAGAATTTGACATGGGTCACCGAACCGGTGGTAAGTTCTGGCTGTCCATGCCTCCGAGCCAGTCACTCTCCCGGCCAATGCTCACTCACCCCGCCTGCCTGATGTTCGCCTAAGGTATTTCTTCCTATTTTTCCCCTTCCCGACAATCAGCTGTACATAGATCAGCTGTGCCGGGATTCCCCTTGCTGAAGCCCAGGAAGGCAAAAAATGGTTCAGCCCCCCCCCCCCTCCATTTTTTGCCTTTCTGAGCTTCAGAGGAACTTAGGGCAGCAAAAACGCCTCCCTTAGAGGGTCTTCTGAGGCCCAGAAGGTCCAAAAAGTGGGTGGAGGCTGCAAAAAAGTGCAAAAAAGCCATGCCCACCCAGTCACATGGCCATGCCCACCAAGCCATGCCCACAGAACTGGTAGTAAAACATTTTGAATCCTACCACTGAGGAGACCCTATACCCTTTCAGATAGTTAGTCGTCCATTTTTTTTTCTTAAAAACCTCCAGTGATGAAGCCCCTACAACTTCTGAAGGCAAGCTATTCCATTGATTAATTATTCTCACTGTTAGGAGTTATTTCACTTGCTATGAAAGAAACAGCCAGGAACGTTATTTTCCCAAGGAATGAAGAATGTTCTGACTAAACCGAGTGTCATTAAGCTAGCAAACCACAAGGCGTCTGCTAATTGCTTCAGATCAATACACGAAAAGCAAAACTTTCCCCGCAAAGCTATTCCATACAGTTGCTCCAGGAGAGCAAAGTGAGGTCAACAAATCTGATGAGGGAAGCGAGCATTTTGTTATACATTAAATACTTGTAAAGCTAAACTAATTAACTTTTTATCACGTTGTTATTAGTGAAACTAGGATCTATTGGCTGGCATCACATTACCCAGCAGAGTAGGGCTAGGATAATTTGTGGCTCAACAAGCTATAGAAACTTGACCACTGGTTTAGCATGTGTAAAACAGCCCCCTAAGTTAATCAATAAGCTTTCTCATTAGTTTGAGTTTAATACGAACATTTTTTTTTAATGTGCTTTGTTAGCTCAGGTTTAGACTTTCACATGTTATAGGAAAAAACACAGGACACATAAATCACAACCATGTTCTAATAACAGGGACATCTGTCTACAAATTGCCTTTAATTCGGAGGCAAGTATTTGCATTCAAAAGCTCATATTTATATTACGAGTCACCAAGCCTAAATCCTGTCAGGAACACCATTTTGTGATAAACTTGCTCCTAGAATATTAAATATGTAATGAAAAACAAAAACATCCAATCTACCTTGCCTACATGGAGTTTTTGCATGAACCACTTAAGAACGTGCCTCCAAATTTACTGGATTACACCATTTTTATTTGCCTTTGTGGTTAGACCAAGTCTTTCCTGTTCCAAGAGCACTTGATACCAGACTTCAAAAATTTTAGCAAAGGGATCTCTGCCTAGTTGCTGGGTGGACATGGCCATGGTGGGCATACCCTTGTTGACCTCCTGCACCACAGTGGGGGAGAGAGCATTTTTACCCTCCTTGGGCTTCGGAGGCTTTCCTCAAGCCTCCAAGAGGGCGAAAATGACCTCCCGGGCTCCAGAGGCTCTCTGGAAGCTGAAACAGGCCCATTTGCAGATTTCTCAAACTTCCGGGAGGCCTGTTTTTTGCCGTCCCGAGCCTCCTTGTGCGCCCCTGCACTTACCTGCATCCAAAACTGGCCACGTGGGGTTCTTGGGAGGGGAAGAGTGGGGTGGGCGGGGCCAGTCAGGAGTGGGATTTGGGGGTTCTCTGAACTGCACAGAATCTTAGCTAGGGGCTCTCCCGAACCCCTGCAAACCCACAGCAGCCCAACCCTGCCTGATACCATACATGAGTGTTTTTCTCCTTGGCAACTTTTCTCTGTCCACATAGATGAAGAATGAATTGTTAGAGGCAGAATAAAGTAACTTCTTCTGGCAGCAGAGGTTAAAAAGTGAGAGGATTAGTCATTTCCTCCAATCATTTATCTTGAACTCTTCAGCAATTTCATCTCTTGTCTTTCCCATTATCCTGTGAGAATTTCTGAACCTCACATGCCACAGTATAACCCCAGTCAATCGGTGTCAGGGGCTTCATTGCAATATGCAATACCACAGACTTTATAAGCAGCAAAAGTTTAAGGAAGGAGTTAAACATTTGGGCAGGTGTTGTAGAATAGATGATGAGCATGATTATTATTTTTATTTCACTCATAGATCCTGCATAATTTTATTCTCAAAAATGGCCTGATGCATTCTCAGTTTTAAGCTCTATTTTTTCACTCTCTCTTTCCGTTCTAAGATTTCCTTAGAAGGTGGTTTGTAAAATGAAAGAAAGAGACAGCAATAAAGTGGGAGCAAAAAAGAGGACACGACCCCTCTGGAAATGATTTTATCCAGACATTTGCAGTTAAGTATTAAATTTTTTCCCCTACCTCTCTATTTATCCATGGATAACTCATGCTTCCCTCTGGCTGTCCAGAAAAATGATGAAGAATGGTTCTTAAAACAACAATGGAACGTTCAGTAAACCATTAGCCTTCCATGATGTATTTTTCTCAGAACGGTGCCCCCATAATGTTCCTGACTACCAACTCTTAACAAATTCTTGCACTGATCATAGGCTGCCATTGCAATGTTTCTTTGGTTAAAACAATAGTTGATACACAACAATAATTGATATTGTACTTGGTATTTAATTTCAGTATTTTACTCTAGAACATATAATTTTATAATTGGTGTGTGTGTGTGCATACACAAAATTAGTTGATCTTAACCAAAAGAATGTCTGAGAGATCAATCCAGGGTAACCAAAACAAAACTTGTGGATTTCTGCATTTCTTTCATCACAATTAGAAGACAAATTTGGCATGATGGCAACCTGACATATCTATATCTATCTATCCATCCATCCATCTATATTTCTATTTGACTAATTATTTATCATCTATCATGCATCATGCACACACTTACACATAAATGCCAAGAAAAATGTGAAACAATAATTAATTTTTACAATATGTATGTATGTATGTATGTATGTATGTATATGTATACATACACACATGCAATATATACAGAGAGAGAGAAAGAGATACAGGTTAGAATGTGTGTGTGTGTGTGTGTGTGTGTTTATCTATGTCTCTCTGTACACAAAGCATTTATTAACTGGTGTACAGCAGCCATTATTTATCTATCCAAGCTATAGATATATATTTCTATCTCCTATACTAGATACTTCTGAAAGTATGTTAGCTATCTCTCATTTGACAGCAACTTCAACTTAAATTCTCCTGTCTTATGCTACATTCAGAGAAAAGTCAAACTTAATAATGACTGTTTTACTAATTATATGTTGAGATGCATCAATCCACACTTCCCCCAAATTTTTCTATTGCCTACTTTCACAGAGAAATTTTCATGTGTGACACACTTTCATAGGAGAAACATTTTGAAAAAAATGTTTAACATCTGACCAAATTAGGATGAACGATGGAGTATGCACCCTTCTGAAATCTTCCATGTTTTGTAGTGTTTCCTGGAACGACTATGCAATATAAACACATTGTATATTTACTGAATCCTCCACCATAAGTATTCACAGATGTTATGATGCAAGAACATAATTTGTATGATGCAGAAGTGGTATTCAGCAGGTTCTGACCAGTTCTGAAGAACCGGTAGCGGAAATTTTGAGTAGTTTGGAGAACCAGCAAATACTACCTCTGACTGGCTCTGCCCCCATCTATTTTCTGCCTCCTGAATCCCAGAGGATCGTCTGGGTCTTCTTTTGTTGCCATGCACAGGAGAACGGAGCTGGAAAGCAGGTTACTGGAGTGGGGAGGGAATGGGAATTTTACAGTATCCTTCCCTTGCTACGCCCACCAAGCCTTATCCACCAAGCCATGCCCACAGAACCGGTAGTAAAAAAATTTGAATCCCACCACTATATGCTGACATTATAAGTGCCTTGACATTTTCATGACACTGTAGTTTATTATAAACATTGATATTATCAGTACTCTGTGAATTTACAAACAGAAAACAATACCAGGGCCACAAAACTAGTCCTTAGGGAATTTTGGCGACTATTTATTTATTTATTTATTTATTTATTTATTTATTTATTTATTTATTTATTTATTTCCATTTCTGGGCAATGTAAGATTTAAAGTATCCAGGAAAAAAATGAACATTTTGTAATCCTTGCTCCAAGTAAAATGGCATATTTAATATATGCTTTTATTTTTTTCCTTATAAGTTATTTACTGTAATTTCAAGGTCTCAAATATTTTTCCTTACTATTTTCACTTTAGGTCACAGCACATCATGGTCCTGCAATCACATATCAAAACATTTTAATTAATAATAATTACAGTACAGTCTTGGAGGAGGGCATCTGAGCAATATCAACTTAGGATAGTGAGAGACATTTCTAATTTTAATATAAAAAACATCAGCCTCTACAGAGACCTATTTCACAATTTAATATAACTGCAGGGTCTGTGCAATAAGTATGTATTTGCAACCTTAAGCAATCTCAGATTTGTTCCTAATTTATTTCCTCTCAATAGAAATAACCATTGAATCGTTTTTTCCCTAGTCTTTATATATGGTAAATTAAATAGATAAGTCTCTTCCTCACTGCTATATTTGGATATGAGAACATTCTTATTGTCGTAGAAAAGATTATATTTAGTTCAACACAGGTATTTCAGCAGCGAGTACAATAAAGAGAATTATATTAGCAGCAATGCAATAGTCCAATTTCTAAAATTATAGACATAAGGGAATAGTTTTAACAATTAATACTGCAAGACCACAATTTTCTGCCTTGGCCCTTGTATATTAAATTTAAAAAATTGCCACTCAAAAATGACTCTATTATATTCCAGTTCCCAAGTTTAATATAATATCTTCTAGAGTTTGCAGAGAAATACCCAGACTGTGACTAAGGTTTAAAGATTAGCACCTTCCATGCGCAAATGTTTGCCTGTAACAAACCCTTAACAAACTTCGGTCCATACTTTTATTCAGCCAGGAAGAAGGGGGAAAAGTGTTCTCTGTAAAATAATGCTTAGTTCTTTTCTGACTCCACATTTCAACTGGAGTTTATTTTAACTGGAAATTAAGGTCTTAGGGTTCACTCACTTGTAATCCTATTAGAACTGAGAGGATGTAGAGATGCTTAACTTTGCTACGTTACTCTGTTTCTATGACAATTTGTATCTTGGGATGAATAAAAGGTATGATCCAATCCTTTACCAGGAAATACATTAATATTAAAATACAACAAATTCCATGCCAGTTAAGGAGTAAGCGTACCCGATGGCTTTCCGTTTTTTTTTTCTTCCTCCATGAGCCTATGATTTTCAAACATTCACCCCAATTTAATTGAAGTTTTATTTGTAAATGAAGAGGAGCCCTGGTGATACAGTGGTTAAAATGCAGCATGGCAGGCTAATTCTGCCCACAGCGTGGAGTTCGATCCTGGAGGTGGGGGTTCAAAATTGACTCAATCTTCAATCGTTCCAAGGTCAGTAAATGAGGACCCAGAATGTTGGGGGCACTAAGCAAATAATGCATAGTTGTTATTGCTAAATAGAATCCATAGGAACTGCAATTTTCAGATTTATGATTAGAGGAGGTTGAAAAGGGAAAATCCATTCTATATCCAAAAAAGACCATAGTAAGTTGTGCTTCATGGCGTGGAAAATGGCTGGCTTGTTCTATATCACTTTTTTGTGACAAATGTTCCACAATCTGTTTTTTTTCAGCCTAGATTCTGCAATGACTTGTCTGGAAGTAAACCCTGTTGATGGATCTTAAAAAAACAAGACAGGAAGAAAATTGATTTGTTTGAGCTTTCGGTGCTGGAGAAGACTCCTGCATATTCCTTGAACAGCAAAGATGATAAACAAGCAAGTATGGGAGCACATAACAACAGTTATGTCACTGAAAGAAAAATCATGAAACCGTGTCTCACTTACTCTGGCCATGTCATGTAGGGGAATTCAGTGGAGAAATAAGTTATGTTTAGAAGAGTTAGTGGTAAAAGGAAACCAGACCTACAAAGAACATGTGTCTGGACACCATCAAAGCTGACACCAGCCAGACCATTGAGTAAACTCAAAGAAGTAATGCAAGATCAAAAGGTGTTGCAAGATCTGGCCCATAGAATCACCAAGGGTCAGACACAATTGAATGGATATCATCATCATCATCATCAAATCCTATTGAATTAAGTAATTTTTTTGATATGTGGAAATAAAACAGGATTATATTTGTATATGAGTTTCTTATGGAGTTTCTTATGGAGTTATCCCTAAAACTGTTTAGAGTATTGGTTGGAGAATTTTAACATCATTAAAATCTTGAAGGCTATAGTTTGCAAGGTAGAGAACCTACTTCTGTATATCTTACAAAATAAAGGTTATAGACCAAGTGAAGTGTCTCAAACCTTTGGAGGAAGTGGTAATAGGAAAAGGACTGTTGGGATTAGGGGAGACTAGGGGTGACATGATAGCAGTGTTCCAATATCTCAGGGGCTACCACAAAGAAGAGGGAATCAAGCTATTCTCCAAAGCACCTGAGGGCAGGACAAGAAGCAATGGGTGGAAACTAATCAAGGAGAGAAGCAACTAAGAACTAAGGAGAAATTTCCTGATAGTTAGAACAATTAATCGGTGGAACAACTTGCCTCCAGAAGTTGTAAATGCTCCAACACTGAAAGTTTTTAAAAAGATGTTGGATAACCATTTGTCTGACGTGGTGTAGGGCTTCCTGTCTAAGCAGGGGGTTGGACTAGAAGACCTCAAAGGTCCCTTCCCAACTCTGTTATTCTATTCTATTCTATTCTATTCTATTCTATTCTATTCTATTCTATTATTGTATATTATTGTATATTATTGTATATTCTATTCAGAAGCAGGCAATGGCAAACCTTCTGAAAACCTTTAAATGGCTCCAGAAAGAAAAGAAAATCTGAGGCTGTAAAGGACTGCACGACAAATAAGAAAGTCTACTTTATCTTGCCTTCACAAAACAAAATAAAGGCTACATTTCTAGATATGATGGCAACCTTTTTTTTTTCTATGCAGCTTGCAAGATGTAGTAAATCCCTTTTGATATGTTATCAAAAGGTTATTTCTCACACTCTTATGACTGTCTTAATTTAGAGAAAGGAGAAATTTATTCCCATCTCTTTTTAAGGACATGGATTCACCTTTCCTAGCAATTATGTTTGATAGCAATTGATGATCCCAAAAAGATCGTTAGAAATGTAAACTAAGTCCTTATTTTCCTTTACCAATAAGATAAGAATTTAATAGTTTTCTTTTTAAAACTGTTTGTAATTTTAATGTAAATAGGAATTAGAGTAATATATTCCTAAAAGAAAATTTGTTTAGGAAAATATGAGGTTACAAATAATTTTGATATGTCTAGTTTTAATATATTTTAATCTCTCTCTCTCTCCCCCTCTCCCTCTGTTGTCTGTTTATTTCTTTCTATTTGTCTCTCTTTCTGTTTCTTTCTCTCTCTCTCATATATATACCATGTTTCTCCAACAATACGGCCTCCACCAATAGGAAGACCCAGCATGTTTTCTAGGCATGAAATGAAATTAAGTCCCTCCCCCCAAATTTAGGTCTAGTTTAAAACATGCTGGCTGGGGAGGCCGGGGGTTAAAACATGCTGAGGGGGGAGGGGGGTTAAAACATGCTGGGGGGGAGTGCGGGGGGGGGGGAGAAACTTGCCTTTAACAATGCCCTGCACGGCGTTGCTGCTGTTCTCACGCCAGCAGGAAGTGTAGAAGCGTTTCTGCTGCTTCTCAGGCGGGGGAGCTGCCTCCATGGCTTCCACAGTTCCTGCCGGCACAAGAACAGCAGCAGCTCCGGCAGGAACGTGAAAGCGTTGCTGCTGTTCTCGTGCCAGCGGGAACGTGGAAGACACACAAGAGATTTCCGCACACACCCAAGCAGCAGCAAAAACACTACCACCTTCCCGCCAGCGCTGCTGTTGTTCTCGCGCCAGCGGGAACTGTGGAGGTAAGCGAAGGAAAAGCAAGAGCGGCAGAGGAAGCAGCAGTGGCAGGCACCGAAGGTCTTGCAATTTAAAATGCCCTGCCAAAGCCGACATCCACACCGCTGCCGCCCACCCGCTGATGGGGGGGAAGAGAAATTAATTCACCCCTGAAAAGATGGCCTAGCTGTTTTTTCGGGGCTCAAAAAAAAATAAGGCCCTGCCTTATTTTCAGAGAAACACGGTATATATTTGGATGAGAACCAATGGCCTAATGGCAATTACAACTGCCTCACATGTAATACTTCCCTGGTTCGAATCCCAGTAAGGGTATGGTTAGCTGACGAGAGCTAAATAGCTCGAAATAGATCTATCCTAGTCTCCCTTGTTTAATTATTTATCAGCTCAAAAACCTAACATACACACATATATATGTCTCAATGTGTCTCCCTGTTTCTCTCTCTCTCTCTCACACACACACACACTCACACACTCTTGTGTGTGTGTGTGTGTGTATGTGTGTGTGGCTAGAGCACTATAGTTTAGTCACACTTCTTTGACTATCTCTCTAATTAATAGCATGCAAAGAAATGAATTAACAGAAGCAATAGTTAAAGTAAGGAAGCTAACCCTATCATTACTTAGCTTTCTTAATTTATTGAGGAATAGGTGAAATGTTACCAGATTTGGGATTCAAAAACCTGCATAACCAGATGCCAGCAAAGATACTCAAGAATACGTTTTTTTTTTTTTCAGCTTGTGTGTGCTGAGTTTGCTTCATTTAATCTAGAACCTCAGAGTCTAATGACTGTGTGTAAACTGATTTAATCTGGTTTACATTAAAGCAAGAAACAAGATAAACTTCACAGTATGCTTCTGGGTTGCATACTTGTCCACAATACAGTATGACTGAATGACAGTAATTTGGTATTCAGCTGAATCATCTGAACTCGTGTTGCAGACTGGTTTAATGAATACAGAACATAAGCCCAGAAAATCAGAAGCAAGACGGAAAAACATTTCAGTGTTTTGTTTTTTGTCTCTCCTTCTCCTCTGTAGCAAATTTATTACACACACCATATTCCATGAAATCATTAGGAGATAATTTAACTAAAGCCAGGGCTAGCCTAGAGCTAGAGTGAGGATGTATGCCAATTCTAGACATAGCCCCATGTCCCGCTTTCTAATATTGGGATTTAGTGATGGAAAAGAATTTCTATGATGGTTCAGAAGTCTTATCGGAGATTTTAATCTCCACCACTGTAAGAAAACATATTTTTTCTGTTGTCAGACAAAATACAAATAATTGCATGGCTTTGTGAATTTCTTTCTAAAGCGTGCAACCTTACAAAGGGGATGAACTTATCCAAAGATGTTGAACCCAACTTCTTTGATTTTCCATAAAGGGTATCCTTCCAAGTATAATACTGTTGCACATACTGCAGAGCGTAATCAGTAGAAAAATAGATGAACATGTAAATGAATGTGACACAATTTAATGTGGATGAGCAATTTTTTAATTGAAAGTCACATTCCATTTATTGAGGAGAGCACCATGTGTCCATGGAACATCACAATTCATATAGAAGTGTATAGGGGCTTGTTTCATGATGATAAGATGTTGCTTTTGTTGGTAAGATTCTCCTTGGTTACCTACAAACATTGCTGATTGTGGGCTTCATTATAAACCTAGCTAAACTCAAAGAAATGGTTGGTCTGCCAATGCTAAGAAACATGATTACTGTCTTTTCGCCTTATCATATTCTCTGTCTATATGCCATCTCTCTCTCTCTCCCCCTTCCTCCCTCCTTCCTTCCTCCCCCCCCCCCTCTCTCTCTCACACACACATACACACACACACATTTCAATGGAAAATAAAAGGTGTTACAAATGCTACTTTATAAACAATATCTATAACTCTATGTATTCAAAATAGATGTCTCCTATTAATGCACTCTATTACATTTGCAATATTATCTAACATTCATAATGCATACTGGATTGTGCATTGATTTTGTTTTGTTGTTACCAAAAATAGATCAGTTCTAATTGCAGTTATAGGAAAACTTAACATCTTCAGTTTACTATCTAGATTTACCTTTACAAATAAAATAAAGTTTTAATTGTCTTTTATTAATTCAGTACTAATGAATTCATATCCACAATCCCTTCTCCCAAAAAAATAAATAAATGGTTGCTTTCTTTTTTACCAACGATTATAAGGATGCATCTTCTTTTAGTCTCTATTTTTATTGATTGATTTATTTATTGATTGATTGATTGATTGTAAAATGCACAGGCTTCTTTCAAGTTGCAGAAAATTTGGTGAGTGGGTATTTGTTGCAGGTCTGAGCATAAAAATATTATCAAGGCCATTGGCTTTACTGTGTTATAAATTTTAAAATTTGAAATGACATTTGAAGGTTATAGATAGATCATCAAGGAGAAAATCTATATGGTTGCTAGGAGTGAAAAATGACTACGTGACAAAATTAATCAATTTAAATTACAATTTGCTTGCAATTTTGAAAGGCATAAATAAAAAATGTGGAACATAGAACATCTGCAAAGAAAGTTACAGTTTATATTGTTTTATGAATATGTGTTTTGCAAAACTGCTTGATGTTTTTGCTCCTCTGAAAGAAACTTTCAGTGAAAGCTGAAGAAGTAAACTTCTAAAATTAAAAAACTATTTTTGCCTGCTTGTTTGTGTTAAAATCACTTAGAAAGTGCCCTTCCCTAGTTTATCTGCCTGATTCTTCCAGATAATATGTCAAAAAGATTTTGAAATATTCAGTGTATACAAACTGTTCCTGGCTAGCCTCCTTCTTCCCCTATATTTAATGTGAGCTATGTCAAAGCATTCAAATTTTGTCCAGATGTGTGTTGTGCTACTTATGAGAATGATGCTGCAGACAACAACTGGCACTGGAAAATGGTTAATTTAAGCAGCATCCCAAATCTAAAACTGTAACTTGATTCTTGCATTATCTCTTCATTTTTCTGATTAGCAACTTGCCTATCATAATAACCACATTCACCAACAGCCTCTCTCTCATGTCTTTATAGTAGAGCATGCAGCTATCTCTCTCCATGACTTTCGGTGTCTAGAATTAATAACCATAAACAGAAAAGAGTTTTGCTGTCCCAAAATATACATATTCGCCATTCACCAGGTTAAATATAGCATTCAATCTTATAAAGCAGAAGCCAGGCATCCTCCACCAAGGCCCCTGTAAATGTTATTACCCAACTGTCAATGCTTAATGAGACAGAAAGGAAAGATTGTCAAATATACGGGCGCAATTATGTTGACTGTTAAATAGTCACATAAACAATCAATCAAAATTAGTGTATGTCTTTTACTTACCATTTGGAGTGCAACTCTAGGCCTGTCATTCAAAGACAGCAAGGTACAGCCCCAGTGATTAGAAGTGGGGAGGAAACAATGCAATGGATAGCCCTGCAAATGTCTCTTTCTATGCTACTTCTTTCTCCTCTTGGTTAAAGACAGAGCTGGCTGATTCAGCGGCAGTTCTGTCACCTTGAACTGACAAGAGTGAAAGGAAGTTTCAAGTTAAGGTGAAAAGAGATGCAGCCCCCAAGGGACAGTGGCAGGGATGTGACTGGACATGTGACAAGGCAGGAATAGGAGGGAGGGAGGGGGAGAGAGAGAGAGAGAGTATATGAGACAACTTTCTGACAAGACCATTTGGTGAAGCCTGAGAAAGCTGCATACTGGGGAAAACCTTGAAGCAGGCAGTGATAGAAAGATGACATTGGAGAAACATGACTAGGATTTGGGGCTTTCTTTCTCCCTCCCCCCCTTTCAGGTGATTTCTGTTTTTAGCTAGTACATGTTGTTAATTCCTTGGCTTTTTTTAGATGTGAGTCCCCAAAATATTACTTTCTAAAATAAACAGAAAATTGTGGCAGCACTGCTCAGAAAGTTCCTACTGTATGTCCAATAGACAAGCACAGAAAGATCCCAAAAGATATGAGTTGAACTGCCCCTGTTTTAAATGACTGGTTTGATCAGGCCATACATTTGTTTCTTCATTTGACAATTCCCCTAATGTAGGAGTGTCAAACTCACATCATCCCAGCAACATCATGTGATGTATTGGAATTTTTTCCCCCTTCGCTAAGCTGGGTGTGGGCATGGCTAGCACATGATGCATCCAAGCCCATGGACCGGGAGTTTGACAGCCCTGGCCTAACCTTTAAATTTGTGATAAGGAAGCCATGGAAGTGAACTTGTGAGATCTCTTCAGACAAATTAGAATTTCCTTTTGGTCAAGAAGAGTGGAAATGAGAGCCTCCCCTTATTTATCCTTAGACAACCACTCCATGGTACTTGGGAGAAGAGTGTGTTTAATAATTTATTAGTCTGTAGTATCTAATGAGACTGCCACAACAATGTTGTAAAATGTGCAAGGGTTGGGTGCTCTTATGTCTTTAATTTACTTGCACAGAAATAGCTTAAGGGTAAGAACATGTGTGCTATGTCAGAAATTATTTTATTAACAACTTCAGAGGGTTATTTTTATGGCTTATGTTTAACTGCTAAAAAATATTGCAGGGGAACAAACAGTAGGCAATTTAATTCTTCATCAATTTACCACTAGTAGAGTCAGTTACCAAAACATGGATGAAAGGAACTTTTAAATAAAGCTAACTGAACGTAACACACACACAGAAAAATAAAAGAAAAATATTGAATGAATTGATAGGGATGCTTTTCTAATCAGCTTTCCTGTGCAGTGGTGACTGCCCAGTTTTTTTAATGATGCAGTGAATGAACAGCTTAGAGTGCACCATGGTTGTCTCCATAGGAAAGCATCAATATGCACCTCTCTGAGTATCCTTTATTGCTTTCCCCTATCCAGTTGCACTATCTGAAAGAAGACCAACTCTCCCCAGTCAGGCAGAGAAGAAAATGATTCTTGATGAATGTATCTTTTCTTTTATGTGCACTTGCACAAGACAAATTGCTTGTGTGTCCAATCACACTTGGCCAATAAAGAATTCTATTCTATTCTAAATGGTGGAAGATTAATAGCAAGGAACAGAAAATGCAGAGATCTGACAATGAGGCACTTAGCAATCTATCTGTTGAAAAACAGGTCTGTTGGTAGGCATAGAAGCAGAATTTAACCCAGTGTGCATACTGCTCTTCAGTGATTCTGAAAATGTTGAAGCAGTTCCTGCTTGTTTGAATGATGATGTTTTGCAGTAAAAGATAATAGAAATGTAGAAACAATACAACCAGGCTTAATAAGGTATTTCAGGAAAAGTGTTGATAAAGAAATTGCTTTTTTAAGGGCAGGAATACTCCATGAGAAGTCCATCCTAAACTAGGGAATTCATTCCATTTTGAGGGATGGAGGAACATAAAAGCGGGGGTGGGATTCTACCAGTTTGGACCGATTCGGACCAGTTCAGATGAACCAGATGTTAAAGATACATCTGGTTTGCCAAACCGGTATGTCCCCTCCCACCCTGCCCCTCCCCTCCCAGGAGTCTCCATGCAATGCAGGTAAGTGCAGAGTCTGTGTGGAGGCTCTGGGAGAGGAGAAAATGGTC
Source organism: Bungarus multicinctus (assembly GCA_023653725.1). Lineage (NCBI taxonomy): Eukaryota > Metazoa > Chordata > Lepidosauria > Squamata > Elapidae > Bungarus > Bungarus multicinctus. Next base: position 38,069,461 of record CM042851.1, on the reverse strand, counting down.
CTTCCTGAAGTCCAGAAATGGCCCTATTTCCAGCTTCCGGAGGGCCTCCAGAGTCTGGGGGAGGCTGTTTTCACCCTCCCAAAGGCCCAGGGGAGGCCTCCGGACCCTTGGGAGGGTGAAAAACTGCCCTCCCAGAAGTACCGGAAGTCACAAAATGGCCTGTTTCCGGCTTCCAGTGGTCCTCCAGAGCTCAGGGGGAGACTGTTTTCGCCCTCCCAGAGACCCAGGGGAAGCCTCTGGACCCTTGGGAGGGTGAAAATGGCCTCCTCCAGGCTCTGGAGGCCCACCAGAAGCTGGAAACAGGAAGTTCTGGTAGGCCATGCTCATCCAGCAACTGGGCAGCGAACCAGTTGCCAGAATTTTTGAATCTCACCCCTGCATAAAAGAGCATTCTGTGGACCTGGACAACTTCTTCCCCAAAGTTCCCAGGCTAATAAGTGAAATCTGATAAATCAATACTACCTACTTATCACACTGTTGATCATTGCTATAATCAATAAACTGACCTGGCTTCAAACTCCAGGCAAGAAAACTTTCACTTGGATAAGAAGATATCAGAAAGATATCCTAGTAAACCACATACAGACACACGTACAAACACTTCTCTCTCTCTCTCTCTCTCTCTCTCTCTTTTCATGTTCAAAAACTGGGGGGATTTCAACATTATATCTTTTAAATTCAGTTGCGCTCTGACCCAACTTTTGTTTCATTTTAAGCAATCAGTACTCAACATCCATACCTTAGTAGACCCATCAGGTAGTGCATGACATTCAGTGCATATTCACACAACACTTTAAACCCTTTTGATCAGGCAAGGTTCACTGTCAGTCCTTCAAGGTCAGAAAACAAACATCATAAGATTTAGACTGGAACTATACTTCATTAATATTAGTCTACAGTAACTGAATTTCACTCTTCTTCCTTATATGATAATGAGTTACGAAGGTATAAATAGAAGTTTCTTTTCAAGAATTTATTACATGCCAAGATTAAAGTATACTTTTTGTTTATGTAACCATCATTGACTCTATCTAGCTTTTTCCAAGGTCATTTCTATATCCATAGTTACCCAACTTAGATCTATTTTTTTATGACAGATTTGATTCAATTTCAGTGCTGTCTGACTCCAGACTGTCTCTGACCAGCTCACAATATTAAAATAAAGCCAGATAGAATAAGATAAATAGAAATAAAATAAAGGAGATAAATAAAATAGTAATTTGCAAATGTCCAGTATAAAATGTCCAGTATAAAGCAAGAGGTTCCACCTTTCCAATTCCAAGAATCAGGAGAACAATCATATATCTTCAAAGCCTTCCAGAATATTTTCAAGCCATCCAGACTTCAGAGGGAACATCATTCCATAGAGCAAGAATGAAGAAGAGAGAAGGCGTGCTTTCTAATCCCACATAATGACACTATTGATTGAAGGGACCTGGAGCATTGACAAAATCTATAACCAAATCTACACAGACATCTGCATACAAACTAACTTGGTCTCCATCTAGTCTTTACAAATACAGCTGAGATTTCATTCCAGATTGAGAACCAGCTTGAGGTAGTAGTAAAGGCATCAGGCTAGAAATCAGATGACTCTGAGCTCTAATCCTGCCTTTGACAGCTGGGTGACCTTGGGCCAGTCACTTTTTCTCAACCTGGGAAGGAGGCAATGTTAAAACCATTTGTGAAATCTTGCCAAAGAAAATTCAGGATCTCGTCCAGGCAGTTGCCAGGAGTCAAGATTAATGCAAAAGCCACATAAATCACTATCCAGATTATCATCTTAGATCAGTAGTGGGATTCAAAAATTTTACTACCAGTTCTATGGACATGGCATGGCTTGGTGGGCATGGCAGGGGAAGGGTACTATAAAATCTCCATTCCCACCTCACTCCAGGGGAAGGTTACTGCAAACTCCCATTTCCTCCCCACCCCACTAACCTGCTTTCCAACTGTGTTCCCCTGTGAAGGGCAACAAAAGAAGACCCAGCCAATTAGCTGGGATTCGGGAGGCAGAGAATAGATGGAGGCGGGGCCAGTCAGAGATGGTATTTGCCGGTTCTCCAAACTACTCAAAATTTCTGCTACAAATTACTTAAAATTTCTGCTACTGGTTCTCCAGAACTGGTCAGAACCTGCTGAATACCACCTCTGTCCTAGATTACTGCTAATCCTCCCCATTGTCATCTTCAGTTTAGGTAATAATCCTGCCGCTCCAATGATATCTTATATTCTTGAACGTATGTACACGCATAACACATGCATGCATAATTACAGACACACAGAGACACATAGACATACAGACACACATACACTAAACAATAACTACTGTAGTGTGTCTTCTTTTCTTTGTATTGTCATCTTTGGAACTACAGTATTCCTCTCAATCTAACCTCCTATTGGCAGCCTAGTATGCCTGGATGGTGTTTTTTAATGGCACAGGAAGACGGCCCACTCACATAACCTCACTCTTTCTACTTCTTTTCTGTTGAAATTTGATTTGGGTGTATTATTCAGAAGGTAGAAAATTACAGTTTCCTTTGAATGTACAACTTCGATCATAAAATATAGCTGTGTGGGGAAAAAATAACATTCATGCACGTATGAAGGTCAGGATTATCTTGCTAATTAAATCATTTTCACTAATAGATAATACACTTGCATCTCAGGGGCTGATGATATCTCTAAAGGAAGACTTGCCATACAATAGAAGCACATGAATGGATGACTTTGAGTTTGCGTTTATGTTGGAAGCATCTAAGGCACTTCTGGGTTGAAAGAATTAGCTGGTGACATTAGCATTGCCTGGGGTATGCCCAGTTGTAGGGCTCCTTTCATGTCCTCATTAATGTGCCCATTGAAGGGGTACCTATATATCTACTTATGATGACATGCTTTTGAATTGCTAGCTCAGCAGGAGCAAGAGCAAATGATGGGAACTCATCCCGCCACACAGCAGCACTCGGGTCTCAAACGCAGGTTTGCTGATCGTCAACCCAACATCCTAACCACATGAGCCACCATGCTCTTCAATGGATGGCTTATCCTTTCTTGTATTCAACATACTCCTTATATCCAAGACAGTCGCTTTGGCTGTGTTTAGACACTTTTGAACTTCAGAGCAATAGAAGGAAGAGATGGTGGTGAATAGGAAGAGGAGGAGGAGGAGGAGGAGGAGGGGGAGGGGGAGGAGGATGAGAAAGAGGAAAGACCTTTTTTTATATCCCATTCCATTTATAAACTGTATATTGATATACCAGCTGTCTTCTATACCCAACAGCATCTGGCCTCAGTATGATTAATGTATATGCAGGCAAAGACTGCTAAGGTTTAATAGTTTTCTGGCCCACATACCATAAACATTAGCAAGATTAATGCTTGAATGAATAGAGCCACATAGAGAGACATGGGGTCAGAAGTGATTCTTTGCCTCAGACCCTCCTTTCCAGCTGTTCTGACTATGGGGAACTTTGGTTGCTCAATAGCAGTAAATATCCCCGCTGAATTATAGCTTGACACATTGTCAGTCAGAGACTAAAATGGGGGTGGTGGTGGTGGTGTTGAAATCATCAAGTTATGCTAAAACACATCACAGTATGTACTTTCACAAAACATACCATCATTCAGAAATGCTTCATTCACATATCTGCCCAGTTATGCAAAATTTTCATTCAGAGATTTCATGCTAAAGGAACTCAATGGAATCTTCAATCTGAACCAATCTGTTGCATTGCAGCAATTGAAACTTTTAAGCAAGCTGGAATGGTTTTAATATTCAGTTGCTTTCACGCATCAAAGAAATCGTGTTTTGTTTTCTCCTGAACCAAATGGATACTTCTTATTGAATTCACAGTGCTACTCAAACTGATCATTTGCTGTAATTCAAAGGTTTTGTGATGACTTGTTGCAGCAGGGCAAAGGAGAAAGTTCTGACACATTATCTATTTTCCATTCCTCAAATCCCTTCTCTTAAAAAAGATAACTCCAGACATGAGCATCATAGTTTATGGACTCTTTTCATTATCAGATGAGTGCAATACAGTAGAACAATATATAAACCCAAATCTTTCCCCTTATCTCCTCTCTTAATACCATCTTGCTCTGCTTCTTAATGGTTTGGATTGTATCAACCTCCTCTTCACTTTCTTGTCCATGAGTTGTTTGCTAACGTTGTCAGCAGTTATCTATTTGTCTCATCACATCAGCAGATGCAAGCTTTTGCCAAGCTATATGCACAAAGAGAACTTGAGAGGTTGCAAACTTTACAGCCAGTTCTTATTAGCTAGATTCCATTATTAATAGAAATCTAGATTTTCAGTGCTGTGTCCTTAATGTCAGTCTCTAATAGCAATAGCTCTTAGACTTATATATCACTTCACAGTGCTTTACAGCCCTCTCTAAGTGGTTTACAGAGTCAGCCTATTGCCCCCAACAATTTGGGTCCTCATTTTACTGACCTCAGAAGGACAGACGGCTGAGTCAACCTTGAGCTATTGAAACTCGAACTGTCAAACTACAGTCAGCAGAAATTGCCCGCAGTACTGCATTCTAACTACTGCGCCACCACAGCTCTTATAAAAGAGTGTAATACTATTACTATTGCAATGCCATTCAGCACTGTAATAGCTATGTAATAATAACTATATAACAATAACTAAAAAAGATAGCATGACATTTTTTATATTACATTTCTCTCTCTCTCTTTGAATACCTACACAAAGACACCTCACATATATGTGTATGTAAATTACATAATGCATAAATTCAGCATGATTTTAGTGCTGTTCAACAACAATAAAGCAATAACAATATTTTACAGCACAAAGGTAAAGGTTTCCCCTGTCCAACTTTAGGGGCTGGTGCTCATCTCCATTTCTTACCGGGGGAGCCAACTTTGTCTAAAGACACTTCCATGGTCATTTGGCCAACATGGCTATATGCCAAAGTCACATGGAACACTGTTACCTTCCCACTGAAGTGATACTATTTTTCTACTTGCATTGCATGCTTTCGTACTGTAAGGTGGTCAGGCCCTGGGACCTGTAATGGGAGCTGACTCCATCATGCAGCACTCGGGTCTTGAATCTGGGCTGCCAGCTGACAAGCTCAGTGTCTTTAACCACTGAGCCATCACACCATTTCTGGGATTCAAAAAAAATTACTACTGGTTTTGTGGACATGGCTTAGTGGGCGTAGCTTGGTGGGCATGGCAGGGAAAGGATACTGTAAAATCTCCATTCCCTTCCCACTCCTGGGGGAAGGTTACTGCAACATCCCATTCCTTCCCCATCCCACTAACCTGCTTTCCAGCTCCATTCTCCTGTGCAGAGCAACAAAAGAAGACCCAGCCAAATCAGCTGGGATTTGGGGGCAGAGAATAGATAGGGACAGGACAAACCAGAGGTGGTATTTGCCAGTTCTCTGAACTACTCAAAATTTCCGCTACTGGTTCTCCAGAATTGCTCAGAACCTGCTGAATACCACCTCTGCATTACACCCCTAATTTACTTTAATTTTACTTTAAATAAAAAACCTGGTAATACTTAAAATTTGATTTTTAAAAGAAGCCCAGAATAATGTATGGCTACACTGTAATGAATGCTGAATTGTGATTGACATGCTTTCATCTGGTGGATCATGTGGCTTAAGGGAGAGAATAAAACATAATAGGTTTCTCAGTAAATCTTTGATGTGTAAACATTCTTAATTTAAGCTCCACCTGAAAAGAAGATCTCCCTGTCTTACTTTGTCACAAACAATGTGAAAAATATTGTCTCCATGCTTCCCTGAAAATTAGTTTTGAGTTATATCCCACCTTGTATAATCAGTGAAAAAGATGGCTTAGCACCAATAACATTGGTTATAGCAAAATCTGCTCGGCCCAATTATAAATTGAAAAAAAAAAAGTTTCAAGTCAAACATTGGGTATATAAATCCTGGGCATATAACTGCAGTGAAATCGATTACATCAAATACTGAAGCAAGAATTGATGATATCCACTTCTATTAATGCAATGGAAGACAATTTGTTTGTTGTGGGAAGGAGCTATGGATAAGTTGAAAAAAATTAGGTGGATACAGCAAATATTTTTATATAATGTTAATTTTCCCAAGCTGTTGCTCTCTGTCCTTTAAAATATGTATTTATTTATTAGCTGAATGGCCATAAAGATACCAAAATCTGCAGAAACTGTGGCACAACAACAACAACAAGAACAACAAGAAGAAGAAGACATGCAGACAGCTAAGGTTTAGAACTTGGTTAGAGACCAATTATGGTATGATGAGTAAGAAACACTACAACATCAGTAAATAGAAAACATTGTCCTAGACTTAGCCCATTATAAAGCAAACTCACTGGCTTCTCATACCCATTTTTATTGTTCAAAAAATTATAAATGTTTTAATAGATTGATGTTGTAGTAACTGATCTGCAATTGGTTTTAGAAAGAGCCGGCATGGTCATACTCAGTATCAAGGATGCAGCTGTAGAAGTGGTCAACAGTATTAAGTATCTGGGGTTGCAGATAACTAACAATCTGAATTGGTCTCTCCACATGTCATCCTTAGTGGTGTGCAAACCAGCATCTGCCTTCATTGCATCGGATGAGGAGAACACATCTTTCTCCTTCTATCCTGGTGACTTTTTACAGAGGCACAATTGGGAGCATTTTAACAAACTGCATCACTGTTTGGTTTTGTGGCTGCAGTGCCTTGGATAGAAAGTCCATACAGAGAGTTGTAAGGACTACCAAGAAGATTATAGGCAGCTCATTTCCTGTCATTCAGAATACTGCTTATAAACGCTTTGCACTTAGAGCTCAAAGCATTGTTAGAGACGCCACACACCCACTTTGCGGTCTGTTTCTGATGCTCACCTCTGTCAGGAAGTTTCTAAGTATTTGTAGCAGGACCACCAGATTCTGTAACAGCTTTGTTCCCTAAGCCATCTGCCTGGTAAACTTTCAAGATTTGTTGCCATGTACATATACACATCTAAACTAAACTGTGTATGTATAATTTTTTCCATGTGTATGTATAATTTTGTATTTATTTGTTTATTTTGTCGTATTTATATAGTTTATATTAGAGGTGAAGGCTTTTTGAGAGCTGTATGCAACAAAATTTCATTTTAATGTATGCCAATTAGTGTACATTAAAAGTGACAATAAAGTTATTCTAAGTTCTTAGTCTAAGTCTAATTGTGATAGGTGATTAAGTTTGCTAACAGGTTCAAGAAGCTAGGTGTAATATAATGGGGCATTTTAGTAGCCTGTATGCCCAGATTCAGCTTTGGTCTCTGAGCACATGAAAAAGTAATCCTTGTAGGAAAGTAGAAAGTCTTTATATCTACCTGGTCTCAGTTTGCATCAGTGAACATTGTTACATTACATGAGCTATTATTTTAAAATATTAAAAAGTAAAACTTGTGAAAGAGAAGAGGATAATTGACACAAAGAAGGGCTTATGGTATTTGCAAAAATCTTGAGAATATAACCATAGAACATTTTCAATCCGTTTTCAAAATGATATTTAGAAAATAAATGTGCAAATGTGGTACCTGTCTGCTAATCTTTAAAGCTCTTCTGGGACCATGCAGCAAATGCTTAGGGCAGTAACATGGTTTTTGAGAAGGTTATGGTACAGTAGAGTTACAAAACACTGTTTTACTTACATTTCCATGTTCCCTGGAGCACCTCTTTGAAACCTCAAGTATTCCAGAATTCTAAAGCTGAAGTGGATTATTTTTTGCTAAATGTTCTTCAACTTCTCTTCAGATATTTTCGTGCATTTCTTCAACTCCAATATATGTTTCTCTCTTTTATTGTTCCATGTGTTATTTTGTTTGGAGTAGAAAATGGTTACAAATTGTAAGCCATCTTTGCCATTTGGTTAATTTGACTGTTTAGTACATAAGCACTTCTAAATTGCAGCCGTATCTGCTGCTTATCTAGAAAATGAAAGACTCAGCTCTCAGCAAAACCATGGCAAAGAAGATTAAAGTCTGCATCATAACATTTTCTATTCTCATGGGATGGATGTAACATTTGAAATGAGATGGATGAACATTTTTTTTCTTTTCTTTCCTTAAAAACAAACAATATTTTTTTTTTGCACTATAAGATCTCCAGACCATAAGACGCACCTAGCTTTTGGGCAGGAAAACAAGAAAAATCTGCCTCTGCCTCCCAGCAATTTGCTTTCTTGCAGCAAACAGCAAACAGCCTGGTCAGCTTCAGCACAGCCTGATTTAGCATGAGCAGCTGATTGGTGGTTTGATCAGCCTCCTGGAATACCACCGATCAGCTGTTCCAGGCTATGGGGATTGCTGCTGCTCATGGCCGTCATCACCGCCCATGGCCGCTGCTACCTATCACTGCCTCTGTGCACCCCATTTTTGTCCTCTGCATGCCCCATTTTCAGCCTCCACATGTCCTGTTTTGGCCTTCGCGTGCCCCATTTTCAGCTTCCGCGTGTCCCATTTTTGGCCCATTCCAGGTGGCTGGGATCACCACTGCTGCCACCTATCACTGCTGATCCCTGCTTGGAATGGGCCAAAAATGGGACACGCGGAGGCTGAAAATGGGGCATGGGGAGGCCAAATATGGCTGAAGGGTGGGGTCTAGTGGGTGGATATAACTTCAGCAACATTCGCTCTATAAGATGCACAGATATTTCCACCCACTTTTTTGGGGGGGAAGGGGAAGTGCGTCTTATGGTGCAAAAAATACAGTACATAGAAAGCTTTGCCAATTATTGAGGCTAAAATAGTGATTGTTTGATTGACAGAAGGCTTAAACTCACCATTCAACCATCATGTTCTCTGAGTGACTTTGATCCAATAAATTTAATATATATTGCAGGGTATTTCTCCACCTCTTCACACATTTAAAAAAAAACAAAATGTAATATATTGTGCATTCTAATCAAGCCTCCTTTCCCATTCCAGTGCAGCTTTAAAGATGTAAATTATTGCAAGCATTTATACATAGACCAAAAACTCCTACAATAACAAGTCCTACACAAATGAAGCTCATGTAGAAGCTTTGGTGCCTTAAACATTTGCGCAATAGGTTTCTGGAAGGAATTGAGGCTTCCTCTAGAAGGGTTCAAATGTAATTGGATGCACTAGCCAGAATCACATTTGTGAAGTGGCCATACATATAAATTTGATGATAGATAGGAAGGTAGGTAGATAGATAGATAGATAGATAGATAGATAGATAGATAGATAGATAGATAGATAGATAGATAGATAGATAGATACTGTAGATGATGCATACATACATACATACATAGAAGCAGTAATGGGATTCAAATTTTTTTGCTACCGGTTCTGTGGGCATGGTTTGATGGGCGTGGCAGAGGAAGAATACTGTAAAATCTCCAGTCAGAGGTGGTATTTACTGGTTCTCTGAACTACTCAAAATTTCCACTACAAAATTTCCACAAAATCTCCAGAACTGGTCAGAACCTGCCGAATGCCACCTCTAGATAGATAGATAGATAGATAGATAGATAGATAGATAGATAGATAGATAGATAGATAGATAGATAGATAGATAGATAGATAGATAGATAGATAGATAGATAGATAGATAGATATAAATCAGTACAATGCAGGAAAAAACCTTCTCAATTTCGATGTTGTTCATTCCACAGAAGAAATGGTTTTTAAAAATATTTTCAGTAGGAAGAACAAGATTAAAATAAACTCCTCATAGAAGGGTAAGAGTCAAATGACTAAAGAATGAGAGTGCATATCCTGTCTAATTCTTCTATCATTTTACCAGCAGCCCTTTAGGATATAACAGAAAAATGAGAATCTCTGATACCACATTTTTCTATTATTCCTCAAGAGAACAACTGGGAAATGCTTCTATATGGCCTTTTCATATCCAGAAGCAGAAGCAACCAGGGAGAAGAGACACATAACGAAAAAAGGAACAACTTAATCCCCAAATTCTGCCATCTGTGAACAACAAATAAAACTTTAATAAGAAATAAATGATTTTGAAGTCCTCCAAGAATGAGGTAAAAAGGATACTTCTCTTCTGCATGGAAACAGAATTTCAAGGAACCAGGAGAAGATGTTGTGCTAGACCAGGAACAAGCAAATCCTGCTCTAAGCCTAACCTCAATCCTGTGAGTGATTTTGGACCAGTAACTATCTCAGTAGAACCTACTTCAAAGAGTGGGGAAAGTTGGAAGATGGAATGATATATACTCCACCTTGAATTCCTGAAAAAGATAAGACTATAAATCTAACAGATAGATTAATTAAAGTTATATGCAAGAACTTTTTTGCACAAACATCTTCAGCAGCACTTGCAAACTGAGACTTAATCACTTGACCCAATATCTTAAATTAAAAATATGCCAAATTCTCCCACCCGTAATTACAGTACATAAAAGAAAGGAAGAGAAAGTCATATAAAATAAAAGGTGAATAAATCGCTAAGCTTTAGGCTTGCAAAATATGCTTGGGCTCATAGCATGTAAACATATATTTTCCCAACAATACGTGGGATTTTTTTATGCCCATTGTTTTAAATTAAAAAACAATTAGAAAATTAGAAAAAATGAAAACTAGTTTCCATTTTAGTTTGTGTCATGTGCATTTGGTATGTTTGCACTAGAGTACATATTAAATTTCTCTTTATAGTTGTGGTACACATCTATCTGCTAAATGTTCTTATTGTAAGTATGAGGCCATCAACTTCTCTATATCCAATACAATCCTGGGTACAATTCCTGATTCAGAAAATTTTGAGGTGTTTCAGAGGTGCTACACAGTGAAAAATGCAAAGACTACTCTTTTCAATCCTATTTCAAATCATCCAATATCTTTAGCTTTTTTAAATGATTGAAATAACATAACAAGAGCAGCCTTTTTGTTGCCAATGACAGAGTGACATTGCAAAAAGGTACAACAAAATATATTTATGACTTGTTGATGCACCAATCTATAGCTTTACAAATTTCAGCCACACAATAAGGTAGTGATCAAGGAAATTCCCGCCCCCCTCCCCCCCAAAAAAAGAAGAAGTTAAATTAATGCTATTCCTTATCCATAGAATATAATGATTATTCTATTATACAGTAATGTCACACTTCCCCTGAATCTGAATATAGTTCCTATAGAATTGTTACAACAGGGTTTGCAAAGCTTGTAGAGATACATGGTGTCAGCAGAGAAAATAATCATAAAAGAATATGAGAGGAAAGATTATTTGTAATTGGATTAGGGTTTTTCTTTCTTTTAGAATTCCAGACTATCTTGTCATATTTTTTTCCAACAGATCACTACCTAAATTATTTTGTTCATTAAGAGTAATACTAATGAATTTGAGAATATGAATTAAATTAAGGTGTATGGATTGTTCTTGAAACTCATGTGAAATTTGTAAGAGAGAGAAAGAGAGAGAGAGAGACTATAGTTTCATTGAATCTGCTAGAGCAGGGTTGTCAAACTCCCAGCCCGTGGGGCGGATGCATCATGCGCTGGCCATGCCCATGCCCGGTTTAGCTAAGGGTGAGGGGAGTCCTGATATATCATGTGACGCCACCATGATGATATGAGTTTGACACCCTTGTGCTAGAGGAAATAGAACTGGGCAAGGGTTTTATCACTAAAATTAGACTTGCATTAAGTTTCTGAGGAGTTGTGTTCTTCTCATCAACGAATTCTATTAATGAATAGAAGAATGAGAAGGCCGTTAACTTGTCTACACAGAATACTTCTTTTGTTTTTGTTTTTCATAGTGTAATTGACCTAAGGGATTTTTTAAATTATTCTTTTTGGGTTTAAGGAAAAGACAAGAGTCCAAATAGGTATGTGCATGGTTCTCATACTTATGTGAGCCTTAAAATTCAGGAAAAAAGTCTCACAACTTATTCTTTTCCTATTATTGCAAGAGCTCCTTGCAGCTATCTTTTTTCATTTCACACTTGTCTGAACCAGTGTAAATCTGGTCACTTTCAGTCATAAATCTATTATATCTAATTTCTACATTATGCTGTAATTCAGAAACACAAAATGACACTTATTTTATATCTTTCTTATTTTTAACAACACGCAATCTACTACTATTCATATTCAGGTACCCAACTTTTTTCTTACCATTCTCATTTTTACATCATGAAAATTATGGAAAATGCCTTCCCAAATACAGAGTAATCAAGAGCATAAAAAAAAAAAAGCTTTAAAATTTGAAAACATTTCCGGGTATCTCTTGCTGCCATCAAAAGATTGCTCCATTTGAAAATTTAACACAAATAATCTTGTCTCATTTGCAGAGCTGGTTGGTTACTTTTAGCTTTTTTCTCTTTATTTAAACATTTCATACTTCTGGTTGTCTTATTCAATTTCATGGTTTGATTTAGCCAGAGTTATGCATTACTTTTAACTGTCAAATGCACGGCAGCCCACCAGTTGTGGGATGCGGATGGGAAATAATTCTTGGTGATTTGAAAACCTGGCTTTTTGACCAGGCCGGTTTGGGCTGATTTTAGTTTTGGGGTGTTTTGTTTTTATTAAATTTTAGGGTTTTAGAGTATGGTTTTAAATTTGTTTACAGCCAGGGTTGGGTTTAATTTAGTTTTATTGTTCCACATATTTATTGTTTTAACTGTACGGCTGTGCACCGCTCCGAGTCCTTCGGGAGAGGAGCAGTATATAAATAAATATTTATTATTATTATTATTATTAGACTCAAACAATAACTGGCAACATTTAGCAAATTGTTGTTGGCAAGAACCAATGGCAACCAAAAAAAAATTAGAAGAGTCGCCCCAAAGTATTTCTGAGTTTAGCGCATTGTCTTTATAATCCCTCAGAAGAAATTTTGAGTATCATCAATTCTGATTTTTTTTCTTTTGTTTTAAATTCCATAAAAATACAGTTAGCTCAGAGAATTCCCTTTAGAAGCTTTTTGAACATCAATCTTCAATGAGAGATGACTACAGGTAGTCCTTGACTTTCAACCATTTATTTAATGACCTTTCAAAGTTACAATAGTACTAAAACAGTGACTCCATGTCTGTTTTGCACACTTACAATTATTGTAGCATCCCCATGATCAAAAGTCGGGCGCTTGACAACTGACTTCTACTTATGACAATTGCAGAGCCCTGGAATCATTTGATCACTTTTAGTGAACTTCTGACCAGCCAAAGTCAAAGGAGAAGCCAGATTCATTTAACAACTGTTACTAACTTAACTGCACCTATCAACTGTAGCAAGAAAGGTCATAAAATGACAAGAATCACTTAACAACTGTATTGCTTAACACTGGAAATTTGGGGCTCAATAGTAGTCATAAGTTGAGCACTACCTGTAACTGCTTTTTCTTTGAAACAATACCTTTGATAATAATCTGAGATATACAGTATTTGCAACCTTATAATATTAGTGAGCTTTGGAAAGCTAAGTTGTTTATCATGCCACTCACTTCTCTGTCAGCACATTCAGCCTTCTGACCATGCAAAGGAACTCTATGGCCAGAGAGTTCACTGAATTCAATCAGATTTCATCCAAAGTTTTTGCTTTTAGATAGCAGTTGTATCTCTGGAAATGACAAGACCAACATTCTAAATGCTGGAGATTGTCCTTTTTTGGGTTTTTTTTTTTTTTAGAAAAACAAATTAGTTGCCCAGTGGAATCTGAAGGCAGCTGATTTATTTGTTATCCAGTTAATTCAACTGGAAAATTAGAATTCCCAATTACACTTTGGTAAAATAGGGTGAAGGGTGAGAAGAGAGATACTATATTTTCAAGGTCACTTAAAGGTATCTGCTGAATCATCATTAATGTTTATTCATGAATCATTGTTAAACAAAGCTTCCCACCTCAAACTTATAAAGGGCTCAGAGATCATATTTCTACATTTGTGGCATACATCTTTGATTTATTAAGATAAAATATAACAAAAGTGTCTCCTGTTAGTTATTTCTGGCATTCTCTCTTGCTCTCTCTCTGTGTGTGTGTGTGTTTGTGACTATGTGTCTCTCTCTGTGTGAGACAGTTCAATGATTAAAAATGTTGAGCTTATAGCGACAAAACTGACAGCCCAAGTTTGAGACCCAAGCTCTGTGCAACGGGGTGAACTCGTGTTCCTTGCTTCAGCTTCTGCCCACCTTTGAAAGCATGCAAATGCAAGTAGATTAATAGATACCACTTTGGAGGGAAGTTAACAGCATATTGTGCACCTTTGGCATATAACCATGCTGGCCACATCACCATGGAAATTATCTTCAGACAGTGCTGGGCAAGATATAGAGATGAGCACCTAGAGTTGGATACGACTCACAGGAAAACCTTTACCTGTTATACAGAACCCAATCCAGATGCTGATACTTCATTCAGGTGGAAATGGAGATAGAGATATAATCTCTGTATGCATTCAATCTATTAAGATTCTAAATAATTACACCATTGTCTAACTATAGCGTAGCTTCAGAGTGTTATGCTTCATCTTCATAAAGGGATAATTCTTACACTGTTGCATATCTCCATATTCATTGTTTGGAGTCTAATACTTTGACCAACTTTTGCTGACATATAATTCTGAGAGTTGTTGTCCAATATTCTTGGAGGCATCAGTAGGAAAATATTGATTTGGAATATATTAACAAAAATCCAGTGCAAACATAAAAAAGTAGTCAAGCAGATATGAAGATATAGTTTGCTTTCTGTAGTACTGTATCAGATAAATAAATGAAATATGTGGTGTTAATGTCTTTCTTCTTTACTATCCAGGGATGAACTTTTTCTACAAAAATCAATACTTTATGTCTAAGCCAAAGTTGTGATGTAAGCAATCGGTAGGGACGCTATTAAAATTATTTATTTATGGTAGATGCCATTCATAAGTCTGACTGTCATAACTTACATAGACATTTCCCAGCTAGTAATTATTGGGATCTCTAAGAGAAGATGCTATCAGGCTCTTTCTGATTTTCCAGCACAAAAGTGTGCAAGAAGATATTTATCAAAGGGTGGCTGGTTTACAAAAGAGTAACTTAATCAGGAGGGGAAATGCAGGTCAGATTACCATTTTGGCACTTTTTCAATCATGCACTGGTATTTAACTGCTGTCTTGCCCCCAGAACAAGACACTTCTGTATGCATAGCAACGGACAGAAGCCTCCAATTTGATTTCAGAATGGATCTGAACTCATGCATACAGAGCTTACTTTAAAAGAGAGAGAGAGAAAATTAAAAAGGGAGTCTTAATAGAAAATATGTTTTTTTAAAAAAAAGGATCCCTTTATTGTCAGTTTTATTTATCATGATTAAGTTCTTTGATTTGCTTGAAAGGCACCCAAGAATAATAATTGTAATTTCAAACTTAAAAGATACATATTGTACAGAATAAATAATACAAATAATTCTAACTAAACTTTATAGTAAAATAAATTTGTCCTGCTTCGTTTCCTTAATTCTAAACATTATTTTAGTGCTACGTTCCATTGATCTCTACAGATTTGCTGTGCTGCTTACTTTATTGTCCCCCCCCCTCTCTCTTTCACACACACACACAAAAATCTAAATTGTGAGTGCAGCAAATCTGTGTTTAAAAACACAGAGACAGACTTGTGAAATAGAATTGGATTGAACAATTTTCTTCTTCTTAGAAGCAAAGTTAGGATTGTAGATTAGGCCTTATTAAATGTGAGCTGTGTTTACACATGAGATCAAGTATGACAAAGAACATCATTGTATTTAAACCTGACCACAATTCTATACACACCAAGCTGTGGAGTTCTGCAGAGGTTGCTAACCTTTACATGGTTAGCCACTGACATCTACGAATGCAACATTAGCATACCCACACAAATGTTGCAAAAACATATATCTAAGCACGTATCCATAAGATTACAATAATTAATCTCAATGCAACTTCCTAGACTTTTCTTTATTTTACTCGCCTACCATGTTTAAACCAGACTTTTTTGGGGGGTGGGGGTGGGCTGAGAAATGCTCTTTTGCCATGTCATTATGGCAAAGACAGAGTGTTCACAGCCAGAAACAAGTTCTGATGACTTATTTCTCGTCTGACTTGCAGTCTGAAATTTACTGGCTACAGCAAAGTGATGTTATCAAAAATTACTATGGGAGCCAATCATATAAATACAGTAAAAAATAAAATAAAAATTGGGTGCATCAATATACTAATATATTTACATTAAATTCTCAGTAGCATTTCAAACTTCCCAAGTACAAGTGTCAATCCAATGTCGCACAGGAGTCTATATAGCAGCATTATACTGAAGATTGTCCCAAAATGTGATTAAAAATGCCATCGAGGGAAAGTAACAAAAGGTTTCCATTATATCTTTTAAATTCCTGCATAATATACCACTTTCCCATTCCAACCCCCACTTTTTTTTGATAAACAACATTCCAAATTAAAGGTACCTAAATACTGCAGTCCTTGGAAGCTCAACAATGTTTTTTTTTCTTTTGAAACAAAAACATAAGAGTTCCCTTTTATGTAGAATTTTATGTAGAATTTTTATGTAGAATTTGTTCATATATATATAGACTCATCCATAGCTAATGTTTCCTACTTTCTAGCAGCTGGCTAAGTAGATCCTTGTAGGTTTTTAATTAAATATTGCCTTCATGGGAAAAATAAGAAGGGAACCAAAAATCAAATGCTTTAAAAGTCTGTTTAGCAAAATCAACAATTTTAAAAAAAGAAACATTAGGGACTGCAATACACACCTAGAGGAATATGGCCAAGCAAACTGAATTTCTTCCCAAAATCCAGTTATACAAAGTTCACATTTAAAATGGGGGTAAGATATACATAGCCTGAAAACTTTCCCATGGCTTCACACAGTTATCCCTGAGAGTTTCTTTTCACTCAGATTACTGCTGTGCTTAAAAGTTCTGATTGGTGACACATTATTATAAGGCACTTTTATTTACAAAGTTCTCAAATATAAGACAAGCCTAAGAGTTTCTGATTCAAAGCCTTCAAAGGTAGCATTTCCTTTCATGTGTGCTGTTCCAAAACCTCCAAGTAGTCAGGTTCAGCATGCAGGTTGGCCTTTAGCTCAAAATATTCATTTTTAGTCTGTTCTAGTAAAACTTTTCTCGGCCGGGAGAGCATAAGTGTCTCCATCAGTTTTAATTCTTCATGAGCTCTTGGATAATGTACTTCCATCTCAGGATGTAGCTGAGCGATGCTTTTTCGAAGATACTCCGTTATCCCCAATTGTTGGAGTTCTCGCTCCTTCTCAAGAATATTCCTATACAATGAGCTTGTGTCCTGGAAGGACAAAAAATCGGCTGATTGGTCTGTAGCTTTGTACTTGACATTTGGACCCCCAGTAAGAGGAGAGGAATGCTCCCTCTCTAAGAGACTTCGCCGAAGGTGTTTGCAATCGTTCCCCTCCTTATCATTCCTTTCATCTTGATGATCTGCAAATTTGGAGTTGAAAGATGGGCTTCGATAAACTTGAACCATGGGGCTGATCATACGTTGTTCATACAAAGTTGAGGCTGGACGTTCGGTCCTATGGTGTGTTGTTTTATGACCATACATGCTGTATTGAAGCTGAACTGGATTGTTATCCCGCATTTGTTCTTCTGTTTGTTTCTTCTTGTGCCGCCTCCGTCGATGTAGAACAAGAACAACAATGCCAGCCGCACAGAAAATCATTGTTATAAACACAATCAAGAGCCCCAGAATTAAAACAGAGAGAGGGATAACATCGGTGAGTGATCTCAGAAGAGTGTCTGCCGTACTGGTGGTGGTTGGTGATGTTGTGATGATTAGAAAGCTAGGATGAGTTGGGAGAGCTGGACTGTTCATTAAAGTGGGACATAACATATCACTGTTTAGAGATTTCAGCTCCTTTTTAGCTAGATGTCTTGGAGAGATACAGAGAATTTCTCCCATCATTGTATTCCTATTTAGTTTTTGTATCCATTGTTGTAGCCCGACCGAATCACAAGTACAATCCCAGGGGTTGTCTTCTAATTCAATTTGTACTAGTAGATCTAGATCATCTAAGAGATTTTTTATGGGCAAATGGGAAAACTGGTTGGTTTTCAAATTCAGCCTGGCTAGTGGAACTCCAGAAAAGATATGAGATGGTAAACTTTGGAGGAGATTATTATTTAGGTACAGGACTTTAAGTTTCGGCATTGGACTAAAAGTACCTGGTAAAATCTCCTTGATGGCATTATATTCGAGGTACAAATACTCAAGGCGCTGCAGGCCTATAAACAAATTACGGCTTAGTTTAGTGAGATGGTTGCCATTGAGATATAATTTTTGCAATTCAGTGAGATTTATAAAGGATCCTGCTTCTAACATCTCAATACGATTGTTTCCCAAATGAAGCATCTCTAAACTGTCATAACCCACAAGATCTGATTTCAGTAATGTCTGGATTATATTTCCAGCAAGAATCAACTTTTTAGGATTGGGGGGAGGAGAACCTAAATCTGACAAGCTTTCAATGTTTTGTTCCTGACATTGCATCAAAATCCCTGAAAGGATATTGCTGGTGCACTGACAAGGTATAGGGCAATATATTCCGGGAAGAAGAGTAGCTGGTTTTGTAACATGAGGTGTTAAACTGGATTCCTTGGTGGGGGTTTTAAAAATAGGTACCACCTTGGTCGAGGAATGACTATCACTTATTGATGTTGTAATCACCAAAGGCAATGACCCTGATGGAGAATCAAGGTCATTCGGGGGTGGAGTTGGACAAAGTGACTCTGTCTTTAATCTGCTTAAAATGTTACCTTTCAAAATGGGAGGGTTGTGGCACACAACATCCCCTATTATGGACTGAGGGGGCATGTTTTCTAACCAACTCTTTAACTCTAGTAGGTCACAATTACAGATCCATTTGTTATCTTCTAGCTGAAGGTCTAGGATTCGGCCAATGTGTTCTAAAAAACCGACATAAGGTAGTGTTTGTAGTTGGTTCCCTCGAAGATCCAGGTGAGTTAATGGAACAAAGCGAAATACGTTGGGAGGAAGAAATTCAATGGCATTGTCATTTAAAATAAGCACCTTAAGCCTGTTGAGCTTGCTGAAGGCACTTGATTCAATTATTGTGATGAAATTATTGTCTGCTTGAAGGAACTCCAGGTTTTCCAGTCCATGGAAAGTGTCTTCCTTAAGTATTTCTAAATAATTGTGGTTGATATGGAGTTGTTTAAGGAGATTTAGCCCATTAAATGCCCCTGGTTCAATGTCCACAATGTTGTTAAATCCAAGGTGCAATGTGATAGCATTGATAAAGCTGGCAAAATCGTTGACCTGTAACACAGTCAAACTATTGTTTAAAAGACTCAGTTGGAAAGGCCGGGATGGTGGAACATGTACTTGGGATATCTCCTTGATGCCTCTTTCTTCACAGCTTATAATTAAGATGCTGTCTTTTTCTTCACAAAAACACAAGCTTTCACAAGAGCCAAGAGTTGAAGATGATGCTAGTTCAGAATATAACACATCACAAGCAACCCCCATTAAACTTAATGCGATTATCCAGAGCTTCATGGTAATCCAACAGCGTCTGAAAAGTACAATAAATTAAACACATTTTAGTTTTTCCTTCAACTTTGGTGGAAAAATAAACTATTAGCATGTTTTAGTATACATAAATCAGCTACTGAAAAAAGGCATTCTAATCCACCACAATATTACAATCACTGTCTAGTCTAAAAACGGAAAACTAGTGGGTCATGCATTGCTTCTAATTTTCAAGAGAATGTAGTTTATTCTTGAAAGACAGAATGTTTATGGTAGAACTATGGCTTACTCCACACTGAAGAAGTCACTTTCTTCTGCTGAAGTGGGGTAGTTGCTTTTCACACAATCATTCTTAGTGGATTTGAGGTTAAATACTTTTCAGCACCAAAGGCTGGACTCCCCGCCCCACCACCAAATAAAGTGCCCAGTCCAACTTTCTCCAAAATAACAACCCAGAGGATGCACTGAATCTAACATCAATATCTAAGATGGCATAGGCCTGATGCATGTCAAAGCAACATATTTGTTTGATGTCTTTGAAAAAAAAAATGTACAGGAAAGAAATGGCCAGCCAATTCACACATTGAAATAATGTATGCACATTATTTTAAGGCAGAAGAAGAAAAACAAACTCAATTTGTTGTATTCCCATAATCATGACAGTGTGATGATTTCTTTTGGGAATGCGATCATGCGGCTGTACTTCAGCTTTTTTTATTTTAATCTTCTGAAAGCAGAGTGGGCAAAAAAGTGGCCAGAGGCCAGATCGATATTTTATTCATGTTCTATCACTGGTCTGGCCTACTCTTATTTTTCCAGTGCAGCAATGGGTTGTATATAATCCACTACCCACTCCCAGCTCACTATAAAGTTTTCTCTTTTCTCTGCTTTGAAGTGCTCCTTCAAAGGGCCTGCTTTCTATCCCTGGCTATGTTGAATTCTTCCAGGTTTACTATGCTTCATTCCAGATTAATGTCCTCTCCAGCTCTAATTAGACCCAACAAGAGACATATCCACTCCCATGATGGTTGGTCACTACCATGTATGGCATTCATTGTGGCTACTAGGATGCTATGTTCTTAGCTGGACATGTTGATGAAGACTTTCATATGGTCAGTTTTTCCTAGCATATCTAAATAATAGTTTATAAGGGTCATAGAATCCAGTCAGGTCTCCTGGCCACCATGTTTTCCCTCCCTCTTTTGCTAGTACACATAAGTTCCCTCAGGGCTCACTCTTTCAGTTTCTACCTGCTTGTATGAATCATACTAATCTTCAGTGTCAGCATACAGACATAAGAATAAAGTTACAAAGTTCGCATTTTACGAAGTTAACTATCACTTTCTTGCTTCCACAATGTTTTACAGACCATAATAGAACAAATGAGTGAGGAACCATGTTCCCTTTATTTTAATCACTACAACATCAATGTAGCTGTGTACAATAAAGCATAATGGTGGGGAGCCAGGATCTGCATTAGTTCAAGTGAGAGAATGTGAGAAGGGGGCATGAAGATATCCAGCTGTGCAAACATCTGGGGAAAAAAAAAAAAACTACCTCTGAAAGGAATTGGTAGGAGATGGTAAATGTGATTGGGCTGGGGTGCAGCCAGGGAAGTTTGCCTTCCCTACAACATTCAAGGAAGTGAGTTACTAGTTAAAGGCAGTAAAGGTTAAAGTCTGGATTGAACACCAAGCACACCTCACTGTAAAATCACTGCAATCCAGACTAGGGACAGATACAAGAACAGCTGGAGCAGTATGGAAGATTAGGAGCTTAGATTGCCATGCAAAGTTATCCAATGACTTCAGCAACAGATCTGAAATGCTTGGTTTTCATAGAGAATGAGGAATTGCTTGGATTTTACTGAATTAATTAATTATCCCATCGTCATTATTTTTTATAAATAACTCAAGACGGAGAACATACCTAATAGTCCTCCCTTCTCTTATTTTCCTCTTGACAACAACTCTGTGAGGTGAGTTGGGCTAAAAGTCAGTGACTATCAGCAAGTTACCCAGTTGGCTTTCATGTCTAAGAAGGGACTAGAACAGTCTCCTGGTTTCTAGGTCAGCATCTTAACCATTATACTAAACTGGTTGTGATGTGATGTGATTTGGAGGTGATTTGGGATTCACAAAAATGAAGTTAGAGAACCTAATGTGACACTTGGATTGCAGATTGTTCATCTGTGATTTAAATAAATTTAAATTTGAAGTTACACCTATACTATTTTGTAGAGCCCAAAATAACAATGGGTAAGGAAGAACTCAAAGATTAATGACATGCTTCATGTAAATGAGTGGTCGCCAATCTCTGGGCAGTGGCCCACTGGTGGTCTGTGAGAAAATTTTGGTGGATTGCAGATAAATGTCACCCCCAGAGCACCCCTCAAAGCAATTAATCTAGGCTATTTGGGAACACAAGGCTGCGCCGCCCACATGGCCCGCAGGAATCCTCCATGCCCATTCACTCATTACCTGGCAAACTTGCCTGCTAAGTTGCTATTTTTCCTTTTTTTTCGACCATCACTGTTTTGCTATGCCAGGAGATTTAAATTAACTAGAAAGCAGGAAACCATTGGATTTCTTGCTTTCTAGCTAATATTTAGACCTTCCTTAGGACTGAAGCTTCTAGTATTCAGTGCAGACTCAAGTAGCCGGTGGCAGAAAGATAAATCTCTGAATGAATCTGTGATTCTGTGAGCAACTCAATCTGCCTGCCTGCTTTGCCTGATTTTGGGTAAAAGTTGCTCTCTTTTTTTAAATAAAAAAATCAATATTTACATGCATGGTGTGTTGTGAGTTAATTTTGTGAGTTTGCTTGCAAGCAAATTTTATGTGACAGACTCAGGTAGCCGATGACAGAAAGATAGATCTCTGAGTGAATCTGTGATTCTGTGAGCAACTCAATTTGACTGCCTGCTTTGCCTGATTTTGGGTAAAAGTTGCTCTTTTTTATAAAAAAAAATCAATATTTACATAAGTATGTATAATATTTACATACAAGCCATGCCCAGCGAATCACATGACCACCAAGCCACACCCATAAATTAGACCATGCCCACAGAATAGGCTGTTAAGAAATTTGAATCCCATCCCTGCCTCTGTGTGTTTGTTTTGTGTGTGTGTATGTATGAGAGACAGAGAGAGACAGAGAGAGAGAAGTTGGTCAGATCAGATCATTCTCTCTCTCTCTCCCACCAACGTCAGCAAGCCACCGTCAGTCAAAATTCATATTAGTGGTCCCTGGGATTTAAAATTATGAGTTTGGTGGTCCCTGAGTTCCAAAAGGTTTGGGACCCCTGATCTAAACAGATCATTGATTAAACCATTGCATTTTTGGCTCTGTAGTTTTCTAGCTACCCTTCTAAATGCTTTTTTCTAAAAAAAAAAAAATTCTTAAGAGTATATTCTAAGCCAGTAGATCAATCTAAGAAAGACTTCACCTTTGTGGAATAAAGGAACATTATTCTTATTATTAAGAAACAATAACAGGGGCTGCTACTTATTAAATGCTGTGTTACATATTCAGGGTTATTGGCATAAACAGAACACTGTCCTAAAGAATATCATCCTTGAGAATTCTTATATAAAATTTAGCAATGGTATATAATCAGAGATGTAGTAGAAGAATTGAGTCAAAGAAGAAAACAACAACCAAATAAAAACTGGAGAGAAAAATATTTACAAAGGAGACTATTTGTAGTTCAGGATTGAAATGAGGGGTCCATGGTGCTCTCTGAGCTTGCTTGTTTTGTTAACAGATGTTTCATTGCCTAAACTATGTTACCTAGTCTGGGTAATGAAATGCCAACAAGAAAACAATCAAGTTCAGAGAGCATCAAGGACACTCAGAAAAATACTTCTAAATAAAATGTTGATTTTGTCCTCCTCAAAGGAACATTTGATTCTTTACTAGCATAGCCTCCTATTTCTATGAGCACTAGGATTGAGATTGGAAGAAAATCTATTGTATTGCTTTTCTGGTAAAAATTGTGTTGTCCATCATACATTGAGTAGAAATATGGTCTATCTAGATTTCCTGCTACAGATGATTGAAAAACATATAGACAGGAGTTAGTTAAATAAACTAACTTTTTAAAGAAAACTAGTTATATGCACATGGTGTCATTTAGTTATTGTGCATCATTCTGCAACTATAGTAACTATTTACTTTATAGCAAGAGTTCCTTGTTAGTATTATCCTGATTCTCTAAAACCAGGACCCACAAAAGGCAAAAACCTGCAAACATCAATATATCTCATAACACTATTTTATAGGCCTATATATAGAGCTTCAGTAGCATAGTGGTTAGAGTGCGGTATTGCAGACTACTTCTGCTGACAGCCAGCTGCCTGCAATTTGGCTGTTCGAATCCCACCAGGCTCAAGGTTGACTCAGCCTTCCATCCTTCTGAGGTGAGTAAAATGAGGACCCAGATTGTTGGGGGCAATATGCTGACTCTGTAAACCACTTAGAGAGGGCTGTAAAGTACTATAAAGTGGTATATACGTCTAAGTGCTATTGCTATTTTTATACACCTCAAATTCAGTGGAATATATTCCTTGGTAAGCCTAAATTGAATTACATTTTTTTTCCATCCAAGGTAAATCATTTGCAGAGTTCAGGACTGAGAATAAATTATTATGAAGAAGATTCACTGTTTATAGAAGCATAAGAAAACCTCTGTGTAAAAGGGTTATCTATATGTGGGGCAACTATAAGGGCATATATATATGGGGATAATATCTCAAGAAGGACTGGTCAGTATTGATTGTTGAGTACATTGACAACCAAATCAAGGAAGGGAAAGGAAAGGTGAATATGTCAAATTGACAGTGAAAGGGCTCTTAATGAGAAAGGTACGATCAACACAGCCCCACCTTCAAATACCACTGAACAAAGGTTGCAAATTGTAGCTGAATGATAGGGAAGGAAAGTAGAGGGAATAGATATACTAAAATTAAAGAGAAGCAGCTGGATTAAAGCACTTGCTGTATGATTAAAAATAAGCAACCATCAGGTCACTAATAATTAGAAATGGTCTGGGATAGCAAGGAGAATTGTCATGGAAATCAAAGGAGAAACCAATGATTATAATGTAGATGGTATTGGGCAGCCCAGCATATCAGGCAGGGGTGGGATTCAGCCGGTACAGACCGGTTCAGGTGAACTGGTAGTTCCGGCGATCGTTTGGCCTTGCCTGCCCACCTATATTTCCTTTGTTTGAAGTCCAGCTGATCAGTGTGGCAGTGCAGATTGCTGTGCCTCAGCTCTTTTTATTCACCGGGGCTGCAGGAAAAGGTACGTTTTCTTCCTATGTTCAAATGCAAAGCATGCACTCACCGAACCGGTTGTTACATCTGTTGAATCCCACCACTGATTATCAGGTCTGTCTGTGATGGAATCTCCAGTTAGTTTGGAGGGAGGTGTTGAGAGGAGATCAATGTTACAGTTTTTGCACTGCAGAAAGCAGCACTTGTCTGACCTCCTCCAGAATCCTTGAACCCTTATCTGATCATTCCCCAGGGAATGCGGGGGTTATTGTAACATCGATCACTAGCCCTAAAGTTTCTGTTTGAGATTATTGACAGGTGGTTCTGATTGCTGTCACCTGACACAATCCATCATATTCTCCCTGAGCACCAAAAGCTATCTTGTCTACCTTTGGATTCTTATTTAATGGGAAACATATTTTAAACAGCTCAACAGCAGTAAATTCAATAAGAAATGAATTTCTTATTCATTTTAGAAGAAAATGATTAGGGCAGCCCTGCAGGGTAGTTCAAAATGCATGCAACATATCAGACTCTCAGTTGGTTATAGCCCTTGCAGGGTAGTTCAAAATGCATGCAACATATCAGACTCTCAGTTGGTTATATTCAACTCTAGATGTCTATGAGGATTCTCAGTCATCCAAGTCATGGTTGTCCCAAAGGTGCTTTTTCAAGAGGCAACTGGATTTTCTTTGCTCTTCCTTGAAGATGTTTCACTTTTCATCCAAGAGGCTTCATCCGAATGGCAGAAGCTTCTTGGATAAGAAGCTAACAGTTTTCTGGAAAAAGCAAAGAACGTCCAGTTGCCTCTTGAAAAAGAACTTTTGGGACATTAAATTATATGACTTTCTAAAGATACTGTATAGATATAAGAGTCAGTTTGGTGTAGTAGTTAAGGCATCAGATTACAAACCTGAGACCCTGAGTTCTAGTCTCTCCTTAGACACAAAGAGAACTGGGTGAACCTTAGGCCATCCCTCTTTCTCAGCCCTAGTAATCAAGTAATGGCAAATCAATCTTCCCAAGAAAATTGCAGTCTTTTCCAGGTAGCCACCAGGAGTCCACAGTTAACCAGAGGCACAAATAAATAAACACATTTTCTAGATATATTTCATATCCCTTTCTCAGGTTAGAGGCTAGATTGATTTTTTTAATACTATCTACTTGTTTCTATTTTGATGCTGGAGGTTAGTCTTCAAAAATGAATTACAAAATGGCAATATAGGATTTTTTGTTTGTTTGTTTGCTTTATCCCAAATATAAAGACACAGTGAAAGAGAGAGAGAGAAACAGATGCAGAGAAAATAATAGTTGTACAACACAGCCCAGAGTTAATTTTTCAACCCAGCAGCAGAACTGCAGAACTGAGGCTTTGAGTCAAAAATCCATCATGCACTTCAGGGTTGCATCAATCTATTTAACTGGTCCCCATTATAGGACAATGAACTATGCATACTGTTAGCTTGCAGGATCCCCTTGTAAAATGTTGAAAGGAACATTAAAAATGAAGAAATAATTCTATGTCTATTATGACCAAAAGCTAGAGGAAGTAATAAAGAGTGAAAAAAAATAGACGGAAAGGAGACCTGCAAAGGGACACGTGTGGGAGTGTCATTAACTTCAGTCTACTGGGTAGATGGGATAAAACTGCTGCAGTACTTTGGCTAACATGATTTATAAAACCCTAGTTTCAGAAATGAAAAGTAGTGAAGGATGCATTTTCTTAAATTTACACTTTTAAATGTGAAGAATAATTTACGGTTGCAAACATTGGCTTTCTTTTTATCCAATGTGTTTGTTGAGCATCTCCCATTGTTTTATAGCAGTAATTTATGAAGAGACAACTTTTCAAAGGGAAAAATTGCTAAACAGAAAAACATTTTTTTTTTAATTTTGTTTTTTTGAGGCAAGGGGGAGGCCAATTCTTCACTACAAAGCAAGCAAATCAAAGCTACTCTACTACAATAGTGAACAGAGAGTGTGCTTAAGACACTCTTTCTGGAATAATTCCCAATGAATTTCAGTATGGATTACTCCCAGGTGGTGACCATCCTCTGTTTGGAAAGTTGCTATTGAAGTTGAGGAATCAACTTACTGTTTTAACTAAATGTAGTCGATCTCTCACTTAAGAAAACAATTTGATGCGGAAAGGAATGTTATGTGGAAATGTAATTGTTCCTCTTTCACTTCACCACAAACATGTGCCAGATCTCATAAGGCTCACAAGTTTAGAAAATGCCTCTTCTATGTAAAGACCACTTAATCTGTTGCTTGTGCATTGACTGAATTTATTCAATCAAGATGATTTGTATCAAACGTTTCACCCAACTGCAGTGAAGGTTACTGAAAGTCACACAACTAAACAGTGATGGAGAAAGAGCTATTAGTTTTGAGAGGTTTTTTTTTTTTTTTTGGGGGGGGGGGGTGTTTCTAAGGGCATTTGGTTTGTTAGCCATGACAGGAAACAACATGGTAGACTGCATGCATCCTGTTTCCACAAAGGTACTCTTATGGTTATATATTGGCTGCAGTCTTCACACATTTACTTAAGATTACATTCCATCAAATCTGGCAGGTCTTCTGAATAAGCATGCATATTATTAAGCTGCTCATCTGAATTAACTTTGAAAGTTTTTTTTTAAAATTGATTTTTACTTTTATTCCTTGCAGAAAATTTTCTTCATGAGAGTATATGGACATTTAGCAAAACTAATTAAATTGGTTCTACAGTTATCAACTGCCCTCTCTAAGACATTTAAACATCTGGAGTCCTTGGTGCTGTCAGAGTTCAGTTTGCTTAAAGACATTTCCCACCTTCATAACATGAACAGTGTTAATGATAATGTTACCTAGTTGGGTGATGGAACATCTGCAGGCAAGCAACCAAACTCTGAGAGAACCCAAGACTCCACTGTTCCACATATATTCCTTTACATTGGAATATTTTAGAAGCATATTAATGGTTTAAGTAGTACAAGTCTCAAGATTAACAGAGTTTACCTCTAGATAAATCTCTACAGTATTATAATTTCAATGTTTCTAAATATATTTCTTAATTTACTAATCTTTTGTTGATTTATTTTTGTTTACACAAGAATCCACACACAGTATAGGATACCTTTTGTAACAAAGGAATGAATATCTTGGTTTAATCTTGGTTTAATTTAAATAATCCTGGTTGAGTTCCTTCCACCAACTCCACCATCTCAGATGGGTGAGCAAGACACTGCATGCAGACCCAGGCATTCAAAGTGTCTTGCTTCCTACCACTCCTATATCAGAAAGTATTCACTTGCAGTATCCAATATGTGTACCTGACAAATCTAATTTCACCAACACTGCTTCTTGGATACTCTTATCTGCATCAAAATCTTTGGTTTATTTCTTCATGTATTATTTATCTATTCTTTTCATAGGGAAAGAGAACATTCTACGCATGGGATTATAATCTTGGGCAGAATTAAGATAAGTAAATCAGTTTGGGTTGCATTGAATTATATATATATATATATATATATATATATATATATATATATATATATATATATATATATATATATATATATATGAATTATATATATATATATATTTGGGGGATGAATATATATATATATATATTTGGGGGATGAAAGTTTCCCATCCTTGTTTTCCTCAAATGGAGAGCATTCCCATGTAAACTATTGCCATACTTTCTTGAGCATACTGCAATCTGTCAGTCTTTTATTCACATAGTTTGCCTCTCTGCAGAAAAAGACTTAGTGCTTATAAAAAGCATAGCTCAGGGTTTTTGTTTTAAATTAATCTTTCTACTCTTTGAATACACCCCAGCCTTCCAGAGACACTGGTAATACAACTGTACATAAAAAGAATGCCTGGTTTTATGTGTGTGTGTGTGTGTGTGTGGCATGCAATTGTTTCTTGTTAATACTTTACCCTTACCGACCACAGATCTCTGCAACGCTCACAGTAGCTAAACCTCATATTATAAATGTACCGAGCAGAAGGCATGCCAAGTGACATCAATTAATTTAATTAACATTGCAGGTTACAGAAACGTGGCTCATAACTGGCTGATTTGTATTTTAATTGAAGCAATACGTCTCTCCCCCCACCCCCCCCCACCCCACCCAAATTGCCTGAAATAAGCGGTTCCATTTCAAGCATGAAAGGAGAGCAAACAAGTTCGAGGGAAATCTAACCATCATCAGGAGGAGTTCCCCTGACTTGAGTCGATTTTGCACAAAACGTTGCACCTACAGCAAAAAAAAAAAAATCCTCTTCGTGGCAAGGCTCACAAATAACGACAAAAAAAAAAAACCCCAAACCTCCACAAGATCATCAAGCGAGTCCCAAATCCAGATTCCTCCTCTTGGGTTTCCTTTCAGCGGGAGGGCATTGATTGACAACCTAGGCAAGATCCCACGAAGCCCAAAGTTTCGGCTAACAAACGAATCTACCTTCGTTAGGTCCCCGCGTCGATTCTGCCCAGTTCTACAGTGAATCGTAGCCGACTGTTAGCATTTCTTTTCAAACTCTCCCTTTCCACGCGTGTCATCTTCCCCCTCCCCCAATGCTTCTCTTCGAAGCTAAGCTTCTCCTTTCTACTTTAAATGCTCCGGCACTTCATCCACGCAAGACACCCCTTCTCTACCCCCCCCCCCCAAAAAAACCGAGGGAATCCGAAGACATCGCCCCGTAAATCACTTTGTTCTGCTCTTAGTTACCGGCAAAGAAGGGGAAGAGGGATCCCGTCCCTAAAGGTGATCGTACCACAAGAAACGCGGCTTCCTTACTTAATCGCCGGAGAGAGAACGCGTCCTTACCTGCACAGCAGCTACACCCACTGACAAAGTCGGTTATGGCACAGGATCGGCCGTTCCGAGAGAAATCCCTTCCCTTCACCCGAAACGCAGACTTTCCTTCCTTCCTTTTTTTTTTCTCCCGTTTCCCCCGCCAAGAAAGGCAACTCCCGTGTAGCTCTCTAGTCCCGGGAACTGAAAATCCTCGATCCAAAGGAGGTAGCAGCGCCAACCATCCCAGCCAGCCGCGAGAAAAAGAGGAGGAGGAGGGAGGAAGGGCAGCCACTACTAGACCATCCTGTAAACAGTTATCCCTTCGCCTCAATTAACATGCACAGCAGACTTCCCCGCTCGGCTGACTTTCTGCATGGCAGTGAGTTAACCGTTTGCGGGCTTCGGCGGGGTGCAGGAAATAAAAGAGGCGCTCAGCAGGATCTAGAAGCTGAGCGCGGGGCGGGGAGGGGGTGGCTTCTTCCCTGCCTTTTCTTTTTAAAAGATCCAAGCGGCGGCGATGTCCCTTTCCTCTTTCCCTCTGGTCTTTCTCGTTAGCTCGGTTTGTTATTAGTCAAGAGATGGCCGGAGGCTGGGGGATAGGCGCAAATAAGAGAGACTTCTAGCTTTTTGACTGAGCCTTGAAGCCCTTCCCCATCGCAGGGTTTTAATCTGCCAGGGATATTTCATACAAGATTGCAGCTCCACCTTAGGGAAACTCAGCCCCTCCTTCGGTTCTTCCTGCCAATTACTCCTCCTCCTCCTTTTTCTTACCCCTGCCCTCTTTCCCAATCAAAACATAACCCAGCCGAACACCTGAAGCTCCTGAAAGTAAAATCTAAAGTCTGTTTCGCAAAGCAAGGGATATGCGTTTCCGGATGAACGGAAAGGAAAGGAAAATGTTTCTCGGTATTTGTGGAATCTGGTTGCTGCTCCATGTTGAATCTTGCTTTCCTGAATTGGTTGCCAATAATCCAAGCACACCCATCCAACTACCCCCAGAGATGCTTATCCAGACATTAATTAACCTGTCAGTTGAAAGGACAGATCTGTCCCAATGTGTTAGGGAGGTCGAGAGGATGTGATTCCCTGTTTCCACTTTCAGATTGTTTTAATTAGGACAAAGGGCATGCATGTTGTGGCATCGAATTTTGGATGGAAATAATGCTGGGTTTTGGTGAAGGGCTAGACAGCCTGGGTCAGTGTTGGGTCATCATTCCCGAATCCAAAGAAAGCAATAAAAAGGGCCAAAAGACAGGAAGTGGAGGACAGGAGTCACTTCTCCACTGAATTTCCATGTGGAAACCTGACAGGGAGCATTGGAAACCTTCCCTTCCCCTTCCTGTTTCTTGCCAGTAGGAAGGTAAGTGGCACCGAACAGCGAAAGTGAAGATCATATGACCACAGCAGCAATGCAGCAGCAGCAGCCACTGAATCAGCCATGATATCAAATTTCATTCCCTCGAGGCTTACGGATCTTGGATTTCAGATGCGTTCTTTCAGTCAAGCCATTCCAGGTACCTGGGTTCCCCCAAAAAATAGCCTTTTGATACACCGTTTCATCTACCTGGAAGTCACGGCATTCAGAGTTTTTAGTAGTAAATAGATAGGTGCACTTTTTACTTTTGAAAACTCCGGTCCAGCCTACCGGAGAGATCATCAAATTGATTTCTAACTGACTGCTTTTCAAATGTTTGCAAAATATGTTTGTTCTAAAGTCCATGTCAGAAGCGGGAATATCAAGGATATCTCTCCCTCCTTTTTAAGATAAACCTAAAGAAGAACTGCTTCTTTAATATTCCTTTCATCTCTGATATGGGTGCTTAGGGTAGGTTTTTAAGTAATATCAAGGATGTGCTTTTCTTATAGAAAAAAAAAATACAACCTTTAATCATTTTCCAAGTCACACATGCATCCTCAGCGCCCCACCCTTCATAAATCTGGATGGACACTAGACTTACACATTAAGTTACTATATTCTGTTCTCACAGGTCCAGAGTGCATATTACAAATGGTCAGCCCACACACTCACACATGCTCACACATCCTGAATAAAGTGGGTTCCAATTAGGCTAAAATTTATACAGCGCAAATAGATTGGCCAAGAATTTCCCTGCACTGAAGGCAACGATACTAATTGAGATTCTCTCTGTCTTAGGAGAATGCTCAAGCAAACCAACTGAATCCAGTTGTTTTGTGAATTGACAAGCTACTTGTCTTAGAAGAAAAATTAGACTCGGAGAAATTCAAAGCAACAGGTAACCGTAAAGTCGAAAAGTAGATTGAGACATACTTGGGAGCAGTGCACAGATACTTGGAAATAGTCTTTGTTATAGCAGCAAATCCCCTTAAGGTTTATTTATTATTATACTTTAGCTTTATTTAGGAGCCAAGGAGCATACACATTGAACATGGTTTGTTCCTTGGGTGATTCCTGCTTTTATTAAGACTGCATGGAGGACTATGTCTTGGTTTGCTTCTTTGTTGATGTATCTGGCCATTACTTACTGTATTAGCATTTCACTAGAATGGGATTTTCTATTTGTTGTTGTGGTCCACTGGCAGCCTGCAGAGATGGCAGCAGAATTGGACAGTGGGGAAGAACACGGACCAGTTTGGGTGTCTGGAGAGTACGGATGATGGTCCTGCATCTGATACAGAGATGGGCCAGGTCCATCTGGGAGTTATGTGCTGACTCCGGAGTCTCCAGAATCTGACAGCAGCGAGGAAGTGGATCACAGGGAGCCTGTTCCCAGTGCATGCATGTGCAGAGCTGCCAGAAGGCAAGAGCAGCTGAGATAAAAGGGGCAACTTGGGAGTAAGGCTTGGCGGTGATTGCCCCTCCCATAAGATATAAAGGAAAGGAAAGGGACAGGAACCTTTGCAGGAAGCAACATTGTTCGCTCTGTTTGAATTAAACCTTGAAGCTCTGTGTGGACTTTGTACTTTGTTTGGCTTTTTACAGTTAATTTGGCACTTTAGTTGTTGTCAGCAATTCAAAGGAGAGAAAGGTGGGTGCTTATCTCGAGAGACCGTTTGGGACTCATTATGGGCTGGGAATGAACATAATTCCCAGCATTGAAATAAAAAGAGAGTTGTTTGGACTAAGTGTGTGCATTAATTACAGTCTCAGGAAGCCTTGGTCAGAACATCTGTAGACAAAAGGAGTAATCCTGATAAAGAAGGAAACATTCTGTAATGGGGTGTCAAACTCAATTTCAGTGAGGGTTGCATCAGGGTTGTGTTTCACCTTGGTGGGGGGGGGGGTGGCCAGCTCGACATCACTTGTGTCGGTCCTGTGGTGAACTGAGCACTTTGCCAGCGAAAACGGAGCTCTCCTGTGCTGTTATATATGGCCAAATATGGCCAAGGAGTGGAGTTGGCTAACAGACTCCAGTCATTGGCTAAGCCATTGGCCCAGTGGCTGAAGCTTTGGATAGCATCAGCTTTAAAAGCCGGCGCCTGCCACGACTGAGCAGCTTTTTTGATTTAACTTCAATAAAGATTGCTTACCAGTTCCTGCCGTGTCCTGCCTCTCATTCACGCGTGGACGAATCTAACATGTGCTCCGTTTTCTCTGGCAGAGAGCTGCAGGAGCCATTGCAGCCGAAAACTGAGGTCGGGAGGGCTATGGACAGCCCTCCTGAGCTCCATTTTCACTGGCAGAGTCACCACAGGCCAGTCCTTTGCTCTTTCCAGGACAGCCCTGCAGGCCAGATCTAAGCACCCTGTGGGCCAGATCCAGCCTGCTGGCCTTGGGTTTGACACCCCTGATCTATAACATTTTTATGACATGGGAACTTGCACTGGATAGTTATCCAAAACTACAGGAGCATTATTAGTGGTGAGATTTCATTCATGCATTAACATCAAAGCAGTATCAAAGTAGCTTTGTCATTCAGCTTTATGCAAAGTTCTTTATAAATAGGCCCCACGGTAAGAATCGTTCCAGATATTCAAAATGCAGGCATATCGTCAGATTCATGCATCAGAGTTATTAATCATTATAATAATCTCAATCTCAAGCATTACTCCCTTTGATTAAAAACTGGGAATCTGTTCTGCTATGGATTTAGATCTTTGGCTGACCTTTGCAAAGAAAAGAAAACAAAACCCCTCCCCAATAAAATCACCCTGGTTCCCCCCAAGACAGAAAAAATATTGATGTGTAATTGTTTATCTAGGAGGGATACAAATTATTCAGCAGCTACAGTTAATGCATTTTCTTTTCCTTTCCAAGGGTAATCTCAGAAATTATTGTCACTGTATCTTCAAGATATGAATTTGGTACCCTAAACATTTATGACTTTTTTGATGTCTTGTATGCCAAAAGAGAAATTGATACATTCAACCCTGCTCTAAATTGTGCATTTGATGAATTTTGCTGATGAATGCATGTCATAGATGTTTAAATCAATCTCTTAATATGATTTCTCCTTCTATTTAGCTATCTTTGCTTCACAGAAACAATATACAAGTACTGGCTGAAACCAAAGCTTTAAATTTTAGTGAGAAGGAAACAAGGGAGAGAGGGAGGGAAAAAGATGGGAGGGAGGGAGGGAAGAAGGAAAGAAGGAGGGAAGGAAGGAAGGAAGGAAGGAAGGAAGGAAGGAAGGAAGGAAGGAAGGAAGGAAGGAAGGAAGGAAGGAAGGAAGGAAGGAAGGAAGGGTTGATTATGATATTTAGGCTGCAGAAATTCATATTATTGATAGATGGCCCCTAAGAGATATCTAAAGCTCAGGATCTTTTCCACCAACTAGTGGTTATCTGAGATTTTGCAACCCAGATACATTAGCATTATCTTGTGTAGACTGTTTTTCCAGGGAATGATCCTGATTATTGATTTATGATTTTTTTTGTCTTCTGATTAACTATAATATATAGTTAAGATTGAGTGTAAGATTGAGACTATCTTGGCAACGTTTCGACGAGATCTCACTCGCCATGTTCACGCTGGTGTTTTCAGCTTTGTGCTTGTGTGAGCAAAGCATGATCTGAGCTGCTGTCTCCCTATATATACTGGTGGGGAGGTTGGCTGTGTTGTCATTTCTTGATTGGTTGGTGGAGTTGATGTTTGCAGATTGGCTGGCTTTTTCTTAAGAACATATGTGGCTGAGGTATTGGCTGTGTGTCCATCAGCCTCCTGTGTTGTAATGACTTGGATAATGGGCTGTGTGATGACCTTCTGAGTTCTAATGTTTTGACCTCCTGGATCTTGTGCTGTAATCTCCTGAGTCGTAATGACCTGGATAATGGGCTGTGTGATGACCTTCTGAGTTCTAATGTTTTGACCTTCTGGGTTTTGTGCTGTAATCCCCTGGGTCGTAATGACCTGGGTAATGGGCTGTGTGATGACCTTCTGAGTTCTAATCTTGTGACACCCTGGGTCTTGTATTGTAATCTCCTGGGTCATTGGCTGTGTTGCAACATCCTGAGGCTTTGTGGTGTAGCCTCCTGAGTTCTGTGATGTGATATCCTGAGCGGGTAGCTGTGATGTGACGTTCCGGGTTTTGGTTTGGCTCCGAGTTTGAGGCCTGGCTCTGTGTTCATGGCGTGTGTCAGTATGCTTGGTATGGGGGTCGGGGTGCATGACAGCTGGTGATGCAGCTGTGGTCTGGTTTCTGGATGGTGGTTGCTTTTCATCTATGTGGTGGGTTTGGGTTTGAGTCTGGTGAGGGAGATTGGTGGTGGCATCATGTGTTGTTTTGGGTCCAGTGTTGGTTTTCATGTCTGGGACTCGTTTGTTGATAAGGGCTAGTTTCAAAATGTGTGGTAGGTGGGAGGCATCATCCTGTTTATTCATGTTATGGGGATGTTTCTCTATTTCGATGGCTTCCTTGATTATTCTCTGGTTGAAGTGTTCAGTATTGGAGATTAATTTGGTTCCCTCAAAATTAATTTCATGTCCTGTGGCTTTAAGTTGCTGGAAAAGGGAGGAAGAATTTTCATATGACTAAAATCACTCTGTTGCATATAATTTGCGGTGAAGATTTTTGGGAGAATCCCTTTAGATAATTTCATCCTTAGTGGCTTCCATCAAAATATGCACTCGCTTCTCCACTCTTGCATTTCTTTCTCCCACTCTCAGATTTACTACTGCTGAGAGCAGCACATGGCCAGGAGAGAAAGAGCCCCATGAAGCAAGCAGAAGCACATGTAGCAGGCCCAGCAGCTGTGCAGAGGCATGTGGGGAAGACGACCCCAATGTGTTGCACGGCCTTCTGCCTAATCATAGCAGCAGTCCAAGCAAGACCCGAGCTCCAGTGTCCCAGCAGTAGCAAGGCCAGCAGGAAGGGAGGGCGGAGGCCACGGCACGCTGAGAGCTTGCTCTTTTATGGCCTCAGGCAAGTAGATGTTGGGACAGAGGACTCCTGTCAGGCTCCATGTTGGCCACTTCCTATAGGTGAAAAAAATAAGACATCCCCAAAAATAAGTCCTAGTCCCATGATGGCGAACCTATGGCACATATGCTGGAAATGGCACACAGAGCCACTTCTGCCAGCAGAAGAGAGGTCACCCAGAAGAGCCCCACTGTGCATGCTTGCGTGCCCCCCTGCCAGACAGCTGATTGTCAGGTATCTGCCGTGCATGCACGAGGAGGAGACACATGCGTGGGAGACGTGTGCATGCACAGAGGCATGCGCCATGCGGGGGTTGCGTACGCATGCACAGAGGTGTACAGTGCAAGGGAGTCATGCACGAATGCACAGGGGGCGGGGGGAGTAGTGCACGCATTGCATCATGGGTTCAGGCATGTGAACATGCACATGCGACCGCACTTTTGGCACACAACATGGAAAAGGTTAACCATCAGTGTCCTGGTCCTTATTTTCAAGCCCAAAAGAAAATAAGACCGGGTCTTATTTTCAGGGAAACACAGTGTCAGGATTCCGGCAGTTACCCCAATTAAATCATGAGTCTCAAGCCAAACTTCCAAAACTTCAAAAGGATTTATTGGGAGTTAACATGTCTGGCACTGCCTGGGTGAAGCCGACTCTGAGACACATAATTCATTGTCACTCTTGACCCTGGTTTTCTCCCACCCCCTGGGTGTAGGAAATATTTCAACTTTTTAGAGTTGCCACACAGTATATCGCCAATTGAGCAGGAGGTTACTGTTCATCCAGTAGGAGAAACAAGGCTTCTTGGTTGCCATTTAACCATGTAGCTGAGGTATCAATCTTACGAAGTATCTAACAGGTATGATTCTTGAGGCCAAGCCTGCCAATCTCTCTTCAAACTCTTTCAGATGTTCAAGAACTGAAAGTGCTTCAATATGGTGGATAGAAATGAGTTTTCTATAGCCATCCTAGATTACAAAATAGTTGCTTTCCATTTAGATGCATTTGCTGAAAGATAAATTATTTTGCATTATCTTGTCTAGCACTTGTCCAATTTAATGGAAGAGTCTCTTAAGAAAAAAATAATAGGTTGATGCGTGTTTTTCTTTTTACCATAATTATGAAGTGGCCAAGATGCTGTGTGGCTAACTTGTCTTCTTTGAACAAATTTCTCTCCATTGGTCTGCAGAATTTTTGTTTCCTACCCTTTAGTTAAATCACAAAGAAAGACTTGACTTGTTCAATAGCTGTGCTATTGTTACTGCTAAGTGGGAATCCTGCTTTTGAGAAATTGTTGGATAATTTCCCTAGAGGTGTTTTCCCCTAGAAACAGTATTAGAATAACAATTAGCCCTTTAAAAAGATATAAAAGGTAATGAAGGTAAATATAAAAGAGTGCTTTGCAGTTTGAGATAAAATAAAAGATGGTTGGATTACATCAAATTATAGGATTGGAAGGAACTTTAGAAGTTACCTCCTTCCTAACAGACAGAAAGCAGCAGGTGAAGCTAGGCAGAATCACATCCGATACCTGTACAATCAGCACAGGGCCCCGCAAGGCTGTGTGCTATCTCCACTTCTCTTCTCCCTATATACCAATGACTGCATCTCAAATGATCCATCTCTTAAAATACTGAAGTTTGCTGATGACACAACAGTGATTAGTCTCATTTGAGACAATGATGAATCTGCATACAGACAGGAGGTTATACAACTTGCCTCGAGGTGTAACCGTAACAATCTGGAACTGAACGCACTCAAAACCATAGAAATGGTAGTAGACTTTAGAAGAAACCCTCCCATACTACCACCTCTTAAAATATTAGACAACACAGTATCAACAGTAGAGACCTTCAAATTTCTGCTATATCACATGACCTAAAATGGACACCTAACATCAAAAACGTCATCAAAAAAGCACAACAAAGAATGTTCTTTCTACGCCAACTCAGAAAGCTCAAAGTGCCCAAGGAGCTGCTGATACAGTTCTACAGAGGAATTATTGAGTCTATCATCTGCACCTCTATAACTGTCTGGTTTGGTTCTGCAACCCAACAGGACAGACACAGACTTCAGAGGATAATTAGGACTGCAGAAAAAACAATTACCACCCACCTGCCTTCAATTGAGGACCTGTATACTGCACAAGTCAAAAAGAGGGCTGTGAAAATATTTACAGCCCCCTCACATCCCAGACATAAATTGTTTCAACTCCTTCCCTCAAAACGACGCTATAGAACACTGCACACCAGAACAACTAGACACAAGAACAGTTTTTCCCCGAAAGCCATCACTTTGCTAAACAAATAATTCCCTCAACACTGTTCAATTATTACAGTCTGCACTACTATTACTGCTAATCTTCTCATCACTCCTTATCACCCATCCCCTCCCACTTGTGATTGTAGGACTGTAACTTTGTCCCTTGTATCCTTATGATTTATATTGACTGTTTCCTAGTATGGTTTGATTGTTGATTGTACCCTATGACTATCATTAAGTGTTATATGTTATGATTCTTGATTCTTAATGAATGTTTCTTTTCTTTATGTATACTGAGAGTATTTACACCAAGACAAATTCCTTGTGTATCCAATCACACTTGGCCAATAAAGTATTCTATTCTCAGCTCGAGTTCTGTCAGTACATTTCTGACAGACAAATATTAAGCTTCTGTTGAAATCTGAAGTTCTCCAGCAAAAGAAAAACTCACATATTTGTATGCAGTGGTAGGATTCAATTTTTTTTATTACTGGTTCTGTGGGCATGGCTTGGTGAGCATGGCAGGGGAAGGATACTGTAAAATCTCCAGTCAGAGATGATATTTGCCGGTTCTTCGAACTACTCAAAATTTCTGCTACCGGTTCCCTAGAACTGGTCAGAACCTGCTGAATATCACCTCTGTTTATATGACACCCTGTTCCACTGGTTGACAGCCATTCACTACAGAAGAGCTTCCCAACATCTATACTAACCCTACTTCTTATATTTTGAATCCATTAGTTCTTGAAAGGCAGTAAAAAGCACATCCACTCTTTCTTATGTGTGACCATTTCTCCATATTAAATTCCATACTATGCATTTTAGCTCAATCCTATCAAGATAACAAAAAGTCATCAAACTGCAGTCATTTGGGCCGATGTTATCTACTTTGGTCATAAAAAGAATGTAAGAAGGAAACCAATCTCATCTTATGTCAAGATCTCAACATTTCAGCTCTGAACAACATACATTCTCCACTATTTTTAATAATTTGTTCAATGACCGTGTCCATTAGAGATGTCAAGCTAACAGATCAGAGGTGAGTATTCAGCAGGCTCTGACCAGTTCTGGAGAACCAGTAGCGGAAATTTTGAGGAGTTCGGAGAACTGGCAAATACCACCTCTGACTGGAGATTTTACAGTATCCTTCCCCTACTATGCCGACCAAGCCACACCCACAAAACCAGTAGTAAAAAAAATTTGAATCCCACCACTGTAAGCAGATCTTTTGTTTCCTGGATTCTCCTTCTGCTTCTTACTGACAATGGGAAGGATCCTCAGTATTCTTCCAGTAATCTGGAATCATACAGTCTTTCAAGACTTCTCAAAGAATATTGAAAGTGATTCTGCAATTACCATTTCCTCTAGTTCCTTTATATTCTTTGATGTAATGGCTGGCTACGGAGATTCAGATTAGCTAAATTCTTCCCTACCCTCTCCTTGTCTTCTCTAAGCTAAGTCTTCCTCCTTCTCTCACTATTGTAAAGATGACCAACTAGAACTTCCTTTCTCTCTAAGGGGAAAAGAGATGCAAGAGAAGTTTACAAATACTGATTCTCTCCATCAGCCATTAGCATCATTTACTTCTTACACTTTTTTTTGGCTTTCCTGTTTAAAACATGATTATCTCCAAAGAGAAGACCTTTAAAAATCCAGATTTTGTTTTATATATCTCATAAGCCTCAGCTCTTATTTTTTTAGCATTGGTCTTCTTGATACAGTTCCTATGAGTTAATGATCTTATATTATTTGTTTATATATCTCTTTCCCCATTTTCCATCCATATCCTTTTTTACGTGCAGCATTTTTAGATAATTCAGATGTTAATTTTCATGTGCTATTTGAGAAAAACATGGGCATGTTTCATGGTCCGAGTCAAGCCAATGGGTTCTCTGCTGTGCATCATCACTTGCTCTGTTAATTCAATTTAGAAGAGTATCCATTGCCCAGTATGGGGAATAGGAGGACATTATTCATCATACCTGAGGAAAATGGTGGAGCTTTAATAGCAATAGCACTTAGACTGCTTCACAGTTCTTTATAGCCCTCTCCAAGCAATTTATAGAGTCAGTATGTTGCCCCCAACAATTTTGGTCCTTGTTTTACTGACCTTGGAAGGATGGAAGGCTGAGTCAACCTTGAGCCAGTGAGATTCAAACTGCTGGCAATCAGCTGTCATTTTAACCACTGAGAATAGCTAGAGGTTTAGTAGCAGGGGTGGGATTCTACCAGTTTGCACCTATTTGCTAGAACCGGTTGTTAACATTCTAAGCAGTTCTGAGAACCGGTTGTTAGAAGAAATTACTGGCCTAATCCTGTAAGGAAGGCAAGAAGGATGTTGCTTACAGAAACTGCCTCTGCGTTAAGCCTTATTACATTCTTGGCAGAACTAGACTTCCTGTCTCAGGAATGTCTCTGGAGTTTTTCCCCCCTCCTTTGCTGGTACTTTGCTTGTGTGGAGTGACCATTCAAAGTTACAATGGCACTGAAAAAAATGACTTATGACCATTTTTCACATTTACAACTGTTGCAGAATCCCCATAATCATGAGAGGCCAGGCGAGGAGATGCGTGCCTCGATGTGAGTGATATTGAGTTGGCCATACCCAGCCAATAACATGACCACCAAGCCACACCACCAACTAAGACATGCCCACAGAACCGGTTGTTAAAAAATTTGAATCCCCCCTAAACCCCTGTTTAGTAGGGCTGCCTCTCAGTATTGGAATATTTGCCTCAGTGTTCCAATGATAGAGCCAGTTGTGGATAGTCAGGAAAAAAGTATTATCTAATAGCAAAGCAAATCAAGCCAAATATTCCTATCCTATTTACAATGGGAATTATATCTGATGGTACAATGTTGGGAAAGCTCTCTCACTCTTTTGCTTTTCTTGTTCTATCTTGAACACAAGTTCTTATCAGGAATTCTGGTTTCAGTTTAGCCCAACAGTCATTGAATCTTTTCTTCATTTTTATTGCCAGTGGCATTGTTTACAAAACTGTATTGGGAAAAAAATGCACTGACTTGCTGATACTGCTATAAACAGAACTGGACTATGAGTCTTGAGAGATTATTCTGAATGAATGTCAACACTTATCCAAAGCAAATGCTCTCATGGGCTCCGAAATTGACAATAGCTAACTTGCCAACAGAGTTAAAAGAGGAAAAGAGGGAGGAGAGTTTTCTGACCTGAATCATTTTTACAAGGTCTTTATAAACATCTCAAGTCAATTTGGAGCAGACTTTCCTCATTATGTGGTAGATATGTTTTGCTTGGGCTTCATTAGTTTCCTTAGAAAAGTTCTGTAAATAGGGGGAGGGGAAATTTAAAAAGTGGCGACTAACCCATCAGTATCTTGATGGAGAAAATCTATGTGGTCATTAACATTCAGCACCAACATGATGGTACATAATCAATTTCTTTTTTTAAAAAAAATCATATAGATTAAGCCTTAACCACTTTTTCAATTCAAGAAGAAAAGAGACAACCATATAGCTAGCTATGAATGTGAGACTTGCATTTTAATTTGCAGTTTGTTTTCCTAAATCTTGTTCCAGACCAGATCCAAGTCAGAATGGATCATTGTTGAACTAACCGGAGACTACATGGGCTGTTACCAATCCATCAGATCTGGTCCTTACAGCAGGACAGATGAATTTTCACAGACTTAACATATGTAACACTTTCTTGTTACTCACAAAAGTGAAGAATAATACTTGGGGAGAAACAAGGACACGGGCTTGTGAAAATGTCACATGTGTATTTTCCAGTAAAAGTTGTCTAACAGGAAAGAGCATCTAAGGCGTCACAATCCATTCAGTGGAGCTGCTCAAGCAGTTATTACTATTCTCTGCAAGCTAAGGTTAACAGAGGTCTCTTCCAGTGCCGAAATTTAAGATTCATTATTTTATTCCCTCAAGATGAAAATTCAGTCAAAAGAAAACATTGTAAAATGCCAGAATCAGTTTCAAATTAATTAGGTGTTCCACCCTCACTCTGCAGGGAAGTCTTTTTGCCAACACCCAAAGAGAAAGGATTGAAAGAAGAAAGAAGGTGCTTTGAAAAGAAACCAATGTTTCAAGATATACAAAAGGGACAAATTTAAGTTGCTTCATTTCATTGAAAAGCATGTTAGACTTTCCTGGCCACACCTTACATTACCTTCTGAAAACTCTGTTGTGGGCATGAGATAATTTTGTTTCTGCTCTTCTTGTTTCACTTTAAAAAAAAAAAACAATAACAAAAAGGCACCCTTCTT
This sequence comes from Bungarus multicinctus, assembly GCA_023653725.1. Classification (NCBI taxonomy): domain Eukaryota; kingdom Metazoa; phylum Chordata; class Lepidosauria; order Squamata; family Elapidae; genus Bungarus; species Bungarus multicinctus. Next base: position 38,027,025 of record CM042851.1, on the reverse strand, counting down.
CCAGATTGAGCAGACACGCTAAAGTAATTCGGATTAAATGTCAGTGATTTGGTCTGATTCAAAACATAATGAGGTGTTTGTTATTTTCCAAGTCTGATATAGTTTCAAAACTTGGCAAGAAGGAGGAGTCTTGAAGACAGTTAGCATGGTTGTGACAACTTTCTTTTCAGGAACATCTGAAGGCTTTCACTTCACATATCTTTAATGTTATATATTCCCTTTAATACTATGCCCTTGGCTGAAGAGTCATCCTCAAATTAGAAGGAGGATCAAGATGGAGCCATCAGGGAATTAGACACAGCTCCACCCTACCAACAGTACTGTGATGATATCAGGACCCAATATCACCTGGCTATGGTGATTCAGACCCTACCCTGAAGGTTTATCAGCCAACACATGTGAAGACAGAGCCAGAGAAATGCCTAGCTGCAGAAACACCTAGCATAGGTTACCCAAGAGCTTCCTGGTTGATCAATGCTAACTATTTTCAGAAGATGAGAGCTTCCTGTCAGTAATTTACTATTGTGGGTTATTCAGGGGAAAAAAGAGTATTTCTGAGATTATTGTTGCTCTAACCCAAAGTCTTGGCCCTTCTGAATAATAGATAAAATTGTCTGATATGGTCAGTCTGTTTCATATTTAGGAAAGATATTGATTTGTTTGCAGAGAGCTCCAGATAAATGTTCTTAAAATACCTAGATTAAGGCCTGGGCCAGAGTATTCTACAAAGCCACATGGCCTGGGAAGATTGCATCAGCCAGCACCCAGGTGAAGCCATGTGGTCGAGACAAAGCCTACAAAGTTAGCTAAGACCCCCGCCCCTGGGAGTCTGCAGCCATTGGGATACATTTCTTTCACAGGAACAGGAAACACTAAGGTGGGGCCCAACAGAGGGTATAAAACTAAGGGTCTCTCAGCATCTTGCCCCTTCTTTTCCTTCATCCAAGATTTTGAAGTATGTGATCTGACAGTGTATGCGTATCTGATAGTGAGAACAATTAGCCAATGGAACAGCTTGCCCTCAGAAGTTGTGAGAGGGTCATCACTTGAGACTTTCAAGGAGAGATTGGACTGCCATTTGTCAGAAATAGTGTAGGGTCTCCTGCTTGGGCAGGGGGTTGGACTAGATGACCTACAAGATCCCTTCCAACTCTGATTATCTGTTATCTGTGATCATCCTTTTCACTTTGGAGTTCCAAGCTCATAGTTGGTGGTTCTGCTTCACCATTAAACCACCTTTCCAAGCAGTCGCCATGTTTCCAGTGTCTTTCTTCCCCACTTGGAACTGAACCAAGAAGCATATTTATTCAAACAGCATACAACTAACTTTTTTTTTCTTAAATTATTTCAGGAAACATAAGTTCTTGTAGATGTGCCAAGTTTCAATTGCTCTTGAAAAGAAGAGGGGTTTTTTTCCCAACACAAAAGACTAACCTAGATTATTCTTGGGTTGAACTCATTATTACTTTCCCACAATTCATTTAAACAATCATTCTGATTTCAACAGTGTTTCACCAATAACATCTGGAGGTGTCAATCTTACTTATTACTCAAGAATCCCAGATGTTTTATCTAATTGCTCTTCACAGCCATCATAAAGACATTGTATTTTAGCTGAAATTCTACCTTAGCTACCATTGTGGTTTTCTTTTTTTTCCCTACCATGTACTATTCACAACACAGTGGCCAAAGAAGTGGTTTACCCTTTTATTTATATATACCGATAAATAGAGATAGGGATGCAAGGACAGATTATTTTAAATTAGGATAATGCTTTAATAATGTCTGATTTTAATCATATGAAGTGGGAAGGCAATCCCAACCTTGGTTTGCCTTGCTCTGAATGAGGCAATTGTTTCTAGCTGCATAAATTAGCACATTGTACATTACACATTGATTACTGTTCTGTGTAGGCAGTTAAAACAACTAGAAGAACCACAAACATAATAACTTTTTATTTTCTAGAAGATTTTATTTTCTACGAGGCAAAAATTTGATAGCTTTAGTTGTAAGCTGATAAATTAGAATTAGAAATCCAGAATGAAAGGTTAAGGTATCTGGCTAGAAACCGAGAGATTGGGACTTCTTGTTCCACCTTAGGCACAAAGCCAACTGGATGACTTTGAACCATAACAGATAACAGATAATCAGAATTGGAAGGGACCATCTAGTCCAACCCCCCGCCCTAGTGGGAGACTCTACACCATTTCTGACAAATGGCGGTCCAATCTCTTATTGAAAGTCCCAAGTAATGACACTCCCACAACTTCCAAGGGCAAGCTGTTCCATTGGTTGATTGTTCTCACTATCAGAAAGTTTCTCCTTATTTCCAGGTTGAATCTCTTCTTGTTCAGTTTCCATCCATTATTCCTTGTCTGGCCTACAGGTGCTTTAGAAAATAGCTTGACCCCTTCCTCTGGGTGGCAGCCCCTTAAATATTGGAAGACTGCCATCATGTTTCCCCTGGTCCTTCTCTTCACTAGACTAGCCAAGCCCAGTTCCTATAACCAGTCATTCTTTCTCAGTCCCAGGAAGAAACCAAGGGCAAACAACTTCAAAATCTTGCCAAGAAAACTGCAGGAACGTGTCCAAGCAGTTACCAGTAGTCAACACTGACTCAAAAGCACAAAAACAAGAACCACTCCTACAATTAATTTTGACCCTACAGCACTAAAGATGTATCTGGGTAGAACTCGCTTCAAAGCAAAGATGTTTGAGGTTTAAGATCTGCTTCAAGATTTTCTTTGGGAAGCCACTTGCTGATTCTGACATTAGATGAGAATCTGCCCGGCATCAATTTTTCTCCCCTTCATTGTGTCTCATATATTTGGACAATTTCACCACTTTTACACTCCCATTTTACTGTTGGAGTTTTGTGTATGGATTATTAACCCAGCATTTTGCCTAATTTGTCAAATGTAAGAATGGAAAAAAAGTTTCTTTTACTTTCATGTAAATATACATAATTTCTACTACCCGAACAGAGATAAAAAACTTGTAAAATACAAATGCAACCTGACATTCAGACTATTTTTTTCTTGTTTCTTTTTCTTCTTGTTGTTTTTCTGGAATTTGAAATGCAGATTACACACCTACATACACAAGAAAGATGCATTAGACTGATTGTGACAATGAATGAATTTGGAACAAAAGGGGTTTCAAAAATTTGGTTTGTACAAAAGGAGAAACACACACCTAAAATTCAGGGGTTCTTTGAAACCCTTTTATTTTTAGTAAGAAAATGTTAGATTGAGAAATTGATCACACAGTAATCCCTAGCAAATATCAGTATCGTGGATACTGGTCTATAAGAGGAGATTGAAAAGGAGAAGAAGAAACAACCCATCATCTTAGAAGTTCTATCATGTTTCTTAAAATAAAAACTTTCAGGGAAGTTTGTATGATTAAGAATAAAGATTGACTTGGAGAAAACTTTCCTTTTCATTGTTCCAATACATCTATGTCTACATATCTATATTTAAATTGTTGGAAGAAATATCCTTCCGGGTTCAGTTCCAAGTGGGGAAAAAGACACTGGAAACATGGAAGCTGTTTGGAAAGATGGTTTAAAGATGGACAGGACCACATGGCTTGGAGCTCCAAAGTGAAAAGGACGATCACATGCTTCAAGATGTTGGGTGAAGAAAAAGAAGAATGGATGAGATTGTTGAAAGAAATATCCTTCTGGGTTCAATTCCAAGTGGGGAAAAAGACACTGGAAACATGGAGGCTGCTTGGAAGGTTTAATGGTGTACAGGACCACATGGAGCTCCAGAGAAGGATGTTCACATACTTCAAGGTGAGAAGGTCAAGAAGAAAAAAAGACTGAGGTACTTAGGGTGCTGGGTTTTATACCCTCTGTTGGGATTTGAATTGGAGGTTGTATTCTAATTGGTTGTCAGACTCCCAGGGGCAACTCTGTAGGCTCTCTTGAGTTTCTGGTTTGGTCTAGCCTTGCTGGGTAATTATGCCCTTAAAAGGGCTTTTGGCAATTTCTATAGCTTTACCTGGAGTTCCTTCTTATGTAAAGTATTCTGGCCCAGGCCTTAATGGCCCACCCATTAACAAAGGTGGGAGTGAATTTCTGCTTCTGAGGTGAGTTTCTGCTTCTTGAGTTTCTACTCTTCTTAGGGGAAATATTCTGCCTTTTTAATATTTCCTAGGCTATTTCAATTTTCTAGGAGAGGGGTGGGTGCTAACTTCCTACAATATATTAAGAACATGCTTCATAAGCAAAAGTTATTCTTGCTACCAGTAGAAGGTTTCTGGTTAAATATTCTTGGCTATCCATTTTGATTCGAATTAAAGCTTAATTCCTCTACTCAAATTAACCTAAGCATTCTTTTTAAATATACAAATAAATGCTTTGGGGTGTGGGACTATCAAAATAGCACCATGGTCAGATATATCTTGGAAGAAATTGAAATGTGCCAGTGCAAAACACTAACACAACTCAATTCATAGTATGATTCAATCTTAAAACTTCCCAACATCTACTCAAACTGAGAAGTAAATAATATATAACATAGTATATAAATAATCTATAAATTTGCAGATAAGTATGAGTTCTTCTCTTGAAAAAAAGATTATACCTGATTTTTCTCACAGTGGCACCATATTTGTTTTTCTTAACCTAGCTATTTGATTCAACAAAGGAAGAATCAAGAAACTTAGGCAATACTGCTATTCATTTCCAAATCAGGTTATTGACTCTTTTGCTTAGGGTCAAAATTACTATGCTCTAATTGAAATTCAAAACTGCTGGTGAAACAAGTCTTCGGTTTGTTGAAAGAAATATCCTTCTGGGTTCAGTTCCAAGTGGGGAAAAAGACACTGGACACATGGAGGCTGCTTGGAAGGTTTAATGGTGTACAGGGCCACATGGCCTGAAGCTCCAGAGAAGAATGATTACATCCTTCAAGGTGAGAAGAGAAGGGGAAAAAAAGGGCTGAGGTGCTGAGAGTGCCTGGGTTTTATACCCTCTGTTGGGATTTGAATTGGAGCTTGTATTCTAATTGGCTGTCAGACTCCCAGGGGCGGGGGTCTTAACTCTGTAGACTTGGTCTGGACCACATGGCTTTACCTGATTGCTGGCTAATACAATCTTCCCAAACCATGTGGTGAGATGGGTAATCCTATCATTTCCTGAGGGCCATCCTTAATCGCATCACCCTGGAGTTCCTTCTTATGTAAAGTATTCTGGCCTAGGCCTTAATGACCCACCCATTAACAAAGGTGGGGGTTAGTTTCTGCTTCTTGAGTGAGTTTCTGCTTCTTGAGTGACTACTCTTTTTAGGAGAAATATTCTGCCTTTTTAATATTTCCTAGGCTATTTCAATTTTCTAGGAGAGGGGTGGGTGCTAACTTCCTACAAGTTCTTTTTTTCAAAAGGATGGACTTTCTGCTAAATGACACCAAGATCTATCTAGGTTTTAATAGTGTTGGAAGAAATGTCCATCTGGGTTCAATTCCAAGTGGGAAGAAAGGCACTGGGAACATGAAGGCTGCTTTGAAGGATGATTTAACGGTGAAGCAGAAGCACCCAACACATGTGATTCTGGGTAGATGACCACATGGAAGAGACAGGGAGATTTATACCTTCTCTTGGGCTTTGAATTTGATCTCTCTGTTCCTGTGTCAAGGGTGTTGTGGTTCACTGGCAGCCTGTGCAGATGACAGCAGAATCGGACAGTGGGGAAGAAGAGGGACCAGTCTGGGAGTCTGGGGAGGATTCAGACGAGGGTCCTGTGTCTGATACAGAGATGGAACCAGGACCATCTGGGAATTATGTGCCGACTCCGGAGCCTCCAGAATCTGGCAGCAGCAAGACAGAGGAACAAGGGGAGCTTGTCCCCAGTGCGCCTATGCACAGAGCTGCCAGAAGGCAAGAGCAGCTAAGATAAAAGAGGCAACTCAGGAGTAAGGCTTGGAGGTGATTGCCCCTCCCATAAGTATAAAGGAAGTGCAAAGGTAGGAAAAACTTTGCAGGAGGCAATGTCATTTGTTCTGATTGGTTTGGATTCTGAAAGCTTCTCCATTTTGGTTTTAAAAGACTAATTGGGACTTTAGTCGTTGGCAGCACTTCAAATCAGATAAGGCGCGTTCTTATCAGAATTCTTCTGAAGAACTTTGGCAGATGTTCGTGGGACGTTTTATAACTGGCTGAAACTCATTCTGGGCTGTGAATTACGATAATTCACAGCCATTGAACTAAAATAAAAGGGGTTTGGATTTTATGTATGTCTAGCTAGAAAGCTTTGGTCAGAACAAAGGGATCCTATTGGAACCAATCCTATTGGTTGCAGTCAGACTCCCATGTGGTAATGCAGTCATAGCTGAGGTTGTCTGTGTTCCCAGGCTTGGTTGAATCTTGCTGGGTGATGCAATGAAGGGCAATTTCCTATTGTGCCTGAATGGCTTTGCTGAAGCATAATCCTATCATCCTGGAGCTGAGGTCTTTTGTTTTATAGATAGACTGGCCCAATCTTTTGTCTTGTAGATAAGCACCAAAGTATTTGCTGGAGGCAGGGAGCTGGGAACTTCTGTTTCTATTTCCTTTAAGATTTTTATTTCTCTTTTAGGGGAAGTATTCTGCCTTTGTAATATTTCCTTGACTATTTCATTCTTCTAGGAGAGGGGTGGGTGCTAACTTTCTAGAATAGAATTGTGGGTTGGAAGGGACTCTTATGGCCACAGTCATATTGTGAATCCATGTTAAAGGAAAAAAGAAGTTGTGCGTATGCTTGAAGTCATGCATTGAACAGAATCCCACTGCCTTCACTATGTAACCAGTTCAAGGCCTTTATTTGGATTCTTCCTAATGCTTCATCATCTTACTTCTTACTGTCCTCTTTGTCTCTGAAGCTGAGCCCATATTTACAAAGCTTTGCTTTTGTCCTTCTGCTTTCACCGCCTTGCAGTTTTGAATGCCACTGTAATCTGATAGTATCTGTGAAACACAGCATTTGTGTCATTGAGGTTCTTCACTGATACTAGGAGTTTGATCAGAAAAGGGACAGAGAGCGGATCCCCAGTTCATGTTCGTAAGGACCTTAATGAAGCAACAAACTTTGGTTGCTTCCCCCTCCCAATCAACAGAAAATTTCATTTCATGCTAGGAATAGAGACGTCAGAATTGAATGTATTACATTGCCCGCCTCCCATTGGACAGAATGAGAATCTTAGACAGTGCATTGAAGTTTTCCAAGGGCTTGACCTAGACACCTAAGAATTATCTAACGTCCCTTCCTTGCTTCCAATTTCTAGTTTCCTTGTGTTGGAAGAAATAACGTTCCAGGTTCAGTTCCAAGTGGAGAAAAAGACACTGGATTCATGGAAGTTGCTTGGAAAGAAGGTTTAATTGTGGACAGGACCACATGCCTTGGAGCTCCTGAGCGAAAAGGGAAGAGATGCTGAGAGTCCCTTGGTTTTATACCCTCTGTTGGGCCCCACCTTAGTGTTTCCTGTTCCTGTGTAAGGAATGTATCCCATTGGCTGTCAGATTCCCAGGGGCGGAGGTCTTAGCTAACTTTGTAGATTTTGTCTGAACCACAAGGCTTCACCTGAGTGCTGGCTGATACAATCTTCCCAGGCTATGTGGTGAGGTGGATAGAGGGCTTTGTTATGTAGAATACTCTGGCCCAGGCCTTAATGGCCCACCCATTAACAAAGGTGGGGGTGAGTTTCTGCTTCTGAGTTTCTACTTCTCTTTTTAGGGGAAATATTCTGCCTTGTTAGTATTTCCTAGAATATTTCATTCTTCTAGGAGAGGGGTGAACGCTAACTTTCTACACTTGCTTCCTTCTGTAGGAAGTTTAGCACCCACCCCTCTCCTAGAAAATTGAAATATCCTAGGAAATATTAAAAAGGCAGAATATTTCCCCTAAAAAGAGTAGAAACTCAGAAGCAGAAACTCACCTCAGAAGTAAAAGCTCACCCCCACCTTTGTTAATGGGTGGGCCATTAAGGCCTGGGCCAGAATACTTTACATAACAAAGATCTCCAGGTAAAGCTATAGCAATTGCTCAAAAGCCCTTTCAACATCCAGCAAGGCTCGACCAAGCCTGGAACTCAGGACAGCCTACAGAGTTGCCCCTGCATGGCCTCCTGGGAGTCTGATAACCAATCAGAATACAAGCTCCAATTCAAATCCCAACAAAGGTTATAAAACCCAGGCACTCTCAGCACCTCAGCCCTTTTCTTGATCTCTTCCTTCACCTTGAAGCATGTGATCATCCTTCCTTTTCACTCTGGAGCTCCAGGCCATGTGGTCCTGCTGTCCACCATTAAACCTTCCAAACAGTCTCCATGTTTCCAGTGTCTTTTTCCCTACTTGGAACTGAACCCAGAAGGATATTTCTTCCAACACTTTCATTGGTTCAATTTTCTTTCAAATTAAAATTGTGTAATAACTGGATGTCTTGCATGAACCAAACCAACAGAGAAATCCTTGTAACAATTTACATCTTCCAGAGCACTTCCATTCTCACAGTAAATATATTCCCACAAACCCAGGGCTCTGAGCACAAGGGCTTGCCTCTCTACAGCAATTAATTTTGAAAACATCACAATGAATAGCATTTTTTTTTTCCTTTTGAAGGAAAAAAATAAGGCCGGTGGAAAACCTTTGGGGAAATCAGAACATACAGAAAGGTAATATCCCTTGGTGACAGGGAATATTAATATAACAGAGGACTGATTTCGTGGTATTAAGTCCTACCTTAAATGAAGAGCGATAAAATTATTTAACTAAAACTTCTAAAGACTGCTGGTATTTTCTTATTAAAAAATCAATTAATGAAATGACTCAGACTAATCATTTTTCATTTAAACATTTTGTCTGAATACATTTCTTCTTCTATGTTTCATCCTATGGAACATTCTTAAAGGAGCAATTGTTTAAAACCTCTAGTTTGTGAGAGAGAAAAAGAGAAAAAGAAGGAAAATAATTCACAATTACAGTTGTTGTTTTTTCAATTAAGAGGTATAATTGCTCCTAAAGTGCATTTACAGTCTCCAAGGAAGCATAATAGACTTTCCCATTATCTACAGCTCAGTGACATCTATAAATATATGTTAAGGACCATTTGTAGACAAAAACTGCTCTTAAACTTGTGCATGAGAGAGAGTTAAAAGGGGTAAAATATAGGCATTAAAAAAAACAAAACAAGGAAAGATCTCAAGAAAAGGAAGATGAAGACATTTTTTTCCCAATGCTACAAAGACTTACATGAAGTAGCACCTTTGTGAAGTGTTAAGAAAACAACTGTGAGGTTAGATCAGCTATCATTACTCCAGTTATTAAATTCTGCATACAAATATTGGGACTGTTTCAAAGAGCTATTGGGCTAGCATGGACTTTAAGGAGAATATGGTTAGTGGATGAGTAGAGGCTATAAATTTGCACTGAATGTGTGACTCATTTTTTGAATATGCTTCTGCCCCTCACTTCTCTCTCTCACATACCAATTATCTTTTCCTATGCCTTGTTTTTGCATGATTTTATTGTGTCGTTTTTAGGCTGTTGTGGGTGACCCTTCTCAGAAGACAATGTCCTTATACTGTTTTTATCAGCTCCTCGGGCAGCCTGGCCTGTTATTGCCTGAATTGCAAAGGTCATATTGTGATTTATTTTATTTTATTTAAAAAGACTATATATAACCAATGGCTATTTTTTTTTCTTTCATTCCTTTCAAATGTTATGTTCTTAATCTATATTGAAAGGCTCTATCCTGAAAAAAAAATTGAAAGCTTTATCAAAGAGAGAATGGCAACATTTGGGCTATATTTCTCTTGCAGCTTATAGACTGGGAACACAGAAATACATCATTTGTATTTTTAATTGATGCAATAACCACACTGTATATAGCCAGTGATGAACACCACTGGTGAAGCACAGATCAAAAGGATGATGGATATGCCAAAGGGTGAATTTTGAATAGAACCAACTATCTTAGATAAAGTAAAAAAAAATAAATCTAGATTTGAATTGAACTTTATTTATTTGTCAAACATGTACAAGATAACAAGTATAAGTTTGAACATAGACAAGAACAAGGGAATGAATACAGATAAATGGGAACAGAAGGGATAGTAGGCATGCTGGTGTGTTTATGCATGCCCCCTTTAAGGACCTCTTAGGAATGGAGTGAGGTCCACAGTAGACAGTTTGAGGTTGAAGCTGTGAGGGGTTCAGCTTGTAACAACGGAGTCGGATAGGCATTGACCATTCTGCTGCTGAAGTCGTATTTTCTGCAATCGAGTTTGGAGTAGTTTACTTGAGTTTGTATCGGTTGTTTGCCCGTATATTATTGTGATTGAAGCTGAAGAAGTCATTGACGGGCAAGATGTTATAGACAATTTTGTGAACTATGCTTAGATCGGACTGCAGGTGGTGCAGTTCTAGATTGTCCAGATCCAAAATTTCGAGCCTGGAGGCATAGGGAATTTTATTGTGAGTGGAGGAGTGGAGAACTTTTCTCAAGAAATACCTCCGAACCCACTCAATTGTGTTAATGTCCAATATACAGTGGGGGCTCCAGGAGGATGAACTGTATTGGAGAATTGGTCTGGCCAAGGTTTTGTATGCCCTAGTTAACGATTCAATGTGGTGACTTCTGGTGACTTCATGAATACCAAGCAGGAAATGTAAGGAAGTTTTTCATTTTCTATGCCTTAGTAATGCAGAGAACCATGGTAGATGTTGCAGTATTTTGTGAACCAACTAGATAATTCCCTTGATACAAATAAATACAAACAAAAGAAGAGCTTTGGGGTAAGATCCTTCTGTGCTCAGTGCCAACCAGATGCTTATGTATACAAGAAGGCCATGAATCCTTACTAACTGATACACACATTGCTTCTGATGTTGCAGGTGAGATATTATTATCACAGCTACTAGCCATTGATAGCTTTATTATCCATGAATTTGTCTAATGTAGCTATATAACTTGTTTTCTCGTAATTAATGATAGGCACAGAGCAGATGGGGAGAATGCAGAACATAAAGAAGGAAGGGTTACCTATTCCCATCACAGCATGAAAAGAATATCTTTGTTCATACATCATAAGGCTAGAAAGTTAAAATACTTTGTTTCAGTTTATGTCATTTTAGACCTGACACTTCGGCCAGACTTCTCAGAGAACTATATTTGGTCGGTGAGCTCTACTTGTCCTGTTAGATCTGGCATGCACTAGATCCCATCTACAAGAGGGTGTCAACTTGCAGGGCCCAGGAAGAGAATCTATGGCATTTGCCTTCTGGATCATCATCAGAAACTGGATTTCCTCCAACTCTACTGGTCTTTGTTAAAGTATGGAAAATTTGGTTTTGCCATCAAATCTTGTGCCTTGATAGTATGAGTTTTTTTCCCCCATGTCAGAAGCACTGAAACACTTCTATGGTGAAAGGATCAACCAGTGACATCACTGTTGCCCAGGGATGCCCAGTTGGGGGCCCTTTTCATGTCCCCATTAGTTGCCCACCAACTTAAAGTTGTACCCATCTGTCTATTTATGGTCACCTGCTTTCGAAGTGCTGGATCAGCAGGAGTAATGAGAACCCACCTTGCCACATGGCAGCAATTGGGTCTTGAACACAAGCCTACCGATTGTCATGACAAGTATCCCAACCTTGTGAGCCACCACACTCCTGTATATGGATGAGCTTATTTCTTGGTCATGATTATGTTAAATGAGTACAGTAGAACCTCAGGTCATGAATGTTTCTGACCACAACCAAATCGGATGCCGACCAAAAAATCAGCTAAATGTTTCACTCTGGTTGTGAACACAAACTTGGGTGGCGATCAAACACAGTTGCGGCTATTTTCTCTGCCTCAGTGATTTCCCCTTCTACACCATTTTTTTTTTTTTTTGTATATGCATGCACAGTCATTCTTGCTTCCAATCACGACCAAATCAGGTTGTGATCAAAGTTCTGGAATGGATTACAGTCGTGACTGGAGGTTCCCCTGTATTCTCAACTGCTATGTTATTTTATGTGATTTCTGTTGTTTTTAATTTTGCTTGTTTTTAACTGTGTTTTAATTGTTTATCCTCCAGTAGAAGATTGTCACTTGGTGTGTGATTAGGAAGAACATTTTCTTCTTACCCTATGCTTTTAGTAAGACTTGCTCTTTACTATTTAAATTTTAAAAAATGTAGCTGCATTTTATCATCAAGGAAATTTTATCATCAAGGAAATGTTAACTTGACACAGTGATCCTTGTTGTTCCGCCTTTTACTTACTAACATTGCTGATCCACTTTCTTCATACTGTTAACTTTAACCTTAGACTGTCTACTATTGACCTCACCCCTTTCCTAAGAGGTCTGTAGGGGCGTGCATAAGTGCACCAACGTGCCTACCGTCCCTGTCCTATTGTATCTTTTATTTATTTATTTTTCTTATATGTATCCATGTATTCATAACTATGTTTTACTTATACCTACTATTTTGTAAGCAATTGACAAATAAATAAATAAAAATAAATGTTCAGAAGTTACAATATGGAAATTATCCCTCTCTCCTCCCTCTCTCCTTCCCTCCTCCCATCCCTCATGGTCCTACTTCCAGTCTTTTCTTTTTCAACATTTAATCATTTAAAAAACCCATGACATTATATGTTCTTCTGGTTAGAATTATGTTTAATTCGTTCATTATTTCCTTTTACCTTGAGGCAAATTCAACCTCAGACCAGTTTTGTATACTCCAATATAATAAACAATCACAACACCATAGCAATAATAATAATGCATCACGTGCTACATCAAAAACCAACGTAGATCATTTGTATATCAAGAAAAAAATAGTGGTTGTGGTTTATAGCAAATGGAATGAAAAATTTAGTCAGAGTCTAAATGGTTACATAAAGCAAGCAAAGTGAAGATGTTTATAAATGTCTACAAGGAAAACATTTTTGGATGTGACAAAAGCAAAAGCAACATGCAACATTGAACACTTACATCGGCAAACGTGTAAGTGTGGCTTTGTGTTTCCATGTTAGATAGGTTCAGTGTAGAGTGGTTTTCTTGAATGTGTGGGTATAATGGTGACAAGAATTAACACAATAGAGGAGCTGTAGTTCTCTATAACATGTAATGATGAATATTAAATATTAACATTCAATATTTAATAATATTTAAGATAATTTAGTAGCTCTGCATTCATCTTGCCAGGCAATCAGATGGACCTAAGGAACTCTAAGTTGGGCTTCTCATATAATGTGATATATGTAGAATCATAGGAGTGGAAGAAAGCTTAGAGGTCTTCTAGTCCAACTCCTTACCTAAGGCAGGAGTCCTTATACCATGCTGGACAAATAGTTGTCCAATCTTTTCTTAAACATATCCAGTTTTTATAACTTGCCTCCACTGCACCGAAAGCAAGCTATTTGATTGGTTAATTGTTCTCACTGTCAGGAAATTTCTCCTTAGTTCTAAGTTGGCTCTCTCCTTAACAAGCTTCCGCCCATTACTCCTTGTTGAGTCTTCAGGTACTTTGGAAAATAAATCAAGCCATTCTTCTCTGTCACAGCTCCTTAAGTATTAGAAGACAGCTATTATATCAGTCCTGATCCTTATCTTTGTTACGCTATACTCATCTTGGTCTCTTAATTTATTTTAACCTCCAGACCCTTTATCATCTCTGTTGCTTTTCTCTGAATTCTTATTAAGGTTTTATCATCTTTTTTGTATCCTGGCAACTAGAACTGGGTGCAGTATTCTAAGTGTAGACTCAACTAGTGCAGTATAGAGTAGTACTATCACTTGTGATCTTGATGCTATTCCTCTGTTGATGCAGCCTAGAATTTCATTGGCTTTTTTTGACACCAGTAACACACTGCTGGCGCATACTTCAGTGGTGGCCCACTAGGACACAGGTTCCTCTTTTCTCATCACTAAACTGCTTCTTGTTGGATGACATAGTTTATTGGGCTCCATTTATTGTATTCTATTGGGTTCTGCAGCTGGATCTCCTGTTGCTTTATATTTAGCAAGGTGATTAATGATTTGTGCTATCAAGAAGATATATGGATGGATGGATGGATGGATGGATGGATGGATGGATGGATAGATAGATAGATAGATAGATAGATAGATAGATAGATAGATAGATAGATAGATAGATAGATAGCGGATGGATGGATGGATGGATAGATAGATAGATAGATAGATAAATAGATAGAATTAATTCTTTATTGACCAAGTGTGATTGGACACACAAAGAATTTGTCTTGATGCATGTGCCTCAGTGTACATAAAAGACAAGATACGTTCATCAAGCGTCAAGAATCATAAGGTACAACACTTAATAATAGTCCTAGGGTACAATAAGTAATCAAATCATACTAGGAAACAGTCAATAAAAATTGTTAGGATTCAAGCAACAAGGTTACAGTCATATAGTCATAAGTGGGAGGAAATGGATGAAAGGAAGGATGGGAGGATTAATAGTAATAGTAATGCAGACTTAGTAAAAAGTTTGACAATGTTGAGGAAATTATTTGTTTAGCAGAGTGATGGCTTTCAGGAAAAAACTGTCCTTGTGTCTAGTTGTTCTGGGGTGCAGTGCTCTATAGCATCATTTTGAGGGTAGGAGTTAAAACAGTTTATGTCCAGGATGGGAGGGGTCTGTAAATATTTTCACAGCCCTCTTTTTGACTCGTGCAGTATACAGGTCCTCGATTGAAGGCAGATTGGTAACAATTGTTTTTTCTGCAGTCCTAATTACTCTCTGAAGTCTGGGTCTGTCTTGTTGGGTTGCAGAACCAAACCACACAGTTATAGAGGTGCAGATGACAGACTCAGTAATTCCTCCATAGAACTGTATCAGCAGCTCCTTGGGCAGTTTGAGCTTTCTGAATTAGCACAGAAAGAACATTCTTTGAATATGTAAAGCATAAAATTCCAGCCACTTTGGTTGATATGGTTTTGAATGGCATATTTGGTACTGGTTCCCCAGCAGAATGTGCTGCTAGGCTGGCACAAAACTTTTCTTGATATATTGCATAATCCAGAACCCCATTTTTTGTCCTTTGTTATGCATTCTGATAGTAAATATTCCCAGCTGTTCTACACATGAGAATCCACGAGAATAATTGAATTAATTCTATTCTCAACATGGATAATAAAATCTGTAGTTTCAGCTCAAGACCCATCTCAGCAGAAGCACGGTGAAAATATTAGAATTTGAAAAGGCAATGTGATTCACTTTACAGAGAGAAGTGTGGATGGAACTTTTCTCAAGAATTATAATAAATTCTTCTAACTGCCATGTCAGTGTTAACCAAAGTATAATCTGTAATTCAAGAACAAGGCAGAGGACTCTTAATCATGGTTTGATTCAGATTGCAAAATAGATTCTGATAAGATCTTTTGCTTAGCATAGTCCAGATCAAGTTAATGTCCAAGAAGATTATACCATACTACATTATGTAGTTTAAAAAGGGGGGGGGGGGGGGATGATCCTCTCATAATTTGACTCTGCTCTGGAGAATTGTAATTTAATTTGAATTAAGTATCCTTCACATTCCAGTTAGGAAATGATATCAGTATGCTTTTGCACTATACATCCAAGATGAGCCGATCCCAAACCTGATTTTAAAAGGGATCACTGCAAGTCCCAGTTGGGCATCAGTAACATGTGCAAAAAATACATCTCTGGATAAACTGATTAAAATAGGGCAAGCTCCAAGCAATACTATAAATACTATGAAACTTACTTATTTTTTAATTTTCAAAAGTTAGCAGCTTTAGTCATTTAGATTCATTTAATAACTTCATAGATTTAATATTTATAATTTTATGTTTTATTCATTTCAAATTTCTATTCTATTTTATCTTGTGTGTCAGGTACTGACTGAATTAAAGTAACTCCCTCTCCTGTTGATATTATTCCTGTAATACTAGTTTCTAAAGAGATCCATCAGGTCAGGATAGACATTTGCAAAAAGGAAGTCCTACATCCGATAGTGTTCTTAATTTAATCAAGCACTAATCCAGCAAGTCTGATCATTCTTGCAATAACCAATCACATAACTGAATCAAAAAACATCCATTGGGGAAACACAGATTCCATACCTACTTCCTTTATTAGGAAGTATTTAGTAACCCATAAATCCTTCAGTCAGGAGAAGACTAACAAGCCATAACTAGCCCTTGTCCAATAATAACAGATAGGACATGATACTAAGCTGGCAGGAATAGCTAACACCCAAGAAGATAGACTCAAGATTCAGATGGATCTTGACAGACTAGAACACTGGGCTGTATCTAACAAAATGAAATTCAATGTAGAGAAAAGTAAAGTCCTACACTTAGGCAAGAAAAACCAAAAGTACACGTATAGATTGCGTGAAACCAGGCTCAATAGCAGTAACTGTGAGAGGGATTTTGGAGTCTTACTGGACAACCAGCTAAATATGAGCCAGCAGTGTACAGTAGCAGCCAAAAAAGCTCATGCAATCCTAAGTTGTATTAACAGAGGGACACAATCAAAATCAAGGGAAATACTAATATCACTCTATAAAGCCTTAGTAAGACCACACCTAGAGTACTGCATCCAGTTTTGTTCACCACATTACAAAAAAGATGTTGAGACTCTAGAAAAAGTACAGAGAAGAGCAACCAGGATGATTAGGGGACTGGAGACTAAAATATATGAAAAACGGTTACAGGAACTGGGCTTGGCTAGTCTAGTAAAGAGAAGGACCAGGAGAGACATGATAGCGGTCTTCCAATATTCGAGGGGCTGCCACAGGGAGGAAGGGGTCAAGCTATTTTCTAAAGTGCCTATAGGCCAGACAAGGAATAATGGATGGAAACTGAACAAGGAGAGATTTAACCTGGAAATAAGTAGAAACTTTCTGACAGTGAGAACAATCAACCAATGGAACAGCCTGCCCTCGGAAGGCTTTCAAGAAGAGATTGGACTGCCATTTGTCAGAAATGGTGTAGGGTCTCCCGTTTGGGCAGGGGTTGGAGTAGATGACCTACAAGGTCCCTTCCAACTCTGATTATCTGTTATCTGATTTGATCCCTGGAGTAAATCAGTAATTGAGAAGCATATTTTGTGCTGGTACACTATGGAATAAGTTATACCTAGGCTGGAGCTGGCCTTGATGTCTTATCCTGTTTGGGGACTATTGAAATTTGGATGGCATAAAATAGATTAACATCTAACCCAAGCAAAACAGAACTGCTGTTTGTATATTAAATCATAGTCCTCTTGAGAAAGATTTGCTTGTTAAGCTGCTGTTTCTCCCCAGTCCTTTTTCTCAGATCATTAGGTATGAAAAACAGGCCAACTAACTAGATTAGGTATTTCCATAAATACTTGAATACTTGCTAACTGACTGGATCAACTGACTGTTTTGGTTTTCCTGTACTATATTATCCTTTCACTGACCCAAATACATTTATTATGGAAAACATACAGCTGAACAGAAATATTTTTCTTCTTAAAGAAAGTCATGATTTATTAATGGCTGAACAGGACTACTGTTATCTGATAAACTATAGTATCAACACTTGGTTCAGAAAGCTTAATTGAAATATAGGAGTGTCCTCATTCTCTCTCTCTCGGTTTGGTCCTTTCTTTCATTCAGCCAAGTATCAAAATTATCCATTCACACATAAGCATCTTAATTTTACCAATCTTTTCCCACATTTCAGTGAAAGATCCCTTTTCAGGGTTAAATTTATGTTTTACCGACAAAGAAAGCAACTGCCTGCAAAAGCTTCTGGATTGGGGCTGAATGGCAAAAATGGAAGCAGAATGCTCTGTCCCATAATTGGGTAGACCAGATTTCCCTAATAGACTGGTCCCACCAGAAAAAAACCTTAATCCCTTTTCAATATTTATAAAGTAGCTTTATTTGTTCATTTATTTACAAAAGCAGGGTTTTTTTTAAAGAAAATACTCTGGTGGAATATTTATGCATTTACTTCTTAATCGAATTTACACAGCTGCTCATTTCACCAAAAGGAATTCTGTGTGGTCTGCAACAATCTAATAAAAACAAGAAATGTAAAAACAACAGTTATAAAATATAAAAATGCAAACGAATAGAGAGCATAAAAGCTAAATATTCAAATCACAGGTGAAGGGAAGCTAAAAATGTTTACCCAAAACAATGGAGCCATCTAAGAAAGTCCCTGGTTGCCTGGGAATTCCAAGTCTGATAACATAACCAAGCCTTGAGGGCTTTTTGGAATTTCAAAAACAGGTTAGAGCTGATCTAATTTTGGGTGGAAGAAGGTTCCATGAGGTATGTACCATGGTAGAGAAGGCACGTCTTCTGAGGCCCACCAAATGTAGGCCCATAGCTGATGGTACCTGCAGCCTGCCTTTTCTGCCAAATTCTTAACAGTGGGAGTAATCAAACAAGTGAATGACTTGCCATCCGAAGTTGTGGGTGTCCCATCAGTGAAGGCTTTCAAAAAGAGACTGAATAACCATTTGTCTGAAATGCTATAGAATCTACTGCTTGAGCAGGAGGTTGAAAGTCTTCCAAGTTCCCTTCTGACTCCATTATTCGGTTCTATTTATTCTACTCTACTCTACTCTACTCTACTCTACTCTACTCTACTCTACTCTACTCTACTCTACTCTACTCTACTCTACTCTACTCTACTCTACTCTACTCTATTTGACTGATACTGTATAACAATATATTCAGTTACTAATCTACTAATATTTACACGTACCATATCATTTTCAAATAATTTCTGCCTTAAGTTCCTCATTTGGAGCTGTTCAAATTATTTTCCTATTTTAGCATATATGAGTTCAAACATGCTTGGGATGAACACATGTCCATCATTGGACAGGAATTAAAAAATAAAATTAAATAAAATACAAAAAAAATAATTTAAAACAATACTAAATTAAAAAGAAAAAAACTCAGAGACTCGATGAACTACTAGGTCTTTTTCTGCCATTATTTTTCTATATTTCTGTGTGATGATTATCCATCTATTAGATGAGAAGCAGATTACAACAGAGGGCAAATTGCTCTAACTGATGTATATCTACAAAACTAATCTGATAGTTCTCTGAAACCTTGTTTTATTTTTAATCACATTGAAAAGATTGCAGAGAATAAGATGTTCTACCCTGCCAGTCGCCTAATTTTGGGGGAAAATGCAGAGCCATCAAACAGGATGGGAAATATTCATTAATAAAACTTTATGAAAAACATAGTTTTTATTCAAAGTTAGCTTCTTTTGGGGTCTTGCTGGCAGTGAAATTAATGGAGAACTGTCACTGGCAGCATTGAATACAGAATCCAAACAAGGATCGTGTACAATCTAAGTGACAAGCTTTACTGAACAATTTCCATATATTTGCTAAGAAATGCTGGCTGAAAAAAAAAATTGAGTAGCATGGCATACATTATTTAAATTGCAGTGTAAAACAGTTCTTTTTTTTGCCGTTATTTCTTTTAATTATTATTTTTGCTCTGTAAATTGTATGTCATTTTTTCCACTATGAATAATGCATGATTTGAATGGGATTATTTTATTTCTACTGACTACAAATAAGCAGTTAATTCAGAATGAGGATGGGATGAGGATGATGAGTGAAATGTTATTGTTGCTGCACTGGATCCAAGTTATATTTCATCACATAATGCAAATAACTTCAACAGCCTAAGGTAGAAAACTAATATTGCCATTGTTATAATTGCTATAATGTTTTTGTTTTTCTGAGGCTTGTTATAGTGCTCAAAACCACGCTATTGAATCTGAATTTTTTTTTTTAAAAAAAATCATATTTATATATTTATTACCAGCCACGGTGCCGCAGTTATTAGAGTGTAGTACTGCAGGCTACTTCTGCTGTCTGCCGGGCTGCCTGCAATTTGGCAGTTCAAATCTAACCAGGCTCAAGGTTGACTCAGCCTTCCATCCTTCCGAGGTGGGTAAAATGAGGACCCAAATTGTTGGAGGCAATAGGCTTATTCTGTAAACTGCTTAGAGAGGCTGTAAAGTGCTGTAAAACAGTATATAAGCCTAAGTATTATTGTTATTGTTATCCCATCTTTTTTTATATGTACAACTCAAGGCAATGAACATACCTACCGTAATACTCCTTCGTCTTCCTTCTTTCCCCACAACAACCATCCTCTAAGATAAGTTGGACTGAGTGAGAGTGACTTACCCAAAAGCCCACGGTCAACAGACCAGTTTTTCTAAGGCTAAGGAGACAACAACTACAAGAAACCTGCTGAATTAATAAAATATTTTGGTCAAACAACGATCACATTTTCACACTACTGAAAAGAATAAGACCATTTTGAAAAAAAAATACATGGATGGTGCTTAGCATCCATTTAAATTTTATTGTAAATTACCCAGAGTCACTTAGGTGAGGTGGGGAGATATAGAAATGAGATAGATAGATAGATAGATAGATAGATAGATAGATAGATAGATAGATAGATAGATAGATAGATAGATAGATAGTGGATAGATGGATGGACAAACAAATAAGCTATGAGTTCAACTATTTAAACAAGAAACTTGAGTATCTTTTTTTTTATTTAAAGGTCATCCTAAAACTATGGCTCACAGAACAATTTCTTTTGAATTTTGTTGTTGTTGTTTTTTATTAATGTTTCTTTCTTTTTCTTTTTTAATGTTTCACTTTTCCACGGAGAAGGCTTTGAAAGTGTTTGTGTTCTCAGGCTTATGTTATTAAAATGTTCAATGCAAAAGAAAAAGGGGGTGGAGCCGAAACAAGAAAATCCAGTTTCGAGTTTAATTGTTTATACAGATGTTTCACCCTGGCAAGCTTTAATAGAATTGAGGTCTGCATGTCATGCTACTAAAAATACCTGATTCTCATGTTTGACCTCAAATAGGAAGAACAATTCTATGTTTACTTGCATTCATAAGCATAATGTATTCAGTAGATTTTCTTCTAGGTGAGTAATGCTTTAAAAGGAAAAAAAAATCTGCTATATATAATTCTCTTCCTCTACTTTGTTCAATCCCTTTTCTTCAGTCACCATAATTCTATATGATGAAATATTTTTGAAACACTGTTTTAAAATAAGGTTGATTTCCAGAATTCAGACTGCCGGAAATTTTGTACATTTTAGGGAAAATATAGCACCCATTTGGTGACATAAATTCATAGATCAGCATAGATATTCAAGAAGGAAAGAATATGCAAATTAGAATATAGATAATGCTTAAATAAAGGTTGGATCCAAATATAGCCTTATTTATAAAATAGAACTGTAAAAAGCAATGGGAATTGGGTTAGTCATACCTCACATTTTCAATGATTCTAAGCCATACGCAAATCCTGGGTTGATCTGAAACTGTGCTCTTTGCAGGCATAACATATTCAAGTTCCATCAGCATAATATATCCAAACTAGCTTTTTCTTTGTTTCCTTTATTTAAATTTTGTGAATATAGTTCATTTCTAATTTTTAAAGTGTTTTTATTTAGCACTAGCTCTATACCCGTGTTTCGCTACGAAACTATGTGATCGGGCTTAGTTTTTGGGAAGGAAAATAAGGGGAAAAATTTGTGCCTCTGCCTACCAGCATCCATCGGTATTCATCTGGCTAGCATCCAGTCAGTGTGTGAGAGAATTGAGGGCTGTTTGGAAACTGAAACAGTATTTGCTCTGTGAGCAAGAAGAAGACAGCAAGGAACCTGGGCGTGGCTTAGCTCAACTGTTCTGTACTAAAGCTGCTTGGTGATCTGAAACTGAAACTCCTCTCCTCTGCTTGTATTTTGCATTTGGATCATATTTCTTTTCAGGTGTGGAGGAGGAGTAGAACTCCTTAGAATCAGAGCGTGTTAATAATAATATAGGAAATACTAATGTTCTGATGGTCATTTGAAAAATCCTTTCTTAGTGATCACCTAGAAGCCGCCTAATTTTCCAGGGAATCCAATGGATGGCTTCTTCTTCATCATCCAATGACACTTTCCCATTGGCCCATTTCACTCACTGCAAATGTAAGCAGAACAGAGTTCCACTAATTGAAGAGACGAGAAAGGATTCACTCACTGCAAATGTAAGCAGAACAGAGTTCCACTAATTGAAGAGACGAGAAAGGATTCACTGGAGACTTAAGGTTGATACTTCCCATTGGCCAGCTGGGAAAAGCATTGGCCAATTTCTGAGGCTCTTTGGCAGCCAGAAAGGACAAGTCCTCCATGAAGTCCTATGTGAAAATAGAGGAATAAAAATAGCAGCTCTACAGGAATGACCTGGATCTGGATCCAATTTATAAAGTCTTCCATATTGGAATAGGCTCTGTACATGTTTCTAAAGTTTAAAAGGGCTTTCTCTGTTCCATTTGCTTTTCCTTGAAGTCATACTATTTTACACTTTGTTTCAGTGGTGGCCTGCAAATGTTTAAACAACTGGTTTTCTGACTGGGTAGGCATGGCCGGTTGGTCATGTGACTGGGTGGGTGATGTCACTCACCACACCCAGCCCCGCCTCCCGGCCATATGCCTCAAAGGAACTGGTAGGATTCAGCTGGTTGGGGTTAATCCCACCACTGGCTGGCTCCGCCCCCACCCATTTTGGGACTGTTTTTTGGCTTTTGAGGCCATTTTCAGGCCATTTTTCCAGCCAAAATTGGCCTGAAAACAACCCAAAAATGGCTTGTTTTGGGGCCATTTTTGGGCCATTTTTCAGGCTGTTTTTGGGCCATTTTTAGTCTGATTTAGGCTGGAAAAATGGTTTGAGAAACAGCCTGAAAATAGCCCGAAAAATTTACAGGCCATTTTTTGCCTTAAAATAGCTGAAAATGGCTCGAATACCAGGCATGGTGGGGCAAGCTGGTGGTCCGATTTGCCAGTTCTCCGAACCGTGCAGAATGAAAACAAGGGGTTTGGGCGAACCTGTCCAAACTTGCAGCAGCCCATCTCTGCATATGTTCCTCCAAAGTTGATTTGCCATTGTCAAATTAGAGTTTGCAATAAATGATAAAAATGAAATAATCTGAGAACCAGTCATAACTGAATAATTGCAGCTTAAAAAATGAAAATGTAATGCTTTAAAAATTTCACAAGTTTGTATGTGTTTATGGATGCATGTACAGTGTGCCTATGCATTGTAAGTATGTATGAATGATCTATCTATCTATCTATCTATCTATCTATCTATCTATCTATCTATCTATCTATCTATCTATCTATCTATCTATCGTCTGTCTGTCTATTTGTGTGTCTGTCTGTCTGTCTGTGTGTCTTCCATTTCTCCTCAGTAAGAATAATTCTGGGAGATAGCTTGAGCTGATGGGAGGAGAGTTGAATTTGTGTCTTTCTTCTAGTCCAACCCTTTAGCTCCTCTGCCATACTTTTTCTCTCTTTTATAGCTCAATTAAATTATCTAAGACACAATGACACAATTACTGCTACACTGCATCTCCTTCCACTGTTCATAGTGTATGTTTTGCAAAAGGATTTTTGCTAATGTTCCAGCGGTGAACATCAGTTTAACATTTCAGCTACATTTTGTTGTTGTTACTGCACTTTAATACAGAGGAAACCCATATTGAAGCATTCATGGGTCCTGTTGTATTTAATTCCAGTTTATTAAGCCTGTAACTACAGGCCATTAAATGAGACTTAAACTGTGGAAAATAAGAGACAATCAGCTTAGTTTTTAATAAAACCAAGTATTTACATTAAGTGGGAGAATCTCCTTCAGGTACTTGGCCCGTAAATTTAAGCTACCATAGCAAAAAGAGCTACATAATAGGCAGATTGCAGTAGCCTAATCAGATAATTACAGCTAGAAAACAAAAAATACCATTTGATTATCAGAATTTTGCTGTCGGCATTTAGTATCTTAAGGATCTTCTCTTACAAGTACCGAATATAAGTAACTATGAGACTGGCCTAAACTTTATGCTGTTAACTCTCACTATTTTGAAATCTTTGGGCTATGCAAGTCTGGCATAATTTTTATAGAGAAGGCTCCAGTGATGTGAATAGTGGAGGGAAAGAGAAGACAATGGCCAGCAGCAAGATGGATGGACTCAGGAACAGTCCAGGGGAAGACCTGAATCATATGATCATATGAAGAAAATCTTTGTGGTTGTCAGGAGTTGAAAATTCAATCAATCTATCTTCTGAAGAAGATCTCCGAAACTATAATAATTTCAGGATCCAAAAAAAAGTCAAATCGTCATTCTTGACTGTGTGATACCTCTCAACCCAGAGGTGGTATTCAGTGGGTTCTGACCAGTTCTGGAGAACCAGTAGCAGAAATTTTGAGTAGTTCGGAGAACTGGAAAATGCCACCTCTGACTGGTCTATCCATCTATTCTCTGCCTCCTGAGTCCCAGCTGATCTTCTTTTGTTGAAGAAGAACAAAAGGAGAACAGAGCTGGAAAACAGGTTAGTAGGGTGGGGAGGGAATGGGGATTTTGCAGTATCCTTCCCCTGTCATGCCCACCAAGCCATGCCCACCAAACCTTGCCCACAGAACTGGTAGTAAAATTTTTTGAATCCCACCACTGTTTCAACCTCTTTTGTTATTTGTGTTGCACATGAAACTCATATAAAAAGATGCTACCATTTTGACTTTTTAAACACCCTCTTCCCTTACAGATTCCTTTGGATGGCTCACCTGTCAACCCTAAAGTAATTTCCCCAAATCCAGTCTCTTTATTTTCCAGAATAATATATCGTATTATAATACATTCTTTCAGGTAGGATGGAAGGTAATGGGACAATATGTTTGGAATAAATCATTGACTATAAATTTTCACTGGATATCTATAAATGTACAGTATGTGGAGAGCTATTAATAATACACATTTCTTCTATATATATTTTATATATTCCCTGTATTCCTTTGTGTTTTACAGGATACTAGAAACACATGGACACAAGGTGATACTTATTTATTTATTATTTAAATTTATATACCGCCCCCTCTCCCAAAGGGACTCGGGGCGGTGAACAGCCAGAATAAAAATGCACATATAAAACACACATACAATATTAAAAATTAAAAGAATTAAATATAATTGGCTCTACAAAGATTAAAACAAGGGGATTAAGAAAGATTAAAAACCAGATTAAAATTTAAAAACCCCTAGGCCAGACTGGCTTGCCGAAATAAATAAGATTTCAGCACACAACGGAAGGTCATGAGATCAGGGATGGTTCTTATTAATTAATTAAAAATTAATTAATTAAATTAAATTAAATTTAAAAGTATGATTGAATTCATGAATGTAAAAACAGAAGCTCTGTTGAAAGATCCTGGGCTTTCCACAATTAATATTTGAAAAATAAAAGTAACACTTTCACAACAGCATCCCTCAGATTATACAATTAGCCCAAAGACAGAGATGGGACATTTATAAAAGGAATGACAGATTTTTTTTTTTTTTGAGGTAAATAAAAGGCACAGAGAAAATTCAGTTTCTCTGACCTCTGACATTCTTCAGAATGTATAGATGACTTGGATGCACCAATTATTTTATTTATAATCAATTTGAAAGTAAGGTTTTTTTCTTTCTATTGTGGTTATTATAATGTTACTTTTTTCCTTCTCTGATCCATGATTGGTGTGGTCAAATTTTTATGGTTTTGTTCCTATTTTTCCTAGCAATAGTTCCCCTTCATCATTTAATAATTTGATATTAAATGAATATATAGATTCAATACATCTCTTGATGTGATAGGCAGTAAGCATTTTAACAGTGTTGTGTTTTCCTGTATAATCTGCTATCATGTTTGTGTGTGTGTGTGTGTGTGTGTGTGTGTGTGTGTGTGTGTGTTCAATAAATTAGTTAATCCATCTGAGCAATAATGACATCTTCATTATTTCTGAGTTATTTATGATTGTGACCTTTGGATACTGTAAATTTATCTTTCTATGCCGATGAGCTTTCAGTGGAAATCCAAATTATTTTCTCCCAGCTAGAGAGATTGAATTTTATGTTTTTTGTTAAATAAATAAAACCCAGGAGTATATAAATCGATTGGGTAAATGCTGCACCACAAATAAAAGACCCTTCAAAAATCCTTTACCCTGTAAGTGTACAGCAGTGACAGAGGGCCTCGGGGGTAAAAACTTTTGTGAGATCTGAAAAGAAATTAAGAGCATGATTATTATACTTTTATAACATTGCAGCTGTAATACGTGTGTTAGTTATACATTGTTAAATCCCATAATGTCAATATTTTTACAATTTCACAT
Source organism: Bungarus multicinctus (assembly GCA_023653725.1). Taxonomy (NCBI): domain Eukaryota; kingdom Metazoa; phylum Chordata; class Lepidosauria; order Squamata; family Elapidae; genus Bungarus; species Bungarus multicinctus. The sequence continues at coordinate 38,000,824 of CM042851.1, read as the reverse complement.
TCTGGATAGTAATGACCATCATAATTTATTGGCAGAATAACTGTTTATTTGGAAAAAATATTAATAAAAATATCTTATTCCCTAAAAAAGTATCATCCTTAACAGCTTCCAATATTATTTATTTATTTATTTATTTATTTATTTATTTATTTATTTATTTATTTATTTATTTATTTATTTATTTATTTATTTATTTATTCTGGAGAATGGGAATCTTTTGTCATTTTGCTCATGTGATGTGCTGTTGCCAGAGCAAGGGTTGGGAGTTGATTTTATTATGTTATATTAGTTTATTTTTTATCTTTTTTATTAGTTTTGTTTTAAATGAGGTTTTATATTCTGTAAGCTGCCTTGAGTCACCATGTGAAAATAGGTTGCAATATAAATTCAATAAATAATAAATTTGTTTATGGTCAAGACAAAGTTAATTGTTATGACTTATTCCACTGGGGTCATATTTTTTACAGATGAAAATTGTTATTCTTGGAAATGTATGTCAACTTATTACATGATGTGAGTTATATCTCAAAATGCTAAGTGGTGGTGGTTGATAGGGTTTGTGTTGCTCTCTGAGTAATACTTAATCCTGTTCCATGTTTTTCTTTTACTCTGCCATTTTTATACAGCATGCATAGCTATTTTATTTTATTTATTTTATTGCGTTGTATTTTTATTTATTTTTATTTTATTATTTTATATGTTATTGTTCCATTTCAGTTATTGTTATAATGAAATTCTGCATGTGCTGTAGATTGCATTAGTCTTACTGGATAGACATCGAATTTCAACTAGGAATGTAGCTCTTAAAATCTCTATAATATCTCCCTCGCACCCTCCTTTCCCCCTCTCTCTCCCTCCCTCCCTCCCTTCCCTCTCTCTCTGTATCTATCTATCTGTCTGTCTGTCTCTGTCTAATTTCTCCAGTAAATGTATATTTTAAATGCATGAAGCTTTTACTCCTAATGAAAAGGAATTTGAATAGCAGGATGGAAGCAAAACAAGAGGTGTAATAACATATATGGTCTGCAAAAATATGGATAGCCTTCAGTGAAAGAAAGATTACCGAAAATGCTGATTAGTGGTCATTAAAGTTTTTTTTCCTTTCTTTCTTCTTGTAGCTCAATTAAATGGCCTGTTTCAAATCTATTATTAAAATCCCACTGAAATAATAATAATAATAACAACAACAACAACAATAATAATAATAGGAGTACATTTTTGAATGTTCAGTTGAGTGAGTTTCATGTTTAATGAATAAAGTATATAATAATTCAAGAAAAGTTGTGAGTGGCAATGAGTCAGTAGTTTCAACTATTAAACATTTCTGTGATGGGAATCTACAATGTTTGTAATTACTTTTTGAGATTCAGTATGTCAGAGTGGGAAAATATAGGTTTTAGAGCTTTCTCGTTCAAACCTGTCTTAAGTGAAATAGATCCCCGGGTGGCCTTGAGCAGCTTAGTCCTAGCACATGGAAGTGGCTGAGAAAAGAAAGTTGGTAAGAAGGGTTTTTTTTAATGTACTGGAATAGAACTCAACATGCTAATATGCTTTAGGTGTGTTCTGAGCATTTCACACATACATTACGTTAGTCATATCTTCAACTCTTCAGGTGAGGTTGGATAGAATTTAAGCCAATCTAATTCAGTCTAAAGATCTGGTTCTGAATTCCAGCCTATTGATTGAAAGGCAAAAACTGATTCCACAACAGAGTAGTGAAAGTCTAAGGCATTCCTTTCCCCCAAGCCATATAAAGCTTTATATACTCAAAATGTTTTACACACACTGTATGAAATTATTAGAAAAGTATATTCATCACAACCAAGTTGTTAATAAAAATATTATACACATCCCGTTAAATAGAGTCAAATATATAGTCACAGTAATCTTGGGGATGAAAAATATCTTTGAACATTTTGAATCGACTTAGATTTGTAAGAGAGAACAGTGTGATTAATGGAATTAATTCAGCCATGGATTTAATATTTGCTTTGGTGTCTCTGCATGCTCAATTTTTTATGGAACGTTACAAGAATTATGCCTCAATAAGAAAACTTGGTATAGTCAGAAAAAGGTTACATATATTTAGATATTTTGGGGTTTGGGGGGGGGGGGGCGGAGGAGGGTTGATAATTTAAATTTTCACTTTCCAGGTCAAAATCTAAAATTGGTACTGTTGTAAAAACAAACAGTTGCAGAGCAGCAAATATTTATTTAAAAGAGGGCCACATATAAATTACACTAAAAAAATGTTCCAAATATTCTTGGTTATTGTTGTTGCTGAAAAAACAGAAAATCCCCATGGTGGCTGGTTTTTAAATAATCAACCATATGGAAATTTTATTCCTTCTGACCATCTTTGTGAAGTTTCATTGGAAACCCAAACCTAAATAATACATATCCTATATATTATATTATATTTTGCTGAATTGTATATCTAGTATAAAAAAAAAAACCTTATGGCTAAATCCATGCTATGCATGCACTTAGGTTTTGACCTTCCAAATATGTAAACATGAAATTCTTGAATGAAGGTAAATATACGTGCCTGCAACATTACGTTCCAATTTGGGTTGACCACTGGAAACCTCTGGTCCTGCTGACAAACTCAGATTGGATCTTGCAGAAATGAAATTGTTTATGGTCAGAGATACATTATCAGTCTTACAAGGTAAACCAGACTACGAAACCCCTATCGCGTAGGTCATATATCCTCACAGAACAGTTTTCTCCAGAAAATGCCAGGTGTGGCTACAATAACCAGTCCTTAGGTATAATAGACTGCCTATCATATTAGAGAAACATTACAAATAGTTAAAAACAAAGGGTGAAGTTAGAGGAAGAAAAACGATAAACGATCTTATCAAAAACAGGGATGGTATAAATAAACATTATAAGTACTAAAAATATGAATGAATTAAACACAAAGAATGGGAATCGTACTGTATGGGAACTATCATACTATTATTATTATTATTATTGTTAACTTATGTGTTATTATATTATTAGTATTATTATTATTATTAGTAAATGGGGCAATATTTTTTCAGTATTACTTATATTGTTTGTGTTTTCGTAAATAATATACCCAGTCAAAACGCTGTATTCAGAAAATGTTTATGTATAAAATAAAAAATAAAAAAATAGAGAAACATTATGGAATATATATCTTACCTGTTATCATCCAGATTTACCGAGTTACCATTTGCAGAATTTCTAATCAGCATGGAGAAGGCTGGTCTAAACAATGAAAATAATTTTCAGCTAATATATTTAGAAAATCTTAGCAAGTCTCTTTATAAGTATATAGTTGTTAGAAGATACTCTCAGGCAGCAATAAAGTAGATATAAATACTTCAATCATGCAAGAAAATTAAACCTTCTCTGGCTTTTCTTGACAAGCCAATCAGTGCTTAGCCAACTTGGAAACAGACTTCTCTGCATTGTTGCAGTATACTAACAGATACCACAGTCACATGATATAAGCATGAGGTTGCAGTATCTCTGTGTTCCTTCAGTTGGTTTACCAATGATAAGCAACAGAATATACAAAGCATGGGTAACTAGAGTGAGGCATAATGCAATCAAAATGATATTCAACAGAATTATTGCCTCTAAATATAGACATGCATGCTGTTGATTGGGTATCAAGCTCTTAATTTGCATCTGAGTAATCATTGCTATATAAGGAGTTTTCTTGGTGGTACCACACCACTGAAATTATTTGCCACTTACTTCTGGATTCTTTTTTCAGCTGCCTAATCTCATCTATAGACTTAAAAATTCCTGGTTATCTACTATTCACACACTTGCCAGTTCTAATATTAGTTCCAGTAGCTTTTCTCAGGATTTCTCATGGTCAGCTGAATGTTTACCACGTGTTGGGGAATCTAGGTATCATGAATGCATGCTTTTAAATAACTCTTATAAATGAACAACATTTGGTAACGTTCATACATTCAGCTCTATTTGATCAAGTTTTTAAGAAATGGATTGATAAGGCACAAATATGAGATTTACTGTATGTGAAATGGTCTGATATAATCATTGACTTTGGCAGTGCTCTGCCCTCATCAATGAACAGAAAAGTTTTGGAGTTATTGTTTTTTTATCAATAAATGTAACATTACTATTCTCACATTTATTTATTTAATTGATCATGTTTTGAAATCATCCCTCTCCCTCACAGAGGGACTTTGGAATCTCATTCTCTATCTCCTATTTGTAGATAGCTACAGATTATTAATATATTACTATATACTTATATACTGTAAGTGGAACAGTGGCCTAGAGGTGAAGATGCTTATTTCCCACTGGGAAGGCTGAGAGTTCAATCCTAGGCAGTAACAGATGTTTCTCTATCAGGGCACAAAGAGAAAATATCTACTGTGAACTCTGTGTAGGCATCAAGAAGGGTATCTGGCCAGTAAATGCTCAACTCCATTCAGTCGCCCCAATCTCACCCCAAAACAAGGGATTAAAGGGTTATAAAAAGAAAAGAAAGCCCTATAGATACATCAGAGAGAAATTGGCTAGTAACAAATTGGCTTATAACAAAATGTTATAAGCAAATAGTGCAATATATTATTAAATCTCATACATATACTTCATCTGAGAAATCAGATTTGTCTTGATTATTTGGTGTAACTTGCCAACACACATTAATCAATTACTGAGACACCACTTTCTCTGGTTGTATTCTTCTTGTTCTCCTCTTATTGTACCTGCAAGAAAATAGAATTGATAGCATTAAGTGACTTTATAACAAGCCTGATCTAGTGAAAGAGAAGGATTGAAATCTCATTGGTTTCAGCATGAGAGAGCATAATGAATATAAAAGAGAAGAATGCATCTCCTGTATTACTTCAGTTTCTTATTGTGCAATGACCTATACTATTATTGCTGAATTTGGCACCACCTTGGGAATTCAGCCACAACTATTAGCCTGCTTTCTCAAAACTTAATGTCAATGTAGTTTCTGGTTGTAGTAATGCCCAAGGGTCTACTCAAACAATTAATTGGTGTATTTGTTTGCTTTGAAATATCCTGCCATGAATTTTGTCTATCAAAGTAAGCTCCACTGGGATGCGTAAAACTAAAACAGAAGTGCAGCAATAAAACATAACAATGCTTATCTCTTACCTAAAAACACACCATAGCCTCTAAAATCAATGGAAAAGCATTATACCTTTGCCCAGCAATGGGATTTATCTTTGAATACATGGTGATCTGCTTGCTTAGACTAGAATTCCATCACATTCAAACACACTGTTGTTCAAAACAGAGAAATATTACAAAGATAGTGGCTTCTATTCCCGTGATGATGCATATTCAATTGCCACATGTTTTTGTTTGTTTGTTTAATGCATACTGCTGAAGAATAAATGGCATCTTGTTTGATGGTTTTTCAAGAGAAAGATAAAACACAAACAAGAATAAGTGTGTTTGGGGACATCCCGTTGATGGATATGAAAATTCTCCATATATTGATTGTGTAATTGGCACATTTCTAAACTGTGGCAAAGGTATGCTAATGCTGGACTCTGAATATGATATAGACACTTCCTAAGTCTGAAGCTACTTTATGTAGGCCGCATGGATGCCTTTGAAAATTACCCTTGGATTGGAAAATGCTGTTTGCACGATGCTGTTTGCCCTTTTGCAATGCCTAAATAGGGCTTCCATTTTCGTTTTCTTTCCCAGTCTGGTAACCTCTTCGCTTAGTCTTGTCTCTGTTATATTATGTTACATATTTTCTTTCTTTCCTTTGGAAAATGCTGCTACCCCCAATCTATTGCAATCTATCCTTCCTTCCTTCCTTCCTTCCTTCCTTCCTTCCTTCCTTCCTTCCTTCCTTCCTTCCTTCCTTCCTTCCTTCCCTCTCTGTCTCTCTCTTTTCTTTCCCTCCCTCCCTCTCTCTCTGTCTTTCTTTGTCTCTCTCTCTCTCCCTTCCTTCCTTTCTTTCCTCCCTTTGTCCCTCCCTCCCTTTCTTTTTCTTTCTTTCTTTCTCCCTTCCTTCCTTCCTTTCCCTCCCTCCCTCCCTCCCTCTTTCTTTCTTTCTTTCTTTCTTTCTTTCTTTCTTTCTTTCTTTCTTTCTTTCTTTCTTTCTTTCTTTCTTTCTTTCTTGCAATGCCTGCTGCAAAAAAGGACTCTGTGTGTGTGTGTGTGTGTGTGTGTGTGCTTTTAAAAATAAATGATAGTGGAAGCCCAGTTTTTTATTTGTCTTCTGATCAATGACTCTCCACACCATCTCAACTATTTTGTGAGAGTGCCTATAAGTGGGTATTCTAGATGGGTCCTTTGGAATCTATCAACATTAGGCAATATTGTTGTATAGAAATTGAAATCAAAAAGAGACACATCCTGTAATCTATGTGAAACCAAAACTATTCTGTTGAACAGACTTTGGGATGATAGCTCATTGGCCTGAGACAGAGGACTGTGCTTTAAAGTTTCTGATTAGTAAATAGAATCAAGAAAAGTACAAACTCATTTTTTTGTCCAGCTCCATGCTTTCTTATGGGTGGAGACAAACACTGTCCATTCAACATACCTTTAACACAATAATGAATCTTTATCTGAACCTGTAAGGAAAAACTTCACGAATGCTACAAATTCAGAATTTGGAAAGAAAGAGAATAAGAAAAGTAGCACATGTAGGCAGGGGTGGGATTCAAAATTTTTAACAACTGGTTCTGTGGGCGTGGCTTAGGCGGTGGGCATGGCTTGGTGGTCATGTGACTGGGTGGACATGGCTTGGTGGTCATGTTATTGGCTGGATGTGGCCAACTCAACATCACTCACATCGAGGCACACATCTCCTCGCTTGGCCTCTCATGACTGTGGGGATGCTACAATAGTCATAAGTGTGAAAAATGGTCATAAGTCACTTTTTTCAGTGCCATTGTATCTTTGAATGGTCACTCCACACAAGCAAAGTACCAGCAAAGGAGGGGAAAAAAACCTCCAGAGAAGTTCCTGAGACAGGAAGTCTAGTCCTGCCAAGAATGTAATAAGGGTTAACGGAGAGGCAGTTTCTGTAAGCAATACCAGAATGTTTCCTTCCTGCCTTCCTTACAGGATTAGGCCAGTAATTTCTTCTAACAACTGGTTCTCTGAACTGCTTAGAATGTTAACAACCGGTTCTAGCAAATAGGTGCAAACCGGTAGAATCCCACCCCTGCATGTAGGGCATATATAAGTAAAGGGGAAGTACTGTTGATTGAAAAATCTTATAGTAGCAGTATATTGTTTTGACTAAATGACAGGTTTTTGCAAAATAAAAATGGGAGTAAAGCAAAATTCTGCTCAGTGAACTACTTGTGTCTTCAGAATCCCAAACATTCTTATTTCTGCCGTTGCCTGGCTAAACTAAAATTGCCTGGAAGATATGTGGAGTATAAATAAATAATCTCATGTATTTTCAGAGCATTAATACCCTTCCTTTTATTTTGTAAAATGAAGCTATGATAAATGCAACTAGAAAACCCATAGCAAAAGAAATGTCCCTGTTTTCTATTGTAAAGAATACATACATTTCTAGCTGAGCTCCATAGAGTGTGTTGATGACAGTAATTTTAAGTTCTACAGATTGTTCTGAGAATATATAGAAGAATTCCTTTGGGCATAGATTTTCAGAAATTCAATTAAGTGGATTAAGTTCTTGCATGTCCGGGAATGTTTGCTGGTCACCTGGGTGCAGTGAGAACAAAGAAGATCTTTGGGTGGTTCCAGGGATTGCAAAGCATCTCATTTGATTCTGCCCACAAAGATGGCTCAGAGCTCAAATGTCAAGCATTTGAGAAACAAACAGGAAAGGCAAACAAACTTGTGCCTCAAAAAAAAAAAAAAACTTCCACTTCAGAGTTGCCATGTTACTAGTATGTAAACAATGCAAAGAAGCTCTTACAGAGTGGAGTGGAGTGGAATTGGCAATCCAAGATGTTCCTTGAGTAGCAAAACAAAAATGAACATAAATAAAACCTGATAAACATTGCAAAGTCCAGGGAAGAATCAGGTTGACTCCCAATCAGATGCAGTATAAAACAATTTAAATACAGTAGGAAAATGACTCAGGAGTAGGAAAGGTTTCATTATTAATATTTGATCCTGGACAGGTCAGAGATAATGACAGGGGTGATTTATGGTAAATAAAAACAACCTTGTAGACTTTCTATAAGTAAATTATAATAACAAACTCTTAACAAAGGGTCTTGAACTTTAATTTTGCTGTTCTGTAAGCTGTTGACTATTTTTTTTATTTGCAATATATATAATGTATGACTGGTCAATGGGGTTGCAAGTAGATGCAAAGCTTGTAAATTTTGGTTCTACTTTGCAAGGGAGCAGCTATTATTGTTGTAATAATTTGTCAATGTTCAACTAGGGGATAATATATGGAGGTTTTTTTAATTCACATTATTTTTTTAATGTTCTTGTCTAGTTTTGCCTCTGTCTTTTTTCTTCTTCTCTATTTTAATATTTTGAATAAAAAATTAAAAATGAAGTTAAAAAAAAGAAATATTACTGCTAGAAATGATTCTGTAATAATTGTAAATATAGTCCTTAAAAAGTCTAAGTTGTCTGCAACACTCCTTGAGTGAAATGTCCCCTTGTTAAGGTCCTGTCCTCTTTGCTGAGAGTGGCAAAATATAATATGAAGTGCTCTTTTAAAAATATTCCAAAGAAACCTTGACACTAGGTAGGCTAGATGTCTTTTGAATGCTTCCTCAGTGGCTTCATCAAAAGTGTAAACAGTTTTAGATACTTGGCAAGAATCCCAGTAAAAGGATCAACAAGTTTCCTTTCCTAACTGATATGGGAGCGTAGAGACCAGAGGTGGTATTCAGTAGGTTCTGACCAGTTCTGGAGAACCGATAGTGGAAATTTTGAGTAGTTCAGAGAACTGGCAAATACCACCTCTGACTGGAGATTTTACAGTATCCTTCCTCTGCCATGCCCACTAAGCCACACCCACAGAACCGGTAGTAAAAATATTTGAATCCCACCACTGATAGAGACCTGCAGGACTACAAGACTGAACTTTCTCAAACTTATTTGAATAATCAGAGAATAACATCCCCATCCCTCTGCTAAACAACTGATTTCCACAACATTGTCAAATTATTTACTAAGACTATATTAGTATTATTGTCTCATCCTTCTTTTGTACCTATCTCTTCCCACTTATGACTATAACCGGGTTGCTTGTATCTTTATAATTTATATTTTTATTTGTTTCCTAGTATGATTTGATTGCTTATTAGTAACCTATGACTATCACTAAGTATTGTATCTTACGATTCTTGATGAATGTATTTTATTTTTTCTTTATGTACACTGAGAGCATATGGACCAAAGATAAATTCCTTGTATGTCCAATCACACTTGGCCAATAAAGAGTTCTATTCTATTCTATTCCATCTTGACTCAATCAATTGTTTTAGAAATGGAAGTTTAATAATTCATTAGAGGGGTCATAAATACAGCCAGGTCCCCTCCAACTGTATCGATTATACTGGTTATTTAACCCAATGAAGATGATGGACACAAAGATGGAAAAGAGATGACAAGAAGTTTGGGCTATCTAATCTAACTCTTGTTTTTCAAGGGAGCAACTCTACACTTTACGATGTTGCAATTGGTTGAAGCTTTTGTGTGAATAACGCTAACTCTCCCTGGAGTGAAAATAAATTTTAAGGGGGAGGTCTCCACATCAAAATGCCTTGAAGGACCACTCCCAGCAACCAGCATGATTAGGGGACTGGAGGCTAAAACATACAACAAATGGTTGCAGGAACTGGGCTTGGTAGTCTAGTAAAGAGAAGGACCAGGGGAGACATGATAGCAGTGTTCCAATATTTGAGGGGCTGCCACAGGGAGGAAGGGGTCAAGCTATTTTCTAAAGTGCCTGTAGGCCAGACAAGGAATAATGGATAGAAACTGAACAAGGAGAGATTTAACCTGGAAATAAGGAGAAAGACTGCCATTTGTCAGAAATGGTGTAGGGTCTCCCACTTGGGTGGAGGGTTGGACTAGATGATCTACAAGGTCCCTTCCAACTCTGATTATCTGTTATCTCCAGTATGATGAAACTCACAAGCTACTCCTTGAATAAACCAGTGCCTAAGGTTAGCATTTAACAATGATAATAAGTAAATAAATGATTGTATGCTGTCATCTACCAACCATTTTTCCCTTGAAATTATATTTATGAGATGCATACAAAGTTTTGGGAAATAATAGTAAAATTTCCTGTTCACACTTATTCAAAATTATTCAAAATTATGCATGCTTAGAAATTATTTCCTTTGCTTTGGAGGGCAATGAGAAGTCAATGAAGAAGTCCAAATGTTGTCACCATCATCATCATCATCTTGTTTGAAATCATGAGACTGCTAAATCTCACGACATTTTAGCAATCATATATCTAATTGATACAAATCTTCAAATGCCATATTTGGAAGTAGTTTCTATGAAAGCCATGAGCTGCAAGCAGAACCAGACAGTTAATCCTGGATCAAATAAAGCCTGACAGTTCCTTTGTGCTGTTGATCAGCACGTAGAAGCTCACATACTTTAGGCATATAATGCCAGCAGATGATGGATTAGAAGAAATGATTATGGTTGACAAGTCTGAGGAATGCAAAAGGGAAAAAACAGATGGTAAGGTGAATTTATGGAATCATTGAGATCACTGGAATAGTCATAGAAGGGTTATTGCTTATTAAGGTCAAAATGGTTAAGATTTGTCCACACAGCTACCAAGAGTTGATTCAATCTGGTGGTATCTAGGTTCTGTTCGACAATGGATCAGAGACTGCGGTTATGCATGGCTTTGATCCATGCTTATCCTGTTGGAGGGGTCCTTAAAGGACCAGATCCATCTGACCCACCTCGTAGGAGTGAGGGGAAGAGGGGGAGACTGCCAGCTGGATTGAGGGAAGCCGCATGTCCCCTTCCTGGCTTGGCAAACTCCCCTAGAAGACAGGGAGAAGCGGCAGTCTTTTAATGACTGCCCTGAAGATGGGAAGCTGCCGGGACACAAGTTTTGTGCTGGAGAGTGAAAGTAGTGAGCGGCGTGTAACTGGATAAAAGACTTTGAATATTCTTTTGGATAACCCCAAAAAGCAGAAAGAAAGAGCCCACATTTGGAAGAGTTGTAGTGGCGAACGAAAAATAAGAGGAAAATATAAGGTAAAGAAAAAACTGGAAATAAAAGAATTATATGTGATTAGAGACTAAATTTGGAATAACATACAGAATTGGACATTAATCAGGCATTGGATAAAATGCTGGATTTATTTGGAATTGGTTAAATCTAATATTAATATTATGGAAAAGTGAATTAAAAATAAAAGAATTCTAAGAAGAAAGTGATATAGAGTAACACCTAAGGGTTAAAATTTTCCTTCTTTTATGTTTCTATGGAAAATTGCTCGTATGTAACAAGTTCCCCGGAAGCTTTACAAAAAAAGAAGAAGAGGGGATTACAATTAAAACGGAGACCTTTGACAAGGACTAAAACAGAAAAAATTGATTTTTAATAAAATAAAGAATAACTTAATAGACCAAAAAATGGAAGAAAATGAACAAATAATTTAAGTTGGAGCTCCAAAATGTGAGAGAGATGTTTAAAGAAAGAATGAGATTGGTGGAGTTAATGCTGAGTAAAGTAATGGCGTTACAGCTTGCAGAAGAACAAAGGAAACCCAGAGAGGACGAATTAAAAGAAGGAAATAACAGCCTCGATGAGCATGAAGAACAAAGATCATTGTCAAAGGACATAAAAGGACTTGAAACAGAGACATAGATATTAGAGACAATAAATAAAAGAGAGACACTCAAAATTAAGAAGAAGAAGAGAATACATAGGAAGAACCCCCCCCCCCCCAAAAAAAAGAGAGAACTGAAAAGTGGGAGGGGAAAACATGGCCAACAGGCAAAGAGAAATAAAAATAAAATTAGAAGGAAAAAAGAAAAAAGACTGGGGAAACTTAGAAAAGGGAAACCCAGGCAAAATTAAAAGGAATGATAAAGTTTCAAGATTTAGAGATAAGGGTTAGGAATTGTATAAGGGGGATTCCACATGGGAATGTACATTGGCATTCAGTTTAAAACTTGTTAGAAATTATTTTAGGAATATATATATATATATATGTGTGTGTGTGTGTGTGTGTGTGTGTGTAAGGTTTTTAAGCTGATAATTTTTAAAATAATAAATAAGGGAGACTAGTATAGATCTATTTCGAGCTAGTTAACTCTCTTCAGCTAGCCATACTCTTACTGGGATTCGAACCAGGGAAGTATTACATATGAGGCAGTTGTAATTGCCACTACACCATCTGGCTCTATCCTTATCAGCAGAGGCAGGGGAATAAGTATATACTTTGTGTTACAACATCCTGTTAAGCCCCAATTAAGGGAGAAAGCATATTGCTTTCTTTTCTATCTTTCGGCTCATCACCAGAGACCATACCGACAGAAAGCTATTTGTTTCGTTGTCTTTTCTTTACATGTGTGTAAGGTTTTTAAGCTGATAATTTTTTAAATAATAAATAAGGGAGACTAGTATAGATCTATTTCGAGCTAGTTAGCTCTCTTCAGCTAGCCATACCCTTACTGGGATTCGAACCAGGGAAGTATTACATGTGAGGCAGTTGTAATTGCCACTACACCATCTGGCTCTATCCTTATCAGCAGAGGCAGGGGAATAAGTATATACTTTGTGTTACAACACCCTATTAAGCCCCAATTAAGGGAGAAAGCATACTGCTTTCTTTTCTGTCTTTCGGCTCATCACCAGAGACCATACCGACAGAAAGCTATTTGTTTCGTTGTCTTTTCTTTACATGTGTGTAAGGTTTTTAAGCTGATAATTTTTTAAATAATAAATAAGGGAGACTAGTATAGATCTATTTCGAGCTAGTTAGCTCTCTTCAGCTAGCCATACCCTTACTGGGATTCGAACCAGGGAAGTATTACAGTAATGGTTCGAATCCCAGTAAGGGTATGGCTAGCTGAAGAGAGCTAACTAGCTCGAAATAGATCTATACTAGTCTCCCTTATTTATTATTTAAAAAATTATCAGCTTAAAAACCTTACACACATGTAAAGAAAAGACAACGAAACAAATAGCTTTCTGTCGGTATGGTCTCTGGTGATGAGCCGAAAGACAGAAAAGAAAGCAGTATGCTTTCTCCCTTAATTGGGGCTTAATAGGGTGTTGTAACACAAAGTATATATATATATATATATAATCCCTCCTGAGTTCCGTGATGTGATATCCTGAGCAGGTTACACCATAAAACCTCAGGATATTACAACACAGCCAACGACCCAGGAGATTACAGCACAAGACCCAGGATGTCACAACAATAGAACTCAGAAGGTCATCACACAGCCCATTACCCAAGTCGTTACAACACAGGAGGCTGATAGATACACAGCCAATACCTCAGCCACACATGTTCTTATGAAAAAGCCAACCAATCTGCAAACATCAACTCCATCAACCAATCAAGAAATAACAACACAGCCAACCAGCCCACTTACAACAGAGCCAGCACACCACACCTCCCCACCAGTATTTGTAGAGACAGCAGCTCCGATCATGCTTTTCTCGCACAAGCACGAAGCCGAAAGCACCAGCCTGAAGATGACAAGTGGGATCTCGTCGAAACGTCGCCAAGATACTGTCAATCTTACATGGGAAAAGACCCGAACATGCCAAGACCTGCATACCTGTACCCGTGAAAATCTACGAAAATGTATGTGAATTATGCTGTTATGAACTCTTACATTAGAGATTTAAAATGGGATTGGAAATGTATTAAAATATATAAATTTTGGATATATTTTAGTGATTTCAGGGGGGATATCTTAAAATATATATTTTAAAATATACAGTTGATTATTTAATGTGAATATGTTTAAAGCTGGGGAATGAATTATTAAATTAAATAGATTGAGGGGATATACCATGTAGATCCTAAATATATTGGCTTTTATTTATTTTTTTAGATTGTTTATTATATAATTGGCTTAGGGAAAATTAAGAATAATAATGATGTGTAATGTTAATAAAATAGGTGGCAAGCTGAAAATGGAAATAATAGGAGATAAAGAACTGGGAATCTATATATGGATGAAATGATATTGGTATAATGAACTGGATATTGAATTAATGAATTGAAATATGAAGTGGAAATTTATTTAAAGATGGTGAAATGGATAATGATATGAGATGACATAATATAAGATTGGTGGAAATGAAAGTATGATTATGTACAAGTGATATAATATGGAACCACGTTGCCCATGCAAAGAGATGTGTAAAAATTAAAAAAATAAAAACTTTTTGGAAAAAAAAAATCTGGTGGTACCTAAAATATCAGGTAATATCAGTCAACAGATTATTCCCTGCCTCGGAATGGAAGATTTCAGGCTGTAAGTCCATCACCAATTTAATATTGTCCCCAAAGCAATCAAATTCCATGGATCTCCCATTATGAAGTTGGATATGGGATTCTAATTTTAAAAAGAAAATTATAATACTGAATTTTCCTCCCTTTTTGATCTTTCTGAGATTGTTTCAAACTTTCCAAAACTGAGATTTTTCAATGTGAAACAACAACAAGAAGATTTAAATTAAATATGAATTAATAGTCTTCTGTTAGTGTTTGATAATCACTCTTTGACTTTTTTGTTAGTACATCTTCTAAATCATGGCATACAAATTAGACATACTGTATTTGATCCTTTCAACCTGTACTTTAGCACCCCCCCTTTTAAACGAATTCTGTTTTTTTTTTTAAATATAAATATGGTCACTGTCAGTTCTACAAAAAACATCCCTTGGGAAGATCCTAAATGTCATTGTGTTGTTGTTTATTGCGTTGTTGTTTGATCATGCATTTAGCTATTCTGTATAAAGTCACTCATTTTCTCTACTGGAGTCCTATCTAATTTTATTTTCTAAGGGCAATTCTAAGGATTTTTATTAAATTTATATCTCTTCTTTATTCATATGTTTGCATATAGTCCCAATATTCACAGCTGGGTGCATCCAGAGTATAATCTTCTATGAATGATTAAATCAGTAAGAAGGACATTATTTAAGCTATGAATGCTAATCAAGGATTGTAGAAAATCATCCAACATTAGCTTACTACTTCATTGGAGTTTGTATCTATAGCTCCTGAACAACATTAAGATTACTATGGCTTTGAATCTCGAGGGAAAAAAAAACTAAAATGGATGTAAGCTTAATTCAGGCCATTTGTACAGGACAACAAACACATCCACCAAGCTAAAATACTTTAATTTTGTTTGATTATATTATTTATTTGGAACTATATAGTAATGGTTTACTTGCATCTATAGTATTGTCTTATTTAAATGAAAGATCAGTAGCATTCAAATGACTGAGAAGGAGCCATATTGCAATCTTTAATCATGAAGCAAATGTGGGAGATGTCCACGCTGATCCTGAGGGAAGAGTCAAACACATCATCAACCTCAAGTCCTTTTGCATCCACAAGAGATCTAAGTCCAACCCTCCCTGAATGCCATTGACTCTTCTCTATCATCAATTTGCCTTGACCTTTAGTAGTTTAGAGTCTTGTTTATTTTGTACTCATTTTGGATCTAACCCTGACTTTCAATTTCTTGTTCTTGATAGTAGACACTGCCAAGGCACCAACTAGTCATGGCTTTAGTAAATTATATCAATAAATAATACTGTAATAAAACACAGTCATGGGTAGCTAACCTCATTGAAACTGATGACACGATGCAACTTTACAACACAGTAGGACTGTGTGCATGGTGAGTATTTCATGCAAACATACTACAAGTATGTGGTCACTGAGAAAGTAAGATATCTCTCAACTTATCATAACTTTCAGGAAAATGGAAAGGAGAAGCAGCTGAATTTTGTCATATATTTATTTTATGTTAAAATACTGAGATACAAAAACAATGAGTTGGCTGCTTCTATCATTTCCACCTTGAAATTTGTTTAAAATAAGCATTTACTCAAGTAAGTGAGATAATAATAGTGTGCATTAGAATGTGGAATAGGAGCTAAGATGTATTTGAGTAAAATGGATCTTTGGGACAGTTTCATATATTAAATATTTATTTTTAAAATGGTAAAATAATACCTATATGTTCAACACAGGACAAAAAAATTGGACCTAAAACAATATCATGGGGAAAATAGCATCGTAAGGGTCTATGAACAGTCTTGGGAATTAGAATAAATATGTACTGAAATATGCCTGTAGTTATATTTGTTGGTAAACTGGAGATTATAAATTACCATTAATGAGAGTATGATCCTGTATAACACAGCTTCTAAACACGTACTACTGGGTCAGTAAATGACTAAGAACATAAATGTACATTTAACTATGATGTTGGATTTGTACTTTCTGTTTTTAACCACAGCGTTCATAGGATTTCCCATGTTTGGAATAGTGTTTATCTTTACTTGGCCTCCATCCAGAATTTCAATTTCTCCAGCTTGCAATTTATGGCTAGTTTCCAAACAGTAACTTCCCTAAAAGCAGCTGTACAAAAGTTCGCTTTGTGATCTATGATGGGAATCCTTACCCCAAAAATAATGATCATGATGCAATTTAAGCCTAAAAATCTATGAGGATATGCTCCCTGGGGACACCTTCGAGTGTACAGCTTTACACATACAGGCATCTGTGTACTCATCAACTCTGCATCGTTGGGGATGGAGCCGATATGTAATTGCACAATGCACAAAGGCTAGTGCAGAATAGACAACTGTGCTGTGTTTGTTGATGCTTGTCTTCAGTGATACTTTTAGGGGGAATGTTCTCACTGTGGTTAGCATGATGCATTTTCCCCTCTCTACTTCATACAATGCTTCAGTACAGCTCTTCTCTATGAGAATGCAAACTATATTATTGTGTGATTGCAGATCATCAAGGGACTCTGGCCATATTTTCATGGGCATTTGGGTTCTTTACAGAGACAAAATTAGGATTGTATGCAAAGTCTTATATAACTAGATCAAAATCCAAGCCATTTGGCATCCCATTTCTCTCAAAGATCATACAAATGATCTTTGATAACAGGATGTATGTACTGCTTTGTTGAGAGGGAGGTGGAGGGAGGGAAGGAGAGAGAGAGGGAGAGAGGGAGGGAGAGAGAGGGAGACTTCGACTCAATCCTGAGTTTTAATGACTACCTGGACAAGTCCGTGCAGTTTAGCAAGATTTTGGAAGTGGTTTGTCATTTCCACCTTCTTAGGAGGCTACATATCTAAGATGGGAGTAGAAATTATGGTTTCCTAGTTTCTAGCTCAGTGCCTTAACCATGACATCAAACTGACTCTCTCTAGGATTCAGTGGCATATAACCTTTGGAAATAGTATACCAAACATTTATAGCTAAGTCATAAAACAGTTCAAGATGCTATGTTCACTGAAAACTCTTGCTTCCCAGCCTGGATGTCTACCACATGTTGGATAACAGAATTTCTAGTGATCAAAATGCTAGCTAGGGAATTATGAGGGTGAACTTCATACAAATTCACAGAACATAGACTAATAGAATTGGAAGGGACTTGGAAGTCTTTTAATCCAACCCCGTTCTCAGGCAAGAGACCCTGTACAATTTCAGACAAATGATTATCCAGTCTCTTTTTGAAAGCCACTAATCATGGAGCACGCCCAACTTCTGAAGGCAAGCTATTCCATTGGCTGATTCCTCTAACCATTATGACTTTTCTCCTTAATTCTATCTTGCTCCTCTCCTTGGTTAGTTTCCATCCATTATTTCTTATCTTGCCTTTTGATGCTTTGGAAAATAGTTTGACACACACACCCCATCCTTGTAAGAGACCCTCAAATATTTGCTCTCATGTCTCCCCTAGTCCTTCTTCTCATCAGATTAGACATGCTCAATTCTTGTAACCATTCCTCATATGTTTTAACCAGAGGTGGTATTCAGCAGGTTCTGACCAGTTCTGGAGAACCGGTAGCAGAAATTTTGAGTAGGTCGGAGAATCGACAAATACCACCTCTGACTGGAGATTTTACAGTATCCTTCCCCTGCCACACCCACCAAGCCACGGCCACAGAACCGGTAGTAAAAAAATTTGAATCCTACCACTGGTTTGAGCCTTAGTCATTCTTGTTGCTCTTTTCTGCACTCTTTCCAGAGTGTCAACATCTTTTTTTATCTTGTGGTGACAAAAACTGGATACAGTATTTCAAATGTGGTCTTACTAAGGCTTTGTGAAGTGGTACAAAACTTCACATGGTCTCTATTTTGTCCCTCTGCACATCTGGCTCATATTTAACTGATTGTCCACTAGGACTCCAAGATCCCTCTCACAGTTACTGGCATCAAGCTACATTTCCCTGAGTCTGTACTTACACTGTTGGTCCTTCTTGCCTAAGTGTAAAAACTTATCTGTGTTGAATTTCATTTTGTTAGATAGGACCCGGTGTTCAAATCTTTCAAGACCTTTTTGGATCTTGAGCTTGTCTTTTGGGGTGTTGGCTATTCCTAACCATACTGAATAGTTCAGTGGAGTTACGTCAATATGCAGCAAAACATCCTGTGGCACCTCGTAGATTAACACATTTATTGTCACATAAGTTTCCTTATTATTTAGGATACCACAAGACTTTATTATGAATTTGTTGCCCTTCCTTAACCTTTCCTGGAAACATTCTTAACGAAGTTAACGCATCACTGCTAGAACTAATCTTTTGTTGAGCAATTCAAAACAGCAGATTAGATTATTAATTTGATTCTAATGTGCTTTCTATCTTTCTATCTCATTTCTGTGGGACCGTATAAACCTCTTAGTTTACTTAAGCAATTGAGATTTAAAAAAGTGAAATAATTACGTATGTCAGCCTGGACGAGCACCCTAAAGATGTTTTGTGTGTGTGTGTGTGTGTGTGTGTGTGTGTGTGTGTGTGTGTGTGCTCTTGCGCTCATACTGATTTGGAATCTAATTAGCAACTGAACCATTTAGTACCAAGGGGAGGATACCACACATAGGGTATCATAGGATTAAAAAATAACACACAAATAATATATATCTCCCCCTCCATCAAAAATCACTTTCAATGTTGTTAGAACCTGCAAAACTGTTGAGGTCCAGAATGTCAGTAAATGTCACCTCTATCTTTAAAGAGGAAGAGGGGAAGGAGGAGAAGGAGGAGGAGGAGGAGGAGCAGAAGGAGAAGGAGGAGAAGGAGCAGAAGGAGAAGGAGGAGAAGGAAAGAAAGACCAATCAGCTTGATGTCTGTGTTGAACAGATAACCAAGTAGAAAGTTTATGAACACTTGGATGGACATAATCTATATATATAAAAGCAAAAAAGCACTCAACCATCATCACAAAATCTCCAGAACCATAAAGCCTACAAACTTGAAATTTGGCACTTATGTTCCTTTTGGCTTCTAGGTGCTCGCTAACAAAGGGTTTTTTGAAATGACCATCAAAGCATTAGTATTTCCTATATTATTATTAACACACTCTGATGCTAAGGAGTTCTACTCCCCCTCCCCACCTGAAAAGCAATCTCTTCCAAATGCAGTTCAGCTAAGCCACACCCAGGCTCCTTGCAGTCTCCTTTTTGCTCACATAGCAAATGCTGTTTCAGTTTTCAAACAGCCCTGAACTCTCTCACACACTGACAGGACGCTGGCCAGATGAATACCAATGGATGCTGGTAGGCAGAGGCACAATTTTTTCCCCTTATTTTCCTCCCAAAAAACTTGCCCGATCATAATGAAGCATGGGTACCCTGCTAGTGCTGTATATAAATCTGTGTGGCCACAGATCACTACATGGCAGCAAAACAGAGAGAATTATATTGCTTCACTTCACTATCATTCAGTATTCATCCAGATTTGGACACCCACAACGTAGCCACTGGATAAATATGAAAGAGATAAAATCTGATAGTTCACTTTTCTAATTTTTCTCCCAGAGTACTATATAGAGTTCATATAGCCTCGATCATCCAAAAATATGGAGAAGAAAAACAACCGTGGTTCTCTGTTGAAACTTTATCTGCATTTGTTTACGTTATAAGATGAAACTGACTTTACAGGCCTGAATTCTTCACTTCACAGGCTACATAAGTGTAATAATTTCAACTCTACTTTTGGTTACAAAAGTTCAGCCATCACGTTTGTCAATCCCAGACCTTCACCTTCTGACCATTCATTCATTCATTCGGAAATGGTTCCAATCTTCCTGACAGGCAAAATGGCATTGCAGAACAGACAATGATTCCAGGAACTGGACAGAAGGACAATACACCTGCTGGTCCAATTGTAGCTGAGTAGATTGTAACCATCTCAACTATCATTTTAAACTCCCTATTCGATGCACAGTCAGCTTTTCAGATGTGAGGTCTTCAATTCTCTCAGAGGACATGCTATGTTTATGTCTTTGTGCCTTATTGTCTTCGTGAACAAGCCCTAGACCTTCCAATATTTATTTCCAAGCTGTAAGTAGGGCAAACAAGAATGAAAAGATTGGAAGTGTTCACTCATATATCTGAGAAATAGCATTGTTGTGTTTTAATTATCTAACAGAAGCTGGTTTGAGGTTTTTGTGTTTGCTTTTTAAATAATAATTATACCACTGAGTTAAAAATATGGAATTAAGAGACAGAAAGAGAGAGAGAGAGAGGCAGGCAGGCAGGCAGGCAGGCAGGCAGACAGACAGGCAGGCAGACAGACACATTTTTTTGGACCAAAAAGCAAATATATATATACTTTCAATGCAATGAATTGTCCTGAAATTGTATCATATAGTAACAATTCATACTAGCTGTTTTTAAATATTTTTTCTGTAAATATAATCTACTTGTTCTATCTGGATTTCATTAGAAAAGTTTTGGGTTGATGATGGTGTTTTGTTTTTAATCAAATTCTATGTTCTAAGATCATATATGCAGACTTTCAGATCAAAACCAAACTGCATTAATTTAAGAATAGGCCTTTTATACAAACTCATAGATCAACATCACCCTCTCCTGGTAGAACATTGCAAAAGGTTTTACATTTGAGATTGCTTAGTCAGGTAAAGAGTGTTTAAGGAGTTTAATCAGAAATATGAATTAAGCTGCATCCCATAGCATCCCATATGACTTATTTATGAATTTACAGTACATGCTGAGAACTGGGCTGAAGGATGAAATCTTACTGAAATTTTTCATCAAATAATAAAAGTAACACTGGACTCAAATTTTTACCTTGTGTTATCTAGAGCAATTTCAAACAATAATTTGTGCCATAGATGA